>OY804259.1:32353896-33553896 GCA_963680825.1 Meiosimyza decipiens
AGGTGTGCTCTCCAAATCTGTACAATCTCGCGAAGCTGATGTCAATGTTGTATCTCAGGTTTGTTATCAAAATGTGTCAAAAATGTTCAATGGCTTAATCTTAATGCTTTTTACTTAACACAGGCTGGTCTTTTATCTGAGGGAGTGCCTTCGGGATATTCAGCAGCGCATGATTACACTGCAGTATGTTCAATTAAAGTTAATTTTCGATATTTTGGTTAAAAATTGTTGCTAAAACTTTTAGGAATTTGAGGCAAGTTTGAACCAAAAATTGGAATTAGCTGAAGCAGAGGCAGAGGACCTGCTTGAGCCGGAAGCACTGCTTGAAATAGCTGAAGTGGAGCAAACTGCTGATGTGCCTGAAGAGCCTGAAGTTGAGGCAGAACCTGAACCAGCGCCAGAGCCTGAATCAGTACCTGAACCAGAGCCAATAGCAGAAGAGCCAGCAGTAGAGGCTGCTCCCGAGCCAGAAGCAGCAGTTGAACCTGAACCTGAGCCTCAACCTGCAGAGGAACCAGACGCTGAACCACCTCCGGAATAATAAATTTTTAGCGCATGAATTAATAATGAATATTTTATAGAATTTGCGTACGTTATCGAAATGTAATATTAATATATTCAACAAAAACAAAAGTTTATAGTGCGCAAAGTCAATTGCAAAAAAAAATTAAGCGGTAGGAAATTATCTTGAAAAATGCAACGTTGCCTCCAACATATATATTTACATTCTTTAAGAATCCACAATTTCATCGCTTAACTTTATTTTTAAATTATGCAAGTTAAATGTATGTAGGTATTATATATATACACATGTAACATACATTCATTCATACATACATGCAAGTACATATTCTTTTTTTAAAATAGTTATAATACCTAACCTTTATTGAATTTCCTTTCTTCGCATTATAGTTATCATACTACACATTTATTTTTTATATTTCATACGAGCATGAAGTCATAAAATATCAACTTATTTTATGAACCATGTTATTAAATTGTCCTCATTCGCATTGAACTTGTACCCCCTGTCGTTGAATGCCAGGAGCGTCTCTCTCTCTGTTTATGATTTCCGGCAAGCATAAAAATAAAGGGAGTTCAATTGCTCGGAATTGTCAATCCGGTTGCTGAAAGCATTTATGTATATCAAAAATTATGAAATCCTTGAACTTAAATCTAACTTCAAACATTTGGTTTGAGGCTTAACCAAGCGTAGAGTATAAAATAAAAATTGTTTGAACCATCAAAAAATATATGATGATAATTTGGTAGTATGAAAGTACCTACATGTGGAAATTTATTACAAGCAAAAGGAAAAATAAAATGCACTCACAATTGAAGAAGGTATAATGCAGGTAACATCAATTTTAAATTTTCGTGCACAAGCTAATTTTTAAAGTTGCGATAGTGGGTGAGGAAACAAATTTTAATGTTAAATCTGATCCCTCACTCAAGAAATCTGCTGAATAATTTCATTAATTTATTCCATTTCTTATAGACTCGACTTGAAATTAATAAAAAGTTCTTGTGATAAACATTTGAAAACATAGCCACGAAGACCAGTTCAGATGTTTTCAAATTCAGTTGAATTAGAATTATTGTATTTTTAAGAACATGAGGTAGGGATGAAAATAATTCAAAAATCAGTGAATGAAGATTTTGTAAATTTGCGTTATGGTACAATTGTATCGATATTCTTGCGATAAATTTTTCGTATTTTATTAACGATAACTCGAGTTGTTGTAAAAAATAATAAGAACTTTTATGAATAAATAGGAAACGAAACCGTGCTTGCAAAAAATATTATCTCTTATCTAGCCGTAACAATATCGTATTTTGAAAGACTAATTTTAGAACACAATTTTCACACTCCTGGAATTTAGTTTTTGAACATGAAATCATTACGTGAAAGAGTGGTGCACAATGAAAACAGAGCAAAGTTGCAGCACTTTTCAAAATCATGGTACGATACTTCAGGCATATATAAATTTTGTGATATTAAAAGCCTTAAAACAATGATAACATAATTTTTATGTAGCTTTTTTATTTTGCTCCATTTATGTATTTTTTAATCGTTTACAATTTAGTTTTTATAGCACTCAGAGCCTCTTTCAATCCTCCTTTGCTGATTTGGGCAGAAAATTTATTATTAGCTGTAAAGTTTGAATATATAGACATAAAATGCATCGTTGACCTTTAACATTTCCTCGATAAACACACCATTACGACGACTCACAAAATCTGATACTTATCCCAAAATATTTCGTTCAATGTTTCGCGAAATTAAAGAAACATATTTAAGCTATTCATTTATGTTTACTGATGGCTCAAAATCATCCAAAAAAAAAATTAGTTTTAATCTATCTCCATACAGTTCAATGTTTTCTGCAAAATTGATTGCCATTAACAAGGCTGTAAAGTACGCTTAGAATGAAAACCAAAACATTGGCATATGCACTGTTTCGTTATAAGCCCTAGATGCTATAACCAACTTGAATAGCTCCGACTGCTACCCACTCCAAATAAGAAGCACTCTCACTGAAAACTACCCAAATATGAAGTCGATATGGATTCCAGGACATGATACTATGGTATCAAATTTGCGAAGCACGCAAATAGCGGCCCTCTTATATACACAAACAACTACAATAAGCAGGATATAACGCACTTTATCAAAGGCATAATGAAACTGAAACACAACGAACTATGGAATTCCACATCTTACTGATACAGACTGATTTACAATTTAAAATTATATGGAAAATGTATTCAAGTTTTGATAACCCCTAACTTTTCAAAAATTATAAAGTTTGAGTTCCACGAACAAATTTTCCAAAACACAAATCCATTATCCTAAACTTTCAGGCCTAGCATATCATATCAAAATTTCACAAACTAACGTAAATTATTTGCATTTTCAGCCACAAAAAATATATGGGCGTCGTTTGACAACTGGGTGTGGCATCTCTCATGTAACTAAACTACATAAAACTCTTTATATGAGAGATTTTTCTGCGTTTTATTTACGAGTGTGTTCGTTTATAATACGAGTATTCGCAATATATTTATATTGCGAATCTCACAAAGGAATAACACATTAAATTAACATTTAGTTTATTTTTAGTACAAAACATTAGCATTAGTTAGATTACCAATTCGTTGTTTTATCCAATTATCAAACATCGACACTCTAGTGTATACATCTGGTATATCAAAGACCCCACAAATAAAGAGGCCATAAGAGACAATTCCAACTTGTTTGAGGCCTTTGCCATTTGAAATAACTAATGGACCACCGGAATCACCCTAAAAAAATGTTAAAGTTTTATGATGCAACTATAAATCGGAGAACTTTTAAGCGATAAGAAAACTTACCGAACATGCACCCTTGAAAATTCCTCCCATAGCGCAT
Source organism: Meiosimyza decipiens (assembly GCA_963680825.1). Lineage (NCBI taxonomy): Eukaryota > Metazoa > Arthropoda > Insecta > Diptera > Lauxaniidae > Meiosimyza > Meiosimyza decipiens. Next base: position 32,357,309 of record OY804259.1, read on the forward strand.
ATTTCAGTTTCTGTTAGCTGGTCCATGCCACTGCTCTTACATTCCCTATTTGTTATGGTAGTGTACTTCATTATTTGTAGCGTGGAAGGTAAATTTATTTCACTCCATTCGGACGGCAAAAATGGTAATGGTAGGGGCCAACGTAGACCCCAGCCGGTAAGTGTTACAGCTTGACCACCACCGATTTTTTCCGAACTGCTGACATCAATGGAGTCTATACGCTGTCCATCAAAAATCAGCGGTGGGCTTATATTAAGAATAGCAATATCGCTGGTTACAAGCTCTTCATAGTTCTCGTGTATTTCATACGACACCACCATTGAACGTTGCCCAGTTGAATCTTTTAGCTCTCTTATTCCAGCAACAATGGATATAAGTCTAGGATTTATGCCACTACAACAGTGAGCCGCAGTAAGGATTCGATTAGGTGCAATTATAGATCCTCCACAGAAATGTTTGTACTCTCCGCTTTTAGTGAGATATTGCATGGATATTTGGTATGGAATGTATTGTCCTTCTGGCACATCAGAGCCACCTACTATACGATGTGATGTATTGTGGAATTTGTTGATATGAACTAAGGAGGAAAAATGCTATATATGAAAAAAGTTGAACAAACATACACACATTTATATATTAAAATGTAAATCATCTTACAGCTAGGTTTGCAATGTATTTCAATTAAAAAACTGCAAGTAAAAATTATACAAAATTTCAAAGTGATCTGCATTTTGTACGACAAAATTGCTAAATGCTTCACAACTAACTGCTTCATTGACTAACTGCAACAGAATTTAAATACTTTCACGTTTAATGATATGACCTCTAACTAATTTATGCTAAATTTTAATAAACATACTGATGGCATGTTTTTGAATCGATTTGCATTAAAACAATGAGGGTACAACTTGTTTTTATTTGAACAAAAAGTATATATGTCATTATGTACATATGTATTTACATACGTTAGCAATTAGTCTGATAAGCTACTGGCGAAAATTTCACACTTCTAAGGTCTTGAAAATTGACCCATATGAATGAATTTGCTGAGCACTGCTTTTTTATCAATTACACATACAACATACAAATTACAAATAAAATAGAAAAAAGTCTAAAAATTTAAATATTGGTAAGTTTCAAGATTTGTAACCTTTATAGATTTTTGAAACCTTTATAGATTAAATAAGACTAGTGTGAAACATTGTTAATGACCACGTCACCGAGTCAACACTGTAGGAACTTCAAAATTAATGGCAACGCTCATGTGTTATTACTAACCCATTCTTAATTTCTTCATCACAATCACGGTGTATTAATAACGGTGCACTAATTAGAAAATGTGCTCTCATAAGCCTTGGATATCTGTGATACCTCCACTCACACTGAAATTTTTTATCAAAGATTTCACATAGAAATCTCGATAAGCTTAGAAGATACACATATTTGCTTAAGTACTTTAATTCATCTATCTCCTTAGATAATGTAAATATCATTAGGAAATTTTTAGTACGTAATTTCAATACTTTAAACAACTCTCGGTTATCCGAACATCGATTATCCGAATATTCGATTATCCGGATTTTTTTACTTCTATCACTCCTTGACCTTCTTTCCTTTTTTTTGCATCTATATGCAAACTGCAGACAGCAGTGAAATAGAAACGATGTTGAATTTTTTTTAAAAAAAATTAATTTTAAAGATTGTTGCTATATGCAACAAGGACTCTTATTTAAAATAAAGCAATTGCTCCCTGCTCCGTTCTTTCTATTTCTAAAATCATACTTGAGTGACCGCCACTTTTATGTTAAGATGCAAAGTGAAACATCGAAGGTATTCGCTATTAATGCAGGTGCTCCGCAAGGTAGTGTACTGGGACCAGTGTTATACACCATCTACACAGCTGACTTACCTACAAATTATGATGTTCATATTGCAACTTATGCTGATGATATTGCCATAATATCATGCAGTTCTTCGCCAGCAGATGCATCAGAGCTTGTTCAAGGTGAACTCAATGAAATTGAGAGGTGATTAAACAAGTGGAAAATCAAAGTCAACTCGGAGAAGTCAGTGCAAGTTACTTTTGCGCTGAGAAAGGCTGATTGCCCACCTATTTCTTTAAATGGCTCGCAAATACCACAAAGTACCCATGTCAAATACCTTGGAGTTAATTTCGGTAGGAGGATTACGTGAAAAAATCACATCAAGGCGAAGCAGCAACAACTTAAGATGAAAACCAAAAAAAAAATGTATTGGCTTCTCAATTCTAAATATGAGCTTAGTTTAGAGAACAAGGTAAGATTGTATAAGGCCATATTAAAACCTATCTGGACCTACGGAATTCAACTTTGGGGTACGGCAAGCAATTCAGCTATCCAGTTAATTCAACGTTATCAATTAAAGACACTAAGGTTTATAGTTGATGCACCCTGGTTTGTAACGAACGAGCAAATACATAAAGATTTAAATATTCCATTTGTTAAAACTGAAATAGCTAAATTTAGTGGAAGATATATAAATCGTCTTAGTCATCATGTTAGTACGTTAGCTCTCCAACTATTAGATAATAGCTTAACAACGAGGAGACTAAAGCGCTTCCATGTCCTTGACTTGCCTTATCGTTAGTTGATGCATTCACATATACACATACATACATATGTATAATGAAAAATACATACATGTAAATTTGTAATTACTCCAAAATATTCTCTCTTTATATAGTTCCACTCAATGGAGTGTAACTATTCTGCTAATTAAGAATTTTTCTACTTATAAAATTTACTGGATGGATGAAGAAATCATTGACGACTTGAACATTAACTAGAAAGGATATGAAGAAGAGACTGAGTCTGGTGATGTATGACAAGTACCATCTCACGCAGAAGCTTTTGAAGCTCTAGATATTGCTTTTAAATGATTTGAAAGACAGGACTAATCGGATCCCGTACAGTTGTTACAACTGAAACGCATCAGTGAATTCGCCGCATTACGTCAAAGATCAATAACTAATTATACCCAAACAACAACTGTAATTACATAGGTATTATGTATATAATTATCTTCATAGCTCGTAATTCTTTTTGTACCGTATTGTCTAAATGACGTACATAAATTTATAAAATGCTCTACATAATAAAAAATATTTAAATTTAATTATTATTTGATTTTATTTTTAAATCGATTATTCGGAGTTTTGATTGTACGGAATACCACTGGATTTATTTGATTCAGATAATCGAGATTCTACTGTATTTTAAAATTTAAATATAAAACATTAAAAAGGTCGAAATTGTTGAAATTCTGATTTGAAATGTTTGCGTTCTGTTTCCTTGTCCGCTTCACATGAAATGTCCAATATGTATGTTTGCATAGGTATAGTTACGTCAATGATGGCATTTGCAGTACATTTGTATTTTTTTTTTGCAGTGCACTCGCAGTACATACGCAATTACAACGGACGCATTTTTAGTGCATTCAAAGTCCTCATTTCGGCATAGAAAAAGTACGAGTAGCAATTTTCAGTACATTCGAGCATTTGCAGTAGATTTTGTGGAAATTTTTGTTCGAATAATTTACCAATTAATTTTTATTTTAAAATGCCCCAAAATGACATACTTGCAAATAATTTAACAGTAAAATTGCATGCGTATTAGTAACATTATTTTTCTCACTCTTGCAATAGCCCAGCCAAAGTTGCCACTCTTGGTGCTTTGGGACCAAAATATATCCTTTATTTATTCATTCGTCTCTCTGTCCTTCTTTATACAAAATGATCCCTTTTGATATTATTTTGATTAAAAATGTAAATAGTGCTCAAGTCGATTTAGCTTAACACTTAACTTTTTCTTATGTAAAATTAAGAATGCTCGCAGGCAATTGCTTAGTACTAAAAAGATACGTTACGCTTGTAGCGAAATTTGGTTTTATACAATCTTGCTATAGCACCATATAAAATCATGATAAAGAAAGACTAAATGCATTTGTAAAGCTTATAATATTTCATTTCATTTAATTTATTCCATTCAATACGACTTAATGTCACAAGATAATATTATATTATAAACAGCATAAAAAGAAATTTTACAATTAAAATTTAAAAAAAATAGGTAATTTGAACTATGCAGATTATAAAGACATAAGGTGGTATCGTAAGCACATAAAAATAAATTGCTTATGAAGACTTGAGACCTCATGTCTCGTGTCTTATTACTGTAGATATAAAAGTAATTTGAAAGACTCATGTTTTTATAAACATTTTTAAGTAAAAAGAGACAGCCACATTGTTGTCAATTTTTAGTCTTTTTAAAGCGCTTTACCAAAAGAAATGTGAGAAAGATATGCATGATTCGCCTTTAACGTATAATATAATATATCACAAATAGGCTAGTAGTTAGCGTGGAGTACTATGGATTGTTGGGACATCGGTTCGAGACTGGTGTACAAATCCTAAGTAAAAATGAAATTTGTTAATAAAATAAAAGTAAATATAATAAAGTTCTACAATTTTCATAGAAAGTCTATAATACATCTTTAAAGACTTTAAGCAAGACACGGAATTCTTTTTTACTACCACCGCACAACAGCTGCTGGCTGATTCCTTGTTGACGCTATCTGAGTTAGACGTCAATTTTAGTTCACTCAAGGAAACATTTGTACTATGCCGATGGCGTCCGATCTGCCATAAAGAATATAATGAAGGAATTATCATTAAGATTATATGCACTTGTAAATAAAAATTTCCAAAATATTTTTCATTTACAATTCGTATGAAATACCAAAATAAAAGTTTAAGCCAAGAATTCAACTTAACTCTACACCTATGGTGGTAAAAGTGAATTAAGTGTGGGCAAAAAAAAAAATCAACTCTTGAATTTTGAATGAATCCTAAAGAAGCTATAAAAAATAATGATACGGATCGCCAGCACGAAGCAATTAAGTGAACCGTAGGAAAAGAGTATAACCTCCAGGAATTGAGTAAAACATCTGCAAACTGCTAGGAGAAAATACTAACTCGAATTGAATTTTTGCATGCATTTGTCAGTGAGGAAGCAACGCCGCCAACGTCATACGTAATAAGACACCAGCGTGACAATATTTATTAAAGATGTCAAAGGAAAGGGCATCAGATAGTGACCACGTCCAATGTTGACCACACGCAAGCCCATTCAATGAAAAAAGAGACAGGAACGAATGTAGGACGAGAGGAAGAAAGTGACGAGAGGAAGAAAGTGACGAGAGGAAGAAAGTGACGAGAGGAAGAAAGTGTCGAAAAGCGGATATTAACTCAAATATTATTATTAGATATCTTGTAGCAAAAAGTTATTTGTTTTGCAGTGTTAAATCTAGAAGCATTCGGGCCAGATTAATGCTTTCGAAGTGTAGGCCCACAAATATTAGCAGCCTCTTGGGAAGAAATGTTCAATGCATACAGCAAACTTCATAAGCAGAGCAAAGAGTGCCAAAGAGGAAAGTAACACTGACCAGGTAATGACACTTGCGCTTCTTAATTAATGCACGCACGGATGTTAAAATGATAAATGGCACAGTATGGGGTGCTTACACCTTGGAACGAACTTCGAAATTCGATTCAAAATCACCTATCGATGATCAATTGGCGGAACTTAATGACCAATTCAGCACAATACTGATTTCATCAACATTACGTTGATGAGGTGCTGATTTCCTAAAGACTAAATTACAATTAATAAGCAAAGTATGTTTTAAAAGAAGCAGGTGAGCAACTCACATTGCTTGTTCCCGTATTTAGGCTAATCTGCCTTAAACCATTCTGATTTAAATTTAAATATCAGCATGAAGTTTCACAGCAATAATATTATGCAAAACTCTTTATACTGCTCTTCGTAATAAAATCTATAGTGCTCGTACCACATCATCAGGTTCTTTTGAAAACAAGATCACATTTCCTTGGACTAAAGCGATATAGTGCTTTAAGAAACTTTTTAACTTAAATTTCCTAAGAATTCCATAGAGATTGAATGCGACTGTTTTTTTCTTTTATTATTTTTTTTTTGGATTGAAGCTAAATGCTGAATACTGATCTTATCCACGAGACTAAAAAAAATGTTCACATCTGCCTTCGTTACATTTTGTGATGAACTTGTGCTTTTCTGCTTTTAAAGATAAAAAATCCGTGCTTTGTGTTAAAAATATGAGCAACCTTGTTATATAATTTATAAATAAAAAAAGCAATGATCTGTTGAAAATCTCTTACTCTCCTTGCATTTTTGGCCATTCCTTTGTTTTATTGGTCGCAACCGTGCGGGTGTCAAGCGTTTGCTTGTTACTGACAAAAAACCCGGCAACTGTGGGTTGTTGTTTTGAACTTGAACCAAACCCTGGCAAACCGATCAGCAGTTAGTGATTGTAGCGACAATGCAACAAACACTATCAGCTCCAGCGGCGTCAGAGTTATTGTTAAGTGTTATAACCTTTAAACTGTTTTCGATCACATGCGGTGCTAGTGTTTTTTATCGTGTGTTTATGCTTTACATAGTAAGAAACGGCATATTTATTTCATGCAGCTATTTGTTTTTTTTCTTTGGATGTACTGCTATTATGTATTAGGGATATAGAAAGTGCAGAAAGGGTGATCTGAAATTTGACTGGCGATCTTAATTCTAGCAATATACATATGTATGTAAGCGTAATTTTTGAAATCCGGAATCCAAACATGTAGCAAAGCGTTCGGTTTCAAAATCCATTTTCTTGAATTTAATTTTTTAGTGTTAAGAGTTAGTATATTGCCCATTTTTTATAATACTAGCTGACCTGGCAGACGTTGTTCTGCCTATACCGGTAGGTGGGGCGTTAAGTTTAATTTGATTATTATCTTTCTCTTTTACATATATGTTTAAGACTTATTCATCTGCGTTTAGTAGTTGCTGCTTCTTTTATCATTGAAACTTTGTTTTGTCCGTATGTTTTATGAATGCAGGTACGAAGGCTCATGCATCTGCGTCAAACAGTTGATGAATTTGATTTTGGGTGTCGTGTCATCGCTTATTTTTCTAAGCCAAACTTTGCTAAGGACCTTCACATACCATAAGGAAGTTGTAGTTCGTGAATTAATATGTGACAGATAAACGATTTTCAGTTTTTCTTATATGAGAGGTGTGGCACCACCCACGTTTTTTACTGAAACTTAACTCTGCTCATACTTTTTATGTGTGTAACAACTTTCATTCATCTGCGTCAAGTAGTTGATGAGATGTGAGATGAATTTGATTTTTCTCTTACATAGGAGACATGTCATAATCCATTTTTTTCAACCCAAACTATGCCAAGAAGAATTTGCAAACCATAAGACATATGTATATATAAAAAAACATGATCTCAATCAGTCAAGTCATTCAGAAATTACACTATTACTAACGGACGCAGCAATACATAAATATAAAGGTGGGTCCAAAGGTGGGTGGAAAAAAGTTGAATTGAAACTTTTTTAAACATCCCGCAGTATCAGATATTTACTATTTCGAATTAATTTTTGAGGAAACCCCTTATTTACTATCTCTATTTATTTTCATTTACTACAAACAAAAAAAGGTCCATACTTTCACCGAAAATACTAGCAAACTGAACTTACACGAATTGATGGCTTAAGTTTACTTTAGGGACAACTCTCCGATTTTGTAGGTTCAGTGCTTTTCAAAATTTTTGCGTTGTCTGCCACAATTACATTTGGGTACTCGTGTCGTGCAAATAAATCACGTAACATTTTGACTGTAATATATGACCTATTTCCAACCATTTCGATTTGGCATCGACAACAATCAGAAAATATCCTCCTTGAAACGGCCCATTGTAATCTATATGGATGTTGTGGCACTTTTGCCGGATTCTTTTTTATATACAACCGCGGACTAATCTTTCGATGTCCTTATCAATACCTTTTCAATATAATTATTTTCTTGTCAATTGTTTCATTTTCAAAATTCCAATATGTGTGTTGTTTAGTTCCTGAAGGTGCAATAGTGATTTTGGAATAACTGCGCGTTGATCTCTTAAAAGTGTGTCGCTAAATCCTTGCTTTTGTTTGTCCATTTAAATATTGAATTTTTAACTTGTAAAGTTCTAAGCGGCAAAGTTAAGGTTGAGGCATGCGGTATAAATCGTGAATAATATGTAACAAGTCCATGAAACCGTTTTACATCGTCAATGCTTTTTGGCTCTGGCATTTCTAAAATAGCTGCTATTTTTTATGGAGATTTTTTAATTTTATTTTATTCCATAACATGTCCTAAAAATTCTATACTTTCTTTAAAAAATTGGCACTTACTCTTGTTAAGATGGATGTTGTAGCGTCGTAGCTGATTTAAACATATTTGTACTAAATTTTCTGTACATTCCTGTTTTGTTTTCCATGGACGATTATATCAACAAATTATGATTTCGTGTTTGGAATCGAGAAAAAGATTTGATCAATTATTTTATTGAATTCTGCCGGCGTTGTTTTTATTCCAAATGGTACCCCTTTCATTCTAAAGGCTCCACGATGTGTCGAAATTGTTTGAATTTTGTCGTGATTCGTCATCAACCATTACATGTGAATAAGCTTTATACAAATCCAGTCTGCAAAAGAAACGAATTTCTTAAATTGTTCACGATTTCGTCCATCCGTTTGATAGTGTAATGTACGCTAAGATTTTATCAACACCAATTTTGTAGTCAACACAAAGCCTTACTCCACCATCTGTTTTTGGAAAAACTACTAAAGAAGACCCCCAGTCGCTAAATTCGGTTTTGACAATGATTCCTGCTTTTTCCAATGTATCTAATACATCATTGACTTTGTCAATAAGACCATGTGGAGTTTGCCATTCTTTGTTATTATAAAAATTGGCTTTGTGCCATTTTTTATTGACTTTTTTTATTTTTGATAATTTCAACGTGTTCTAGAGCAAAACTAATGGACCATTGAGGTAATGGATAACGGCTCCCTCCGATGTACGCAAGGGCACATATTGAAGCTATTTGAAAGTAATTCCGTGGTAAGAGGCACAAAAATGCACACAAAAAACAGTCCCTTCGAAGAAAAAAAAAAAACCTATAGCTTTTTCAGGTAGTACGCTTCTCATATTTGAGGCTGGAGAATTTCAATCTCCAATTCATTTGCAAACAGGTAAATATGTTAGAACTTTTATGTATAGAATTTACAGGTGAAAATGTCAAGTAGGACGGGCATGGATTGAGCATCTTTCCACCAAGTGATAATATTAATAATTATGGATATTTAATGCCACAAAATAGGTTGAAATTTCTTTAACATTCATGAGAGAACTTATGTTTTTATTTTTTAATAATAAAATGGTGGTGTAAGCAAGACCGTAGAAATAGGTGAGTCTAAGTTCGACAAAAGTTTCCTGTAGAGGGACATTAGGCACCACAACTGAAAATGAAGGTCTTATTATTATTTTTTTGTTTAATATTTTGAAATACGAGTAGCTATGCTATAAGATGTGATTTAAAACTAAGAACCCATTGAATTATGGACGATGGAAAAATTTTGGAAATTTTCTATTTAAATAAAATTAAAACCATGGAATTTTTTAATTATTTTTTTTATTGAAAAATGTATTGTGGGTGTAAACCGTAATGCTAAATCTTAATTTGACAACTAAGGACTGTCCCAGAAAAAACTTACGTTTTGCATTTTAGTTATAAAAAAATACACAGTAATTTTTTTGGTCTTTTTTCAATTTTTATTAATAATGGCTAGTGTTCAGAATATAAATAACTAAAAACCAACTAACAATTTTTTTTTAATAAAAATTTCTTACTTTTTTCGTAAGGCCCTTCATTAAATTTTGTCCAGTCGTTTCATTCCACTTAAGTCTGAAGTCTTGTGGATTTTTTGCAGTCTAACCACTCTTTCGAAGATCTCTTTTCATTAGAGCCCAATATCTTTCAATTGGGCGAAGCTCTGGGCAGTTGGGCGGATTTGCAATTTTTGGAACAAAATTGATCTTTTTACTTGTATACCATTCCATCGTAGCTTAAGAGAGGTTGCTAAATCTGGCCAGAACATCACGGTACTCTCATGTGCACGAATAAATGGTAGAAGTCGTTTTCGAGGCACTCGTCTATATAAACTTTGGAACTGATTGTGCCTTGCGTAACAAAAATCTGCTTCTGAGACCACAGGTGCATATGGCCTGCCAAACCATATATTGCTTCGGAAATTTCGAAATTTTTTTTTCTTTGAATTTAATAGACATATGCCCCTTTTTCGGTGATGCATAATATTCGTGCCCAGGTAACTGCTTAAAATCTGCCTTGACGTAAGTTTCGTCGTCCATAACACAGCAATCAAATTTATTCAGGTACCTTTCATACAATTTTCGGGCTCGTATCTGAGCCATCAACTGCTTTTCATTAGAACGGTCTGCTACTTTTTGAACTCTATAAGTCTTTAGCTTACTTTTCTCCTTTATCTTTTGTACAGTAGATTTTTATGTACCTGCTCTAGCCGCAATATCTCGCACTGAGGTGTTGGGATTCTGCTTAAAAAGACACCTTCGTCGCTACCTTTAGGTTAACAAATCTGGTTTTCTGCCTTTTTTTCGTGAAACAGGTAGACCCTTCTTATAATTAGAAATAGCCGTAAAAAGAGTTTTTTCTGATGCACCAACTATTTTTGCTATAGCTGAATATTCTGATTCTGTATTTTGCAGGTATGTGGACAAAATCAGTTCGCGGACTTTTTGTTGCTTGCTAGATATCTTTTTCGTTAGAAGTGATCTATAGCGTTCTTTTCCATTTTGGTTTTGTTTTTGGTACATATATGTTATGATTCTTAACATGTTCATACTGAAATACAAATTATATTGGCTTGTATATTTCTTCCAAATTAAACCAAAAAGCTACCAAAACAGGCATTTTATAAAAGAAAGCAGTAATTTTTGAAAACCGTCTTTAAGAGAAAATTTTTGCTTTGTTTTTTAATATCCCAAAGCGCATCAGAAAAAATAAATCCCATTGCTCCGATTCCTTAGATCGTTCATTTTACTTTTTGGCATTGGAAGCTTAATATCTAATACGTTCTCAACTGGGAGTTTATTCTTTATTTAGAGAAGAACGATCGCTAAAAGTGGAAATGCTTGCTGTCTATTCTTAAATATGGACAAAACAATTTAAAGTTTCATAAATGAACTTTTAAAAAGATATCCTTGGAGAAGGTTATGGCAATTGACTTTGGCTATTTGAGTCTATATTGGTGTTTTTCGAAGTATTCAGCGAAAACAGAAAATAAGTGTAATTATTTTTAATTAGTAGCTTACATTATTAGTCAGTAATTTGGCTAACGCAAAAACTTAAAGCTATGATCACCGCACCATTTGAAATGGATTCAGTCTATATATAATTTTATTTTATTTCATTGCGTAATTAAGAGAACAAGACAACTTCCATACCCAAGCGCTACGCGATTGCAGTGAATTTTATGTAAATTAAAAACAACTTTGGGTGGCATTCAATACCGATTTCTTGGAAAACACCTACACATTGCGCTCTACTTCAATTTGACCAAATTGTACGCATCGCGTTTCATTCATTTCAACACGATATTGGCTTCCTGTCGAAGAGACCACTGTCATGATCATCAAGCCGAACATACCAATTTTAATCAGCGCATGATTTAAATATTCCGATTAAACTGGACGTCTGGTGAGGCTCTGGAGCAACCACGTTCTGTTCATTCGCTGGTTCATGAATAACCCAACGGAATTGTGGAAAGGCCTGATTTCCATGCATCATCTACTTGTTTGATGCAAATCATTGAAAGGTTTTCGATTGGAAGTTGGAGTCTGCAAGTGTGGTAAAATTTTAGCTAGATTGCATGGCTAATGAATCATTTTGTTTGATGTTCTTGCTTTTGCTGAAGTGTATGCCTTATGCCACTAAAACGCCACACGCGAATAGCTGGTGCTAAAGCATTGCGAATTAATTATGCACACTTTCGGAGGGTTTTGTTTTGGTCTGGTGTTACTTTTTTTTTGTTTTGTTTAAGGTCTTGATCTTTGGACTACTGTGTTAATTGTTGGCGGATCACAACTCGAATGGCTTCATTTAGGCTGCATTCGAGAGTATAATACAGACAAACTAAAAGACGGACAAAAAACATCATCGTATTGGTATCAGTTGACTGCATTGGCGGGCGATAGCTGCCAATTCCATCAATTGGGTTTGGCGCCCAACGTTGTGTCAATGATTTTAATTTCAGTTAATTGGCCCACCCAACGGTTGAAATTGAAATATTTTTTATATAGGTACTCGTATGTTTAAAAAATATTTTCCCTTGCGAAGAGTCTATAAGATTTTGTTATTACCAGTAACCTCAGAAATTGTTTTTAAAACCGAAAATTGACTAAAAAGAATCTCTATTTTTCATCCTAACAAATTTGAAATGAAAATAATTTTAAATTTAAATGGTTAGGCCACAGTAGAAATTTTGAATTTTTTTTATTGGCTTAAAAGATGCCTAAGTATTTTGAAAAAACATATAGAGCAGTAGCTTACCTAAGGGGTGCCGAGGGGTGGTCGCCCCGAGTCCAAGGCATAAGGGCGGCAAAATGGTAGTGAAAAATATCTCATTTTGCTAAGGTTTTTGAAAGTCAAAAGTGAGTACCATATTTTTTAGGAAATGAAAGTAGTTCGATGTAGTAAAATTTAATGTGTAGGTGGAGATTTTCGCGAATTTGAAGTGAAAGTTATTGTCATTTCGCTAGAGTTCTGGAATGTAAAATTTTTCGATAATGAATAAAAATATTTTCTGGTAGGTACGAGGTGGCATTGCACCTATTCGCGCCAGGCTCGAAATATGCACAGTATGCCTCTGATTAGAAATCTTATGCAAAAAACATATCTAAGAACTCAAATAAGTGTACTGATCCGAACTAAAAACTTTTAACGAGTTTTTCTCGAAACAACGTTATTCAAGTTGTCCGGACCATAAATCGCACAAGTTTTGATCGATTGACTTAAAATTTTGATGATATATTCAAAACTGTATACTTTATGGAAGTACGTGGGATCTTTTTTTATATTGCATAGTTTTTTTTTATAAAACGTATTTTTTTGAAAATTTTAATTTTTTTTTAACGCGCCATTTGTGCACGATTTGAAATATCGAATTAGTCCTACGTACTTCTCTAGCTATTCATTTATACAATCCAGCTAAAAGTTTTGTTTTTATCCAAACTTGAAATTTGCAGGTGTTAGGTGATCAGCCGACCACCTCTCGAAAAAAGGTCTCTTTGGAGAAATGCTGTGCAGCCGCCATTTTGTCTTTGAAAAAGTTATTTTCTAATGTTTAAATGATATACAATAGGGTAATTTTTCCAGAACTTCGAGTGATCCGCTGAAAAAAACTCTCAAAGTTTACTTTTTTCTTGCGCCGCAACTGTGAAATTTAATTCAAAAATAATGATTCGGAAATTTTTAAATTCATAAATTTAATAAAGGAATCGATTTTCCAATTATAGGTGGGGAGAGGTCGAAATAGATTTTGAATTTTAATAGATGATGTCTTAGCGCAATTTTGCGAAAAAATTTTATTGGAACAATTGTTTAGAAAAGGTCAAAAATTGATATTTTGACATCAATAAGGACATTGTTACAAAAAAAGGTTCAACATTCATCTTTACTGAGAGAGAAAATCCATACTGAATGGAACTTGCTAAAATGTGATTTTCGTTTTATTTTTCATCATTTCCTGATATTTCAAGGTTATTTCGACTGTCTCAACATTTTTCGATGTTTATTTATTTTGTTCAACAATATTTGACTAAAGCAATATTTTGCGACTATTTCAATATATTTCGACCAATTGAAAGTATTTTGACTCCCTTTTTTATACCCTACACGGAGGGTATATTCACTTTGTCATTCCGTTTGTAACGCATAGAAGGGGGCGTGGCAGATATGGAAAAGTATATATATATTCTTGATCAGCGTCACCACCTGAGTCGATATAGCTATGTCCGTCTGTCTGTCTGTCTGTCCGTCTGTCTGTTGAAATCAGGTTTACGCGAAAACTAAGTAAGCTAACTCAATGAAATTTGGCACACAGGTCAAACCTTCTTGCAAGCTGCTAGCATATAAAAATGGGCGAAATCGGTTAACGGCCACGCCTTCCGCTCATACTCTATGTAAATATACCCAAGTCCGTATTGAAAAAAGTTGCTGCGATTTTGATGAAACTCGCTGATTTAGTGAAGATAAGAACAAAATTAGGATCAGGCTAGGTTTTAAGTTTGCAAGGGCTCTTAAAGGGGCGTGGCACAGCCCAAAATTTTATCTTTCATAACGCCATAGCTCGTGAACCGTGCAAGATATTGTGATGAAATTTGGTACACGAATGCAGATCTTATAAATCTTGAATTGCGCATAAAATGGGCAATATTGTAAAAGTGGGCGTGGAACTTTTTAGCAATTGAAAATTTGGAATTCGTATAACTCCAAATTGGCACATACGATTTTCATAAAAATTTAAACATACTGAAATTTGGTGTAAGAGGTTTGTTTATGGAAGACTATTTTTGGATCAAAATCGGACTGTATTGTACCAGTGGGTGTGTCACCACCCTAAATTTTAGGAATAATTACGGCACATATCGCAAACTATACAAGCTATTGTGCTAAAATTTGAATTGTGCATGTCAATCACGAATATCATTTATTGGAACAAAAGTGGGCGGAATTGGAGAAGTGGGCGTGACATATTTCGTGTTTTACATTTCTATTCTATTTTGTTAACATTTCCCTGATTTTTTCGACATTTTCAACCTTTTACCTGTTCCCATTCAATTTCATTCGACATTTTCTTCGACTCTTTTATTAATTTTTCAGCATTTTTCATATTTTTCGACTTATTCAATTTCTTTCAACTTTTTTCAATGGTTTTTATATATTTTCAGCATTTTCAGTTTTTTCCAACACTTTTCAACATTTTTAAACCTTTTTACATTATTTTCGACTTATCCAACCTCTTCAACATTTTTTTAACACCCATTGAAAAAGCACTTTTAATGCTGTGTAGGGTATGTAACTTTCGGCCTGGCCGAAGGTAACACCTTTACTAGTTTACTTCTTACTTTCGAATATGTAAATATATAACATTTCTATACTATTCCAAAATTTTTCGACTTTTTTTTCTACTTCATCACATATTTTGAGTGCATTAACTTTTTCAATTTCTTCAACATTTTCTATATTTATCTCATTAAGTTCATCATGCCTCGAGTGATTGAGTTCACCTGCTGTTTTCGATAAAGAAACCCAAAAAACAGTCCGCTAGTACCCTTAGCGACGTCGAATGAGTTTGTGATCACATTTTATTCTATTTCAATTGCATATGTTGTCATAATTTTTATTTTTGTGAAAATGAGCCCGAAAATTGTATTTTCCGGTCAGCCCTTGGTGATGTCAAGAATCAGATTTTGATTTTTCCGTACAAATTTAAAAACATTGCGGTTTGTAGCCACCCTTGGTTATTGGTTAAGAACTTCTGAAGTGGGCCACTTCTAATCCAAAAATGCTAATTTTTAATGAATTTTTGTTACTTAAATCAGTGGTGGGCATAACAAAATGGCGAAACAAGAACATTAAGCAACAACAAATTAAATTTAAAAGATTTTTTTGCTTTCATTTACAAAATCGCCAGTAAAAAATAAAAAATTGCATGTACACTGTAAAAATTTATTTTTAGTGTCTAACTTTTTCTTGCTACATATTTTTACTCATTTAATAATTTTTCAAAATATATTGTTTGATTGGACAGAGCTATTTGTAGCAAGTATAAAAGGTTGAAACTAGAAAGCTTATTTATATATTCATTTTATATATCTAATTTACGCATAGATACTTTTAAAATTGGGTACTTCGTCATCAGAAACTTCTCTTCAAAATGAAACATCAGAGTTCGAATTAATGGTGGGATTTTTTCTGTTGTTTTTGTTGCAAGCAACTGCTGTTTCTTAAAACCTCATTTGAGTGCCTGCGCCGAATAATCATAAATAGAAAATATTTTTATTTAATTTCCGTATATGGGCTACTGACAAGTCCAATCACAACAAGCCAACTGGCTGGCAACCCTGTTTTAATTTATTTTGAAAAATCTACAAAAAGCTATTAGAAGATTTCATCCTCATACATTATAATACAATATAATATAATAATAATAACTAGTGATAACCCCCGAAAATCGGGGATCTGAATGTTACACTTGATTTCTGGCGAGCCCTTCTGTCCTTGTTCTTGGAGTTTTTCTAAGTTCGAATTAGCTGCAAACACAAAAAATTTAATGCGAGTCTCGTTTACACACAACTCAGTGGGTCACAATTTTATCTTTATGGTTATGTATTTTATTTATTTTATACGATGTACAGCAAGATTTAAACGTAGATGATTTTTAAAAATCATCTTGTTCGGTTGAAAGGATCGCAAGAACCAATACTTTTTGGGGTTGAAAACTTAAAATTGATCATTATGTATTACAAAAAATCTTTAATAAACTTATGATTTTCATCTTTAAATATGCCGGTATACCTAAATATTTATTTTTGTTTTTCTTTTTTTATTGTATACTGCCTTAAGTAAATGACATTTTACAATGATATTTATATTATTTGAAACGGTAAAGGCATTTAACATAAATATCACTTTAATAATACCAAAACCAAACACACTAATTTTTTCCCCATTATGCTTAAGTTTTTATTTTATTAAACTTATAAACCACATTAATGTTAAATGTTACCCAGGAAAAGTATGAGAAAGTTAGAATGACACTGGAGTAAGAGCTTCTCCCTCCAAACACAGTCTTACAATGCCATTATTTAGGAAAAATCAATTTATACAATAATTCATGGGACAATCTTAGATGTCCTACAAACGAATGTTTTCATTTTAACTATTCATAAAAACATATCCGACGGTCCTTAAAGATCTTTTTAAAAATTGGGTAGTGTTGGTAAAGTTGGTTTCAAGTGTAAATTTAATTTTAGTTTAAAGTCATGGGTGTCATGTAAACAAAAAGCGGAATGTTTTTTAATCACCATTGTATGAAAAAAGAACAAATCTTTCCACGCTTACATATCAGCTCCTGATCAACGGATATTGGATTCTATAACTTTCCGGAACTCTGCTCGATGAGCACTTTAATTTGATATTGCACTTGTTGGTATAGCTGTTCTGAATCGCGTCAACTCAAGCCTTACCTTCGAGGAATAAATATATAGATAATTATAGTAATAGTAATAAGTTTACGGAGGGAGTTTTCTTACTAAGGACTGTCCCAGAAAAAACTTACGTTTTGCTTTTTAGTTATAAAAAAAATTCAGTAATTTTTTTGGTCTTCTTTAATTTTTTATTAATAATGGCTAGTGTTCAGAATATAAATAACTAAAAACTAAGTAACAATTTTTTTTTTCCATAAAAAATTTCTTACTTTTTCGTAAGGTCCTTCATTAAATTTTGCACAGTAGTTTCATCGACAGTACGGTACAATCTTTTCCACTTATGTCTGAAGTCTTGTAAATTTTTTGCAGTCTTACCACTCTTTCGAAAATCTCTTTTCATTAGAGCCCGATATCTTTCAATTGAGCGAAGCTATGGGCAGTTGGGCGGATTAGCTATTTTTGGTACGAAATTGATCTTTTTACTTGCATACCATTCCATCGTAGCTTTAGAGTAATGAGAGGCTGCTAAATCTGGCCAGAACATCACGGTACCCTCATGTGCACGAATAAATGGTAAAAGACGTTTTTCGAGGCACTCGTCTATATAAACTTTGGAATTGATTGTGCCTTGCGTACCAAAAAATCTGCTTCTGAGACCACAGGTGCATATGGGCTGCCAAACTATATATTGCTTCGGAAATTTCGAAATTTTTTTTTCTTTGAATTTAATAGACATATGCCCCTTTTTCGGTGATGCATAATATTCGTGCCCAGGTAACTGCTTAAAATCTGCCTTGACGTAAGTTTCGTCGTCCATAACACAGCAATCAAATTTAGTCAGGTACCTTTCATACAATTTTCGGGCTCGTATCTGAGCCATCAACTGCTTTTCATTAGAACGGTCTGCTACTTTTTGAACTCTATAAGTCTTTAGCTTACTTTTCTCCTTTATTCTTTGTACAGATGATTTTGATCTAACTGCTCTAGCCGCCATATCTCGCACTAAGGTGTTGTGATTTTGCTTAAAAAGTCGCTCCACCTTCGTCGTTACCTTTGGGTTAGAAAATTCTGATCTTCTGCCTGTACCTTTTTTTCGTGAAACAGGTAGACCCTGCTTATAATTAAAAACATCCGCAAAGACAGATCTTTCTGATACACCAACTACTTTTGCTACAGCTGAATATTTTAATTTTGAATTTTACAGGTATGTGGACAAAATCAGTCATCATACATCACATTAAACGTCACTTTATATAGAACAAATATTATGTCTTATTAGACCTATAAGATTATCAGGTAGAGCATAATACAAAAAATAAAAATCGTAAGTTTTATCTGGGACAGTCCTTATAAGCCTTAGGTAAAATATCATGAATAAGGCTGTTTTCACCTTCTGTGCGTCATTGATTTTTGGCATTTTATAAAGTTACCAGTAGAAATATTTTTTTTTGTCAATCCTTTCCAATGGTAGGTATATTCAAAAAATAATATTAAGCCTCTTAGTTCGTGGGTTCATGTTTTTAGTTAAAATTTTATTTTCTTGAAACTTAAAGCCTTTTTTCCTGGTTCTCAATTGTAGTCAACTTATTATACAAAACTAACGAATTAATATGAACCCGTTAACTAAACCGTCAGTGAATCAACCCTTTGTGAACCTTCTGCTTTATCCATTCAAAGGATATTTACTAAGCAAACAATGCGGATATGTGCTGACATTTATGCAAACGATGCTGACAAAAGCTAATCCGCCATGTTAATAAACGTGGCATGTTCTTTTTGTTGCCGCATGTGTAAGAGATGTTAACGTAGTTACTCGTAAGTCACGTCATGTTGACACAAATTATTACTTTGTATTTTCGTAATTATTAAACGTACACAAGAGTACATATATGGTTTGTGTGTTTGTGCTCCAGTTAAAAATTAATTTTGCGTACTTTAAGACAGTTTTGATGATAATTTTTAATTTTATAATTTAACGATATGTGGCAAGCACCGAGCTTTATTAACTTAAGAATATTTGTTTATGTTTTCTAAGATCCAATCCACAAGACTAGAAAGTTTTGTAAAAGCATAAATTTGGCCATTCATGCACGGTTTTTTGCCGTAAGATAAAATGCCAATTTGCATATCAAGTTTCGTATTCACCAATGGACCACCAGAGTCACCCTACAAGAAAAGAAAAAGATATCAATGAAAAGATTAGATCAAAATTATAACTCAAAACTGACATCGCAGGCTCCTCTGCCTTTGTAACTGATCGCACATATTTCTGTATTTTTTACATATATAAATCCTTTATTCCTGCATGTATTACTGTCAATAGTGTTAAAACTAATTAGCTCCAGTTTTGGATATAAATTCTTTTTAACTCTGCCCCAGCCAATCAAACAAGCATCCGTTTCATTGAATAGTCCTTTGCTTTTGAAAATAATTTTACCAATTTTCTTGTTATCAAATTTGAAATTTGACTCCAACTTCAACAAAGCTATATCAGGTCCCATGAGTGGCACAAAATCTTTGTGCTTGATAATTTTTAAGACTCGGTGACGATTACCTTTTGTTGTTGTCAATATATTAGATCCAGCTGTAATGCTAAGTTTTTTAGGATTATTAACTTTATGAAAACAATGTGCTGCAGTCAAAACAAAGCTTTCATCTATAATTGTACCGGCACAAAGATGCTCATGTCCATTTGGAATAGTTGATTGTATGGAAACAATGTATGGAACTGGAAAATTAGCGGTGCCGTCGAGTGTAGCGTTTGCTGAACCGTAAACTTTATTATTTCCTAAAATAATTTCATAAACACTGAAGATACTTTTAGATAAATTTAGTAACATCTAACGAACCATATTTACTTAAGCGAATTGTAGCGCTATCCACTTGAAATGGAGAAATGCTAACTAAAACCAGTAGAATAAATACAGTCATCTCAGCCGTGCTAATGACTATGACTTCAAAAAAGTTTTGTTAGGGAGAAAAACTCTTAAAAACTTTGTATCTGCATGCATGAACACTTTGTAAATTTAGCATAACGCAATCAATTGCTATTTATTTTAAATTTGAAATTTTTCGCCGGTACTGTTGTAACACTTGAGATGCTACCTTAACCCTCCGATTAGCGGTGACCCAAAAGGCGGTAAGTCATACTTTGTTTTCCGACAGACCACATAATCTATTTTGCAGGTGTGACCTATCAAATCGCGGCATGGTCTATTACAGGTGTGTCATTGCGTCGGGAAACGTATATGTCCAACTATCTTGAATGGAAAGGTAAAACCAGAAAACTAAAAGACGGATTTTGTTCCATACTGGTAGAATTTACTTTTATATATATTTTTTTTTTTATTTAATAAATTTAATAGAAACATCTAGCATGCTGAAGAAAACAGGCCAACGATTAGTAGCACGAGTAAAAATAAGACAAAACTAATAAATGTCCGGGTGATCTATATTCCACTTTTCGGTGAGCTTGGAGGCTCCACGATATGTTTTCTCCACAATTTCTGGAGTTATACAGTGTTTGCAAATTGAGATTGCATACTGTTGGGCCTCGTCTAACGATTGCGGACCGTTTGACTAGGCAATGGTTTCAAAAATTGCATCACGAGTCAGATCAACTTGCTCTTCGTTGTCGCTTTCTTCTTCTGTATAAACTTCTAACTCAGCTGCTCTTTATGCCACCATCAATTGGCACAAATTCAAGGTCAGCCAGCTCCACTCCCATTTCAAATGGCTCCAGCTCATAATCTTCAGCATTCTCAATGGCAAAAAAGGCAGCAAGTCACGCGTTATAGTATATCTCTTTTTGATTAGGATAAAAATTATGAAATGCGATCCTGTTTCAACAGTATATCGATTGTACTTTCATTCAAAATCATATCCAAAATCTAATGCCTAAAATTACAAATTCCTTTATACATCAATACCACACACGAAACTGCTAGTAGTGTCTTCTCTTCTGCTGGTTCTTCTTAGAATATGCCAGTCATTCCGAAAGGCATACATCAACGAGGGAAAAATCTACTAAAATCGCGTAGCCTTAACTGTAGTCCATAGCGTTGTGATTGTTAATCACTAAATAGCACGAAATGCCATTTCCAAGGCTAAACTAGATATCCTTACCAGGATTGACTTAATTGAACTTATCTTAACATTTCACCGCTTTGAAAAAAGCATATGGAACGGGTGAGACGCTAAGGCCCGCGTGAACGACTACACCCGAAAATAGGTCTGTACTCGGTAATGGACACAAAGGAAAGACCTCCTAGTAGTGTCCTTATAAACACCAACTACATCTCTAAATTCAGATAAAAATCTCTTTGACTGTTGTGGTCTGACAAATCACACAAAATACATCGCAGTCGATTCGTTGCATCGAATTTGAAAAAGTCATGGCATATTTGCCGAAATATTTTCGGAAAAAAAAACTACGACACAAAAAGTTTTTAAATGGTCTGACAGACCACAACGCTTATCGGAAGGCTGAAAATAATCTGTGTGTAGTTCGTTAGGTTAGGCAGGAAGTTCGCAAATCAATTGACCATTGTGATCCTCGGAAATGTCGTAGGATGATCGAAACCACTCCAGAATTGCAATGATTATGATATGGTTCTCTAACAATACATTTACTACCATGTCCTGTTAGTCGAATGCATTGTCATCCAGGGCGCAATGATAATTATCTTGAAGGGTAGCGTATTCGTAGAGGCGGTACTACACAGCTTTAAATTTTTGCTCATCAAAAAAAAAAAAAGAAAAAAAAATCTTCGGAACTCCTAGTGGTACAAAATTAACTTTTCAGCTTGGCTAATAACTATCATCTACTATATGAATGGCTAACAGCGCTTAGTAATGATTCTTTTTCTTATAAAAAAAATTAAGAAAAACTAAATTTTTTTATGTAATTAAAAACAGTTTTTTGATGCGAGAAGCGGAATTACGGGTGGTCATAGTGAATGCGAGAAACGGCGCTGAAATTCTGTTGTTGTTTTGTTGTACTGCTCGTACATATTGTTTCATTTGTATTATTAGGTGCGCAACTAAGTTCTCGCTGTTTGTCAATAGATGGCGCTAGCGGCAAGTGCTGGTCGATTTGGTTCATATCGAAACGTTATGAATATAGCCTTAGCATATGGTAAACAAACCGATTTGACACTTTTAAGATTTTGTGTTTTCATAGTCTGTTTGTGGTTGCTCGAAAATGACTGATTTTGTGCCAAGTAATCGTCATTCGCGGGAGGTGTTGATTTTCTTCTTTCAATCGAAGAAAACGGTGGCTGACGCGTATCGAGAGCTCCAAGAAGTTTACGGAGATGGTGTTCTGACCGAAACAACGTGCCGAGATTGGTTTTGTCGCTTTAAAGACCATGATTTCGACATCGACGATCGACCACGTGAAGGAAGGCCAAAAACCTTCAATGATACGGACCAGATCGGTGTAATCTATTATGAATTTCTGAAGCCGAATGAAACCATCTCTGGGGAACGGTATTGAACTCAACTGATGCGATTGAGTAGAGCACTGCGTGAAAAACGGCCCTAATACGAACAGAGGCACGATAAAGTAATCCGATTGCATGACAACGCTAGGCCTCACGTTGCTAAGCCAGTGAAAACATACTTGGAAGCTCTCAAATGGAAAGTCCTACCCCACCCGCCGTATTCCCTAGATATTGCCCCGTCAGACTACTACTTGTTCCGTTCAATGGCACATGGTCTGGCTGATAAGCAGACCAACTTCTATCAAGACCTCAAAAATTGGCTTGGTTCGTGGATAGCCTCAAGAGACGAACACTTCTACCGTGATGGCATTCGAGCTCTACCAGAAAAATGGGGAAAGTGATATCTAGCAATGGGCAATACTTTGATGTTTTTTGACAATAAAGATGCATTTTCTAACAAAAAACAGCGAGAGCTTAAGTTGCGCACCTAATAATTGAAGTGAAAAGTAATGGATTTGTCTGATGAAGAATATTTTGTTTCTCCTATTGCTATGAATTGTTTTATAAAAGTTGGACAATTTGGAAATCATCTACATTACATTAAAAAACTATGGACCAATAAAAATATGGAGCACAGCTTACTATTCTATTTAAAAAATTTTTATAGAATAACGAGAATCTACTAAGTATTTAATTCTTAATGAACGATGAGTTTAAAGATAAAATTGCTTAATCCATACCTGATATAACAAACATTGTTATAACATTAAAATGGTACAAGTTATATGCGTACCAAGCGCCAGAGATCCTGAAATTCATTACAAACTCAGTAAGCGAAATTAATTGCAAACTTGTTTTTCGCTGCAAACATGTTAACTTAAAATCAAGTTAAATTAATTGCATGTTTCGGATAATCAGCAAATTGGCCATATATTTAAATTCTTAATTTAAACTGCAAGGTGCTTCAGTATTGACTGCTGTTGCCTGTAGTCAGAGTCAGTGGGATATAAATTATGATACTACATTGCACAACCTAGCAAGAGAAAAAAACAGTCACCAAACAAACCTTACAGCACATTTGGCGCAGTAGGATCTGATAAGATGGTACCTTATGCGTATGAACGTAGATTCGAAATATTTATTAGTCGCGTGATCTTGTTACTTAATTGATGACAACAAGTA
Source organism: Meiosimyza decipiens (assembly GCA_963680825.1). NCBI lineage: Eukaryota > Metazoa > Arthropoda > Insecta > Diptera > Lauxaniidae > Meiosimyza > Meiosimyza decipiens. Next base: position 32,381,133 of record OY804259.1, read on the forward strand.
GGGGCTTCTGGAGCTAAAGTCGGGATGGAGTCTGCAGTGAGCTGTAAGGAATTTTAGGCACGCGATTTAACAATCAAATCTTTTATTTTGTTTGTCATGCGAAAACCATATAGATATGAGTATTTCTACAGCTAAGGACGTGACATTTGTACGCATGATTTAAAGAAAAAAACAAAGTCCAATGAAAAGCTGTATTGTATATTTAGGAAAAATAACGGGCTCGGTCAAGCATTCAGTTTCAAGATATTTACTAATATATAGTGATACGGGAGTGACGTAAAATGGAAACTCTCGGTTTTACTCAATACAATAAAAAAATAGGCGTTACTGTTTAGCAATACTAAGACATTTAAGTCCCAAAATAATTTTTTTTTTGTCTCATTTAACAGGGATTACGTAACTCATATTCCATCTAGGGATGACTGGAAGGGAGGATTCCCGGGGAGAAGGGGTCATATTAATTTCTACACTGATGGCTCCAAGCTTAATAACCAAGTGGGTTATGGTATCTACTCCAAGGAACTGAAGTTAAGAATTGCTGCGAGGTTACCAGATCATTCCAGCGTTTTTCATTCGGAGGTTATAGCAATAGAGGGAGTAACATCCTGGCTAAGGAGGAATGTTGTTTCCAAAAAGGATATAAATATTTTCTCAGATAGTCAAATCTCTAGAATCAGTCTTCCTAAACTCACTAGTGGCCCAACAATGTCGCTCGTCTCTAAACGAGATGGCTCAACATTTTAACATTCACCACATCTGGGTGCCGGGGCATAGGAACATTGACGGCAATTGCAAAGCGGATGAACTTGCTAGGCAGGGGACTACTGCACAAATTCCTCAGGACAAGGAAGGTGTTGGCATGCCACTTGCTACCTGCAAGTTTCTGCTCAGAATAGAAATGGTTAAAAATGTTAATAAAAGATGGACTGAAGGGTAAACTTGTAATATAACTAGTCAAGTCTGACCGGAATGGGATGCTAAGCGTTCGTCAAAACTAATTTTTTGCACTAGACATAGTGTCTCGTCAGTTGTCGCAGTCATAACTGGCCACTGCCTCATCGGCAGACATGCAGAGAGATTAGGTGTTAGGTCCTTTGACTTCTGTAGAAGTTGTGGAGATGTGGAGGAAGAGGAAAATATTAAACATCTTCTCTGCTCCTGTCCCGCACTTGCTAGAAAACGCCACAAAGCACTTGGGTCGTTTTTATTTGATGACCTGGATGACCTTAGACATGTCAGTATAGGTCAGCTATTTAGTTTCATTATGAAATCTGGTTAGTTCGACGAGAGGGTATAGTCAAACACCCTGTGGTATCACAACGGATCATGTTTGGTCTAGGTGAGTCAGTTTTTCGTAACTGACTGCCACTCCTAACTAACCTAACCTAACCTAACCTAAGTCCCAAAATAACATATTTATACTTTTGTAATGTACATCATTTCTTTAAATTTTGAAACATGCACATGATTGCACATGATATTGAATTAAAATATCTTCAAACACACCAAATATTTTACTGAAAATATCCGTAATTATTTTTACTTGGGACCGATGGAGTCAAATAAGACACCGGCTTTTCTAGCTATGAGGGGCTGTTCCGATTTCTCCGAACCAACATTTTCTCTTAATGTGACTACGTGAAATCCGAGTCCGGAATTTAAATTTTTGATTTCTATAGAGGGATTGGTCACAAAGGCTTAAAATATATTATTTTTGAAGTTATTCTGTGCAGGTGTGTATAGATACATAGGCGGGGTCGAACCTCTTTCAAAAATTTTTTGAGCTTGAAAATCGCATACATTCAACAATTCCGGTTTCGCTAGTCACAGTAATTGTACATAAAAGTTAGTGAAGAATGCGATTTTGAAACTAAAAAAAATGATGATGGCGGTCCGAGCGCTCCCTATATTTATATATACACATGCTCAGAATAGACCCATGACTAACATGTTCCAAGGACAAGGTTATCGGTGACATGTAGCGTTTTCTGAATAATTTATGTTAAGTAGAAAATATAATTTCTTTTACATTTAAATATTACTTACGCTAGCGGACGGGACCAGTTTCAGACCCTTATATCTTTTTTGATAAGTTTTACTGACAATTCATAAATATATATTTTTGTATTGCACTATGGTATTGATTGAATTATAGAGTTTCAATTAAGGGTGTGCACTAACACACGAATGGTAATAACAAATGCTGTTTTGGGGATACGGACACGATGTTACTTAACTTAAGACAAATTGAAAAACTACCGTTATTCGAACTCCATTTGTTAGGACACATTTTTAAGTAAAACTGCATTGGACAAATATCTTTATTTACCTCATTGCACAAAGAGACAAGACCACTAAATTTGTAAAATCTAAGTTGAAGAAAAATTCATCATCATTATATATCTTACAGCAAAAAGAAGGCTATGTTATGGTCATGAGAGATATCTTCATAAAATAAATACTATAAGGTTTGAAATTAAATGTAGTTCGACGAAATTGCATCAGTGGGCGTGCACCTCTCATCTTAACAAAAAGTTGTAATCATTACTTTGAGTGAACTATTGCAACAATTCCTATGAATTTTAATGTAGCTGACTTATTTTCTTTAAGGTATACTTGAATCTAAAGCGGCGAAATAGTAGCAGTGGGCGTGGCACCTCCCATACAAGTAAAATACCTTATGTGTCATATCTATTGAAAAAAGGCAGCAAACATACTAAAATTTGCTGTAAGAGTGTTGTTTATAAAAAACTATTTCTGGGTCCAAATCAGATTTGATTGTACCAGTGGAGGTGTCACAGCCCTTAATTTTAAAGATGATTATGGCATATATTGCCAACTATACGAGCTATTGTGCTTAATATATAATATAATTTATTGAACCAAAAGCAGGTGTTTTAATTTTTATTAAATTTTCCATATTTTTTCACGTTTCAACCTTTTATTTTTTCCCAATATACCCATGTGTATTTTCTTCAACCTCTTTCAACTCTCTTCGATATTTTTTTTATTATTTTTGACTTTTTCAGCGATTTGTATTTGTTTCAACATTTTTCAACCACTTCCAACATTTTTGAACATTTTCTATAATTTTTCGACTTTTTCAACATTTTTCATGTTTTTACATTTTCCATAGTCTTGTCAACTACTTTCAATTTTATTCGTTATATTCTTTATTTCTTCAAATTTGTCGTCAATTTTGAACCAAGCCAAATGGCAACATGGCAAGCCACGAAAAAATATGGTCGTGACACCTCTGATAGAAACTATGCGCAGGTAGGAAAGTGATACAGACAAAAATTGGGACAGGCTGGAGAAGTGGGTGTGAAATCTCAAATACATAAAAAAAACCATTGAAATGCAATAATAAAAAACCATCCAAGGTTTTTAAAAAAAATATTTGCTAAAATTTCAGAACTTACCTGCCATTATTGTACTATCGAGCATTTTTTTTAAATCGTTTTGAAGAGTGCCTAAGTAAAATTCTTTCGTCCTCAACGCCTTCCCCTGGTATGTATCCCCATACCATCACGGGCAACTTACCACACTCCACAGTGACTACTATACTCTTCTACTGTAGGGCTGTGTTCGGTCTCCATCAAATTTTATTAGGTGCATTGTGACGCAGAAAATTACGTCTCTCTAATACCCCATTGACCCTGCAGTAGAAGAGCAAAACACACACTTTGAAGTACAGAAAGTTGCCCGTGATGGCATGGGGGTACATATCATGGGAAGTCAATAGAGAATCAAGAGTTTTTGCCGATATAATGACGAAGGAGTAAACGTCGTAAGCCTTCCAGCCTTTGTGACAAAATTGAGTTTGTGACAAGGATGGAATCGAAGTTCGAAGTGAATTGAAAAATTATTTCATTCATAAATTTTTGTCTCTGTAAATTTTTAGTCTAATAATCTATGTATATAATTTTTGCTGGTAGGACGTTAGAGATTGCGACGCTTGGGACATTTGAGTGAATTTTGCGGTAGTTTACGACGTGTGACCGTCGCAGTCCTCAAAATCCCTGTGATACGGGTGCGAGTGCTCACTCATGCACACATTGGTAGTAAGTAAAGAAGTAGTGATAACAATGAACTAACAGCGAGTTAACACCGGTCGATATTCATATAAATTTATGAATCGATTCAATTTTAAAAAAGTTGGAAAGGTATTCAACGTGCAGAAAAACTATAGGTGAATTTTATACAAATTTTATTTCAATGACATTAAAATGATGACATTGTGTTCAGATTGTTGAGTTATAAGATGCAGGTGGTGCGTTTGTAATTTAACTACACTCTAAGAAAAAAAGTTGGGAACTTACTACAATTATTGCTGGCAACAGATTACCTACAATATTGTAGTAAAATGTCACAGCACAAAAATTAAAACATTTCACTATGAATGCTTGCACCAACTATTTTAACTCTCCGCTCTACATCTCTCTCTTCCGAGTAAAATATGCAGCTAATGCAGCGTTTTTTCCACTTTTTCTGCGTGTATGACGTATGCCAGGGGGTTTTAACGCGGTTTTCAGCGTTATATTTTTATACCCTACACAGAGGGTATATTCACTTTGTCATTCCGTTTGTAACGTATAGAAGGGGGAGTGGCAGGTATGGAAAAGTATATATATCTTGATCAGCGTCACCACCTGAGTCGATATAGCTATGTCCGCCTGTCTGTCTGTCTGTCTTTCTATCTGCTTGTCTGTCTGTGTGTCTGTCTGTTGAAATCACGTTTACGAGAAAACTGAGCAAGCTAACTCAATGATATTTGGCTCACAGGTCAAACTTTCTTGCAAGCTGCTAGCATATAAAAATTGGCGAAATCGGTTCACGGCCACGCATTCCGCCCATACTCTATGTAAGTATACCCAAGTCCATTTTGAAAAAAGTTGATGCGATTTTGATGAAACTTGGTGATTTTGTGAAGATGAGAACAAAATTAAGATTATTCTAGTTTTGAAGTTTGCAGAGACTCTTAAAGGAACATGGCACAACCCTAAATTTTAATTATTATAACGCCATAACTCGTGAACCGTGCAAGATATTGTGATGAAATTTGGTACACGAATACAGATTTTATATATCTTAAATTGTGCATAAAGTGGATGGAATTATAAAAGTGGGCGTGGCAATTTTTAGCAATTGAAAATTTTTATTTCGTACAACTCCAAATTGGCACATACGATTTTCACTAAAACTTTAGAGATGATACCACTGAAAGTAGTCATCAATACAACCTTCGTCAATAAACTGGAAAATTCCGTAGAAGAGCGTGGCACAGCCTACAACATTTATAAACGTTATAAAAAGAGAACTAACAACGCAATCGTTATGGAAATTAATATGGCGGGTATACTTCCTGAAAGGTGTCTTCTTGCAAAATAGTACCGGTGGGTGTGGCACCTCCCTCATTAACATAAATTTGTAAGTTCTATTTTGAATGAACTATTCGAGCAATTGATCTAAAATTTTATTTAAGTGGCTTACTGGCTAATGGGTACAGTGGGCGTGGCACTTCCCATAAAATTAAAATACCTTAAGTGGCATAACTATCCAAATATGTGAGCAATCATACTGAAATTTTGTGTCAGAGGTTTGTTAATGGAAAGCTATTTCTGTATCAAAATCGGACTGGATTGTATTAGAGGGTGTGTCACTGCCCTAAATTTTAGGAATAATTACGGCACATATCGCAAACTATACAAGCTATTGTGCCAAAATATGGCTTGTGCATGTCAGTCACGAATATCATTTATTGAAACAAAAGTGGGCGGAATTGAAGAAGTAGGCGTGAAATATTTTATATTTTTCATTTCTATTCTATTTTTTTAAGATTTCCCATATACTTTTGACATTTTCAATCTTTTACCTGTTCCCATTCAATTTCATTCGACATTTTCTTCGACTCTTTTATTAATTTTTCAGCATTTTTCATATTTTTCGACTTATTCAATTTCTTTCAACTTTTTTCAATGGTTTTTATATATTTTCAGCATTTTCAGTTTTTTCCAACACTTTTCAACATTTTTAAACCTTTTTACATTATTTTCGACTTATCCAACCTCTTCAACATTTTTTTAACACCCATTTAAAAAGCACTTTCAATGCAGTGTAGAGTATGTGAGTTTCGGCCTGTCCGAAGATAACACCTTTACTAGTTATTATTATTGTTGCGAAACATAGTCATTTTAACGCAATTTCAGCGTTAATCTTTCACAGTAATAGTAAAATCTTTAAAAGTTTTTCATTTACTTTTCCTGCTTTAGAAGTATGCATTTAAATACATAATATAAATAAAATTTTTAAAATTTCGCAAATACTATTTCTTTGAGATTTGAATTATTTACTTAGCAAACTAACGAAAATTGTGTACTCGTTGAATGATACATACAGCAAGAGCAGGATCACGCTGCAATAGCGTTAAATAACACTGCTGCAGCGTTTATTTACACTTCATTTGAAAACACACTGTAATACCGGGAAAAATACAGCTTTTATCATAAAAACGCAAGATTTTTGGCAAAATTTAAAAAAACACTCTACGCAGCGAGATTTTCAGGGTTGTTTTTTCAAAATTGCCAATAAATGCGTGAAATTGTACAATATTTATTGACATGATTTCCTAAACAGTTCTTAAAGTGTACGTATTTACCACTTAAACACGTTTTCTAACTCCAGAGGTAATTAAGACCTACGCTGTTGCTTTATGTTTTATTAATTAGGCCGGTTCATTCTAGACCAACATTTCTTAATTGGCTCATACTTTCAAAATATTTTTGTTTAAGCTTAAAATACAAGATTTTTCTGTAAGCGCCGCGAAAAATAACGTTGCTCTAAATATAACCGCCGTAGTATTCATTCAATGCGTTCCATGGAAAGACATTACCGTTGCCATCAAAAAATTACTTTTTAATGTACATCAGAAATCGGTATTTGCTTCAATTTCAATTTAATTTTTATATGAATACATTGGACCTTAGAATCCCTTAAAGTCGCTGTAACTGATGCTGTTACCCTTCTCTTCATCTATCTCGTTTAGCAAAAGATCATTTCACTCTTCGCTGCTTAATGCGTTTGGTTGCAGTTGTTAATGTTGCTGTTGATGCTACAACTGCTGCTGATGGTGTTGCTAACATCAGGTTAAGTACTCAGGTGACTTCATCGTTGCAGTTGGTCAACAGTGTCGCGATCTGGTTGTTGCACTTCGACGCTGTTTATGTTCACATTTTGAAGTCGTCAGATTTTTAGGTCTTGCATTTTGTTTCGTTTGGAATGTTGCTTGTTGTTGTGCTGTCCGTAGTATTTTGTATCCTTGTAGTCGCGATGTTATGCTTCTTTTTCTTTCTCTTCTTCTTTTGTATGGTCGATTGTGCTACAGAAGCTGCAGGCGTAATGCCGTTTTCTCCCTTCTGAAAACATTTTTAATTCAATATTTTATCTGTTTAACTGGCTATGACGACTTTAATTCTTTCTTTGGTTGGTTTTTCGTTGAGACCCAACTATAAATTCCACATGTTTGCTGCCAATATGTAACATGTTTCTTCTTGATTCGTTTTTTGTTGCATTGACCTCTGGCAATGACAACTCTGCAGTACTTATTAGAAAACCTTGACATGAAACAAGCAAATAAACTTGAAACAACTACACATATTCGAAGAAAAGTTATTATTTTATTTGAATAAATTTATTTTTTAAACAAGTCGTTATGAATTTCGATTTCACTTCCTACAATCAAAGCTGTATTTGTAGCACGTGCAGGTGTGGCCGTTATTATTGTATTCTGTAGATCACTTCCAGAATTTGATTATGGAGCCGCACTTGATGCACCGCCACCTATTGTTATCTGAAAAAAAAAATCAAATAATAAAATTGAGAATTTCAATTCAGCGTCATTTTGACATTTTATTTCCTGCAGCGGCGGTCAACTGTTAGCCATTTTATGGTGCTACCATGATACTAAAATGCCATGTGCTGTATTTCAGTTGAACTCGCAACTCATTCATGATTAAAAGTAGTTCAACGGTATTCAACTCAACTTAAGTGCTTCAACCTTATGTTCTCTACCTTAGGTATCCCGTTCACTTATTTTTATACCCTACACAGAGGGTATATTCACTTTGTCATTCCGTTTGTAACGCATAGAAGGGGGCGTGGTAGGTATGGAAAAGTATATATATTCTTGATCAGCGTCACCACCTGAGTCGATAAAGCTGTGTCCGTCTATCTGTCTGTCTTTCTGTCTGTGTGTCTGTCTGTTGAAATCAAGTTTACGGGAAAACTAAGCAAGCTAATTCAATGAAATTTGACACACAGGTCACATCTTCTTGCCAGCTACTAGCATATAAAAATGGGTGAAATCGGTTCACAGCAACGCCTTCCGCCCATACTCTATGTAAATATACCCTAGTCCATTTTGAAAAAAAGTTGCAGCGATTTTGATCAAAATTGGTGATTTGGTGAATATGAGACCAACATTAAGATAAGGTTAGGTCTTAAGTTTGCAAATGCTCTTAAAACGGCGTGGCACAGCCCTAAATTTTAAATTTTATGACGCCATTGCTCGTAAGCTGTGCAAGATATTGTGATGAAATTTGGTACACGGCTACAGATCTTATAAATCTTGAACTACGCATAAAGTGGGCGGAATTGTAAAAGTGGGCGTGGCATTTCTTAACAATTAAAAAATTGGATTTCGTATAACTCCAAACTGGCACATACGATTTTCATTAAAATTTTAAAAATGATACCACTGAAAGTAGTCAACAATACAAGCCACGTCAATGTGCTGAAAAATTTATTTTAAAGGCGTGGCATAGCCTACAATATTTATAAACGTTATAAAAAGAGAACTAATAACGCAATCGTTATGAAATTTAATATGGCGGATACACTTGCTAAAAGGTGTCTTCTTGCAAAATTTTGGCACAATTGCGCCGGTGGGTGTGGCACCTCCCATATAAGCGAAATACGTTTAATGCTATAGATAGTGTGCTATGAGAGTAATCTTCATAAAATTTTGTGTAGAGGTGTCGGTTACTATAAGCTTCAGAATTAAATGAAACTTGACAAGATTGCATCAGTGGGCGTGGCACCTCCTTCATTCACATAAAGTTGTAAGTGCTATTTTAAGTGAACTATTGAAGCAATCGATCTGGAATTTGATGTAAGTGGCTTACTGGCTATTAGGTATATATAAATCAAAAGCAGGCGAAATAGCAACAGTGGGCGTGGCACCTCCCATACAATTAAAATACCTTAAGTGGCGTAACTATCGAAATATATGAGCAATCATAGTGAAATTTGGTGAAAGAAGTTTTTTTATAAAAAGCTATTTCTGGATCAAAATCGGAGTGGATTGCACCAGTGGGTGTGTCACCGCCCTAAATTTTAGGAATAATTACGGCACATATCGCAAACTATACAAGCTATTGTGCTAAAATTTGGTTTGTGCATGTCAATCACGAATATCATTTATTGAAACAAAAGTGGGCGGAATTGTAGAAGTGGGCGTGACATATTTCGTGGTTTTCATTTCTATTCTATTTTTTTCAACATTTCCCATATTCTTTTGACATTTTCAGTTTTTTCCAACATTTTTGAACATTTTTACATTATTTTCGACTTATTCAACCTCCTCAACATTTTTTTAACATTTATTTAAAAAGTACTTTTAATGTAGTGTAGGGTATGTGAGTTTCGGCCGTTTTTTGTTGCTATTATCAGTCTTAATGTTGAGGTGGAGAAAACAATATCAAAGTTTCTTATGGTAAATTGTAGGTCTTCACATTCTTCTATTACCTCGACGGGAAAGATAATGCCAGTTATCAGTTTCTGCTCTGTTGAGTTTGGTGCCATAACTTTCACTGACCGAACATAGGGACTTGCGGCTCTGAATTTGTCAGCTTTTTCTATCTGTACTATAGTTTTTCGCAGGCCCGGAAAAATTTAGTTGCCTCTTCAGCTTCTCTATATCGGGTCGCCCTCTTTCCAAGATTTCCTCCACTAATATTGCCTCTTCCTAGCAAATCGTTTCATCGTCGCACAAATGTTGAACGTCTTCTGAGCCTATCAGGACCCCAAGTTTGATAGTTGGACTTTATAAATTTTTTTCATTTTGCCGTAGACATTTTGCGATATTATCCTACCAGCCTTCCTCTATAGATAGATTCTCTGCTTTTTTTAAGCCTGCCAGTATCTCTTTCATCTTGAAGTCCGGGATCTACAGCTATTGTGTTCTTAATCTGTCAATGAGGCGCACAATGGTGGCACTTTCCGCTTGACATCCTGTGTGGAAATTTTTATCGTTTCACCTAAGTCTTCCTTGTTTCTTATTAGCTGTAGTTGTTGTGCTTGGAAATCGTAACCCATATTCTTGGTATTGTGTATCTATTGAATATTCAAGTAAATTCCGGGAATATTGTCCGGAACTAGCAGGTCAGAAATTACTGTGTCGTGGTTAACACGTGGGAGTGGTCCATGTTGTGCAGTCGGCTGATAATAGCAGTTCTAGTCCGTTGGTCCAAGTCAAAAGCCACTAGAAATTAGTGAATATCAGCAGTCAAACCTGTTTTCAGTCCTTATCGATGTCGGAGCGCTATTTCTGGCTGCAATAATGCAGTTGAGTTCTGTGATGAATATTAAGACATATTCTTTCTCACAAGTGCTGCAGGATCATGCATTCCTAAATACGTTCTTATTAAAATAATGTTCATCCTGCCCTAATATTTAACAAGACATATTGAGTTTATTTATCGAAGCCAACATTCAGATTACGTAATCGTAGCTCAGGTATTTATGATTCGAATGTTTCAGATAATTTAAAGTATATACAATTTTAAATTCGGATGGTTCAAAATTCAGATTTAAGTTATTTCGCACTAAATTTCATCTAAATTTTAAGAAAAATTAGGAAATAAAATTCATACGAACAAATTTAAATCTTAATTGCATTATTGAACTTTTTAATTTTTGAATAAAACAAAAACTTTGCAAAAATCAAATGAATTTCTGCATTTTAAAACACCTTAATGTGAAATACTGGATTATGTGCATTTTCTCCACTTGCATTATGAATATCGGAATTTCGTACACACCCACTTTTAGGACTCCAGCTGCGACTTTAATACCAATTGATTTTAAAACTATACAGATAAATTAATATTCAAAATCGATTAATTATAAGTTCTAACGCAACGTTAAGCCGAACATATTTTATCCACAAAATGTTAGAAATAACGTCCAGGTCGAGGATCATTTATAAATTAATTGGCACTTTAAAAATTTAAATTTTGTTATATATTTTGAAAACGTATCCTCAAATATAATACATTTTTAAGACTTATCTTATTTTCATGATTTCCTATGCTATTTTTGATGTTGAAATCGAAGCTGTTGTTAGTTTTATCTAGTGGGTCCGGTTTTAAGTCAAATGTGTCAAAAGCAAAAACTTGGACCACTCCCTGGTACCAAGCCCACCTACTGCAATGGATCTTTTCTGAGAAAACAACATTAAGTAGTGAAATTTATCAATGAAGTTCATTAAAAAAATTCAAGTTTATTTGATATTTTTTATTAAAATAATTTGCCCCTTGTGTATATCAGAAACGTTATTGATATTGTAAAAAATGTCTTCGATCGCAGCACTGATACTACAAGCGTAGTCATAATTCAATAGGCAGCATAGTCTGTTAAAAAAATAAAGTTTGGAATCTAGAGATAAAGTTCAACATTTAGCTTTATGCATGAGTTTCAACCACTGCTTCATGGTATCATCAGTAAGCTTTATTAGCTGACATTTCAAAATATCCAAATCTTAATAAACTACATCTCATATATAAAACTCAACATTAAGAATAATCCTAAACTTTTTTACAAATTTGTAAACATCAAACGTAAATCATCTGCGTATCCTCTTCAGATGTCTTATAAAGGTGTAACATCATCCGAAAAAAATGATATATCTAATTTGTTTGCAAACTTCTTTGAGTCAACTTATTCATCTTCAACTTAAAATTCCAGCATGAACTATCCATATAGTCTTCCGCGTATAAATGAGATGCAACTCCCACGAATTGGTGCGGATTTAGTCAGTAATGAACTAAAAATTTTAAAATGTTCTTATTCTACTGGACCAGACAACATCCCTACAAACATCCTGAAGTATTGCGCAAGTAGTCTTTGTTATCCTCTTTCAAAAATTTTTAATATTTCCTTGATTTTGGGCTATTTTCCTAAATCATGGAAAGAATCTTACATTATCCCACTTCACAAATCTGGAAGTAAGGCTTTTATTGAAAATTACAGAGACATATCTAAGCTCAGTGCAATCCCAAAACTTTTTGAAAAAATAATTAATGATCAACTTTCGAACTTCGTCTCGTCCTTGATACAATATCTCAGCATGGTTTTCTTAAAGGTAGATCTACATTCACAAATCTTCTGGAGTTCACCACACTTGTTATAAACGGATTTAAGCGAAATCAGCAAACGGATGTTGTATACACGGATTTCAGCAAAGCTTTTGACTGCGTAAGTCATCGCCTACTTTTAAAAAAGCTGTATTTAATAGGCTTTCCTTCATCGATATTAAAGTGGATTGGATCGTATCTAACGGATAGGAAGCAACAAGTATTGTTTGACAACGTATTTTCTAAACATATAATGGTTTCATCTGGAGTTCCTCAAGGTAGTCATCTTGGCCCCACACTATTTTTACTATTTATAAATGACTTACCCTCTACTATGGATTCGGCCCATATTTTAATGTATGCTGATGATGTAAAGCTTTTTTATTCTTTTAATGATTATTTTAATCATAAAACTTTAGAATCAAACCTAAATGAACTTGTTAAATGGTATGATACAAACTTGATGACCTTAAATCTCAAAAAGTGCAAACAAATGACTTTTGCAAGAAGGAAAGAAATTAATACGTCATATTCTATAAATGGTGTAAAATTGGAAAAGGTAGAAAATTTTGTAGATTTAGGCGTCACTATGGATAAAAAACTTCGCTTCAACGTTCATATAAGTTTAATGACTAACAAAGCAAAAGGTGTCCTTGGATTTATAAAACGATGGTCTAAAGAATTTGATGACCCCTACACGACTTAGCTGCTTTTCACTTCACTTGTACGTCCAATATTGGAATATGCGTCAGTGGTGTGGAACCCACAATATAATATATGCATTGATATGCTCGGGGGCTACCCTGGAATTCACACTTAAATTTGCCTTCATATGAAAATCGTCTTAAACTAATACGGTTACCAACTCTGCGCAGTCGAAGAATTATGCTAAATGTTACTTTCTTAAATAAACTGTTTTCCGGCTCAATGAACTCTGAGTTATTGCAAGGTATGATTAACATTAATAATCCAGGAAGGAATTTGAGACATTTTCGTTTCTTAAGACTTGATATTTGTTATTCTAACTACGCTCTTTTTTGTCCATTCCGGTGTATATGTAATGATTATAATACCCTTTGTCATCTTATTAGTCCCGTGGACTCTTACAATGTTATAAAGCAAAAAATAATTATATATCTTAATTCTTGAAATTCCTTTGTTTCTGCTGCACAGCCTATTGGGCTTAGTAGAAATTTTATTTAATTAGTGATCGGATAAAGCTGAAACCCATAATTTCTTTTAAAGAAATAGTGCAGTTCCGGTGACCGATCCGTACGATAAACGGATATGCCGCACACGTACGGTTTCGCTTACTAAACGCAGAGCAGTCCGGGCTGTTCGTAGTCGGTCACCGATCCGTACGATAGACGGATGCGCCTCTCGTGCGGTTGGCGGGTAAGTAGGACCGCAGGGACAGATCGCAAAAAAAAAAAAAAAAAAAAAAAAAAAAATAAATAATATATTTTTTACAACGTTTGTCGATGTTTTTCAATTCACTCAAATGCGAACCTTTATATATTTCGATATGTACATGAAAAATCGACTTATACTACTTTCCCGAATCAACGGTTCAGATATTGCCAAATATGATTTCATAGTTATTAGCAAATTTCTGATTAACGATTTGACTAATTTTCTTACGAATAATCGGAGAACTTGGCATGTTAAGTAACATTAAATATTTATTTCGCTGACGATTTTTATAATCTTGAGGGATACCTTTTAGTAAAAAATTTAACTGTTATTCTGAAAAGTAACACAGTTTGTTAAAAACTTTTTTGTCTGCTTCAAGTCTAATTGAAACTCTAAAATGTGTTTTTCGCTCCATCCATTATTGCTCATATCTTATATATTTTAATCAGTACATACACCTTTGTGCTTAAATTTAATACGTTCTATATTTCTTATCTTTTATGTCAATATCACTGCCCGACTTTTGTACGGCTCAACATTTTTCATAAACTTTTTAATAAGGCCATCAATATTTGAGCCTTGTTTAAATATTGAATCAGAAAAAGACTGAAATAAATATTGCTGTAAATGTAAAGCAAAGGAATTAATTATATTGCTGTGAGCATTTTCTATAAAAGCAAAAGTTTTCAACATTTAAAGAGCTTTTTTTAATAAACGCGAATACATTTTAAAATGTTATTTTTACGGCTCTTGTATTTTTTGTTGGCTTTCACAACATTTCTGCTTACGAGCACGTCATACGACGTGAAGGATACTTTGCCGGCTGATAATTTTAATCAGGAATTCATTAGCGAAATGTCTGAAGCAGCAATAGACAAGAATAACAGTGAATACTTTGATTTATCCGTGGATCCTTTGTACCATGAAACGGAAAATGAAAAACACAATAAGTCGCGTGTCAATGGCGGACAAGCTGTGACGCAAATAATTCCGTATCAAGTCTCTATGCAGATTTATAGACGTGGAAAATGGAATCATTTCTGCGGGGGGTCCATTATTGGACCACATCATATGCTTACAGCCGCACATTGTGTTGACAAGCTGAAAATCGAAGATATATCTATTGTATGCGGTACATTGAATTGGAAAAATGGAGGCGATAGGCACACAATTGCAGCTAAGCGAGTGCATCCCAACTTTTCAATGAATCCAAAAATTATCAACGATATCGCGCTGCTAAAAGTCAAGCCGCCATTTAACATTCATAAACGTAATATTGCTACAATAAGTCTAGGTGGACCAAGTCGAATAGGTGATAAGGTTCCAGTACGTTTGACTGGATGGGGCTCAACGACACCAACTGCTTCATCAGGACTACCGGATGCGTTGCAAACGCTTAGCTACCGCACTATTTCAAATGAAGAATGCGGACGTAAAGGATTCAAGGTCACACAAAATGAAATTTGTGCATTGGCTGAAATGGGAAAAGGTGCATGCGTGGTAAGATCAAGTGTTGCAAAGTAGCAACGGTTTATTTATGTGGTTGACTTTATTTTCAGGGTGATTCCGGCGGTCCACTCGTTATTCCACAAGGTATTCCACAACTCATCGGTATTGTTTCGTACGGCACTGCAACCTGTGCACAAGGAAGACCAGACGTTTATACTCGAGTTTCAAGCTTTCTGCCATACATTAATAAAGTTATAACACAAGAAATACCATAAAATGTAATAGGAAAAATCAAATGAATAAAGCTTGAAATTATTTCTATAATACAATCACCTAATAGTTTTGGCCTCTTTGCCCTAAAGATCGACATGAACTACACAATGTTGGGCGGTCTTTCATTGACTATGAAGTCATCAACTTGGTCGTTGTGGCTAACAATAACTTATTCTTCTGTGTTTGCTTAAACGCTAATTAAAATTGGTTTTGTAACGATTATTTCAGCAAACAATTCACAAGGACCGTCATTGTTACAAGAAGGTGTCTCAAAAAAAAAATTTGTGCAGAAAATACATAAAGAAAAATGTAAAAAAAGTTGTGTTTAACTTTAAATGATATGCCACAAAAATATTTTTGTTTAGTACTGCGAGTAGGTAATTTTTTTTTTGTTAACTTTAAAAAAATATATTTTTCATGAAATTTGTATTAGTTGTCAATGATGAACGCCCAAAGTAAAATCTTAGGCTGAAACTTTAACATAATTTTTACTCCAGCCTAAACTATATGATTTTCCTACGAGCGCGAAGAAAAAAATTTTGGTCTGAAATGCACCGCCCTAATGTTCGTGCACTCATACATATGTATTTTCGTACATACGAGTATGTATTGCAGCAATTGACGTCAGCTAACTTTAATGTTGCACACTCAACGCTCATAATGAGGAAAACAATTTATCGCCCATTTGCAACACTATTTATTTGCGCCAGGCTCACTACATGTTTTGCATGGATCAGCTGAAATTCAATACCTAATTTCATGTGCAACAAATACTAAATGAAAACATTTTTATGGTAAAATTAAAGTATTTTTTCATTCCTTACTTTTAAAGCAACGAAATACATTAATTGCAAAAAGCACGGAATTAGAAAAATTAGTTTAGAACGAATCTAACGTCTCGGAATTTTTTAACGAAAGACACTTAGAATTAAAATTGCTCCGATATTCAATTTTGTTAGTTCATGAAGCTGAAGAGTTTCTTAAGTGCAATTTTTCAAATTGATCAAAAAGAGTATTTATAATAAGAGTTATACCGGTTGTAGCGCATATAAAGAGGCGTGGCAGGTAAGAAAAAGTTTATACATTCATGATCAGTGTCACCACCTAATTCGATTTATTTATATCCGTCTTTCTGTCTGTCTGTGGGTCATGCATATGATGACCGATGACTCAGTTTATTAAAATGTTACAAATTCATAAATCCCAACCCAATAGGTATGGAGTATTAAACATAAAGAATTATTGTGAAATTGGGTCAGAAAACCAAAGTTTATTAAATTTGTCTTAATTTTCGAATTAAAATGCTAACCGCAAAATATCTTTTGCGTGCAATCTTTGATTAAGAATGTTATAAATAAATTAAGGCAAACATTTCCGTTTAATCCCGGAACAAGTTTTTGTTTTTGAATACTGTGAGCTTCTATAAGTCAGATATTTTTCGTATTACAAGTTCACAGGTTTGAGTTAGGAAGCTCAAATTTTGTGACAAATATTTTTAGGCCCCACGCTAAAACATACTCAAAAAAAAAAACAACATAAGTATCCACAAAATACTCAAAATAAACACCCTAATAAGCCCTAGTAGCAAAGAAGGTGCTATAGGTTATCTTACAGGGCTTTCAAAAACAAGTGAAAAGACAACTTAATATGTTAATACCTTCTTTGTAGGGGCTTGTAAGAGCCATTTGGCGTATCAAATATGAAGATATATTCTTCTTGTTAACTTTCATAAGACTCATTAAAGTATCTTTCTGAGACATTAAAAAAACACTCAAAAAAAAGTTGCATGTCTTGCTTATATACGATGTGTACGCGGCTTCGAACCCATATCCCAACGATCCAAGGTCCTGCACGCTACGCACTAGGCTATCTGTGATACAGTATACAGCTTAAGACGACTAATATCTTTGTCACATTTGTTTTGGTAAAACGGCTTAAAAAGAGTAAAAAAAGTGGACAATAATGTGGCATATCTGGTGTGTCTCTTTATACTGTATATTATAAAATGCTTTGAAAATATGAGACGGCATATCTCTCAAGTGTCTTATTTCTACAGTATTAAGGGGACAGTACACTTTGAAAATGTTTTTTGTCTGCAGCAGATTTTTGAAACAAAGACCAAAAATCATGGCGGGCGTGATTGCTGCTCTCTGGATGGTCTGAAAAAAAAGTGCTTTTTAATCAGCATCGAAGCCGCTATAGAGTGAACTACGATGATTAAATTTGGACCAAAACAAAAAAAATGGCGGCGTTTTTTCAAAATTTGACTATTTTTGTGCGCCAAAAAACCCTTTTAAATCATAAAATTTATTACCGATCGTTCTAATTGTAGTTCACTCTATAGAATTACATGTGGATAGTAACATACTAAAATTTCAGAACGATCGGATTAATAGTTTTTTTTTAATTACGCCCGCCAACACAAAAAACGTTGTTATGAGAAAAATCTGCTGCAGTCAAAAAATAGGCCGGAAAAAAAATATTTTTGTATGTACTGTTTTAACTTGTTTCCTTCATAAAAAATAAAGTACTTCAAAAAAAAATTTTTTTTTTTCCATTTTCAAAGTGTAAGACACAAGAGTGCGGTGTCAAGTCTTCATAAGCATTTTACTATGCACATTATAAAGACACACACGGTACATGAACTGGCATGGCTAAGGACATGGGTTCTCTCTTAGCGATATAATTGATGATTATTATAGCTTATGAAAGTTAGGTGTACATAAAAGACGACCGGATATTAGTGAACAGGGCGCCAGCTACACTCAAGCTGGCAATGGCAACGCTTGCATTGTAAACGGTGCCACATCTTAAGCGTTTTCTTGATATAGCAATATATAGATCGACACATAAAAGAGCTGTTAACTAATTGGACGGTATGTTCTGAATGTATGTAGAAAGCAACGACCAGTGGCGTTACTTCATCAAAACCTAAGGAATAATAATTCCACCACTATTAGATGGTTTTATTGAAGTGATGTATTGAATACTAACTAGTATCAGATCTTTGGAAGGGGGAAGGAGGGCAATGCCCTCCCCAGCCCTACCGAATGAACGCCACTAGCAACGACTCAACATAATGATCATCTTTTGTCACTACACTAACAATGAAATTGGGCTGATATTGTCATTTGATGTATCAAGCCATTTATTACTTTTTTAGTTTTCTGGTAGAATATCATGACATAACGGTTGATCTTATGTGAAACATTAATTGGACCATATTAATATGATATTTAATGGTCTATAACTAAGGCTGATTAATTTCACATCTCAGTTTTATATAAATAGAGTAAATTTGAAAAAAAAACGTTAGAAAGCCATTATACCAATACATTTTTACAAAAAGCTAGTGAGCTGGAGGGTGTCCTATCAAACTTCGCAGCATTTACTGAAAATGTTTTTGCCTAATCTCGGAGATAAAGCCATTGGAAGTCACAAATATTTTTTTTAATTAAAGTCAACATAAGTTGGGAGCCTATCAATCGATTTAAGAAATGTAAGTCTTATATGCTATATAATTCAATAAGCTGCAGTTAATTATTAATAATTAATTAGTTTTGAAAACTTTTCATAAATTTTATAGAATTTTTTTCCAAAAATTGTGTTATTAGTATGAAATTTTATTGAGACCACAAAAAAACTCACATTATTTTCTTTCCTTCAATATGCGATTCGGGTCTCTATTATTCTTATTAGCCCTTCTTTACTGGCAAATAAATAAAAACTGGCGTGTGCCAATGCGTTGGGAACCTTGCAAAACAAAGCACTATCTCCTCCAAAAGCTTAATTATGAACCAATACTTTTGCTGATATATTAAAGAGCAAACATTTTTTTATTTTACTTGATATGAAATTAGTTCCCTATTTTTCATTGTACGTAAACCCTTTCTTATCTATATAAATATAAAAAAACAGGTTTTTGAAAACAAATTCCAACAAAGTTTCGGAACAAATATCATATCGTGAGACTTGATTTCGAATTCAATCCATAGTTGTTAAAGCTCATTCACTTATCTTCCATATGACAACTATACTTTGGAAAGCAATTCAGAGACTCCAAACTTAAACTTGTTTTCAAACTGCTATATCCGTGGCCAGGCCCGTGCGCAGGAATCATTCAAAGGCGGTTTTTTTACTCGGATATTTCATGTTAGGCTAGGAAGTTCGCAAAATAAAGTATTTTTGAATACAAAGCATACAAAAAAATACAGAAATTGTTTTATAAATATATTATATATACATAGACGCTTATGTATGTATAGTATATACATATAAATATACACTTTTAAAGTCCATAAGACAAAAATATATACAAAAGTTATTTTTCACTAGTCCTTAGCTCCAAAAGAGTTTTTTTTTAATTTTTTCTAGTACCAGTATGGGCCCTGTATTCAAAGATCTTTTAGATACTCTAGTTTGCAACAAAAAAAAATTTATTTTTTTTCAGTTTCCCTTTCCATGCAAAATAGTGAATATCACAAAAAATAAAAGTTTTTTTTGCCAATTTACTGCTTTTATCGTGTTCGACTGATATTCTGAAAGTCAACCTAAATTTCGTTTGATTGTACCAGCATCAGGGGACAATAAACATTTTTAAGAACACTTCAGTTGAAACTCGCGACCTCTAAGTGTTAATAGAATTAGCTAAATTTTTACAGAAGTTTTCTTAGCGAGATATGGAACCGTTTCAGACTAGGAGACGTAAACATTTCAAACAATCGATTTTATCTTATCGCCCTAATATACATACATACATACATACATAAGTTTTGAGTCTATAATTTGTTGTCATTATGTAAGAGGCTCATTCTGCAAATTACTGTAAAAAGCAAATTACTGTCGAAAACTCTTTGTACATTTCGATATCGCAATGTATATTAATTGAGTTGAAACCGTTCAGCTGATCCTCAGACATTGTTGATCTATGGTAGAGTTTTAGACGACGCCGCATAGAAAAGTTGTCGCAGCATTTGTTTACGAGCAGATAAGAGCTTTCTAACTTTACCAACAAGGGCGAAACAGGTTTCAGGAGGTGTTTAGTGGGGAAAAAGTATGAAGCAAGATAATCTTAGCAACACTTCAAATTTTTTATGCTTCTTCCAAAATAAGGTATTTTTTTAAGAAAAAACTGAATATTTAAACGACAATTTTTTTTTGGATTTGTGAAATAAAAATTACTACCAGTATAAGCTGGGAACCCTTCAACCGATCTCAACAAAATTCATACCTCATTAAACTTTTAAGTATATTATATATTAAATCTTTTATACCTATTTCTATACATATGTATTAGGGTGTTTCAAAAAAACATCATGTCTGTCTTAGATTTAAACGACGCACCCCTAACAATGAAAGACCATTTAAAAACAACGAATTTAGGAATAAAAGGCTTTTAATAAAAAAATAAGAATTTTATCCAATTGGTGTCAAAAAAATAATTTTTTTTTTAGTTTCGAATTGTGCCACCTCTGAAACTTGAAAAAAGAAAAAAAAATTTTGTTATTAAAAAATTGCAATTTAAAAGATTAGAGGCAGCTTATTTTATTTTAAGCATTTCATATCATATAGTAAAACCTTTTTTATATGCAAATGTTCATACGTAAGTAAACAACGCAAATTGAAATGCTCTGTGTTAAAATATTTTTTACTTTGTTTTTAGGAAAGAACCGGAATGCCGTTCCGATCGAAATTAAACTTTGACTATTGATGTTTCCAAGTCTTAAAGAAATCTTCATCGAATTTCGTTTGAATGTCAATACACAATTTTATGTAGTGATTCATTAATTTGAAATGGCAACCAGAGCCATCTTTAATTGCTGTTGATGATCAGTTAGTGTAAAAAGCAGCGACATTCTTACAGTGCTACGTACATTGATCGTGCAACATATTTTACTTGTACCTCCCAGCAAACATTTTTAATCATGGAAGATTTATATTTTAGTTGCCTAGGTCATATTCTGATGCTTGGCAATGGTTTAAGCCAGCGATGGGCTCATAGTGGCCCTTTCCGCCCTCATTGCCCGAACCGATAGCCGACGCACAAACAAGCTAAAAATAATTCACAGAATTTCAACGCTATCGGCACACAGCGCTTAGTTGAGTTCAAATGAAAACAAAAACAAAAACAACACACAAACACATTAGCGACGGCGCCGCATTATCTCTCGGCGAATGTATTCGTAGCAATTGTTTTTGTTTGTAGTGCAAATTATGTTTTTTTTTGTTGGTTGTCTTTTTAGCTTTAAGACGATACAAAAAATTTAACATACCAGAGACATGACAATTTGAATATGACCATAAAACGTTCAAACAACTCGAGATCTCTCGATATCTTTAATAACGAAAAAATTCCCTACACACGTGTTCTCTCATATATTCCCTAGAATATTTCAAAAAAAATTTAGAGCGATCTAAAAATGGGTCGGTCAGAAAGTGTTCGGTCTGTAAAAAAATTTCTCATAGTGAAGAAAATCAAGCGATTATTGTTGAAAAACAAAATATACATTACATTTTCGGACTATGAACTATTGTTTGCCCGAGTCAGTCACGCCGATATTTAATACATATTTTGTGTGACATTTTGTATATTATAAAAGAAAATGATTACACAAAACTACACTTATTATGATGTGATACAGAGCCTGGCCAATTTGGCACAGTTCTTTACTTCTAATTGTAGTTATATCGGCCAATTTAGCTCTTCTGGAAGAGTTATAAATTCATTGCGTGAAATATAGAATCATATCATCATACAGAAGAGTCACTCAATAATCGCTTGAATAATTCAAAATCTATTATTTTTATGTTTGTTGTTACTCATCTTCCAGAAGAGTGTTTTAAGAAGCGCTTATTTATCGCGCTGAAGTTTGATTGCGGATGAATCTTTTGCGAGAATTAAATCTCTAAAAATGTGGAAGATTTTAAAGTCTTCCAAGTGTTTGCTGGGAAATTTCTTGCATATTTGTATGCGTTGATGCGTACTTAATAAAAAAAAGTAAGTGGCGACATTCATCTGGGTCGGTCTTAATTAATTTTAATGAAATTCTCATTTGAATTTATTGACAAACAAATTGAATTGATTGATTTAAATGAATTTATGTGTATTCGTAAGAGTATTTGTACTGAAAAAAATCTATAAGAAAATTTAATATGAGTCCAGAGACGATAAATTTACGTGACTTTGAAATCTCAAAAATTCATTCAGCAGAAACATCAGACCCCGTTCTTCTCCGTCAAAGCACACACATATTTTGAGTGGGGTATGTTGTTTCCGTGGAATGAACAATTTAATTGAAATTTCAAAGTCTCCGTAGCTTAATGCTTTTGATGAGACATTGTAAGAATTATGAAATATGTATTTGCATAAAAAGTCTTATAAGAGCGTTCTTTGCTAGAACTTGAGATACATTCCGTACTTGTTAAGATATTACAAATATTTATTATAAAATATTTTACTTTACTTAGAGTACTTTATGCGCGATAACAGAGGGGGCCTTTCCCATAAACAAAAAAAAAAGCCTAAAACGCTATATCTTGCCTCTTAAGGCATTTTATTCTACGTTTAGCAAGTCGGTTTTTTCATAAAATTTCAACTACAGAATCTTTGCCCGCGGCGCGATATTCGCGATATTTATTTCTATAGTTATTGGCAATAATTTTTAAGTTGATGCATCGAAATTCGATTTTATTTTTCGACAATCGAATTTCGCTATTTTTGTTTAAAGGCAGCTCCGTCTTCAATCAAAAAAACACTCGTGTGGTCCTAGCCTAACTAGGTATCTATCTAACGAAAGTTGCTTGTGGACAACCTTGGGTCATAGTGGTAACAAAAAATATTGTCATAGGAAAAGCTATATCTAAGGAAGCAATTTAACAAATTTTAGAGTTCGATTGGACTGTTTCGGCAATAAGTCGGGAATATTTTAGAGTAGTTTACAAGGCATTGTAGAAAAAGGAGAAACTGAAGAAATCGATACTTTGAAATATTTTATTGAAAACAACTACGACCAAATTGATCAAGTCTCTTAGATTAAGATCCAGAATATTGCAGAAACCAGACGGTGCTTAGAATCTCTCCACAAATGGGCGTGGTGTACGATTTCATGCTGTATGTTGATGAAGACACGTCTCCGTCTTATGGGCTAGGTATATCTTCGGACATAAAACTTTTTATAGCTAAAAATCTTCCGAACCATCACAAATTTTAACTGTATTTCGACAACTGGTTCGCACCAGTAAGTTCTCTTACAGCTTCAAAGGAAATGCATTTATTGGAAACTGGTACTGTGAGAAACTTTCAGCCTCTGAATTGTAAAAGATAGGAAAATGATTTCACAACAGCAAATATGATATAAATCACTGCTTAGAATGTTGACGATAGTTTGACAACAAATCTGTTCAATTGATATCTTCATACATAGATCAACTAGTTGGGTTTTGCTAGCGTTGGAGCGCAAAACAAAAACAATATGTAGAAATTCCCAGCCCACAATTGTTGCTTCCTATAGTAAAAACATTGGTGATGTGGATCTTTCAGGCATGCTATAACAACTGTACAAAGCTGGCGACTTCTAAAAGGAGTGGTATATTAGAATAATTTAATGGTGCCTGCGCATATCTGTCTTAAATGTCTGGCTTCTTTTTCGGAAGCATTTGGGATTGCTTGAGCTAAAAGGAAATCATATGCCTCGTAATAAATTTCAACTTGAAATCGCTTATGCACCTTTACTATTTTCGCCTTATTTCTCGACTATTACCCAAAAAAAAAGAGGTCGACCTTCAAAAACAGCAGAGAGCCAATCCCCGACATCGGGCACAAGGCTACATTGACGTGTTAATGATACAAAAATATCCGCCATTTTATGTTTTATTTTGTGTGAAAAAATCATAAAAGTATCTTATAAGCGTGCTTTGTGAGAAGAATTTATATCAGGCCCGTTCGCAAAAATCATCAACTCGAATATTTCATGTTAGGTTATGAGGTTCGCATAAAAAGTATTTTTAACTACAAAGCATAAAAAAAAATACAAAAATTGTTTTATAAATATGCTATATATACATATATGCTTATGAATTTATAGTATATAAATATAATTTATATACTTTTTTCACTAGTTCTTAGGCCCAAAAGAGTTTCTAGTATCAAAATATAAATGTAAATAACTTTTTTATTTTTGATTTTCTTTATGGGCTCTTTATTCAAAGATCTTTTTAATCCTACAAAAGAATTTTTGTCTAGTTTGACAAACAAAGAAATTTCCTTTTTTTTCAATTTTCTTTTCCATGCAAAATAGTGAATATAACAAAAAATAAAAGTTCGTTTGCCAAATTACTGCTTTAATCGTGTTCAGCGACTCAATATAAATACATGATGGACATAAGTACTCTGACTGGTATTCTGAAAGTTAACCAACATGATTGTACCAACATCAAGGGACAATAAACATTTTTAAGAACGCTTCAGATAAAACCCGCGACCTCTAATTGTTAATAGAATTAGCCAAAAATTTTACACAAGTTTACTTAACGGGTCATGGCAAGCATTTCAAACGATTTTATATTTGTACCCTAATATACATACATACATAAGTTGTAAGTCGATAATTAGTTTTCATTATGTTAGAGGCTGATTCTGCGAATTACTGTAAAAAACTCGTCCAAAACTCTTTGTACATTCGATATCGCGATGAATGTATGTATATTAATTGAGTCGACCCGTTCAGCTGGTCCTCAGACATTGTTGATCTATGGTAGAGTTTTAGACGACGCCGCATAGAAAAGTTGTCGCAGCATTTGTTCACGACCAGATAAGAGTTTTATAACTTTACCAACAAGGACAAAACGGGTTTCAGGAGGTATTTAGTTGGGAAAAATTTTGAAGAGGCTTAAGTCTTTTTGATTTTTCATGTAAGTGAGAACATATTGTGAATAAAAGTATATTTAAAAAAATTTCCAATGGGGGGGTTAGAACCCCCAAAACCCCCCCTGCCTTTGCAAACTTTTTCTTTTGATGTACCTATGTATATCAACTTTAAATTAAATCCCAAAAACTTTCACATTGAAGTTTTTTTTGTAACTTGCATTTAAACTTGGTTAAATCTCACCGTGTGCCATATTAGTCTTAAGCCAAATTACAAATCAACATATTTTGGTATGCCAAAGCTTTATTTTTTAGTTTCATACTTAATTTCAAAGATAATATTACAATGTTCTTTTGTTCATCACTTCAACATGGCAGTAATAAAATAACGTTGGAAATTTCTCAATATTTTAAATGATTTTACACAAACTTACACAATTTAAAGATGACATCGAACTACTATGAGCACCATGCAAATAAGGCTTACAAATTGTAATACATTACAGTGCAAGTAATGATGATGAATGATACTAGATCATCGTTTGTTACTACATTATTATTATATTTATTGTAAATTCTTGCAAATGATCCTTATTGTTATATTCCTACAACTAAAACTATCAAAAATTTATAACAAATTACACTGTAGAACAAACGCACTGTTTTGCTCTTTTATGTCTAGCTTTTAAGATATCCGTCTTACCAGATGTGTGAAATCCGAAACTTTGAGTGCTTAAAACAAATTGCCTTGATAGAGGTATACATTTTAGAATAATTGACCATCACAGTGTATGTTATCTCTACAAAAATATATCCATTTAAGTTTACAAGACTTTCCTTTTAGAGCTTCTAAAAACATTAAATTCTTACGTCATATCAACCATTAAATTATTTGTGGAAAATAGTACAGAGCAATTAAATTCGCTTCACTATCATAAAATTGCGTACTTTTTTTTTGTAGCACAAGGAGACCACCCACTTGTGGTGATAGTGGTTCGCTATTTATTTATACCTTATTAGGCCAATTTAAAGCATACACAATTTTAGTAACTCAATGTATCAATGTTTCTATAAAAAGAGTGTCATGCTTCTCATGGTAGCAGAACGTTCTAAACACCTTCATACATACATACAATATAACATGGAGCTTAAGTTCAAATTTACGTTTCATTTCTCATTAATTCTGTTGGGTTTGGCTTATAGTAAGCCAAAGCAACATTATGATCGTAAGTTTATTAAAACTTTATTAATGAAATACATTTTAAATTTTACTTATGAAATCATTCTGTTTTTTTGTCATTTAGTTGAAGCAATTTTTAATGAAGAAAACAACACATCCCAACAGCGTGTCGTAGGTGGAGCTAATGTATCCGAAAACGAATATATACCCTATCAGATTTCAATGCAATACTTGACCAACAGTGGCAGGCAACAACATTTCTGTGGTGGTTCAATCATATCGACAACACGCATTCTTACCGCAGCACATTGTGTTAATGGCCAGGATCCGAAAAAGATTTCTGTGGTTGCTGGTATACGAGATCTTAATGATACTAAAGGTCAACGATCACAAGTGGTGTCCTTTGAAATGCATGAAAATTACGAGGAGCTGGTGACCAGCGATATCGCCATCTTAAATATTGATCCACCTCTAAATTTAGATGGTGAAAAAGTTGATAAAATCGATGTGAGTGGCTCCGAGAAGGTAGATGGTGGCGAAAGTGTAACATTAACTGGTTGGGGTGCTATATGGCATTTTGGAACTGGTCCGTTTGCCAGATATCCAATGAGACTACAGAAGATGTCTTACAAGACTATTTCAAATGAAGATTGCAAAAACACCATGACACAATTGACAGACACGGAGATCTGCGCCTTAGAGCGTTTTGGAAAAGGTGCTTGCAACGTAAGTGAAAATATTGTTAATGTCCTTTAAAATTTTCACCTGTTCTTTTTAAGGGTGATTCTGGTGGTCCATTGGTAATGAAAAATGGTGAAAGCTTACGTCAAGTAGGAATAGTTTCATATGGTACTGCTTTCTGTGCCTCCAATAGTCCTGATGTTTACACGCGTGTGTCAGTGTTTGATGATTGGATTCATCAGCGAATGGCTTAGTTTAACAAAGTTTCGATTATCAATAAAACGCATTTCTTTCATTATGTTTTTATGAACAAATTTATGTTATATTCCTTAATTTTTCACAAATTTATAGACATTGTTATCGGTTTGGACAGTTGATTCAAATTGCAGAATGGAACAAATGTAACGGCGGCAGCAAACACAGCGTCGGGCACTGAGTGTGCGCAATCTCGTAAGAGTCTAACCTAAACAAAGCCTCTAGTGTTGCCTTACCGCTCTGTCAAAATTGGATATAGAGGCTATGTCGGTGATATTAAGGTTTGTTTCATAAGAATGAGAGAATCTTAAGAAAAGTCGACGCTCACGCTCTTATTCAGTTCAGCGCCTACTTTTCCAGTCTTGGCCAAACAGCTGTGAATTTAATACGCAAGGATCGATCATTTCTACTTGGCCTTTTAGGTTTTTAAAATTGAAAAGTATGGACCTCTGGACCTGGTCTTTATACGTGCGCTAGATATTGTGGATTGCTTTAAGCACATCGTAATAGATTTTAAGCCAAGTGAAATTTTTACGAGATATTACGTCAGTTCCATTACTTCTGGATACGAAATTTACTTGAAAAATTGTAAAAAGTACGAGAATATACGATTTATTGCAACAAGGTTTCGTAAAAAGTTGCAGCTTTGGTGGGTCGAACGTTTTGTTTTTCAATCGGCTGGGTTTTAAAATCATAGACATCGCCATTCTGAACATCACTGTGTTAAAATCTTTTATAAGAGAGCGCAAGTGCTATGATTGCACTATATTCATTTAACACAGAAAAATATAAAGGGTACTATATCTCAATAAGAGTGCACTTTTTTATTTGAAAGTATAAACGCGTATTTTTTGAGCGAGTTGCGATATTTTTAATGGATTGTAAAGTAGTGTTCCGCTTAAGTATGGAATAAAATATTTGGTAAATAGCTACCGCTGTTCTGATGACAGGCAATTTTTCACAAAGATGTGCCTGTGTCTCACCGATGACGCGTTAGACCTCGGCCTTGAGCTCAGTAATTGTTTCTGATTCATTCACACAAGGCCGCGATTTCACAAAATCCCAAAGACAAAAATCGCTTGTCGTTAAATTGTAAGACCTTGGTGGCCAGTTAACATCAGAATTTCGTGAGATGACTTGGTCTGGAAAACGTTGCTGCAATTAACTGATTGTTTCATGTGCGGTAAGGCAGGTTGCGTCGTCCTGCTGAAACCACATGACGTCCAGATCCATGCTGCTCAGTTGGGGTCACAAGAACTCCGTTATCATGTTCCTGTAACAAATGCCGTTCAAAGTCACTGCAATTCCGGTCACATTTTCAAAAAAGTAAGGCCCAATCATATCGCCTGACCAAAATCGTTGCCAGATAGTTGCTCGTTGTGGATGCAATTTTTTTTCATGGATCGCGTGGGATCTTCTGAACCCCAAATTTGACAATTTTTTTTATTCACGAAGCCATTCAGATGGAAATGCGCTTCATCGGTGAAGATAACTTTTTCGAAAAATCGTCATTCACTTCACGTTGCTTCATTACCCATTGAACGAATTGGGGTTTTCACTTCAATTTGCTCCATTACTCATTGAACGAATTGGGTTTCCACAGTGATAACGCGTTGTTCTTTTGTGTAATGAACGAAAACAAAATTATGCGAAACTTAAAAATTGCAGACATTTCAGGATACCCTTTACAATTTTAAATTAATTCTACCACTCAGATAAAGAGTGCAAAGTTGACTTTCATATGGTCTATCGAAAGGGTATGTATATGGGCATCCAAAACAAAAATATGAGACAGTTCTATCGTAAAGATATGTGGCATCATTGATTATATGATAAAAGGATCGAAAACCAGCAACTTGCTGCATAAGGAACTATTTGTCTGAAGTCTGAGCTGAATATACTGAAGAAGAATCTCTAAAACTCTCTTTGAAGACCTCACTGCGACATTCAGATATGAGATTATGAAAAACGATATCGTGAGGATAAATGCTATCCTGGAATATTAATTTGTTTTTCCTTAATTTATTTGCAATCTATCCAGAAAATAATAAGAAAATTTAATATATGGTATAGAAACTTACAAAAACAACTTTGTTGCATTTTACTCCAATAAGGAAAATATCTTAAAACGAACTAACAGTAATTACAAAAGCAAAAGTCCTAATGGCTTAGTAATGATAGTAATGTAGTATAAAGACTGTTAATCAACAAATCCAAACAGGAGATCCGGCAAATGTACCATTTTCAGTCATCTAGTTTTATTTGTTTTGTCGAGTAAGCAAATTGGATTCGTTCGTTGTTCGCTGTTTTTGGGACTTGGTTTTACGTTAGCTCATTTTTTGACGGAAACTGAAATTTTAATTAGAGTAATAAAAACGTATAGACCTTGTAACTCCTAAGAAAGGGAAAGAGAACCACCCCCTTGAAGGAATGTATTCTGCTTCTGGACATCCTGTACAAGAACGATATATCCCGACTAGAATTTTTCGTTGGCATGCCTAAATATACTTTCGGCACTAACTGGGAAATAATGAGCTTAACCTAAATTAGGAATGCGAGCAAGAAAAATGGGCGCATTTAGTAGCATGCAAAATGCAGCAGTCGAAGAAGCTGAGCAGAGTTCGAATCACGCCTACAAGTATTCACCAAGTTCGGGAAAATTTTTCGGTAATCATTTTATGATTCGAAACTCTACGACGAGATGCATATCTTTTTGGATGAAAAGCTGACTTAAATATCCTGGGTAACTGACTTATTGCTTTCCCGGATCCACCACAAGTCAATGAATCAACCAAAACTTTAAAGAGTTTAGTGAAGATGCGCAAAGAGTCGGTGCGATTTTTGAGTGTGCAGGATGGGAACGTGCTATGCATTGGTTATGCACATGTTTTTAATCCACAACTCATATCTGGAAATGTCGTTAGGCGTAAATAAGGTCCCCGTTGGTTTTGCCTAACCTTGGGCCTTGTGTAAAAGCCCAACAAGAGCCTAATGAGGCGGGCGTTGGACAGTTACATTTAGGAAAGTTTGAAGCACACCGTTACAATCCACATAAGGTTGTCATTGGGGATTTAAGCTTGGCCCTAGCTTTCTGGTTAGGCGAAATCAACGGGGACCTAATTTACGCTCAACGACATTATCTAGTCGGCGTATGTATGAATTGAAAAGAAAAAATCATATTAAAAACTTAAAATGAAAAGAGTCCAGCTTTACATATACATCAATTTGGTGGTGTAAAAAGCATGTTCTACAGGTTCTAAAATTTTATAAGAACTACAGTTCGCCCAGAGGCTGAAATTCAACCAAATTTTTATATTTAACAATTAAAAACTGACAAAAATGAAAATCATGGTATCATCATGCCCCATCCTTATCTCTTCCTAAGAGTTCAATATACATATCTACATACCAAATTTCATCAAACTCGGGGCATGGCACCGTACACTTTGAAGCAAGTATATGTACCAAATTTCATCAAACTCGGTCAATTAGTTTAGCAGTGAAAAAGTTGTTTTTCTGTTAGGGGTGTGACACCGCCCATTCAACATAAATATTTTTGCTTGAGGATTCAATCTATTTCCAAAACAACTTTCACCAAAATCGATTCAAAAAATTACCCACACTCGAGGAACTTTGCGGTCACCATTGGACATACTCTTTTTGTTCATTTTTCAACCTGACGGTTTTTCCAACTTTAGGAAAAGCAGATATTTAAATGATAGCTGTATTCGATGTTCATGCATCACACAAGTCTGTGGGATCAATTTTGATCAAATTTATTTTGTTTTATTCCTTTGGTGCTTAGTCTAGTCTTGAAAAATGAAATGACGAAGGGTAAAAGAAGCATAGTAATTCGAAATCAACTAACCAAAAGTATTTTATAAATTATTTTTTATATTTGATCCACCTTCATATTCCCTTACTTTAAAACATGTGCCAATCCACTGCATCACATGCAGGAATACGTTTATTAAGGATTTAGTTATGCCAACAAAATTTTCATTCAAATGCACAGAAACGTATAATTAATGAAAATTGCATTCACCAAAAATCATCGCAATTGCAGCTGGCAGACAGAAACTACCGTCAGCCTGGCAAGGTAAAACTGCGCCATGACTCGTGTATGGTCAAAAGGTTATTTGTTATCTTTACAGTAAGCATCTGGGCTCGGACTTGGCAAAAATGTCAATAATGAACATGCGCGCATGTGCAACGGGCGCAAACTTTGTAGTCGGCATTTTCGCAGTTCTTAGCTAAAGTGATCATTGCTGTTTTGTCTGTGGCGGAAGCTGAAGCTACTGCATGGAACTCTCGCTGGGATATTTTGTTTAACATACTTACTGACTGCACTTGACCAAAAAGCTCAGCACGTACACAAACCATGAACTTTGACAATTCATCTTTTTCCTTGTCCGTTTCAAATTGGTGAACTTATTTCTTTAGCAATTGCTATTGAGTTGTTCAATATATGTGGTAATGTATGCAGTGTATTTTTGAAATCTATATTTTCATACAGCTGCTGGGTTTAATTTTTTTCATATTTTTGATTTGTTTCTTTTATGCATTGCGTATATTTTATTTCCAGACACCTGCAGCGTTTTGTAATTGAAACTGCGAATATTAATATAAATTCGTTTTAGTATCTACATATGTTTGTGTACTTATATTTATATCAGAGTGCTCCTTATTTTACATTAATTTTTAATGCTATTTGGAATTAAAATTTGAATTACAAATGGTAATCGTAAAATTGATAAATATCATGCATACATAGACTTTTGGAGCTGCTAACCAATGGGGCAAGTCCAAAAAGTTATTGCCATTCCCAGAAGAATTAGTTGGTAATATATGATCGCATATTACCGCAGCATAAGTATCTCGTTATAGCAACTCTATTTAATAATAAGACTTTCTGGTTGAAAATTCATCATTGCATCACGCCGCTTGGCCGTTGAACAAATATAATTACGCTATGCTTGAAAAAAGTAAATCAACATTTTAGAAGAAGAGCATCAGCTGCGAGTACAATTTATGAAAGCAAAAAAAAAAAATCTTAAAAAAAAGAGTTTGATCTACGCTTTAAGCGAATGACTCAAAAACATGAGTTGGAATGAAATTGCTACAAAATATCATTTTGTAAATTATTCACAATAAATTTTTTCTTTGTGACTTCACAAAAAGTTATATTACATATTCGCAAAGTAATATCAATGAGGCATCTTCACCGGTTCAGCGACTATGAGGTATTCTGAGGCCGATGCTGTATGAGCGCAGAAAGAAAAGCTCTTGGAGTGTTTTCGTTTGCCCAAAAAATATATTTAAGCCATACTAAGCAAAGTCTTTTTTTTTTTCTTCATCAATCAATTGAGAAAGTCTTTGGAAAATATTTTGATATGAGGCTTGAGCAATAGATGAACGGTTTAATGTAATGAACTTGATAAATATTATTACGGAAAAATTATAATAACTGTATACTTAAAGAAAGTAAAGTGTTAACATACATGTTCTGAACCCTTCGATCCCCAAATTATTTCTACATCTTGCTAATGCTATCGAGTTAAACATTCCGATGAAAAAGTTTTGCTGTATGTGAGAAATAAATACAGTAAGACTATATAGTGCCCACGTCACTATTGAAACAGACCTTGGCGACAAAACGGCCACTAAGTGAGAAAGTATTCCTTCCGTAAGTGAAATTTACAGTAATAATCAGTGCAGTGAATTATAGTGCATATTGGTGATTTTCAGACAGAATCGATTGGTCATTACATAGTCTGTATTAAAATGAACGAAAATTGGTTGCATGTAGATGGTAACTCAAAAAAAGGAACAACAGTCAACAACAGTTTCCGGATGTCAGCTAGTTCACGCCCACATATGAACATGTATGCTAGCACTTTACTTTCTTTAAGTATACAGTTAATTTTTCCAAAATAATATTTATCCAGTTTATCACATTAAACCGTTCATCTATTGCTAAAGCTTCATATAAAAATATTTTTCATAGACTTCCTCCAAGAACTTGTCTTTCTGCGCTCATACAGCATCATGCAAAAATTTGTTGCATGTTCACATGTGGCTCGAATCGAACATGCAGCCCTAGTTAAAAATGAACACCGTTGGCATAAGCAATTTGATATTGTTTAGCTTATAAAAATTTAAATAAAAAACTCAAATCAAAAAAAAAAAATTACGGCACAATGCAGCACAAACCTGGCACTATCTGGTGCAATTTTAATTTTTTCAAAATTCCAAAATGGATGGGCCAACTTTCACTTGAAATGGGTGCTTTTCCAAAGAAAAAAATTTAACTTTCGTGATGTATTTTTAAAGTTAACGGCACTATATAGCACAACTCTAGCATAATTGGGCACAACACTAATTTTTTGGAATATTGGATTAGTTTGGGCGAATTTCCAGTAATCGATAATGGTTGGGCCAACTTGTACTTGAAATGGGTACTTTTCCAAAGAAAAAAGTTTATTTTTGGAGATATATTTTTTAAGTTTACGGCATAATATAGCACAACTTTTGCACAACTGGGCACAAAATTCATTCGTTTGAATTTTGTAATAATTTGGCTGACTTTCCAGAAATCAATATTGGTTGGGCCTAATTGCAGCCGAAAATTTGTTTTGCTCATAAAATTTTTGTTATTGTAAACTTTTTTTTTTTTTAAATTTTCGGCACAACACAGCACAACTTTAATTTTTTTTGAATTTCAAAAATAGCTGGGCAAACTTTGCTGACATAACTACTCTAGGTAATTTAGCAACATCGTAAAATTTTGTTTGATTTTTCCGTAGTCCACCCACATTGGTTTCTGGAAAATAAACAAATTTTTCTCGCAGTTATGCTGTATTATGTGAAACTAGAGTAATAACCCGTGAGTTTTAGGTTTGAACACACCAAAATGATCTCCGCTCACTCGCAACGTGTGCTCAAAGGCTTAAGAGTGTAATGTTTAGAGGAGGATCTGCTCTGATAACAATGCGTTTGTCCTGAGAATTATTTTTAATAGACGAGTATAAAAATATATTTAGTAACGAACTAAGAGTGACCACGTAGTCCTGCGTTGAATTTGTGGTAGTGTGCGTTCAAAAGTTTTCCAAGCTACTTCTTTGCTTAAACGAAAATCTCAAGCGTCGAATGTTTGAAAGTAATATGGAAGAGATCTAAAAATTTTGTTACGATGAGCAACACAATATTCAATATTTCTTTAATATCTGAAACACTATAAACTTCGCAATCCCAATCTGAATCCATACTTACGTAGGTATTTGTTTTTTTGAAATTTTTTTTGTTTCTTTTTTGTGTTCTTCTTCGCTATGACAATAATCAGCTGTTAGTCAATAAATAGTTTAGCAATCAAATTCGATTCAAACCTTTAGTTAGCTAAAAAGTCTGAAACCGGTCCTAAACTCATACCTGGATTTTTTGAAGTCAGAGTAGGTGATTCACACTAACATCGAAATGACCCAGAAGTTTATTTATTTCGATTAAGCTTTTTCAATGCAATTTACCGTCAAAATATGTTCTCTCGCATTTCGATTTCTGTTAAATCTACTCGTTTTTGGTCGAAAACGCGTACTATTGCGAATGAATTGTCAGGACTGTTCAATTTTACTACGAATGTCAAAAAATCATAATAAAACAGCTGTTAGTTAAATCAACGGAAAAATCATAAATAAACAGCCAGAAAACTAAGCAAATAAGGGCTGTCCCAGAAAAAACTTTGGTTTTTTATTTTTTTTTTATTCTTTATTAAGTCTATGAATATAAATTCTTACAGACTAGAAATTAAATACAATTTAAATTAATATATACTATTAAGTAAAACTCTCATATTATTTTTGGATAATGAAAAATCTAAATTACAAATCCAACTAATATCATTAAATGTCTTTAGTGATCTAAAAATCGGAGCATTCGCAGCATAGTTAGTACGAACCATATTCAAATAAAATGGTTCAGTATTCCTAAGCATTCTTTGAGAAACATTAAAATGTATCAAATTGAGTAATTCGGGACAGTCAATATCTCCAGACACAATGTCAAATAAAATTAGCAACGATAGAATATTTCTACTATTCTGCAAAGTTTTTAACCCAATCAAGAGGCAACGAGCATTATATGACGGAACATCATGTGAATATAATGAGCGCAACGCAAATCTTGTAAAAGATTTCTGCACCCTTTCAAGACGAATATTATGACACTCATAATACGGATTCCATATTATCGAGGCATACTCCAACCGCGATGGGACGAGGCTAGTGAATAAAACTTTAAGAGTATATGGATCTCTGAAAGATGACCCATTACGTCTAATAAAACCCAACATTGAGTAAGCCTTTGGAATTATGAAGTCCAGATGCGCACGAAAAGTAAAATTAACATCAAAAACAACACCCAAATCCTTAAACTTTAAAACAGGCAACAAAGAAGTGTTTGAAATAGAGTAATTAGAAGAAAAAGGAGAAATTGAGCGAGAAAAAGACATGAAAACACATTTTTTAAGATTCAAGAAGAGGCAGTTTCTTGAACACCAATTATAAAGTTTATTTATTTCATTCTGAAGAAGATCTATATCAAATTTATTTCTTATTTTGAGGAAAATCTTAAGATCATCAGCGTACAAGAGACACTTACAATGAACAAAAAGGGATGTGACATCATTTATAAATATAATAAACAACAAAGGGCCCAAAATACTTCCTTGTGGGACACCAGAAGTTGCATAAAAACGAACAGATTTGACATGATCAAAAACAACAAAACATTTACGATTTGCCAAATATGACTTAAGCCATTTTAAAAAATTTGAATGAATACCCAACGTTTGACATTTTTTCAACAACAAAGAGTGGGATATTTTATCGAAGGCTTTAGAAAAATCCGTATAAATTACATCTACTTGGTAACCTTCTTGGAAACCTTCTTGTATTATGCTCTACCTGACAATCTTATAGGTCTAAAATGACACAATATTTGTTCTATATAAAGTGACGTTTAATATGATGTAAAACACTTGAAGATAGCACTTTTAACGACAAAGATATCTAACAAGCAACGAAAAGTCCGCGAACTGATTTTGTCCACATACCTGCAAAATTCAGAATTAAAATATTCAGCTATAGCAAAAATAGTTGGTGCATCAGAAAAAACTGTCTTTACGGTTATTTCTAATTATAAGAAGGGTCTAACTGTTTCACGAAAAAAAAGGTTCAGGCAGAAAACCAGAATTTTCTAACCCAAAGGTAGCAACGTAGGTGAAGCGCCTTTTTAAGCAAAATCCCAACACCTCAGTGCGAGATATGCCGGCTAGAGCAGATACATCAAAATCTACTGTCATCATACAGAGTTCAAAAAGTACCAGACCGTTCTGATGAAAAGCAGTCGATGGCTCAGATGCGAGCCCGAAAAATATATCAATGGTACCTGACTAAATTCGATTTCTGTGTTATGGACGACAAAAATTACGTCAAAGCAGATTTCAAGCAGCTACCTGTGCCCGAATATTATACATCACCGAAAAAGGGGCATGTGTCTAGTAAATTCAAAGAAAACAAAATTTCGAAATTTCCGAAGAAATGTATGGTTAGGCAAGCTATATGCTCCTGTGGTCTCAGAAGCAGATTTTTTGTTACGCACGGCACAATCAATTCCAAAGTTTATATATACGAGTGCCTCGAAAAACGTCTTTTACCATTTATTCGTGCGCATGAGGGTACCGTGATGCTCTGGCCCGATTAAGCAACCTCTCATTATACTAAAGCTACGATGGAATGGTATGCAATTGAGCTTCGCCCAATTGAAAGATATTGGGCTTTTATGAAAAGAGATTTCCGAAAGAGTGGTAAGACTGCAAAAAATTTACAAGACTTCAGACATAAGTGGAAAAAATTGTACTATACTGTCGATAAAACGACTGGACAAAATTTAATGAAGGGTCTTACGAAAAAAGTAAGAAATTTTTATAAAAAAACAAAAATTGTTACTTAATTTTTAGTTATTTATATTCTGAACACTAGCCATTATTAATAAAAAACGAAAAATGAACAAAAAAATTACTGGATACTTTTTTATAACTAAAAAGCAAAACGTAAGTTTTCTCTGGGACAGTCCATATAAAACGAAATCTCAAACCGATGTATGCAAGTATTTTTGTGTTAAAGAGTAGTTTTAATTAATAAAAGGTGTTGAATTTAGAGATAGTGTTAAACAAAATGGAATCAGCTAATGGAAAATGAAAGGGGGTTAGATAATGTCAAACAGAAAGCTAATACCAAATAAAGTAATGTCAAATAAAAACCGTCAAGCAACTACAAACAGCAAAATCGCGATAATTACAGTGTGAATGGACTTTTTAAAATCGAAATAAATGAGAATCGTGCTGATTCCGATGCCAGTGTGTACCGCTTATATGGTTCAAATCTTAAATTTTCCGAAAAATTTATGGAAAAATTATTCCTTAAGCTTTTTTGGTCATTTCTGGTAGGAGAATTAAGAAAAACAAAAAATTTTTTTAAAACAATTTCCCGACGTTTCGCCCGTTGGATCCAGGCTTCTTCAGGGGCTTATTATTTATTTAAAAAACTGAAATGAACAATGTGTTGAACAATTTGTGAAACATGAACATTTAGTTAAAACTTACATTATTACATTAATACATTAATAGAATTTAATTTTAATTTAATATGTTAATCTGAAACATTAAACATATAAAACTTGCAAAACACCGATACTTTACAAGACGACACTTTAACAGGCACTGATGTTGTCAAAATCTTCTTTCTTGTTAATAGCTGTTTTTTGTTTTGAAACGTCGGGAAATTATTTTAAAAAAATTTTTTTTTTTAATTCTCCTACCAGAAATGACCAAAAAAGCTTAAGGAACAATTTTTCCACAAATTTTTCGTAAAATAAAAAATATATTGGTCAAATAAAATCTGCATTATTATTTTCATTTAATAATGCAATGTTATCAAGATCAAGATGCTGCATTTGTGATATACCGTTATTAGAGAAACATTTGGTAATGCGGCCACAGTTCACCATCAGCAGCATTAGAAAAAGAAGCAGCATTTTACAGCCTAAGTCTTCCATAAAATAGAAATAAAATCAAAAACCTTAATGGAAAACCGGGTCAATTGTTTTGATTGTAAAGTGCATCATTCATTGCATTGTGGTCGGGTGGGTCGGGAGCAACCGCACGTTTCTGTGATGCCATTCGCAATAAGTAACGCTTCCATCGTTGAAGATGGTGCCCGTCTGTCCGCTTGTTCGTGTGTCTGTCTGCCTTCAGCTGCGTAGGCGCATTCACAGATTAATTGAAGTCATCACAAGCAGTTGTAAAGATATCGCTTAAGAATTTATTTTTACTTTATGATAACGGATGAGTAATTTTTTAACTTTTTCGATTTGTGCGTTTGCGGTTGCCGAGATGAAGTCGATAACTGCGAATGTTTTTTTCTTTTTTCAGTTTCTTGTTTACTTTGTTATTGCTGTTGTTGCATTTGAAACTTATTGTTTGTATTTGTGGCACACTTTATGGCAATTACTTGATTGCGTTCTCGTAGAGGTCAAAAGTTCAACGCTGGATGAGTCAAAGCTTGACGATAGACAAAGAGGCACAAAGTGTTGCAATTTCGTTAAATGAAGAAAAAAAATATAACGCATTTGTTGTTTGAAATATGTGCGTTTTCCGCATAATTTTATTTATATTTATGTGTTTTCCAAGCATTTTTGCTGTTATTTTATTGTATAAATTATTTCTCTCCAAAACTTAATGTGTATGTACGTACTTAAATGAATATTAGGGTGGCTCATTTGAGATCAACATGTTTTCTTTGCGCTCACATAGATATCTTGTAGCTTCAGCTGCGAAAACTTCAGCTTTAAATTTCACTTTTCAGAGGTCCATCATAAGCACATAAATTTTTCAATACAGAATACTTTGAGAAATTCTTTCTAAAGAATCTATCAGACATCATATTTTTAATTGTATTCCTTGTCTATTATATCAACCGCTTATTTTGAAAATGTTGCAAGAGAAGAAATATGAAAGTAACTTGAAATGAACTGTTTAAAATTTATTTAATTTTGTCTTTTCTACAAAAAGGGACTTGCACCACTTTTAAAGTAAACGGCTTATATAATGCTTTTCAAATTAATATTATTTTCTTCGATTTCAATGCTTTACTTTTTACTATTTTACAGAAGTTATAGCCACTCTAAAATTCAATTTCCAAATAATTCAGATAGCTGCTACTTATATATTTTAGTTTTAATTCACAGTGTAGAAAGCGGCCATTCACAAATTAAACTACCCAATTTTTAAACTTTTTAGACCCCCAGATAGTCAGCTATTTTCTACATTATATTAAGTCAGTTTTTACGCAAAACTTTATCGAAATCGGACGCATACTCTGTCCGTGCTGTTTACAGACTTAAGATAGTGAGCTCAAATTTTGCGACAACTATTTTTAAGCTCCATGCTAAAACATAGACAGAAAAGAAAAATAATCTATTATATTTTCAAAATTAAAAAGTTATATCGAACCAAAATGCATATATAGACATGGACATTTCCACCGAAAGATACACTTTGACAAAAATTAAAATACTCGTGGACACTTTGTTTTATGATTTTTGGATAGGGAAACAACCAAATTTAATTACTATAAGTTAAACAAATTTTACATTTATTTATAACGCAAGCGAAACTTTTCTTATTTGGATATTTCTATTGCATGTTTTACTTTTATAAAAGATCTTAAAGAGAGACAATATACTTGACTTTTGCTCTCTTAAATCTTTCTGAAAGCATAAAGATTCATATGAGAATGCATAAGAAACTATGCAATTGTAAATAACTGTAAGTTTTTGATTTGCATTCTCGCATATTTCGATGTCCCGTGTGACCTTAAAAAACAACTTTTATTTGTTATTAGTCGACTGTTACTGTCAAAGCATTGACCGATTTGTGAAATTTCACACAAAAATATCGGTTTCTGCTAAGACTGTACAATTCGATCAAAATATTGTTCACTTAAAAAACAACATTTGTGCGTCGAAAGAACATACCGAAAGCTCTTTAAATATTGAGTACAAACAGAGAAATTTTTTATACAATTAAAATAAAAAAGTCTCGCTAAAAAATTAGTTGATGATTGATCTTGGTACTTATATAAAGTTGGTACCATGCGGCACCGTAGGTGTGAAATTTATAAATTTGAATATTATTTTTACATATATGTAAATGAATAATTTGACATACCCATGGTGGGCTTTAACAAACTTTTAATTAAAGTGAGAGTTACTACAAAAACTGTCCCCAAGGACTATTTGGGATGTAACAGGCCCGTGCGTAGAAATCATCCAAGGGGGGGGGGGGGCTTTAACTCGGATATTTCATGTCAGGCTATGAAGTTCGAAACAAAAATTATTTTTGATTTCAAAGTATACGAAAAATACAGATATTGTTTTAAAAATATATTAGATAAACATATATGCTGATGTATGTTTAGTATATACATGCATATGGGTCAGTCTACCTCGTTTTTACATTCAAAATTTAGATTTCTCAATGTGTTTTTGGAAAAAGTTTTTCCGGACATATTTTCGAAAATACGATTTTTTGAAAATCACAATATGATTTTTCGGACGCTTGAATTTCAAAATATACACGTCAGATCGAAATACCTTCCAGACATAAAAGTTAGCATTTTAGGTCTATTTTCTAATTATTGTATAGAAAAATTTCTTCTCTTAAGTTACAAGCAATAATTTTGCAATTTAAAAATTAAAATCGAAAATTTTCGACTAGCGGTATGTTCAATTTTATTGATTTTTTTTTTCAGAGAGAAAATAAAATCTTAGCAATTATTTTGCAATTTAGTTTACAGTGGTCAGAGTTGTGACTCTCTAGATATGAGTTTTTCTATGTTACCGCGCCAAGTTCCGATAACTAACAGAATAATAGAAAAGAATCAAAGCAACGCAGTTACGTATTTTTGAAAATAAGTCCGGAAAAACTTTTTCCAAAAACACGTGTCAAAACACGTAGACAAAATATTAAAAAAAAACTGATTTTTAGATATCTAAATTTTGAATGTAAAAACGAGGTAGAATAACCCATGTGTGTTATATCATTTTAAAATCCATGAAACAAAGAATATAAAAATAATTTTTCACTAGTTCTTAGGCTCAAAAGAGTTTTTTTTTAATTTTTTCTGTTACCAAATCATATATATAAACTTTTTATTTTTAATTTTCTTTATGTGCCTTGTATTCAAAGGTCTTTTAAGTCACACTAAAGAATTTTTGACTAGTTTGCAGGTCAACAAAAAAATTTATTTTTCTCAATTTTCTAGTAAATATCACAAAAAATAAAAGTTGGCCAAATTACTGGTTTTATCTTGTCCTCTGACTGGTATTCTGAAAGTTAATTTACATATGGTTTGATTTTACCAGCATCAAGGGACAAAAACCATTTTTAGAAACATTTCAGATTAAATTCGCGACCTCTAATTCTTAATGAATTGGCTAAAACTTTACAGAAGCTCACTTTATAGGTTATGGAACCATTCCAGACTAGGGAACCTTAACATTTCCAACAATCAATTTTTTCTTATCGTCTTAATATACATACATACATATATTTATAAGTTCTGACTAGCTAATTAGATATCATTATCTAAGAAGGTTATTTTGCGAATTACTGAAAAAACTCGTCCAAAACTCTTTGAACATTAATTTTGACATCGCGTTGTGCATATATTAATTGAGCCGAATTCGTTTAGCTGATCTTCAGACATTGTTGGTCTAAGATAGGGTCTTAGACGACGCCACATGGAAAAGTTGTTACAGCATTTGTCCACGAACAGATAAAGTCTTATAAAACTTTACCAACAAGGGCACAACAGGTCTTACGAGGTATTTAGTTGGGAAAAATTTTGCAGCAATACAACCTTAGCGACACTTTGAATTTCTTATGCTTCTTCCAAGATAGGGTTTTCTTACTAAAAAAAACAGGATATTTAAATGACAATTTTCGCATGGATCTGTTTTGTGAAATATCGAAAGTTGCGGATGAACGTTCCAAAAATTGCTACGAGTATAAGCTGCGAACCTTTTAACTGATCTCAACAAAATGGGTACCCCTTGAAAGGTATATACATACATAAGTAAACTTTCAAGTGCATAATTTACTATACCTTTTATACTTATTTATTATTTTCATAAAATTTTTAATTTTTCTTTTCATAAAAAGTGAATTTTTGATTTTTTTTTTTGTAAGAGTCATATTTTCAATAAAAGTCTATGTAAAAAAATGTCCAATGGGGGGAGGGGTTAGAACCCCCAAAGCCCCCCCTGTGCACGGGCCTGAGATGTAATGTAGAGTCGGTATATGATTAAACAAAAGAAACTCTTAGAGCATTTTTTTAATTCCATAGTTACGGTATAAGATGCGTATGCAATTTAAAAAGAATGTGGGTTTTTTTAAATTTTGACATATACGTATCATGACAGTTCAAATTTGAGCTCTCTAAGGGGTTGGGATCCTGAGAAAGAGCCATTTTTTAGCCTGAAAAAATACGATTTAGTCTGTTTTAAAAATTTTAGTTCTAAAAATCCACAAATCGATATACAAAGATTTGGATATCACTTTTTATTTTGTTCTGTCATCGTCAATCCTCAGAAATGTTTGTAAGCCTTTAGACATTAAGACCTTTTTTTGCGACCAGATTAAGTGAAAATGGTCTGGCAAATTGAGGTCTTATTCATAATAAATGAAATATCACACTGTAAAATTTGTTGGCCAAGTTAAGAGATATAAGACATCAATTTCGACAAAACTAGAGCTTTTTCCAAACTTTGATCTCACAGTACTCAGGACTTCGACTTCATAGCTGAAATTTGTGCTGTGGTTCATGGTTCTTTCACGTGTCGAATTTTCAGCGAAATCGGATGTTTCTTAAATTTCATGCGTATGTTGTAAGTAAAAACAGTAAATATGGAAATAAAAAAAACCTCCAGGGATATTTTTAATTTTGATGCAGTATTATCGACTGTAAATAAAATACCAAATAACGTCCCCATATTTAAATCTAGATGAGCAAAAACGGCTCTACACAAAAAAAAAAAAAATTTAGTCTATAGTTTTACTGAGCCTAATGCATAATTACTTTTGTTTAACAGTTAATCAAATAATAAAATAATATCATTTTTTTTTTTGTAGAGCGTTCAATTTTCTACTAAAATAATGTTTCAGTTCATTTCAACAATGCTTTCATGTTAAGCTGCAACAATAAGAAAAAAAAATCATTTTTTTTCCATGTAATTTATATGGAAAATGGAAAGTTAGAAACAGGCACCTCTATATGTTAATATTTAGAGCTCAAATTTTTAGAGGCTTCCTTTTTCACCTTTCTGAAAGTTTTAAGCCTGTTTTTTATTTGAAAAAATAAAGTTGCTCAAAAATGGCACACCCTAGTATATATACATAAAGTGTTAAATTCTTATCAAACAAATATTTTCGTGAAAGGTTTTTCTGAGGCTTTCACACTGGCACATAGTGAATTTTTGTGGCAATAAATAGGAAGAAATTGAAAGCGTTTGATATTGAAAAATTGATTTAGGCAATTGTCAATACATACCCATGGAATTGAAAAAAAAAAACTATTACAAAAAAATTTTAAAGTTGAACTTTGTACATCAAAATCGTTCCATGAAACTTACTATAAAAGCAATAGTTAGATAGTCCGCTCTACACTGAACCAAAAATGTACATAAATTTTTAAGAAAAATTTTCTTCAAATTATTTATGTATTTTTACTTACACAATAAATAAAAGTTCATATGAATGAAGAAACGTTCCATAAAATTAGATTTATCATAAGAATTGTTTCTTATAAGTTTAAGTATTCGATTCATAAAGTTATTGAGTAAACATAAGAAAAAGTTGCTTATGATCTAGATTTTCTTTCTTAAAATTCAATAAATGTTTATGATTCAGCATACGTTTAAAAACATTTGCTTATAATCTAAGAAATTTTTCTTAATCCTGAGAAATATATATTTCTCAGCCCTTCCGACAAACAAAATGTTCTTTTCATTTAAGAAAAGATTCTTGGATCATAAGAAAACTTTCTTAGCGAACACAGCCGTTGTCATTCTCTTTCTGTATAATCAAATTTGAAGACGTTGTTGGTTGCACATGGTTCGTCTTAAGGAGTATATAAGTATATA
This sequence comes from Meiosimyza decipiens, assembly GCA_963680825.1. Taxonomy (NCBI): domain Eukaryota; kingdom Metazoa; phylum Arthropoda; class Insecta; order Diptera; family Lauxaniidae; genus Meiosimyza; species Meiosimyza decipiens. Next base: position 32,425,915 of record OY804259.1, read on the forward strand.
ATAAAAAAGAAATAAAAAAAAATCGTCTGAAGAAAGAATCCTTTTCGACGAGAACAGTGGTACTATAAATCTGGAAGGTTGGCGTTTGGATCATACGTATACATTGTCCAAAGGTAAACCCCTCGATGCAATACATTATATGTCTCGATGTGTTCATAAATATTAACTTTCAGAGGAAAAAATTACTGTAAACGCTTTAAAAATATTGAAACATCTATTCTGGAAAATAGACGACCGAGCTGTATCTGAGCATCACTATGAGGAATGGAGGAAGTCGATACATTGCCCATTTGAATTTGTGGTTCGTTCACGCCAAGATTTATTTTCCTCTACAACAGCGCTGTCAAATTCGAATTGTTGAAGCCCATCATCTGCAGATGGTACTGAACTATCTTTTTCGCAAATCAATCCGTACGATCGCAAAGCATTGACTACTCAAAAGTTTTATGAAAAGAGCTAATGAATATGTTAATATGGTAAGCTATCACATTCGAAATAAAATGAAATCATAAACATTAGTTTCTGCAAACTTAATGTTCGGTTTCTTTTTAATTGGATAAAGGGAAAAGTAATATAAGAAAAATTTCTTATAGGCTAAGAAACACCACATAAAATAATTCTATGAAATGCTTCTTATGTAATTAAAAAGTTCTTATGTTCTAAGAAACGTTTCTTAAAATAATTATATGTAATGTTTCTTATACCTTAAGAACATTTCTTGAAATATAATGAAAATTTCTTAAAATATTATCGATATGTAACTTTATGAATACGTTTTCTTAGATTATAAGATATATTTCTTTGGCTAGGTTTTTATGAAATTTTCCTAGTATATAAGTAGCTTTTCGTATCTGACAAGAACAATTTTGGTTCAGTGTAGTTAACTTGTTTGAAACATAATGCAATAATGTAGCATATTAGCGACATTACATTGTTTCCACTTTATAAAAACCTATTTAATTTATTTTATCGCCTTTTTATGAATTGTGCAGACTTTTCCAAAACAGGAATGAAAAATGGTAAAAATGGAAAATTTCCAAACTTTGACAAAAAAAAAAAATTGCATATCCCCGGATTTCAGAATTTTTTTTAAATATTCTGTGAAAAAGTATGGTTAACTAGAAGCCAAAGTTTCAGCTGCATTTTTTAATATTTTTTTTATCAGGTTTTTTGTTAATGTAGTCTAAGAAAGAACGAAATATATTGACTTATACAAAATGCTCTCATTAATTTATTAATTTTGGAATTGGCTAAAAGTTCATAGATTATACTTTTCAAAAAACGGTTTCTTAAGGTTTAGTATTCTGTACGTGAACTATGCTTATTTTCTTAAAATTAGGGCTCAAAAAGTCATAATTGAGAAATCTTGCAAATGTTGACAGAAAATAAAAAAATACACATCTCCTGAATTTTTAAATTTATTTATGCATAAAGTGAGATACTTTCTCTGGTTAGCTAAAATCCAAAGTTTCAGCTAGCGAAATTATTACTATACATGGCCCCTTTCCATACAAACCCATCTACTGTGTGGCATCAAGCACATCTCTATCGTGTTTCATTTCTAGCCGTACTTCTTTTGGGAGTATATACAGTACTTCTTTTGGCCTGTTATACTACGTACTTTGAAGTACAAGCGAATTAGTTTTTTTGTTTTTAAATTACAAAAAATCATTTATATTTTATATGAATCACCTTTTTATTTGCTTATCAAGATTTTTTTTGCATTTTTTCGGAATTTTTTTGGTTATAAATAGTTTTTTTGCTAAAATCTTAAATATTTTTTTTGTACTCCTCAGTGCTCTTTTTGAATCTATTTTCTATTGAAAACAGCAATTGCTTGAAAGTTTAAATTTATGTTTTCAATATTGATTAAAAACATTCTCCATGGTAACAATTTCTTATATTATTTCTAAAAAAAAAACAGCACTCGTATTCGGCATATGCTTTGCGCCAAAGCTGAAATATAGCGTATATTTACGCTACAATAATTATTTCCACATGAACATTAGGTATCTCTGCCTCCCCACAGACTCGGAAGGATAATTAGAAGCTAAGCGGAAATTCGACGCTGCACGGATAACATAGCAAGAACGCAACATGCATCCATTACAGGAAGCAATTGTGACGAAAGTTAATGCTGGCAAAGGCGTGAGGCGTGACATCAAGTGCCACAAAATCATGACAAAAGGATGTTGCGAAAGATGGGTAATAAAAGTTCTCAGCGTACATACAACCTATCACATGTATGTATATATGTACGTAAGCAAACTTAGAATAACGCATATGCCGTATGCTACTGACACTAATGGAAAGGATGCTTGCGACGCTGATAGACAAAACAACTCGTATTTTATTGTTTGGCAGTTTAGGATGGCAGCAGAAGATAACACTGCGCTTATGCGTATGCCAAATGCTTCAAGCCATACAATATATAAATGTAGTCAAATTCATATTCATAGATGATACGGCAAATGCGAAGGGCACAAGAGAATACTCGTATACATAAAGAAAAGAACAACCATTAAGCAGTTTTATAGTTTAAGGAGCTGCGGCACTTTCACATCGGGAATGAGTTAAGACACTCATATTAAGTTTATACCCGGGAGCATTATGAAAGTTAAACGCGAAACAAATTGAAATTCATGCACAGTTATGCCATGAATATCCTCGAACAACAAAGTTGACATCAAATTCGGGGATAACTGGCTGGGGATATGTGATAGATGTTTATTTGTAGGCATGTAAACACTATGAATTCGCACGATTTATGCAACATCTGCGACGAAGTGTTTAAATAATTGAAATGTTGTCTATGTAAATTGAAAATTAATTGTTTATTTTACACATGCTCTTTACGGTTTGAGGATGACGGTTGATGTGGATTTAAATAGTGGCAGGATATGTAGAAACTTCGCTTATTCATTTGAATAGAAATCCTTTTCTCGTATTAAGATATTTTTGTATGATACCGCTAAGAACTTTTGCACGTCGTGGGACAAAATCCATGAGTTGTTCTTCCACAAATACGGTCGATTTCGGCGGACATTCTCATGCAAACGCTTCATGATGCCTAAACAATATATCTTATTTTTTGTTTGAAAGTGATTAGCTTCAGCTTGCAGCTACAAATTCAGGCTATGGAATAAGTAGAATTGGTACTCTATAGATTCTAGAGACAGGTTAGGTTAGAGTGGTGGCTTAGCAAACAGGCTTAAAGCAATAAGTAGCACTGACTATGCCATTTTAATACCATATTAAGTGACCCGGTGAATTGATGGATGTTAAGATAGCTATATTTTGTTAGCCTTTATTTCTGTAGTAGAACAAATATCTGATCTCGTAGCTTCAGCAAATTCGTTGAGATCATTGAAGAAAGGTTTACCAAGACATCTTACCCTGCTCAATTGATTCATTCTCGCTTGTATTCAAGCAACTGCGGCAGGAACAATTGAATGGGATACCTGTTCTTTCAGCATGCTTGCCGATTGCCCTGTGTCCAGTGCAGGTCGCTGTTATTCTTGCAGGGTAGGGTGTCTAGTATGGAGAAATATTCATATTGCTTCGAAAACCAATTACCGGCTTCCCTGAGCTTTTCTGAAGCTTTCCTTTGCACTATTTTTAGCTTAAACTGGTTGTGGCCTTTCCTAATAGCTCGCTACCAGACTAATGGTTGACGACCACATTTTCTTCTAAAAGTTTTCTTACACACAAACAAAGCTAAACAGGCATTTTTGAATCTCTGTTCAATGTTAGCTTTCCAATTGAGCTTTGGATATATTATGACTCCCAGATACTTGGTCGACTCAGCAAGTGAAAGAGTCTGCCCTATAAGTCGGGTTAGTTTAAAATTGGGTATTTTAGTCTTTGTTATGAAAAGCATCAGATCCGTTTTGGCTGAGTTTATTTCTAGGCCACACACACAGTGGCCTAAGTGCACAGCTTAGCCAGAAATCCTTGCATTATGTTAATAATAGAGTTTAGCTACTACAGCTATTAGCCTTCTTAGCTATTTAGCTTGAAGCTTTAAATTAAGTAAAACGCTTTTTAATAAATAATGGAGATGGAAAAAATTATACATGCAATTAATTTGTTATTTTTTTATAAATTTTTCTTAGCTTTATCGCACTTTCTCAACATATCCATATGTGTAATTTTACATGGTCCATGCATGCTGTGGGGCTCGGACAACACAAACATAAAAATACAGACCACCATTAAGCTACAAATTTAGCTACAGTTAGTTTTCAATCTAAGCTTGAGTTGACCTTTTGACAAGCCAATGTTATAAAAATCGCAACTGTTAATAAGAGTTGTCATGCGATTAAAAGGAGCTGTAGCCATATAATTAATTCTACTAACCGTTTGATAAAATAATTGATTAGAGTTACGAGTATTTCTCCGATTAGTATTAAAATGTATGTAATCAAGAAGCTCTGGTGCAGCAAGAGACCCAGTTACAAGTTGATGCTAAAAAATTATATCCGCAATATTTCTACGGGACCTCAAAGACTGCAAATATAGTAACTTTAAACGATCCTCATAAGGAGGAAGGATCAGAGAGTCAGTCCAATTTAAGCCATTGAGAGCAAACCGAGTAAAGTTTTTTTGAATTCTCTCAATTCTATTTATATGAATATTATAAAATGGTGACCATACTTGGCTAGCGTACTCTAAGTGAGGACGCACTATTGTATTATATAAAGTCACCGTCACTAAAGGGCTATTAAATTCTTTTGCCCACCTCTTAATAAAACCAAGCAGAGATGAGGATTTTTTACAAATTAGATCAATATGCTCATTAAAAGTTAATTTAACATCAAAATGTATGCCTAGGTCTTTGACTAAATCGACACGACATATTTTCTTATCTTTTAATTGATAATCAAACTCTACAATATTTTTCTTCCTGGTGAAAATCATAGATTGGCATTTATCAGGATTAAGATGTAAGTTATTTTTACTTTACGTTCCTGTAAATTTTCATGTCATCTGCATATACTAACAGATGGGAGTTTTTAATAACATGTGTTACATCATTAATTTCTAAAATGAACAGGAGCGGCCCCAGGTGGCTTCCTTGTGGAACACCTGCTGCCGCGCTAAATGGGGAGGAAAACACTCTCCGAAATCTTATTTGATATGAGCGGTCAGATAAATAAGATTCAATCCAGCTGACAGAACTTAAAGGAAATCCAAGCTTCTTCTGTTGCTAATCAAGTCAGGAAACTTACCTGACACAAGTAAAATCGCACCATCCGCATACGCATTGAGCCTTGCCCCGTTTTTATTAAACTGGCAGTAGATGCGATAGTCGTACTTCCTGAATAGCTTTTGCACGAACATTCTTAAAGGTACCTTCAATGTCAAGAATAGGCATTGGCGGACGTATAAAGACCACATGAGCAGTTTCGGTAGACTCTCCCTAAGTTTGTAGAAATTTTGTTTTAAGACAATTTTGTATAATATATGAAATTTTTTTAATTTGAATATACTTGAAGTTTTTTATTAATCAAAGTAAGACACAGTTATGGTATTTTTCAAGTAACTTCTTTTAATCAGACCCCCGACTTACGACCGAGATAGGTTCCTAGTCATCGGTCGCAAGTCGATTAAGTCGTAAGTCGAGTTTCATAAAAAATAACTAAAGAAAAATATTACATACATACTGTACTACTAGTTCCAGCCATTTTTGGGATGATATAAAATTATTCACTTAAACAAACGTATTGAAATAAATCGAATCCTTGTACATACTACTGTTTTTTTTAAAATTTTTTCTCATATACATATTTTAGGGACTCCCCGAAACTATTTTAAGCATTTTCTATGAAAAAAATTGGTCGTAAGTGCGAATAGTCGTAAGTCGAACGGTCGTAAGTCGGGGACTACCTGTACTATGGAAAGTGTCGAGTGTTAAGTTTAAGAAAATCAGTGGCATTTTCTCGTGGAAAATAAATGTTAAATTTTGCTTACAATCGGATTGCAACCAAAACTTCACGATTTTAACAGAAAGTTAAAGAAATAACCCTGAGCAAAGTTGCTTAGGTTTTTTGGACTTTAGAAACGAAGGCACACAATCAGATGGAGATGGGTTGCAACTATTAGAAGAAAATCGTTCGGTACAAAAACACTTTATTTAACAAAGTGTTAAGCTTTAGCAAAATTATGGCAGCAAGAAAACTACTACAAAAATAACTTTTTGAAGCAAGAACGCTGGGAAAGGAAGTGCCGTTCGATGCCGGAAAAACGGTACCAGAATTGTCTGACGTTCTCGACTTAAAAGAAGTCTTAAAAACAAATCTGCAAGTGGCAAATCTGGGGAAAAAAATTTTTTGGAATATTTCGTTTTCAATAAGAAAAACTTAGCCACATTAAAGTTAGATTAACTAAACGGCGTTCGGCCACGGGTCAGGGTTAGAATGCTCTAATAGCTTTAAAGCAAATATTTTTTCTATTTGCTCTAGACATATCCCTTTTGTTCCTAAAAGGGTCCATGGTATCCTAAGGGACTGAAGAAACTGAAAAATTTAAAAACTTTTTCATGAGAAACTCTTTCATGAGACAAAAGATCCCCAGCACAAAATAAAATGGAATTATTTCATTGATACTCTTGGGTGACTTTGTACGCGTAGCCTGATTTTAGTTTTTCCTGCGGTGGCAAAACATTTAATTTTTTTTCATAGACTGTATTTTTTGATCATGTTTTACAAATGCCGCGTTGTTGTTGTTTGAAATTTCAATATTTTAATTAATATTAATATTTCGATATTTAATAGGAATATCGCGATTATTTTGATTGGAGATTGAGACCAAGCGTCTAAGGGATATAACTACGTGATGCGCGAACATCGGGAACGGCCATCATTTTGTTTATATAGATTTTCTTGGCTATTATTTCATTGCGGGATGTTCTTATTGAGGTATATTTCGTGCAACCGTGTCAGGAATGCATTAGAATACGTTCTTTGCTTTTTTCTGCACAACATGAGCCATACGATTGCATTTACGAGTACAGAACTTTGTAAGTGTTGCCGTGTTTGTATTTAGGAATATAGGACTTTACAGTGTTTCAAAGCAAACTGACTGTCATATGGCTGTCTTCCTATTCAGTGAAAAAATCAGATTTCTTTGATATCAACTTTCTTGAAACTTAAAATTTTGAGATGTGGTCTTGTTGTTCGGTTTACATATTTAATTGCTGATAATGCGAGCGATATTTATTTGATCAATTTGCTTGGAGAACACTCGTCAGTGGTTTTTGTTTTCTTGCTGAATTTGGTGCGAAAGATTTTCTTCATCAAAATGAATTTGAAAAATTATTCCCTGCGATTTCATGTTTGTATCGTATCATTCGACTTTCCACTACTTTATTAATTTATTACCATTATTTACACTGTAAGTCAAGTTGTAGGTACTTTTATTATAAGGAAAAATATTTTTTTTCAACGTCGAACGTGGTAACCTGCCATTTAAGCACTCCCTTATGGTCCAAGCCTTAACAACGTTATCAATCAAAGCAACAAGTAAAAGCCATCATTTAACAACTTTCCATAGCTTACACAGGCTAATGCCGTACTTAGGTATTTTAAGCAGCGATAGATAGATTACTTGCCCAAGGTGCTACAAACAACACAAAACGCTGTCAAATGTCGCTAGAGATAACGCTAAGTGCGTTTCATATTTTGGATTTTTTTCTTCAGTTTTGATAACTTGCAAGACGTTCATAGATACGAGTACACATACATATATGCGAGTACTTGTCTTTTGCATGCGTGAGAGAGAGCTAATTGCCACCGCGGCAGAAGGTGTGGTATGTGGCAAAACAACATCAGTGGACTCAATTGAGTAACGTGGTGATTACCAGCGACCTCTCCTAACAAGCTGCGTGTATAGCTGATGAAAAATCGACAAAAGCAAACAATTTTCAATTAACACGGAAACTGTGAATAGCCGGTGAGAAAGAATGCTTGCTTTAAAATGGCATGGTCGCGTTGCTCCTGGTTAATGTTGGGAATCGCGCATGCTCTTCAGTGGCGCTTAATAAACAAATTGTGCGACGCTCTGACCATCAATGACAATGTACGTTGCGTTAGGCCTGTGGGGCTCCGTTAGTGTCACAGCGACATCGCACAATTTATCATTTCTTTTCTTATGCTTCGACAAAGATAGTACCTTTTTTGTTCATCTACTGCCACTGCCCTGCCCTGCAGTGGCTGTTCTATTGAATTTGAAGTTTGCTCTTGGTTCAGTTGTCAATGATGGCCTCAAAGCAACTGCTTTGTTACTGATTGGAAGTGCTCCAACATGTTTGGCGCATGTAAAAGTCTTCTTCTTTTTTTTTTACTTTTACACTTTGTGGGCAACTATCCGTATTCTGTCTCTGACAGCTGATACGTGGTACTGCTGACTTTTAAATGGTTTTAGAGTCAGTTCAGCTTAACATTTTTTTACGATATGCTTTTGGTACTCATATTGCCATTTCAAAGAACTGTAATTTTACTACGTAGATGTTTTTAGTGGTGGTGTTATCAAAAAATATTGGTAATTATAAGTAAATTTGCATTTTGTGTGTTGTATTGAAGTTCATATTCATTTCCTTAAGTAACTCCAGAAACACTCAGCAGTTGATTGCATTCCCAGTAGACGAGATAAGCCGCCAATATTGGCCAACGGTAACTAAGTGAATCTTTGATCAGCTACTTATCTGCGATTCTCTTATATATTTCCGATTTGACTGCGTGTCCTGCTACTGCGAGGATACTACTTCAGTGCCTCTCTGTGAACTTCAGATAAGGATTTTCACAACAAGGCAATAAGTTTCAGATTAAGCAAAGCGTTGGTACTCAACCACGTTTAACTGCCATATGGGAAAACTTGCTTCAAATCGAAGTCTCAGATTGCGAGAATCATTCGGCAGGATCGAGAGGTTCCTGGTGTTGCGTTGCTGAGCAAAAGATCTTATGCTTTACTTATTCTTGGTTGTTTATGTGGTCACTGGCTGAAGCGATGGATATGATTTTTGTCTTGTAATCATTTATTTTAGCACAACCTTCTTCTGATATAGACTGCTTGGCGACGTGGGGGCAGATGTTATGTGTAGAATGGTCTAGACTGTAGAGCTCTGCAAATGTTATCATCTAACATCACTATTAAAAACAAGATTATTGACAACAGACAGCACGGCGCACACCTGGAACAGGCTCAAATAGATGCACAATCCATATCACTATTTTCGTGATCCAACAATGCTTGCTCTTTCCACTCGTTATCGAGGTTTTACAAGTTGTTTCATAAGCAAATTAAAAAAAATATTACATTGAAATAAAATATAACAATGAATGCACGATGTTATTCACATCATTAATCTGTTATAGAAAAATATGTGTTTTCAAGCTGTGAAAACAATTCGTGAGAAGAACTTACTCCAAGTACATTTTTATACCCTACACGGAGGGTATATTCACTTTGTCATTCCGTTTGTAACGTATAGAAGGGGGCGTGGCAGGTATGGAAAAGTATATATACTCTTGATCAGCGTCACCACCTGAGTCGATATAGCTATGTCCGTCTGCCTGTCTGTCTGTCAGTGTGTCTGTCTGTTGAAATCAGGTTTACGAGAAAACTAAGCAAGCTAGCTCAATGAAATTTGACACACAGCTCACATCTTCTTGCAAGCTGCTAACATATAAAAATGATCGAAATCGGTTCACAGCCACGCCTTCCGTCCATACTCTATGTAAATATACCCAAGTCCATTTTGAAAAAAAGTTGCTGCGATTTTGATCAAAATTGGTGATTTGGTGAATATGAAAACAACATTAAGATTAGGCTAGGTCTTAAGTTTGCAAAGGCTCTTAAAGAGGCGTGGCACAGCCTTAAATTTTAAGTTTTATGACGCCATTGCTCGTAAACTGTGCAAGATATTGTGATAAAATTTGGTACACGAATACAGATCTTATAAATCTTGAATTGCGCATAAAGTGGGCGGAATTGTAAAAGTGGGCGGAATTGTAAAAGTGGGCTGAATTGTAAAAGTGGGCGTAGCGTTTTTTTCGCAATTGAACATTTGGATTTCGTATAACTCCAAATTGGCACATACGAAATTTTAGGGATGATACCACTGAAAGTAGTCATCAATACAGGTTTATTCAATATTCTGGAAAATTTTGTTGAAGGGCGTGGCACAGCCTACAATATTTATAAACGTTATAAAAAGAGAACTAACAACGCAATCGCTATGAAATTTAATATGGCAAATATACTCGTTTAAAGGTGTCTTCTTGCAAAACTTTGGTACAATAGTGCCGGTGGGTGTGGCACCTCCTATATATGAAAAATACGTTAAATGCTATAGTTAGTGTGCTATGAGAGTAATCTTCAGAAAACTTTGTGCAGAGGTGCCGGTTACTATAGGCTTTGAAATTCAATGAAATTTGACAAGATTGCCTCAGTGGACGTAGCACCTCCCTCATTAACATAAAGTTGTAAGTGCTATTTTAAAAGAACTATTGGTGCAATTGATCTAAAATTTGATGTATGTAAGTGGTTTTCTGGGTATTAGGTACATATGAATCAAAAGCTGGCGAAATAGCAACGGTGGGCGTGGCACCTCCCATACAATTAAAATACCTTAAGTGGCATAACTATCGAAATATATGAGCAATCATACTGAAATTTGGTGTAAGAGGTTTGTTTATGGAAGGCTATTTTGGATCAAAGTCTGACTGGATTGTACCAGTGGGTGTGGCACCTCCCTAAATTTTAAGAATAATTACGGCACTTATCGCAAACTATACAAGCTATTGTGCTAAAATTTGGTTTGTGCATGTCAATCACGAATGTAATTTATTGAAACAAAAGTGGGCGGAATCGGACAATTGGGCGTGACATATTTCGTGTTTTTCATTTCTATTCTATTTCTATTCAACAGTTGACATATTCTTTTGACATTTTTAGTTTTTGCCAACACTTTCCAACATTTTTGAACCTTTTTACATTATTTTCGACTTATTCAACCTCCTCAACATTTTTTTAACATTTATTTAAAAAGTACTTTCAATGCAGTGTAGGGTATGTGAGTTTCGGCCTGGCCGAAGATTCGTTTTGCATCCAGCTTTATTTCGATGGAATGATAAACAGTTTAAGGTTTCCGTATCATAAAATCTGGAATTTAACACTGGAATCAAACTGTCAATAAACCGGATGGTTAAATAATTTGTTGTCAAATAATCTGACCAGCTTGATCTCTGTCAGTTTTTTTGTGTCGCACCGAATTATCGTTTAATTCTTCGTATTTGAGGCTTACCAGCCGATTCGCTTCACTGTGTGTTAAATATATATCTTCCAACTATCCGGTTAGGATAGCTTCTCTTCAAATCACGCTCACACTTTGTCCGATGCATGCATGAGTTCCGTTTTATGGTTGGTTAAATTTGCTTAATGAAAACTGAGTCCAAATGTGTCCGACCCAAGTATAGTAAAATGTTGTTTGTCGCCTCCTTTTTGGCTGATGCTTGTGACCATACAAAGTTTGGTTATATTGGCTTGAAAACATTAGCGTCACTTAACCAGAACCTTGGGGGAGAGAGGGCGAGAATTATAATTCCACCACTATTTATGGTTTTATTGAATTGATGTATTGAATATTAAATAGTATCAGATCCGTGGGAGTCCAAAGCCCTCCCCAGCAATACCCAATTTTTGAATTTAGCGCTGTCAGCGATATTTTTCGCAATACAATATGGTCTATTTTGTTCGAAGCTTAAGTATGGTTTTGAAATGGGTCCTGTAGTTCGTGAAACTTCTCAACATATAAACTAACAGCCACCTTATTTAATAGTTAAATTTGGCAATGTGTCGGAAACAATTTTCAAATCAGCCAGCGTTCAGTACTTAATGTTTTTTGAAGCTAATGATAACAATAAGTGATGACATGTGGACTTTTCGAAAATGTACTGAATTAGAGTTCAATGCAGATCGAACATACTGAATTCGAATGTTATTATGCACTGGCGAGAACACTGAAAGCCCATGAAAAGATTACAGTGTTCAATACAGCAACCAATCGGTATAGCCTTCTTTTTTGCAATACAGAACTTCCTCTCTTTTTAAATGTTTTGAGATATTCCCAAATAAAAAATTGTTGAGAATTTATATGCGGAGAATCCGCTGTAGAAAGGTCGAGTGTATAAGATTACAGTATAAGATATAAGGGAAATATAGCAATTCATTTTGGTTAAACTAAACAACCAGGATCGCCTTGCCAAAGCCCGTCCCGAAGCCCGAAAATGCCAGAATTTTAGCCAAATTTCTTATTTTAATTAAATCTGTATAATATTACACGTCAAAAGGTATGCCAAATGATAGTACTCGAAGAGATCTAAACATTTTGTTTGTTGAATCCTGACCCAAACATGGGTTTCGATCAGTTTTTTGGTTAATTTTCCATTAATGCGGATAACACCCTGAGATTAATGCCAAATGGTAGAGCTCAAAGAGCATAAATAGAGTATATAGGGTTGCCTTGTCGAATCCTGTCCGAAACATGGGTTGCCATTCATTTAAGAAAAATTGCACCCAAAAACGGTTGGCACCTCATTTTTCAGACAGGATTCGAAAATGCTTTTAGGGCTCTTTGAGCTCTATCCCTTGGTTCACAATTTAAGCACTAATATATATTAATAAAAAATGAGCCAAAAAACCGGTGCTAATCTATTTTTGGGACAGTTTTCGACAATGCAACACCAAATATTATATTTCGGCCTCTTTGAGTTATATCATTTAGCACACATTTCTAGCTGATATATTATAATGTTTTGATTAAAAGAACAAAACTGGGCAAAATCCGGTCATTTTCGGGCATGGGAACGGGCCTTGGCAAGGCAACCTTGGTTGGTTAGTTACACCAAAATGCATTACTATCTTTCCCGTATGTCTTATTTTGCAATCTTATACACTCAACTTTTCTACAGTGGGCTTTTGGACTATTAAATCAGATCAAAAAATGTCCCTGGCAAGTCGTCTACGTCTGGCAGTGCCGGTATATGAATTAAATTTTAGCCTGTGTAATCAGATTTAAATTCGACTCATCTTAAACCAGAAAAAAAGTGCTGTCCGATCTGTCAATGCTATTAAAGATGATATATCTTAAAATCCTGGTGTTAGAAGTACGCAAAAAAATTCATTTTGTGGAATAGGTAGCAAAACTTTGTATGATAAACTTTTAGAGAGTAATATGGTTCACTAAAATATGTTTAAAAAAGTTACATTTTATTTTGGCTATTTTGGAAGGAAATGCAATTTAAAAAAATATTGGGGAAGAAAATTTGGTTTTGATTTCGTACGGCAGTATATGAAGGTACAATTCTACCTTTTGCCTTTTCAAATTGCGATAAATTTTTTGTGGCATCTCTACAATTTTTATCATATCAAAAATGATTTTATGGATATACCATTAGTAGATTTTGAGATATAGAGCAAAAGCATTTCCTACACTCTTTGCAGGCAGCATGGGTGCAATTATACCTTCGTATGAATTTGAATGAAAATGTACGTCCTACAACATCAAACAGAAGATAAATCCCTACTACTTCAAGATGTGTTTGTCTTAGTAAGGGCTACAGAAGGTTTTGTTGCGCCCACATTTTACGCCCACTAGTATGCCTTTACGGTGAACGTCTATGTATTTTACCGGTCGTAAACATCGATGTTCTAAGAACGGCTGAACAGATCTAAATGATATTGATACCATACAGTTCTTTGTTTTATTGGACCAAGCATAAGCCTTGTAAGAATTGCTACTCCCACCCATTACGCCCATTTAAATTCTATTTTTATGAAAATTGACGTGAATAATTCCTTGATTGTAAAACTTATTTCCATCAAATTTCAGGATTATACAGCAGCTCCTTCTATTTTTGTCCGCACTTTATGCAGGCTGGTTACACTGTGCGCTGTAGTCTAAGTTTTTGAAAAGTAGGTAAAAATTTGAAGGCTTAACTAACTTACAACTATCAAGATGATAGGTCATATCGGTTGGCTAGCGGTTTGAAAAAAAATCTGGAAGCGAGCAGAGTAAACGCCTGGCATGGCTTAAACTGTGCATTTTAATGGGTCGCAGCCATAAAAGCAATTCTACCAAAGGTGACATAGAGTATCAACCAGGCTGTAACACGGCATAACCTTAAAGTTCTTAAGCCTTTCACTGAGGTCATCTGCTTCAACCATTTTTAATCACGATTCTCCGGGACTGGTAGGTAACCGCCAATATGCACCATTTTTACTTAGGGGCCATCCATAAATTACGTGACCGATTAGCGGGAATGGTGGGTCATGAAAAATACTACGAAAAGTAACGACGGGGGGCGGGGGGTTTCGCGAAATACTACGTGACTTCAAATTGTAAAAATATAAATTTGTTTTCAAATTCAACGTCCAGATTAAGTAGTAAATTTAGAAGCTCCACGTATCATTTTAGAAAAGAAATACATAAATCTGAAGATAGCGTTTCTAGAGTTCGACCTTTGAGAATATCGAGTAAGCGATCAGGAGAACGTTTATGTATCACTTCGAATGACGTCCCACCAGAGTGGATCGATGTAGAAGATGTAGAGTTGTTGATCTGGAAGACGAACAATTCAATATAGAGAAAAATATTACCTTAATTGAGGATATACCTTCTTGGATAGATGAGGAAATTCCTTTCTTGGAAGAAATTTAAATATTGAAAATTATTTATTCATTTTAAATATGTTATGTCTATTAAAATATAAAATGTAATGTTTTATGTTTAATATTGTCAATAAACCATGTATTTTATTTTAAAATTCATTGGTAGAAAATATTTTTAAAAATCATGCTGCAACGTAATTAAATAGGGGGAGGGGTGGTTAATAGAGTAAAGTCACGAATCGTCACTATAGGGGGGGTAGGTGTTAAAAAAAAGGTTTTTTCGGTCACGTAGTTTATGGATGGCCCCTTATGTTGCTGATTGTTGTAGAAAAAAAGTCATTCTTTTTTATTGGTTTTCTTTTTTTTCAAAATGTAGTCTCATTCCAAATCCTAAAAGCGAATTTAATGTTCGGCAATAAAGGCGTTTAGTTGAAGTGCAATGCAAAATAACAATCTGACTTCATTTCATTAAATTCTTGAAACAATGGAATTATCCTTAACTGCTTAATCTTTATCATTTCCTATGAAGAAATATTTTCCTTCGGTTAAATGTTTAACTGATGCGATTACAAAAATTCACTGCAACGTCAAGACATTTCCTAGTAATTAATGATGTTTTCCCTGTACCCTCAATGCAAATATTAGCAAATTATTTTAGTTTTAACTTAGTTTTCATTTACATTCAGAATCAGAACCTTTAATGTTTATTTTGTGCTTCCGTTTGACAAATGTCAATTTTAGAATTTCTTTTTATTTTATTTTGTTTGATTCATCTCTAACTTGTGTCAACCCTCAGCGTTCAGCATCGGGCGCTAATGATGTCTCTTTGGCATGGATTCTTCTACCGTCTTCCTTTTAAGCTGTGCCAATATTTGCACTTTTCCATGATTCTTATTTTCTTTTTTGTCTAATTGGTGTTCATCTCAGAGAGTGGCGTTGTAATTAAAAACACCTTTCAAGTTGTCAATTTGTCAAATGATGCCAAATATCGATTAATCATTGAAACTGATGTTCTATTTTTGTCTAACAATAAATAGCAACGTTAGTTTTTAAATTCTGGTCACTAACTGAAGAGCTAAGAAACAGTTTTTTTTTTATAATTTGTAGATTTTTTAATATATGAAAATGCAAAAACGTATGATATGCCGAATTATTTTGAATGTGAATATGAATCAGTAAAAATTGTATATGAATTTAATTTTTCGAAAACTTATAAAAAATTTAATTTAATTTTTTTTCTAAAGACCACAGTGGTGTCGATTTAGTAGGGCTGGAAAGGATATTGGTCCCTCCAGAGGATCTGATACATGTTATTATTCAATACATCAATTCAATAAACCCATCTTATAGTGGAGGGACTATAATTATCAACCCAACCCCAAGGTTTTGGTGAAGTGACGTCACTGAAAGACCAACTATTTTCTGTCGTCTAATGTTACTACAACTTTTTTGGTAGAGTTAACATAAAATGATAAAATAAAAATATTTAGGCACTGGTCCTTTTATACCTATACGAGTGTCTTGGGTTTAAAAAAATTGTAGCGTCAGATTGGTTCTACTTATGCCGTACAGGTAGTCCCCGACTTACGACCGTTCGACTTACGACCGTTCGACTTACGACTATTCGCCCTTACGAACAATTTTTTTTTTCAATTTTTTTCATAGAAAATGCTTAAAATAGTTTCGGGGAGTCCCTAAAATATGTATATGAGAAAAAATTTAAAAAAAACAGTAGTATGTACAAGGATTCGATTTATTTCAGTACAAATAATACGTTTGTTTAAGTGAATAATTTTATATCAGCCCAAAAATGGCTGGAACTAGTAGTACAGTATGTATGTAATATTTTTCTTTAGTTATTTTTTATGAAACTCGACTTACGACCGATGACTAGGAACCTATCTCGGTCGTAAGTCGGGGACTACCTGTATTTATTTATGATAAGTACTATTTTAAATAATTAAGCACAAGAAAATATATATCAATATCGAAGACCTCAAGGTTCAATTTTTTTCGTTTGGCAATATACTTACATACGTAGTCTTTTCTATATCTGTCATTCCCCTTTCTCACACTTTAAAAGGAAGTGTGATATGAATGTGGGCTTTTCCACAGAAAGGTCTACTGTAACCGAAAAATAAACTGTGTATAAAAAACATTTTTATCTGATTTATTTTAAAAAATATATTCTTAACTCAGTTGACATGATTAGAAAACTAACTGCAAAATTGAATTGATGTCCTTCTCGCACTTAGTAAATTTTAATAGCATTTCCTCAGATATATTTACTTCTCTAAGATATATGTTACAATTGCACTTATGTACATATACCACAAAATCTGTCTCACAACAACAATTAACAAAAAAATGCAACGAAAGCAAACAAAGATCAGTAAAGTATCATTTTTTGATTCGCATTCGTTGATATTCTAATGTCATGTTCGTAGCTCAAAAACAGTGGTACCCACTACCACAAATTTTTTTTTTTTAGATTGCACATTTACTGTTTTTTCATGATGTTACATACACATATATTTATGTATATATAACATGGGTGGCCGATGCGGGCGACCTGCTTTTGGAATTTTTGGCGGCGATATACTTACCTCAAAATAGTAATTCAAAGTCGGAAATAATTTTAAATTTAAAGTAAATACGCATGATTACAATTCTTTAATAGAAGGAGTTGTTTCAGATTTGTTTTTAAAATTTCGAGACAGCCTTTATGAGACTCTCTTTCCATATTTCGCCGCAATCAAGGGGCTTCTAATGTTATAATAAAATTTATGCGGCCTTGAATGAAGCTATGGTAGCTGTGTTAGACTTCGTACTCGATCTCTTAAGAAATGATAGTTTCTTGGATTAATGTGTCATTAATTCTCCGACTTTTACTTTCCACGTCTTATTTGTAAGTGGATAATTATTTTCATATTGTTTTTGGACTATTCTGAAATGTCTTTTAACATTGGATCTTTTATGAATAGCTATATTTCAAAGACAAATAATTCGAATACATTTATCATTCTTTACCGCAAAATAAAATTCTTTTCCCCTCAGTGGCGTCACTTCACTAAAACCTTGGCGGGTCGGTAGGAAAGAATTATAATTTCACCACTATAAGATGGTTTTATTCAATTGATGTATTAAATAACAACTAGTATTAGATCCTTGGGAGAGGCCAAGGCCCTCCCCAGTCCCATCCAACTGACGCCATTGCTTCCCATTCTTCAAGATAGGTATAAATTTTCTGATTTTTGGAATTTGTGGTCGAATGGCTCATTGTGAGAAAAATTCTTGAGCTTAAATAAATTGAAGTTATCAATAATAAAATTTAATAAAAGTAATTATAGCTGAAACTCAAACAAATTGATGACATATCTATTAAAATAGATAATAACGCAGAAAAAAAACTCTTTTCACATAATTTGTTTCATTTTTGGTAAAACAGCATAAATATTGAAAACCCGAACGAATTTTCATATGGCATCAACTGTTTCAGCAATGCGCTGGTTGGCGATTTTCTGCGCATTGATTGTTTAGTGACGGTAGGCAAAAATCCCATGCTTTATCAATATTTTGTAGTGCGCAATGGTGCTTTCGAATTTACATTTCAAGCAATCTCTTATGTTAAATGTAAAATAGTTTAATTAAAGCGAAGAAAATTGATACACTTTTCTTAATTAAACACAAAAAATTTTAGTTTATGAAACCGAACAAATTAATTGTTGCTTCGAAGTATCAGATAGGCGGGCGAGTAGAAATTGATACGCGGTCGACCAGCAGACCGCGGTCTACCGTTTGGCCACACCTGATATATGACATACATACGTATAATGTCTTAAAATGCAACCGATAAAGAACTTTATAAGGTGCAATATTGACCAAAACTATTTTTATTAATAACGCAAAAACTAGAAATCCTAGAGAAAATCAACTGATTTTTACATTCAAATGCAAATCTATTATAAAAAATATAGGTCTGTTTGTAGGAATAAAAAGAATTAACCTTGATTTGATGTTGGAGATTTGACCCATACAAAATCTCAACATACCAAAATTTCTTTCTATAATCAATTTTTAAGTATTTTGCCAACTTACATATATGAAACACACTGTATATAGCACACTTAATTATAAGGGTCATTCTTCGCCAAGTGAACCACTTCAGCCGAACATCATAGCTACTCTGATAAGAAGGTCTGAACCGGCTAATATTTGAATTAAAAAAAATTACTTTACAATGCCATGTGGCGTTTTTGTAAAATTGTAAAGGCCGGTTGAAGATGGCGTCTAAAACGTCTACAGCAACCTAAGATCGGTACTGCATATTTACTCTAATTTTGTCATTTTCGAGTTTACTCGTTTAAACTGTTCATCATACACATATTTTCCAGCACAAGCAAGATAAGTTAATTTTTTCTGTCATAAAACGGTTACGTCTCTTTTCAAGTTGTAATGGAAACCAGGCTGTAACTTGCAAAAGTGTCCTGTATTTTAGTTTTGTCGGATTTTAAAAGTAAAGCTTCACGAGTGGTTTCAAACCATATTCTGTTAGTACCTTCTTCTAAATAATCCACTATTTTTATCTGAAAAATAGTTCACAAGTTCCAAAACAGTTTCTGAATATCAAAAAATTTTGAATTGTGCCTTTTTAGCAGAATGTGTGCGATATATTGAGTTTTAGGAAAGCCATATTCGCAATTTTTCATGAACATATCTTAGAAATAAAAATCTTTTTTAAAATTAAAAGCCACGTAAGAAAAAATAGTTTTAACAAATGGCAGCTTAGTCCAAATTTAACATTGAAATAGGGTCAGTTAGGGTTAAAGATACAAATTTGAAAAAACCGCTAAGATTTTGTTATTCAATTTCGAACCAATTAAGAAGGCGTCCTCATTTTTTTTTCCTAAGAAGCAATAGCTAAAAGTGGCGCAATAGCCTAAATTTCACATTGAAATAGGGTCAGTAAAGGTTAAAGAACATGAGCTTAAAAAATTCCTAAACTTTTTGTGCTAAAAACCATGTACATATTAAGATTTTTAACATTTTCAAAATTCTTGGACATTTTCCTATTAGATTAAAATACAATAAGAAAAATCTAAAATTTTTCCATTTAGATATTAAAATGAAAATTATTACAAAAAATATTAAAACTCTATAATTACAAAGTTAATTAATATGAACTAATATCTAAAATGCTTACGTATGTCCCATAAAAATATTTTTAATTTTTTTAAAGCGGTGAAAGTATTTTTTTTTTGCTTATTTTCGTAAAATTTGATAAAAGTCCTTAGAGTACTTCCTACTCATTGCATTTCCGAAAAGTCTAAATGGAATCACTAACAGGCATCCCGGCACGTGCTGTTCATATTTATGTGATAGAACGTGGGGCACACATTGGTTTCAAGGTTCAGGAGCACCTAATTTTGAAAAGTGAGGACTTATATCTGTTCTTATCAACCACAGCAGAATTCCAAAAAAATTAAAATTTTTCAATTTTTGCTCAACAACTAAACCACGGCGGTCCATCCAGGACCATTTATTATCTCGTACCACGGTGCCAGATGATATTAGTGCGCCCCTGCAGACACCCTCATCAAAAATGTCATAATATTGAAAACTTCAACAGAGAATGCAACTACGTGTGAAAGTAAATTTAACATTTGATTTGATATATCGATGGTATCGGAACTCTGTCAAATTAATGTTAACTCAAATTCCAACACAAACCAGAAAAGTCCAATACAAACAAGAATTTTTAACGAAACTTTGAGTGCAAAGTCGAATAATGGTTTTGAGCAGCTAATGGACTGGTTTACAGGCTCCTCC
This sequence comes from Meiosimyza decipiens, assembly GCA_963680825.1. NCBI lineage: Eukaryota > Metazoa > Arthropoda > Insecta > Diptera > Lauxaniidae > Meiosimyza > Meiosimyza decipiens. The sequence continues at coordinate 32,446,414 of OY804259.1, forward strand.
TATCTCCAAAGACAAATTCTCTCTTGAGAGAAACTCAATTTCATGAAAATGTGTGCGTGGTTTTATGTTAGAGCGCGTGCACAATATCTACCTGACCGCTTTTACAAAGGTCTTTTTCTATAGTAAAGCAAAACAGAGCATAGTATTACATATAGATAAAAAGAGATAGCAACTACGACTGAAAAAGACGACTTGCGCTACTTAGAATATTTGGAACAAGAAAAAAAATGTTCGTATTAGATATTTGCTATTTTCTGGAGCTGACAACGTTGGCGTGGTACTCCATCAGACACATTGTCGAGTAGTCGGAATAACGCAACTAACAAACATTCCACTTTGGGTTGCTCTTATCAGTTGTTATCACAGTGTTAAAAACAATTTTTTCTCTTCAGTTTTTTGTTATGTTCGCAACGTTCTTCCTATTGCCGAGAAAGCGTATTATCTTGGAAACGTTGCTAGTTGAAGACACATCTTATAGATACACATTTAAGCATTATGTCGAGGCAATACTTTTTGCATTCGTATACGGATTATTTATAATATACCTACATAATAAATAAATACACAGATTCTACAAATTTAATACATCAATGTTCACAAATAAATTGAAGCAGTTGAAATTAAAGGGATATTTCTGAAATTAATGTGGAAACGTAGAATCGTAGTTGGGCAGCATGGGAAATCTATTTTATCAACACGTCTTTAAATTTTTCCCATCACTGCAATTACTCTTATCACTGTGGACAATATGAGAAGTTTCCATTTTTTCAAGAAACGCGCAGCTTCCAACGGTCATAACGGTCAAATGTTTATTAAAATTATTTAGAGTTCATTAAATTGGGTCAAAAAATGTCAAAATCAAAACAAACAAATTTATAACAAAGCTGTCAAACATGATCTACAAAACAACATATTGAATGCAGCATCCTTTTTATTAGGCAAAGGGCAAAAAACACCAACAAATTTTAAACTAATTTATAGAGAAATGTTGAAGAGAACAAGATCAACGAGTTCAACCTTCATTTAAAGCAATTTTCGCAAGAAAATGTGATCACCTAAAGAGATCAAAAGACCCTTTTTTTATATTTAAAGAAAGGGCTATTTTAAAAAAAAATTCTACTTCAAAAGGGGATAAAAAATGTTTTCATTCATTCTACGTTTCAAAAGTGTGTAATAAACGGATGATGCTTTGTTTACCCACTTTTTAATGAATTACATCTTAAGAGCCTTTTAAAAATCGATTAATGTTATGTTGAAATTTCCTTGAATTGGCATTATAGCAACATCTTTTATGTGCTTCCAGGATAGTAATTGGCTTAAGTGATAATATTAATAAATTTATTTCAACTGACAATGAAATTAAATATTTAACACACTTTTGTACTTATGTACATTAGGGTAATTCCTATTTGGTTTTTTGCGGAGATCAAATGCTACGCCCCCTTCTTTGGTTCGAAATAGGATAAAAATTTAAAGGAATTTTTTTAAATTTTTATCTTCAACCCTTACCTACCCTATTTCAATGTGAAATTTGGCCTCAACCGCCACTTTTAGTTATTGACGCATGTCGTAAAGTATTAAGAAATGCAAACTAAGTAACTTTTATGGAAATGTTTTAAGTTAAATATTTAAATGCCTTATTAGTCGATAGTTATCGAGCTCTTTAAGGCGAAAGATCTTAGATATAATATACATAATAAAATATATATATATAACTAAGAACAGGCTTAAAACTTTCAGAAAGGTGAAAAATGAAGCCTCTAAAAATTTGAGCTCTAAATATTAACATTTAGAGGAGCCTGTTTCTTACTTTCCATTTTCCATATAAATTACATGGAAAAAAATTATTTTTTTTTCTTATTGTTGTAGCTTGACATGAGAGCATTGTAGAAATGAACTGAAACATTATTTTAGTAGGAAATTGAACGCTCTACAAAAAAAAAAAATAAAAAAAAAAATTTTAGTTTATAATTTTACTGAGCCTAATGCATAATTACTTTTGTTTAACAGTTAATCAAATAATAAAATAATAACATTTTTTTTTTTTTTTTTTTGTAGAGCGTTCAATTTTCTATTAAAATAATGCTTCAGTTCATTTCAACTATGCTTTCATGTTAAGCTGCAACAATAAGAAAAAAAAATTATTTTTTTTCCATGTAATTTATATGGAAAATGGAAAGTTAGAAACAGGCACCTCTATATGTTAATATTTAGAGCTCAAATTTTTAGAGGCTTCCTTTTTCACCTTTCTGAAAGTTTTAAGCCTGTTTTTTATTTGAAAAAATAAAGTTGCTCAAAAATGGCACACCCTAATATACATATATATAAAATACAGCATATTATATATATATACATATTTTAGTACGCTTAGAAAAGAAAAAAATAGTAATGTTAGTAACAGTTAACATATTAAATTAAAGAAAATTAACTAGCCTTTCATATTTTCTTAATAAAATTACAAATTATTTGTACAGTTCTTAGAGGAAATAACAGTTATTTATAAAAAAATGGTTATCATTTTTAAAAATGCATCCATATTTCAAAATATATTGGACTAATGTCAAACTTTATGCACAAATCTTATAGACCGTAAAATTATCTCCCATAGACATCAATATATTTGAAATCTGTTCAAGAATCTCTAAGTTACATTGATTTTCTTTTATTGAAAATCTATTACCACAACTTTGCATGACTATATTTGTTTTTAAAATTATTTTTTTAAAATTTAAAACCACATAAGAAAAACTAATTTAAAAAAATGGCGGCTTAGGCCAAATTTCACATTGAAATAGGGTTAATAAGAGTTAAAAATAAAAATTTTAAAAAACTTCCTCATTTTTTTCCCCCTTAAGAACAAATAACTAAAATTGGCGTCTAAGTCAAAATTTCACATTGAAATAGGGTCAGTGAGGGTTAAAGATAAAAATTTAAAAAATTCCCAAAATTTTTTTTTTTATTTCGAGCAAACTTACGCCAAGACGTCAACCAGGGTAGAATCAATAGTCAATTTAAGTATAGGCCTTAAATCAAGTCAAGAAAACGGTAATTAGTAAGTGTAGTTAAGTAATTCTATATTTTTCTGGTGTAAATTTACTACCGTGGAACTTTTCATTTTTTAGTGGGGAGAAGAAAGCATTTTTCAATCGAGAAGAGAGAATTAATAGTTAGTCTAAGAAATCAGAGCAAGATCTACAAGGAAATTGAAAATATGGTTGGATACACAAGACTCTGTTTTTGGAGGACAAACGAATTGTACGATATAGAAAGACGAAGACTTCAAAAATTGTTAAGAGATATCCAAATGTGACAATTCGTCGCTGACTACTTTAAATTAATTTGAATACGATAAGTTCCAGAAAGACGCCCCTTTTGCCAAAGGAGCACGTCGTTGGGAGAATAAAATTTGTAAAAGATTATATGAATTGGAATGCTGAAAATTTATGCAACGTATAATGGACAGATGAGAACAAAGTAGTTTTGTTTGGTGGAACAGACTCCAGATAGTATGTTCGTTGTTCACGACACATCGAATACTTATCGAAATTCACTACCAAGACGGTTAAAAATGACATTGTGGTATGAGCCTGCTTTTCCTATACTGATGTTGGCCCAGTCCATTTGGTCAACGGTGTTACGGAGAAAGAAGTGTTTGTAAATTTAAAAGAATGTATTGCAGTTGGGAAATGATTTTAAAATGGAGTTTTTAACAGGATAACGATCCTAAACCCACTTGTAAACTAGCTGAAGAGTGGTTTATATCTAAATATCGACGTAATGCCTTGGTCTGCCCAGTTTCCGAAACTTAATCCGGTAGAAAATTTGTGGGGAGATGTAAGACGAATAGTAGCAACAGCAAAGCCCTCAAGTAAAACACAGATGTGGCAAGTTGTTCAAGAGACATGTGCTGAAATACCTATGAAGTGTTGTAAGGATATCTTCGATAACAAGAGCAATTCTCGATACACGTGTTCAAAAGCCTTACTACTGCTATCCTTTAACTCCATTAGTATTGTGGTGCCTGAACCAAGTTTCTATTGCTCGCTGTTTTATGATGTGTTACTTCCAGGCAACTTCAAAAACGCTATGGAATTTCAAGATTCCCAGCAAGTGTGCAGGTTAGCACATTTAGAAATAACTGGACGAAATCTTCCAATCTGTATTTGGTTCAATTGTCATTTAGAGATTGTTGTTGTGGACAAAACGTCACTTAAAGCTCTTCTAGTGTGCTTTTTTGACGTTAATGAGTTTGATAGAAAAATTTCTTATTTCCAATTGACTGTCTACACACGATTGTAATATTTTTCATGTTCATAATGCGATGTTGGGGCCTCCTTTTATCCGACCATGTTGAATAGGATTATCAAAAAGAGGTCAGCAGTTTTTGTGTAACAAAAACCCTAGCAGCAGTTCAAAAGAACTGAACCCATTTAATACCGCCATGTTCAATATTATTAGAAAAATATCATCGAAGCATAACCTGAGCAGTAGACGTGGCAGCTCCACGTGTAAGTAAATCAATTATAATTCTTAATACTCCATGAAAAGTTTTCATTGAAAGGCACATTATATTTTTTTGAAAAATATGTGAACTTTTCTTGTGATGAGTATGCATTTTCTCTAGATTAGTTTATTATATTTTCCAGATCTTTGTAAATATACTATACTCGTATTCAAGATTCTGCGACCATTGTAAAAATGTTTTGTCAATGGCACCAATTCAGATAACTAAAATATGGCATTCGTTTCATTGATTTTTTTCAAGTAGAAATTTGGGATATCTTTCTCAATTTTTAGTTTTCTGTGAATATTGTTATCCCTTTGAAAAAAACTCGTGTTTTATTTACCTTCACATTCAAAATATCTAGCAAAATGTGTATATATTTCACTCAAACTGTGAAAATTTCCACCAGCACATTCAAATTTACTACATCGATTTAGATTTATTCACTAAAAAAAAGTTTCTCATTTTCGAATTTTTCAAAAAGCCTAGAAAATTGAGACGTGAATTGAATTTCACGACCATTTTTCTGCCCCCTAAACAGTTTTGAGGCAAACATATTATAGCTCACACGATTATCTTCAATTTATACGAATGTTCATATGATCCAAAGGTTTCTAATTTATTGGTATTGACAAGGTCAAGAGAGATTTTTCTAGAAACTAAGTCCGAGCGATACCTTTTCTATGTACAAATATGAAACCGGTAATGACATCTAGCGGTCGATAGCCGTATATTTATGAGCTTCCGAACCGCACCAAATATCTTAATTTTTCATTCTGTCATCTGTCAACAATATTCAGTTCACAATTTGTCAAGTTTCATACAGCAACGCATTTTTTCCGCTCGTAAAGATGTCGAATTTTGTGCCAGAAAACTCTCATTTGCGGGAAGCATTGATTTTCTGTTTCCATTTGAAGAAAACCGCTTCTGAATCGCATCGAATGCTTGTTGAAGCTTACGGCGAGCATGCTCTTGGTCGTACACAGTGCAATAAGTGGTTCAATAAATTTAAAAGTGGTGATTTTGATGTGATAAATGAGGAGCGCGGCCGGCCACCGAAAAAGTTTGAAGACACCGAATTGCAAACATTATTGGACGAAGATGATGGTCAAACGCAACAACAGCTCGCTGAACATCTTAATGTGACACAACAAACCGTTTCCTTGCGTTTGAAGGCCATGGGAAAGATTTTAAAGGTCGGTAGATGGGTGCCACATGAACTGACCAACAGGCAGCAAGAAAACCGAAAAACCACTTGTGAATTGCTGCTCGCCAGGCAAAACAGAAAAGGTTTTCTCCATCGAATCATCACTGGCGATGAAAAGTGGATTTATTTCAACAATCCCAAACGAAAAAAATCATATTTGAGCCCAGGCCAACGACCCAAATCAACGCCAAGACCAAATCGCTTCGGCCGAAAGACAATGCTGTGTATTTTCTGGGATCAGCGTGGTGTTATTTGGTATGAGCTACTAAAACCAGGTGAAACAGAGGCCCGAATTTCAACTTCGCCATGACAAAATTGTATTCCAAGATGACAACGCATCGCCACATCGAGCAGCGGTCAATAAAAACTTGGTAGAATCGTACAACTGGGAGCCCCATCCGATTACTATTTTTTTTTATCGATGGGACACGCACTCAACGATTCGCACTTCAAATCTTACGAGGAAGTGCAAAAATGGCTCGATGAATGGATAGCCTCAAAAAACGAAGAATTTTTTTGGCGCGGAATCCATAAATTGCCTGAAAGATGGAAAAGATGTGTAGCTAGCGAGGGGAATTACTTTGAAGATTAAATTTGGAACTATTTTCGCAAAACGAACGTGTTTTTTTGAATAAAAAATTACCGGTTTCATATTTGTACACCTAGTTTACATTTTTAAATTTTGCGCATATGAAGTATATTACATTAACAATTACACGTACTTATTAATGTTAAATAAAACGAACCAAATTCAAAAGCACTGCATTCATATGTCATGATCTTGACTGACTTTTAGATTTGTACAAAAATTTGCGCCACGACAATACTCCATCGCATTAAGCCATTCTGCAAGAGTTTCTAGCTGAAGATGCAAGCACTTTATTCATCCAATATGGCTCCGTCTGACTTATTCCTATTTCCGAAGCCAAAATGACCACTTCTCGGAAGGCACTTTAATTCCGTTGGAGCCATAAAAGAAAATTGGCTGAAAGAGTTGAAGGCCAATCCTCAATCAACCTACAAAAAAAAAAAATGAGGACTGGATAAAGCGGTGGCTTAGTTGTATTGTTAGCGGTGGGGATACTTTAGTGGGTTAAACTACTTTAATATATACTTAAAACATATATTTGTCTATATGTAGTTTCAGCTTAACTCGTTTACTATTTGCATTGCAGAGATACATGTCCTTTCAAGCCAATTAATTAATTTAATTATATTTATAATTTATGTGCAAGCAATAAGTTAGACGCAAAAAAATTTATATGCTTAAAATATCCGCACATATTTTTTTAACAGTAAATAAGAAAACTTTAGAGTGATTTATGACGAAAATGGTCATAAAAATCAAATTAGTTACAGTAACAGTTCAATTTGCTATTGTCAGTGAAAATATCTATGTACCATACTTAACATGCGGCCATCAAACATACCAATAAAATTTTTTTTTAACTTACATTGTACATAATTTCTGCTCCTTTTTTTGTTGTCAACTTGATCAATAGTACAGAAAAACACCCTGTTATATCAAAGTTAAAAGTCGGAGCATTTCAAATGAAAATGTCGTTACAAAACTGTCAAAAAAAACCCTCCGATTGGTACGCAAAAAAATTATAAAATCAATTTTCGCAACTATTATTCGGTAAAACATTAGAAAAGTATATGAAATTCCAAAATCAGCATTAACCGTGACAATGAAACGGAAATGTCCTTTTCATTCTGTTTGCAAGCATTGTATTGTCGCAATTTTTGCATAATTTACACACTCGAACGTTTGTTACAAAGTCCAATGAAATAGAAAATTGTAAAATATTGTGCAACAGTACTCTACCATGCCCTACCCTACTCTAACCTTTCTGCTCAGGTAATATAAAATTTATTGATTATGAGCTTGCAATTATGTTTCTTTTCGATTATGAGATCGAATGTTTGATTTTTTATTTATTTCTTTGGTATTGTTACCTTTCTTGACCTTTCACCTTATAGTTTCGTTTTTTTTTGTATATTCATCGTATTTTGAATTATGAATACTGACACTTCTTACCAAATGCGACAATGTGTACATCAATGTAAAAAACTTCATCGGTATAAATTTTTGAAAAACAGAATATTCACTTCGAACGTGAATGTTAAGAGAACTTGAAGCTGGTCTTTGCAAAATACATCGGCAATGATACCCTGAGTCATTTGCAACTCTCAGTAAAACTTTTTCGAGATGGTAAAGTATGTGGATTGATGAATGAGCTTCCTTAATAAAGAGCGTTTAACATATCTGGATTTGTCCCATAGATTCAGCTTAAGCATATTTTAGTGTGACCCGAGTTAATATTTTTGCTCCCCTAATATCTTTTAACAAATCTATTCCACGCAAATAATTTTTATCAGCAAAACTATACGTAATATATTATTTAATAATAATCAGGATACTTCCAGTTATTAAGTAAACATAAGTATTCTAGCAAATTAATATCAAACACCCCAGTAACAAAAAAAAAAAGTTTAATAGCTTTTTTCGCAGGCCTCTTAACGACAAGTAGAACGACAAAATATTACTTTTCTAAAATATTCATGCTTGTAAGGGCCATTTTGCGTATAAAGCTTTAAGACGTGTTACCCTCTATCTTGTCTTTGAACAGTCTCGGTAAAATATCTTTCAAAGGTATTTAAAAGAGGCCTTACTAAAGCTTTAAAAATAGTGCGTTCGTAGACAAGTGCATTGTGAAGAGTTCTTTCAAATTGAATTAAATATGTGTATTAGGGTTGTTCAGAAAAAAAAAAAATGTGTCCGATTTTGCTGGTAATGCAGTGGTATGTTCTACAACATAAAACAATAACTCTTGAATTTTTTCAGATTTTTTAAAGCAGTTTATAAACTCTCTCAAAGCAAAAATAAGAATTTACTTTTTAAAAAAAACACTTAAATTATAAAATGCAGCTAAAAAATAACAAATAAAATTAAAAATTAACTTAAAATACATAATTATCTTTATTTTTTAATTATCTTTAAAATTAATACTTGTAGGTAGGCGAAAAAAATGTTTTTATCTTTCTTATATGACGAAAAACGTAGGAAAATATGAAAATTTAGCCTTTTTTTTACCAAACAAATGCATGGTGTTCCTTACCAAATTGAGATTTTTTAGTTTAAAAAATCTAATTTGATAGGTTTTGCCAAGAGCTACAAAACCTGTGTTTTTAAAATTAATTTTATCAATTAGTTTTAGAGTTATGATAATTTTAAAAAAGTACTTTTTATATTTTTTCGAGGAATTCCACGAAAAAAAAAAACAAAAAAAAAAACACAGGTTTTGTAGCTCTTGGCAAAACCTATCAAATGAGACTTTTTAAACTAAAAAATCTCTGAAATCTGAAAGAATGAAAGTATATAGAATATTGAATTCTATTTTATTATCGAACTTTATGTGTACTAACATTTCGTGTGTCGATCTCGAACACATCTCCCAACGATCCACAGTCCGGCATGCTATCCACTAGTCTATCGATGTTACATTATACGTTAGAGGTGAATCATATTTTTCTCACATTTGTTTTGGTAATGCGCCTTAAAAAGACAAAAAATGGAAGTACATAGACATGAAACGGAAAGTCTTTCATGTGATTTTTATGCTTACAGTATAACGATGCACACGAGACAAGTCTTCTCATGTTTTCATAAGCATTTTATTATGCACAGTGTAAAGATACACACGAGACATGAGGCGGCATGGATAAAGGCACATAAGAGACCTGAGGCGACGGGTCTCGTGTGTGTCTTTATAATGTACCGTATAGTGACACACAGGAAATATGCCACCTAATGTTTAATAATATAAAATAAGCGTATTATGAGCTGCAAAAGTTAATATCAAAGACACTCTTACATCTGCCTTTATGTGGTTTCGCTACGAAGACAAATTATCTTTTTAATTACGATGCCAAGCTATTTAAAAGACATCACTGCTTTGCTGGCTGAATTTTCGCCTTGTAACTTCCCCATTTCCTACTAAAGTCGTAACAGTATTTTAACCAAATATTTCATGAATTTTATAGAATAATTGGACGTTAAAACTTTTATGTGCATTTGTATTGTATATGGAGTATTTGTATGTATTGTATTTGCTTTATTTATGACTTGTAAAGTATTTAAGTTTAAATAGCATTTTATTTTTCGTTCTTTAAATTTTTTATTATTTTAAAGCAAACACCCCTGTAAACCCTTGAAAAAATGAAAAAATCCATGTAGAATTTTATCGTCTAGCTTTATCTACCAAACATAGCTCGTTACAAAACTTTAACCTTTGGGATATTAAGCTCAAATTTTGGAGTTAGACTCTCTGTTAATTTTATTTATAAAGTTTATTGGTGGCGCTCTATTTAAAGTTCAAAAATTAGTTTTTTATGAACCACTCTAATGTTCATGTAATTACCGTTTCGTTAAAATGTTTTCTTATCCCAATTAGCATCGCAGCACAAATTATTGCGATCCACTTCTGTGATATAATTATCTGTTGTTTGATATTAATTTTATCAAAATCGATAGATGAGTTCCCAACTTGTTGTTGTCGTTCCTATACACAAACCCAAAGTAGGAACGCTAGCACCAATATTAATAATGCAGGTATGAAATGAAAGATATGTATTTGTACAAGCTTTAAGGTTGACAAACAAAACCTGCTATTACGTTAAATTGTTTTCAAGACATTGCCCTCCAAAACATTGAAATTTTTTTTTTGGTAAAATAGGGCTACCTAATAACAAAAAATTTCCAAAAAATTGCATATTGAATGAAAGGAAACTTTCTAACATGTGGGCAAAATTACAAGTTACTCATAGAATTTTCGGAAAAAAGAAGAATGTTTTAGGAAATTAAAACTCTGCTACAAATTTTAGAAAATCTTCTCATATGAAAACTATGGATTGTATTTGAAACTTAATTGCATAATTGTTGCAGTTAGTTAAACTGTCTTTTGTTTAGTACTCATAGTTCTGAAATACAATGATGGGGTTTCCAACTTATAAAGATTTTTAAATAATATCTATCTGAAGCTTCCGTTGGATATGTCTCTGTTATAACGTGCAATCCCAGAAAAATAAAGAGAAATTATAAAAAATGAGTTTTGACCAATACATTGCCTTTACTGACCCAAGTCCTCCTAAAACGTCTTACTACAAAACTTTAGTAATCTACGTTTACTGTCGTGCAGTGAACTAGTTTGTTGCTTTCAAAGGAAAAAACTCATCATAGCATTAATAATATGCAGATTGATTCAAAGAGTATTGAGAAAATAATTTACTTTAAACCTAACTAAGGATGTGTCAAGCCTTCACATGTTTCCGATCCTTTGAAGTTTTTTAATTAATTTTTTGCTCTTACATTGCTAGTGAGCGACCTTTTGAAGATGTTAAATATATTGAGTTAATAAGAGTATTACCACCACCATTATCTGCTCGAAGAAATCTGAAATCAATCACGAAAATTGACATCACAGCACTATTTCTTGCGACAATGTGTTTAATTTATGGCTTTTGCTGATGAACCGGACATAATTGAGACTTTGAAGATGTGATCGAAAGTTTGATCTTCAGACTGCGCCTAATATTGACCAAATTCGGTGATCGTTTGAAAAGACTCATATAAACATGCTAAATGACATAAGATTATCTATTTCCGACATTCTGACCAATTTTAGTGCTTCATTTCAATTCGAAACTACGATTGTCTAACAATAACACACTTTATTCATTAGAAAGTCTAATGCATTTGGTAAGCAAACTATTTTATAAAACGCTAAAATTTTTCAACTTTAAATCACCACATAAGATACAATCTAGGTCATAACTATTTTATCTGGAAAAGTGCAATTTTTTTTTTATCAAAAACTGGCAAAACTTGATTTCACAGATCAAGCAGATGCTGTATGACCAACAAATAGCTGAGATTTCAAACATCATAAGCAAACAAAATTAACGTTGAACCCTTTCATTTTTCGGTGACATTCAAGTTATGGTCAACATCAGCATCTCGCAACCCTGCCGGTCAAAATGTCACTATAAACATAAACTTGAAATATTTTGCCAGCGCAATTCAGAGATTAAAATTATTTAAAAATAAATTCGACTTTTATGGCTGCAGCCAAGTCCCCTCTGTACAATAAAATCTATTGTTAATTTTAATAAAGTTCACAAGTTTGCTAAGCAATTAGCAAAGGTTTTGTTTGCAGTTCGATTTTGATTGACTTTGTCAGAAGTGTCAATCAAAAATTACTGACAATGAGTAAAAAAACTAAACGGATATTTAAAACTGCAGTCATAGTTTGGCGCACTAATCGAAATTATTAATATTTTATTTCAAATCAACATTAGCGCAGTGAAGTACACAATTTCGGATTTTTTCATACAAATGAACTCGTAGTATGTATCTCTGAAATTTATAATCTGAACATTTGTCAAAATCAAACACAGAAGGTTTGTGCTGTTTGAAATCTTCATAGCGTTAAATCTTGATCAATATATGTAGGGACACATTTTGCTGTATAATAGAAAAAAGGCAGCTTATTTCACAACAATAGAAATTCAATTAAAAAAATTTTAACATTATTCATTAAAATTACGGTAGAGAAAAAAGAACAATAATGAAGTATTTTCTAGATCAGAACTGATGATTTTCTTTACAAATTTCTTCCCTAATTGTTATTGGCAAAATATTCATATCAAAAAAATGAAGTAAGTATGCAAATATGAATCCCAAAACACATAAAAAAAGAAATGGAAAATCTTAAGGTCATCTGAGGTCAGTACTGGTTGCTTCATATATAATGTCATTGCCTACCCGCAGAAAAGCGGCATCTTTCTTTAATCCAAAAAATAGAAGAAGAAGAAAGGGTGGTATTTGAAGTTTTAAGGGCCAGGTGTGATTTCTTCCATTACAAACATACAATTTTGAAGCGACGCTTTTCACAGTATTTGTGACTTCTGATTTCAAAATAATAAACTTCTAACGACTTTTAGCGCCAAAATCTTATTAAATATTTAGAATTGCATAGCGCATATGTTTCTATAATTTTATAGAGCATAAAGGCAATAAAAATAATTAAAGGCGCATTTCCGCAGATGTTTAAAACATTCGATTGAGTTCTTGTATTATTTACAACCTACTTGGATTTAATGTAATTAAAAATTAATATTATCATGTACATACGCGCCTATAAATGTGATGTTTCTTGAGAGAAATTGCTTTGACATCCTATCCGTAATCATTGACAATAGACAGACGCAGAGATGAAATGTCATAATTATCTTAGTTGTCTACACTTTTTTCTATTTTATTAGCAACAATTCCATATGATTTTCATTCACTCGATATGTTAATGTATCATAAGTATAAGGGTGATAATCATCAAAGCCAATGTGGATTGCATGCGAGGGTTGTTGCTTCTTATGACTTGTGATATATTTTATTGGAGCTCTGTTAGGCTTCATTATAAAAGTGCAGTTTTATGTTTTTTCATCAATGTTTTATTTTGCTATTTTAGATCTACAAATGTCTGATGTGTGAGCTCCTTTAGTGTGTAGTGGGGATATCTACCCAGCAGGCAATTGAGCAAGGCCTTCCCCGGAGAAGGCCTGCTAGCACCGCTCCGATTGTAAGAGGCCTTCTCAAAACTAAATTTTCATGTAAATAACAAAAAAATTTTTTTTTTTTTACTATGATTTTTGTTTTTTATTTCCAATCTGTCAATATTAACAATAAGTAAATTTTATAAGTAGTGAAATTTTAATTAGCAGAATAGTTACACTCCATTGAGTGTATACTCATGAAATGCTATTATGCATTACCACGGCAGGCGTGCGATTATGCCTTCCCACAGCAGTACTGCTATAAGGCCTTCCCATAGCAGCAGTGTTATAAGGCCTTCCCACAGCAGCACTGCTATAAGGCCTCATAATAGAAGGCAAAAAAGAAGGACTTCATGTATTTTTTTATTTCATGTATTGCAATGTTTTATGATTCGACATTACTTTTTTGTCATTGCATTGTACTTATACGACATCAAAAGTTGATACATGGTTAGCGGTAAGGAACGGTATGCATGTTGCTAAGTTGGTCTTCTGTTTCATGTTATGCTAAAAAGGTAGAGTGTTGCGCATTCAATGTCAAATTATAAATTAAGAAAACGTCACAAAAAATAAACATTAAAAATATGAACGTAAGGAAGGTTAACGCAGATAAAAAAAAACATTTAACTAAGAGTCCCACGACGTATTAAGATTTAATTTTTTTCAAAGTACTTCTATGACCCCTTCTACGGTAAGCGCTCTTAGAAGGGCTCTTGACGCAAGCGATGTAGGAAGACCTGCTCGAAGAGTACTTCTATCATTCCTGCTAAACGAGGCCTGTTTTATCGGGACGTTTCATATAAAAAAGAAAGTAAGTTTGAAAGGAGGTGGTAAGGCCTTAATCTTACCAGGCCTGCTAGAAGGCCTGCAAGCTCCTGCCCTTGCCTACTGGGTATATATATGATTCACCAACGCTGTATTCTTCCCGTAATGTAAATGTTTTTGTAAAGTACATAACTCTAATTCGCAATAGTTTTCAATGTTTTTGAAACTATTTTTTGAAAATTTATTTTGACATCAAACAACGGATGAAATTGAAAATGAATTTCAAAAATTGAAATTGTTTTTTTACTGTTTTTGTATAATAAATTCGTAATGGTTTAATAAATTGGATAAACAACAAAATTAATTATGTACATACATGCCATTTTCAAAAGGATTTTTTTGGTCTCACCGCTTTATGGAAAATAAATTTTGTTTTTGTTTGTATAGTTTATATAAATGTCTATAATTTAAGACTTTCATAAAAACTCTTATGATTGGAAACACTTTGATTGTTATGGTATTTGAATTGAATAGAAGATTCTTTTGAGCCGCAACCAAAAAGTGTGATTTCTTATAAAAGGTCGTTTTTTTTTTAATCTATGTAGTAATATCTTATTTTATTACAAGCTATCAGTTTTTTTTTTTCTTAAATCACATTCGTAAAGAAATATTTGTCGGTTTAAATGAGACTTCCTTGTTCAATATTGCAAAATTTTTGGAACGTTCAGTTTTCTCTTATCTTTCAAAATACTGCTTCTGTTGAAAAATGTTCTTGGAAAAATATTCCAATTTATACTATACATAGATAACAGTATGACATTCTTTTCCCTAATCTTCAGGTACTTCCTATAATATTCGTTCAAAGTAGAATAGTTGGGAAATTGGAGCAGGGTGTGCAGCATGGGGAGAGCTTATAACATAATCTTAATTTCTTAAAACATTCGAACATTGAATTCATATTATTATACAAGCAAAATTTAAGGTAAAAACATTTTTTTAAAAATTGGTTGAAACATAAATTTTTATATTTTTATTTTGTAATATTCCATGTTGAATTTAATGTTTATTTTTTGCTAACATTTTCGTTCAACCTTCTTTTTGTTAAGAGATACCATGTGGAAAGTAGATCTGCCATATTAAATTTCATAGCGATCGAATTGTTAGTTCTCTTATCATAAAATTTATAAATATTGTGGGCTGTGCCACGCCCTTCAACGAGCTTTAACATTTCTAAAATTGTTATGAAAATCATAGGTGTCATTTTCGAGTAATATAGTATCAAATTTTTCAATTGTTGAAAAGTGCCACGCCTACCTACTTCTGGTACAATTCAAAACCTATGTAATCTGCATTTGCTTACCCAATTTCATCATAATATCTTGCACGGTTTACGAGATATGGACAAATAAACGTTAAATTTCTGGGCTGTGCCTCTGTAAGAGCCTTTGAAAATTTGATATCTAGCCCAATCGTAATTTTGCTAATATGTGCACCAAATCTCCAAGTTTCATCAAAATCGCTGAATCTTTTTGGAAAATAGGTTTGAGCGAATATACATAGAGCGTGGTCAGTAGGCGTGTTCGCAGAGGCGTACCGTGCCGCCTTTTCACGTTCCGGGACTCTGACAAAATGAGATATATTTAATTTTAACTTTGAAAGTTTCCACCTACACATTCTAAATAACTTTTTACTTATATTTATTTTCATCCACTATATATAGAGGTCCTCATATTTCGGAAACCCTAGCAAAACTAGATTTATTTTACGATAATTTTGCCGTCTCTCAAGTCTAGCACCTTGGGTGACCGCAACCTCGCTTACCCCACTTCCCCCCTCCCTAGGTACACTACTGCGTGTCCATGAACCGATTTTGCCTATTTTCAATCCGTAGAAGTTTCTTATAAGATGTGAATGCATGAAAAATTCGATTCAATTAGCTTGCTTGGTTTACCCGTAAACGTGATTTCAACAGACACATTGACATCTGTCTGACGGACATAGTTAAACCGACTCAAGTGGTAACTCTGGTTAAGACTATATACACTTTTCTATACATGTGACGCCTCCTTTTACACATTACAAACGGATTTACAAAGTGAATATACCCTCTGTGTAGGGTATAAAAAAACAAGCGTGGGAGAAGGTCAGTTTTCAATATGAGGTCTGTTTCGGCGTGGAATGGCCTATATAAACTATTAAATTCGAAATTATAGTTGACATTTACAACTGATTTACATAGTGATATTTTGATACACAGTGAACAATTAAGTTTAAGTGAATTTTATTATTTGAGCAACGGCTTACAAGAGCAACGGATAGTATGTACTTAAATATATTCCTTTTTGGGCAAAATTAGAACAATTCAAGCGATGATACTACGTTTTTCGTTCAGTTAATACTTATTAGTTCATTAGACAACTCGGAGTTAAATACTGCAATATTTTTAATATATATAATTATTATACTGTATAGATTAAAATAAAAATTTTAGTACTCAAAAAATACTTAACATCATAATTTCTTCTCTCTTTTCTTTAATCAAATTAACTTATTTCAGTAATAAAATACAACAGAGGCCTGCACACATTTGCTATTTATTGCAAGGGCTTTATTTATAGCAAATGCCATTTGCAGAAAGTTAATTAGAGCACGCGGATGGTTTTAACTGCAGTCGCAAAAGAGTTTTAATTACCACCAAAAACTCATGTAAAATCTGGGTTATAAAATAATAAGCAACC
The DNA here is from genome assembly GCA_963680825.1 of Meiosimyza decipiens. Lineage (NCBI taxonomy): Eukaryota > Metazoa > Arthropoda > Insecta > Diptera > Lauxaniidae > Meiosimyza > Meiosimyza decipiens. The sequence goes on from OY804259.1 coordinate 32,463,242, forward strand.
CGGGTAAACAGTTTTTAAATGAGGTTTGCGGCTTGATACCGAAACAACGATGCTGACAGTATCCTGTTAAAGGATGTATTGTAAATCAAAGAAAAAGGGGTGATTACGTTGCAATTTGGCAAGGATCTGTAACACTTTTGCTAGCGGGGCATAATGTACATACATACACACATATGTACATCTACAGATGACACAATTTCACATGCACTGAAGCAGTAAAGTCAAATTGAGGAGCTCAGGTTACCATCAAACCTAAGATTGCAATCTTATACTGATCTCTTGGTAAGGATGCTGCACGTGGTCTATTGCAATGGCAAATAGCTATGGTTGCTAATAATGTAATCAAAATCAAATAAAAAATTTAAGATTAAGGGGCTTCATTGCTGAAGCCCAAGGGACCGAGTTGTGCTGATTATATGAAAGATGCGTTTTGTATAAACTTATTTGAAAGGATTCTTTAATCGAGATAAGGGTTCTGTGGTTTTTATGAAACCACCAAAGTATCACATACCAATTTTGAATTATATAATTGTGACAGAAAATTAATATTTGAGCATAAGCATTCAATTGTTTCGTATTGAAAAATTTGATGTTTTTATTTTTTATTTTTTGTAACATTCAACGAAGTCAATTTATAAAAAAATATTTTCTTCCAGAAATCCTGGAATGTTTGCAACACATTGAAAAAAGAGCGTGCGTCGCTTTTTGGTCAAATTTTTGGATTCCAAATAATGTGAAAAGATTTATGAAGAACTTTCTGTTTGTAAAATCAGTAAATCAGAAATGTAGTTGTTGAGGAACAATTTTTTGGGATGCATTATTTCTTGCGACTTTCTCCTAAGCAAACTTAGTAAGGATAAGCAAATCATGTAATCAGAAATAAATCGACTTAAGGTCACATACAATAATTGTAATGAAGGGTGTCCCTTAATTCACGCAACAACAAAGGGTGTACCAAAATTCAATGAAGATTTCAATTCACGCCATTTGTGCGGTAAAATAGTATTGTTTTAAAAAAAAAGAGGGATACCTTACTAACAGCAGCTTGACTATCTGAGGAAATATTTATACTTGAGTTCAACCAGTGGTTGGGATTCAACTGCAACATTGACAAAAGAAAATAAAACTAATAAAGGTGTTATCTTCGGCCAAGCTGAAACTCACATACCCTACAAAGCATTGAAAGTACTTTTTAAATAAATGTTAAAAATACGTTGAAAAGGTTGAAGAGGTTGAATAAATCGAAAATAATGTAAACAGGCTTAAAAAGGTTGAAAAGTGTTGAAACAATTGAAAAAACCTGAAAATGTCCAAAAAATATGGAAATCATTGGAGAAGGTTAAAGGAAATGGAAAAGTCAAAAATATATGGAAAATTATGAAAAATTGATGGAGAATTCGAAAAAATAAAGAAAATGTCGAGTAAAGTTGAATGAAACTTAAAAAAGTGGTAAAAATACATGGCTAAAGCTAAAGGTTGAAACAGTCAAAGGAATATGGTAATTGTTGAAAAAAATTAATTAAAAATAGAAAAAGACGTAATAGCCACGCCTTCTTCTCTGATTCCGCTTACTTTGTGATCAAAAACTTATATGCACACGCATACAAAATTTTAGCACAATAGCTAGCTCGGTATATATGACGCAATTCGCGTTAAAATTTAGGGTGGTGACACAATCACTGGTACAATCCAGTCCGAATTTTATTCAGAAATAGATTTCCACAAAAAAACTTCTTACACCAAATTTCAGTATAATTGCTCACGTATTTCGATAGATATGCAACTTAGTAAATTTTAATTGTATGGGAGGTGCCACGCCCACTGGTGCTATTTCGCACACTTTTGACTCAGACATACCATTAAACCATTATTATGAAACTTTATACCACGCTTACAATTTTATGTTAATGTGGAACTGATGCAATCCCGTCGAAATCCATTAAATTTAAAAGCTTATAGAAACTGACATCTATACACCAAATGTTATAAAGATAACTCTTATGGTGCACTATCTATAACACTAAATTTTTTTTGATTATATGGAAGGTGCAACGCCCACCGGCACTGTTGTGTTAAATTTTTGTTATAATATACCTTTTACCAAGTATATCTGCCACATTAAATTCCATGAAGATAACGTTATTAGCTCTCTTATTATATCGCTTATAAATATTGTGGTATGTGCCACGCTCTTCAACAAGTTTTTCCAGTATTGTGACGTTGCTTGTATTGATGACTTTTCAGTGGTATCATCCCTGAAATTTTTATCAAAATACTGTGTGCCAATTTTTTCAAAAGTTTCAATTGTTGAAAAGTGATGCACCCACTTTTCAATCCCGGTTTTTTTAAGCACAATTCAAGATATATGTGATCTGTGTTCGTTTACCGAATACCACAGACAGACAGACAGACGAACATAGCTATATCGACTCAGGTGGTGATGCTGATCAAGAATATGTACAATTTTACATACCTTTCACGCCCCCTTCTATGCGTGACAAACGGAATGATAAATTGAATATACTCTTTGTGTAGGGTATCATATAAAAATACTTTTTGGTATTAATAAAAACTGATAGCTGTAATGTTGCCAAATAGCTATTAATCCATTTTTTAGAGTTCAATTTACATATCTCCAAGCCAAATTTGATCAATATGAGTCGATTAGTTTAGCCATGAAAATATATTTTCCCATTAGAAGCGTCGCGCCACCCACTTAAAAACAGAAACATTTTCTCAATTTCAATATATTTTCAAAGGAAATTCCATTAAAATCGGTCCTCTTATTTAGCAGTGAAAACATATTTCTCTACTTTAAGCAAATATCTATTTCAGGGCCTTATCTATTTTTGTACCGAATTCCATCCTGAAAGGAGCATGACACCGCGCACTCAAAACAAATATCTTTACTCAGAATTCAATCTATCTCCATTCCAAGCTTCAACAAAATCGGCTGAGTCGTGACAGCGGTCTGATGTTTTTAATAACATTTCTTAGGGTTTGATCTATCTTCAAACCAAATTTCATCAAAATCAGTTTACCGTGTAAATTTTTTTTTCTGTTAGAGGCGTGACACCGCATACTTTTAGAGTAAAATTACTTTCTGCACGGCTTCTTTTTACAAACTTTCCAATAAAAAAAGCTAAGCGATTATGTTGTGCTATGGCAGTTAAAAAGTGATGGATGTTGTAGAGGACAACAGAGGCTTTCCTATCCCTATATTTAACAATAAGTTTCCATCTTATTTTCCAAATCAATACCAGATCAGATTACCTTACCATGTCAGAGAACTCTGCGTCAATACATTTTGGGTACATTGACGTTGTGAACGTACGCAAGTGCAGCGGACTCTTTTTTAGAACATTCGAAGCATTTTCAGTTCATTCGAACTATTTACAATAATTCTTCAGTTAAATGTTTTTAAAATGCCAACATGAAGAATAGAGGTCTGCATGAGCGCACTCGAAACGACCATTAAGCCACGTTGCGATTCAGTCGAGTTCTTGTGCACAAAAATCACAAATCAAATCGAAACACTAAGCAGGAGAGGTGAGTGCTGGATTTGCAAATATTTATATCGCAGATATATTGTTCTATAAGATCAACCACTCGAAGCTTATTGCATTCAGAGTGCACTCATGCAGACCTCTATTTCTATGAGCTTGTCCAGTGTTTTCTAAAGAAAAAAAAAAGATTGAGTTATTCATCACAATTCCTTTGAATTTATATAAGAAACCTTCCCAGTCTTAAATTATAACAAGATATACCTGCCGAAATATTTTTATATAACCTTTTTTGTTAAGTATACTGCTGTTTGGAAGTTAGAGAGAAAAAAGCAACTTTTGAAAAAATTGAATTCGGACCAATAAAATGAACACCTAAGACTTCTGGTTTTATTGACTGAAATTATCTGACATGATTCCTGTTCTTTCATGAAGACATCAAAAATGCTGCCTACTTGCATAATAAAAATAATTTATTGTAGCGCGATTTCAGAACCTTTCTGCACATTACATCGATGCTACAATAAGCCAATTACACGCCCACAAAATGACCATGAAATTATTTCCTGTAGCTCATGTTCAGCCAAAAGTAATCGTTAATAAATACACAAAATATGTTAAAGCAGCAACTAAAGTAAAAATAGTTGTTCAGCAAAAAAAAAAGGTTAAGAAACATTTTGCTAAAATAGCACAACAGGAGCACATAAAAGGCTAAAATGTCCATAAATATGGTCAATTATTCCATTGTTATACACATTAACATGGCCCTCTTTGTAGTGGGAGAAGTAGAAGCGATGGAAGGTGTAACCGACGTGTGCCTTTGTCCCTTCTTTACATGCGCTTTGTCATGTATTTTTTGTTTCGCATTTCTTTAAGGACATAATAATAATATCCTTTCAACACCACACAAATCATTGACGTTGGCCGAAAGAAAAACAAAAACATCAACAACAATAAGATGAAGGTGATGATAATTTTGTTGCCGAAGACATAAAAAGGAAAAATTACCGCATTTGTAGGTGGTGTCCTTCCACCATATAGAGCAAAGATAAACAATTGAAGTGACCAGAAAAACACCTTCGAACGTGCATCCAGCATAAAAATACCACAATTGGACATCGGCATAGTACAAGCAAAGTAGTGGACAGAGCCAGAAATGAATAACGGACGGACATTAAGTTGAACATAAACTATTTTGTATTAGATGCTTACCAAAGAAGAACAAGCAGCAAAGTCTGTTCGATGTCCTTTTCGGGTGCCAGTGCCGTAACATATGTTGTCGGTATTTGTCATTTTCTGACGTCATATTGTTCTATTGTTCGAAACAAGGTACTCTTTTTTATTTTTTTCTGGTATCGCCCCCGAAGCATGTCAAACATTTTTGCAGATGCCTTTAAGCAGGAAGTTTTGCACTCCTTTCAAGGCAAAGTTGACTTTCGGTGTCTAATAGGATAATTGTTTGATTTTTCACTATATGAGTGTAGAAAGAAAAGAACAATGGTGTTAGCAAACGGGAAATAATAAAACAATAAAAATGTGTTTCTAAAGCGAAAAAACTATGAGGATTTAATTTAACCAAGAAATTTACCAAAGTTTCATTAAAAAAAAAAAAACACCGTTAACAGGTTGCTAAATCAAATACTTTTACTCAATATCAATCAAATCAATTCATTGGCGTTTGTACTGTCGTAAATTAGCTATGGAGCAAAACAATTCAGTTTCTCACGCTTATTAGAGATGACAGGCCACAGTACACAACTGCACCAAATAATTTCCGTTTATGTTGACATCTGCTGGAAGAGAGAGCAAATCACTTAATTGAATACGAATTGGTTCCTTCCGGTTTGCTGCTTGCAGCAAGAAATGTTAAATACGTAGCAAATGCCGCTTTTTCACAGCTGATTAAGATTTATATAGAGTTTAATGCCAGAAGCTGCAATCGGACATTTTGGAAGGAGGTTCAATGTGTTAATGTCTACATCAGGAAAGACTATTCATAATACGGAGAAAGAGTACCGACCTATTCGTCCTGGATAGTTTACGTTCGAAATTTGAAAGGTAGATTTTGGAAAGTAAACTTTCATAAAAAGTAAGCACTTGACAATAAAGTATCTGTAGCGTACCCAGGGGAAGAGGGGGGGAGGGGTCTATTTGCCACGAGCGCAACGGCTTGCGGGCGGAAAATGGTTAGTAAATGAAAATAACTGAAAATGGTGAATTGCAGTGTTTAGATTTTGTAAAGTGTAAAATATCTTCTTTTCCTAAGGTTTTGGAATTCAAAAGCTGCTAACCTCAATAGTCTGGAAGTCACAAAGCGTTACAAAGCACATATTGTGCTCTTTTTTAATATGCCAATTTGATAAATTCATGATGGTCTGAAACACAATGCCACTCACTGTTCTGTCACTCAGTTGATGGGCGCACAATATGACCGAGTTGAGCAACCTTCGACAAATTTCATTCCTCTGCTCATAATGAAATATAATTAGCTGAAACCTTCTAATTAAAATAATTTTTGATCGTTGAACTCAATTCACCGCAAGTTTGTTAAATGAAATTCAATTCAATCAGCCGTACTCCCATTTACACTTAGTCTTGCGATTTGCGTTTTAATACAAATCGTACGATTTAATTTTTAGGTGCTCCGGAATTCGTTAATTTTAGTTATCGCTATGTTTCATTTTCACTGTGTTTTTGGCAAGGTATAACAGCTGTTCCTTCATTTACAAAGGCAACTCTGTCAGACATATCGATAATATCATATATATATATATGTAATATCGATATTTATCATTTCACATAGCTCTCAAAAGCAAATCGCAACTTATTGTTGTTTTGACAAATTTTTTAACATTGAAAATTGAGGTGTGGCCAGTAAATATTTACTTAAACAATGAAATCAACCTGAATTTTGTTTTTGAGTACGACAAAATTATTTTAAAACAGTACAGAAGAACATAAAAAAATGTTGATTTTAGTCTGTTGTTTATTTATACGAAAACGGCAATTTACTTTTCATTTCACCGACCCAACAGCCTCCGATTTGAAACCGGAAACATTTTGTGATTTACGAAAATCGGAGCACGTACATTTGCTATTTGAAAAGTAAATCGCAATATTTTTGCGTTTCCGAAAATGGGAGCACGGCTGAATATGTCCGTTTGAATACGAACACAACCGAAATATTTTTTTGTTTAAAAAAATTTTTTCGCAGATCTTAAATTGTAGTGGATAACGGAACGCATTTATGAAGGGTTAGTATATTGCTGGATTCTTTAGCTTACTCATGCAAGTAAAGGTCCGACGATATCAAGTAGCACCTTCTTGATGTCACCAAGTCTCGAAGTGATGTATTCTGGGAACTTTTACCGCATTAAGACTATAATTGGTCGTATTGCATGCCTATTGACGCCATCCTGTTGAAACCGTACATCGTTCAAATCGAAATGTGCAATAGCATTTAAAAAAAAATGTTGGATAACATACGACCAAAGCACTCATCATAGATAGTAGCGGTCGCTTTTGCCTCAATTTTAAAGAAACATGGTCCAGAAAGTTGCTCTTTGAGGATAGAATACATTTTTAAAGTACCTAAAGTATTCCAATTGTGCTAACTCCTATACACAAAGGCTGACAAAAATTAGCTTATTTTTAGTTGTGTATTCGAACAGAAAATATTTTCTAATTGTTGTAATTAAAATCACACTTACAAAGATAAATAAATAGTGAAATGGGCTAAGGTTAATGATACCAGTTTCGTCTTCTTGGGTTCATAATGGAACTATGCAAGAAAAGAAACATATTAGGATTCCGCATTCTTACTAATCGGCTTAAAAGTTACTCTTCCTAACTAGCTAGCTTTAGCTCTTTTCTCTTTGTATTTATCTCTGTAAGTGTAATTTTTTTTGGTGTTTTGACGCTAAAAATTTTTGATCAGATTAGCTCAACAAAATAACAATAAACTAGTAAAGCTGTTATCTTCGGCCAGGCCGAAACTCACATAACCTACACTGCATTGAAAGTACTTTTTAAATAAATGTTAAAAAAATGTTGAAGAGGTTGAATAAGTCGAAAATAATGTAAAAATGTTCAAAAATGTTGAAAAGTGTTGGAAAAAACTGAAAATGCTAGAAAAATATAAAAACCATTGAAAAACTGCTGAAAAAATAATAAAAGAGTCGAAGAAAATGTCGAATGAAATTGAATGGGAAAAGGTAAAAGATTGAAAATGTCCAAAGTATATGGGAAATGTTACAAAAATAGAATGAAAATGAAAAACACGAAATATGTCACGCCCACTTCTCCAATTCCGCCCACTTTTGTTTCAATAAAAGATATTCGTGATTGACATGCACAAACAAAATTTTAGCACAATATCTTGTATAGTTTGCGATATGTGCCATAATTATTCTTAAAATTAAGGGCGGTGACACACCCACTGGTACAATACAGTTCAATTTTGATCCAAAAATAGCATTCCATATACAAACCTCGTACACCAAATTTCAGTATGATTGCTCATATATTTCGACAGTTATGCCACTTAAGGTATTTTTATTGTATGAGAGCTGCCACGCCCACTTTTACTATTTCAAAAGGTTTTGATTCCTATGTACCTCATACCCAGTAAACCTCTTACATCAAATATCAGTTCAATTGCTCCAATAGTTCACTAAAAATAGCACTTACAACTTTATGTTAATGAAGGAGGTGCCACGCCCATTGATGCAATCTTGTCATGTTTCATTTGATTTCAAAGCTTATAGTAACCGACATCTCCGCTCAAAATTTTATGAAGATTACTCTCATAGCACACTATCTATACATTAAACGTATTTTGTTCATATGGGTGGTGCCACACCCACCGGCACTATTGTGCCAAGATTTTGAAAGAAGACACCTTCTAGCAAGTGTGCCACGCCCTTTAACGAAATTTTCCAGAATATTGACGAAACTGGTATTGATGACAACTTTCAGTGGTATCATTCCTAAAATTTTTATGAAAATCGTATGTGCCAATTTGGAGATATAAGAAATTCAAATTTTCAATTGCTAAAAAGTGCCACGCCCACTTTTACAATTCCAGCCACTTAATGCGCAATTCAAGATTTATAAGATCTGTATTCGTGTACCAAATTTCATCACAATATCTTGCGCGGCTTACGAGCTATGGCGTTATAAAAGTTAAAATTTAGGGCTGTACCACGCCCGTTTAAGAGCCCTTGCAAACTTAATACCTAGCCTGATATTAATTTTGTTCTCATCTTCACCAAATCATCAAGTTTTATCAAAATCGTAGCAACTTTTTTTCAAAATGGTTTGGGTATATTTACATAGAGTATGGGCGGAAGGCGTGGCCGTGAACTGATTTCGCCCATTTTTATATGATAGCAGCTAGCAAGAAGGTGTGACCTGTGTGCCAAATTTCATTTTTCGCGTAAACCTGATTTCAACAGACAGACAGACAGACAGGCGGACATAGCTATATCGACTCAGGTGGTGACGCTGATCAAGAATATATACACTTTTCCATACCTAGCACGCCCCCTTCTATGAGTTACAAACGGAATGACAAAGTGAATATACCCTCTGTTTAGGGTATAAAAATGAGCCTCATCGCTACAAAAATGTTCAAAAAATCACCATTTGGAGTAACTTTTGCGCATTCAATGGTCGGAAGCCTTCAATTTTTGCGTGCGCTGAACCTTAGTAGCATTGACCTTAACACATACATAACAGATTTAGTTCTTAAAATCTCGAAGAGTTAGAAATTGTTCGTTCACCATGATGATTATGACGAAAAATTGAAACTTGGGTACGGCGTAATCACCATTTTTGCAGAAAATTTTAATGCATCATTTTGTAGTTTAACAATTCGTGTCGTTAATTGGCCATCCTAAAGCTAAGCAAATACCATCTTCGATAACAGGCTTGCACTTGCCTACTACGAAATGAATAACCCGTTATGTTAAGGACTTTCTTTTAATTAAGGTACTTTTTCTATTTTTCTTTACAGCACTTGCTTTTGAAGCAAAATTGAAAAATAAGATAGTGAAAATCATAAATCACTTTAAAATGCCATTTGACTAGAACAAAACCATAGAAATCAATGACCGGAAAATAGTTTCGAAAACGACCATAAAACAAACATCTTAAGGAAAAACTCAATACCTAAAAAACTAAGACTCACAAATTAACTAAAGTGTGAGAACAACACACCGCGACAATGTTGTCGACATCGCATGAATTGTTTTCTGGAGTCAAGGTCTTTTTCCACTCTTAATAAGCATTGTCGCCAACAAAAACAAAAACATAAAAGTCTAACATCTGGACAGAACAACGAAAATGCAGATCTTAAAAAATATGCAGAAAGGAAACATATTTTGTTGAAGTTTCTCCGACATTTTCTCATAAACATACCACAGATTCCAATTTATGTATATTCAATTGAATTTAAAAAAAAAATGAACATAAATAGGTACACACATACGTACGCATTTATATTCAAATTAGTTGCACTTCGAGGCATTTGAATTCTGTTGTGTTACATGATGCAATACCTCAATATTCATTTAATATCCGTGAAAAATTAATGCAGGAAATTGAATTAAGGAAAATAAATTAAGGCATAAATGAGTTAGCAGATTGCTGAAAAATCGGTTCTAAAAGTATTCTCTTACAATCTTTTTAACCCTTACGAGTACCTTCCGAAAACACACAAGTAAAATTTTAAATAAAGGATGGCAAATTTTTTTCAAACGTACTTTAATTTTATACAACAAAAACATAAATAAGACTTACAAATCATCAAAATAATTTTGTTCGATGGTAAGCACTAATTTTCTAACACTTTTTGCAAGACTTCGTAGTACAATAAACAATTATGTCTAATATGATGTCACTGGGTAGTGATTCTACATTCGGCTTTCGACGTTTATCCCATATTTATTTTCCAGAGGATGACCACAGTCAGAAGCAGCTTTCTTATTACAGGAAATCAAAGTATCCACCAGATTCAACAGGTACTATACCAGTCCTATTAAGTAGGTACTTTTTTAGGTAGAGATCTTATGACGGATCACGTGTGAGTCATGATATTTTTGTTCAATATGGTTTGAAATTTCATCATGACATAAAATGATATTGTGGAAACTCGCAAAATTCATTAAAATTTCAACTGCATATTCACATGATTTCTCGCAGCTATGAAATCAATTGACCGCCTGGATCATGTGATATCATAATACTAGGCTTTCTTTTGGAGCTATGTTAAATTCAAAGACTACGTAGATAAGCCAGCTTGGACTGAGGTATTGATAGTGGAATTCCCCTCGAAATGATCGAACGCATCATCGATAATAAGAGCTTCAGTATGCATGATGTTATTCACGGTTGCGTTCAATATTTAAAAGCAATTGTCTCTAAAAAACAAATGTAAAGAATGGAGTTTTTATATGATGGTAAGAAGGTTGCCCGATACAAGCCATTTTGTTTTTTTTTATCTATGAAAAATGCACCTCTAAGTTCTGTTATGATTTCCACTTTCATCTGTATTTTGTGGTAACCCACATGCCAGTTATAATCTTTTATTATATATGGACATTGTTCTATTTATCGAATCGCTTTATTGCAACATCTCTTCATTATTAGTATCAAATATTGGTTTACTGCCAACGTAAGCAAAAAACAGACTAACTATCCGCTTCCCCTTTTTCCACTTTCCATTTCACGTGTAGCGGACAATGACAAAAGAATGAGATTTTGAAATTTGTTCATATTCGTACTTCTAGAAGGTGCCAACCCTTTTTATACCCTACACAGAGGGTATATTCACTTTGTCATTCCGTTTGTAACGCATAGAAGGGGGCGTGGCAGGTATGGAAAAGTATATATATTCTTGATCAGCGTCACCACCTGAGTCGATATAGCTGTGTCCGTCTGTCTGTCTGTCTGTCTGTCTGTCTGTCTGTCTGTCTGTCTGTCTGTCTGTCTGTTGAAATCAAGTTTACGGGATAACTAAGCAAGCTGACTCAATGAAATTTGGCACACAGGTCAAACCTTCTTGCAAGCTGCCAACATATAAAAATGGGCGACATCGGTTAACAGCCACGCCTTCGGCCCATACTCTATGTAAATATACCCAAGTCCATTTTGAAAAAAAGTTGCTGCGATTTTGATGAAACTTGGTGATTTGGTGAGTATGAGAACAACATTAAGATTAGGCTAGGTCCTAAGTTTGCAAAGGGTTTAAAAAGGGCGTGGCACAGCCCTAAATTTTATTTTTTATAACGCCATAGCTCGTAAACCGTGAAAGATATTGTGATGAAATTTGGTACACGAATACAGATCTTATGATTCTTGAATTGCGCATAAAGTGGGCGGAATTGTAAAAGTGGGCGTGTCACTTCTTAACAATTAAAAATTTGAATTTCGTATATCTCTAAAATGGAACATATGATTTTCATTAAAATTTTAGGGACGATACCGCTGAAAGTAGTCAACTATACTAGCCACGTCAATATACTGAAAAATTTATTTTAAGGGCGTGGCACAGCCTACAATATTTACAAACGTTTTAAAAAAAGAACTAACAACGCAATCGCTATGAAATTTAATATGCCGGATACGCTTGCTAAGAGGTGTCTTCTTGCAAAATTTTGGCACAACTGTGCCGGTGGGTGTGGCACCTCCCACATAAGCGAGTAATCTTCATAAAATTTTGTGTAGAGGTGTACTATAAGCTGCGGAATTAAATGAAACATGATTGCATCAGTGGGCGTGGCACCTCTCTCATTAACATAAAGTTATAAGTGCTATTTTAAGTGAGCTATTGGAGCAATTGATCTAAAATTTGATGTAAGTGGTTTACTGGGTATTAGGTACATATGAATCAAAAGCTGGCGAAATAACAACAGTGGGCGTGGCACCACCCATACAATTAAAATACCTTAAGTGACATAACTATCGAAATATATGAGCAATCATAGTGAAATTTGGTTTAAGAAGTTTTTTTATAAAAAGCTATTTCTGGATCAAAATCGGGCTGGATTGCATCAGTGGGTGTGTAACCGCCCTATATTTTACGAATAATTACGGCACATATCGCAAACTATACAAGATATTGTGCTTAAATTTGGTTTGTGCTTGTCAATCACGAATATCATTTATTGAAACAAAAGTGGGCGGAATTGGAGAAGTGGGCGTGATAATTTCGTGTTATTCTTTTCTATTCTATTTTTTTCAACATTTCCCATATTCTTTTGACATTTTCAATCTTTGCCCTTTCTCCTTCAATTTCATTCGACAATTTCTTTATTCATTTACAGCATTTTCAGTTTCTTCCAACACTTTTCAATATTTTTGAACCTTTTTACATTATTTCCGATTTATTCAACCTCTTCAACATTTTTTTAACATTTATTTGAAAAGTACTTTCAATGAAGTGTAGGGTATGTGAGTTTCGACCCGGCCGAAGATAACACCTTTACTAGTTTTTTTTTATTTAAAGCTTAGTTGTCAAGTTATGAATGGATTTTTCGGCAGCAGTTTTTCGAAAATAACAAATTTTCAATAAAACATAATTCATTGGGATTGCTATAGGAAATTTACTGTTCATTTCAATTATGAAATCAGATTTGAAATTTGTTATTTTTTTCCTGTAGGAAATTAGAATTGAACATTTTATCTCATAATTTAATCGATTTCGTGATATTTTATTTTAACTTTAGAATATAACATAAAATATGCCGATAATATGCTAAAAATTTTATAATGTGATCTACTTATATTAGTTTACGAGATATATAAATTGAAGTGCATACGTGCCGCACTTTGTGTGGGACCTGACACTTTTTTAAGTACTTTAATTTATTGATCTTCTTCATTAATAGCGATCACGTTACATTTTTTTTTTAAAACATCTACATACTTAAGGTTTTTTTTTTCAATAAAATATTTAAAAAATATTATGTCGAAGTTACTGAAAATTTGATTTGAAATTTTTACTTCCAGTTTTCTACACATAAAAAAATTTAAAATTCGAATTTGACTAAAAAATTGCATAGAGCATCCTTTTTACTTGTTAAAGTAATATTGTGTATATTGTATTTTAAATTCCTTGATTCCAATAATATCGTTCAAAAATGACAGTCCTTAAACTTCGGCAATTCTTCAGAAGCCCATAGCTCGGCAATTAAGCCTCATACGAAAATAAACATGTTTGTACACATTTATATCTACTAGATGTATAACTAATCGGAATATGAGCAAATTTGACGATCTCACTTTATTTTCATTGCCTGCTTCGCCCGAAATGCCCCATATGTACCTTAAATTTTGGAAATAAATTTTGGACTTGTTCGACATGCAGTACTTTCTCATTTGAAAGATTGCAATCTATAAATCTATTGTACTGGATACTAGCTACGGCAAGTATATCCTGTGTTCGCAAATACATTTATATTGAGCACTGCGCTATAAATATTATCAAACTAGACTATGTAGTTTTGAAATCGAAGTATGTACTTCGCAAAATATTCTAAAAAATAGTTTCATAGAATTTTGATGCTCCGGTTCACCTTCAGCAGGCATTCAAATCATTATATGGTTCAAATTTGCCAACGTATCCCGTGGTATTACATTTTTTGGAAAAATTCCATCGGTGGAGCATATTAGCTCATCCAAACGCAGTCTGTCTAGCTTTGAAGCACCAACCACAAAAAGTTCAAAATCAAGATCATCTCACGAAGTAAATTTTCAAACCGTCTTTCGTACATTACAGTTTACACTACGTAACGATGGTTTTCTTAGACTAATAACATAGTTCAACAATGTTCTCTTACTGAAAGTAAATTTGATTTGTATGGAGACCAACATATTAAATTTCAATTTACGATATTTCGGAGAGAAAGAGAGATATCGAAATAGTTCAATATTTATAAAGTAGTTCTTTTGAATTCAATTATTAGTTTCATATATTAAAATTACCTTTTGATGTAACATAATCTCAAATACCTTGTACATTAAATCATGTTTTAATAACCATTTTGAAGAAAGTTAAGTTTCCTAAAAAAAAGTCCTCAAAAGTCAATCATTCAGTCAATAATTGTTGTTGTTGTTTGTTACAATAAAAGGAAAACAAAATCCATCTAGAACAATTGTATGTATTTGAGCTCAGGACTACGAGTCTATAGCGCACTCAATACTTGTTTATTGGTAGAATGTCCTTCTATCGTATTAGCTTTTAGAAAAAAATTTTTTTGAGTATGTTTTTTTTACCTTTATAGTTCAAGCAATAAAGACAAAATTAATTAATCGAAAAAATTATGAGAAAGCTAGATTTTCGTATAAGCCTTCCTGTTGTAGCTCTAAGCAAAATCTCAAAAGTCCCCAGCGATACGTGTGCCGCTAAAAATGTTAAAAAGGATCAAAGGTCGCCAAAAATGGTGTTTCGTGAAAATCTCGCTAACGATTACTTACATATGTCGAAAAACTGTGCTATTATTTTAATTACTTATATACCGTTGAGTGATTACACGTTACAATTTTTTGAATTGAATTTTGTCGAAAGACGTAAGTATTACAAAAGAAAAGGATAAATGTTTTTTGTTAGTAATTTTCTAAGCTACAAATTTGATGCGCTTTATTTTCGTTTACGAAATTTTCACGAAAAATCGTTTATGGTGACCTCTAACCCGATGGGGATTTTGTTAAGAACCACAAAAGGAAGGTTCATGTGAAAATCCAAATTTCCTGTAATTTTTCCGAAGTTTGGCTTTTATTTTTTCTTTATTCAATGGACTATTAAGGCTCTTGAAATAATAAAGAAGAAAGCCAATGCCATTTTTTAAAGACATCTATATTGGTCATTCTTTAAATAGCTGCACACTTGGTTTTCGTGTTACCTTTTTGAATATTTTTCAATACGAAATATCTTAAAAACTATACGACATAGGGTAAAAAAATACTGAATCTCTTTTGCTTAGAAATACTTTAGTTTTATAAACCAATTAAAAAAAATTTAAATAAATTTACTTAAACATTATTTCATAAAGGTTTCATATCGAAATTCACGCCATTATTTTGGATATTACGAAATTTTCACTAATTGATATGTTTATCAAAACATCTTCGACATAACATTTATTTTATAGGCTATTTCGTTTTTTTAATGTCATCCTTTAATTAATCTTAAGAATGTATCTGCTTAAAATTTGAAATTCCCGACATAACTTTGGAAAATATCAAACAATTCATACAATTCGACTACTGCGCGCTTTCATAAAAAATTAATATTTTCCAAAGTTGTGGCTGCATTAGGATTGATTGAAAAATAACATATAGAAAAATCAAAATAAGCAGAATATGTTGTGTCAAAAATATTTTGAGAAACGCTATTATACAAAATAATTTATAGCTTTTTACCTTTTATCATAAAAATAAATCATTTTCAAAAAAAAAAGACCTTTTATGCTGTTCCCCATAGTTTTTGAGATTTTCATTTTAAAATATGTTCAAAAAGTCCAAAAAAAAAACAAAGTGTACAGTCATTTACAGAATTACATGTATATATAACAAAAAAATTTAATGGAAATACTTGGCAATACTTTTTAACGAATATATTGATAAAATGATGTCTTCGATTAAAGAATATTTAAAATATACGAACAATCTGATATATATACTATACGTAAGTATTTATAAATTCTTATTTTATGTGACACTGGTGCGATAAAAATAAGATGACGAGAGTAGCCACTTATCTATTCCAAAGAATGTTATCTTAGTTCGTGGTGCTGATTTATTTACTACACGGACGAGTCTTTAAAGATCATTTAAATTATCTTAAACAATAAAACGTCAGATTTTCTTTTACTTGCTATCAACAATCAGTTGCTTAAAAAATAAAAATTAAGTTCAAAGGGATTAGTAATCTTATACATTGTATGAGCAGATATAATAATAAGTACATATAGACATAAAGTTCTTATCTCCGTGCTCAAAGCCGTTATTGCTTAGTTTGAAGTGATAGCAAACTAATAAACATTTTAATTTAGTATTCGTTAAAAAATTATTGGTGAAGGAAACGTTCTGGTGCACCCTCAAAAAATAAAAAAATCAGTTCATATATAAGGCTATTCTCATATCGAAGTAACAAACGAAAGGGTTCTCAAATCGATTGCAACAAAAACTTCTGTGTATCCAATCTCTTTTTGTTGTTATGAAAAGTATCAATTACATTTCCGTTAAACTAAATACCTATATTTATATAAATTATTATTAAATATTATTATTGGTCAATCTGGCTTGCAATATCGTCAGTAAACAACCCCTTCGACAAATGTGCGCAGTAATCATTTCGTATTTGTATTTTGTAAACATAAAACGTTACCCTTTCACTACAAATGATATTTTATATTCGTAAAATGGAATCGAATTACCAATAAAATTGATATCGTTAACTTAGTGTGGTAACGGTAGGAAATCAATCAATTGCAAGCAGTTGATAAATGATAAACCGCAAAACAATCAATAAAATTGACACCGCAATTTGAGTAAACAAAACAACAACATTTGAACACGCACAGGTAGCAACATCGGGGTAGAACAAAAAAGTTGGTAAGCCGAGAAGTTGTTATTTACAGCGATTAATTTCACGGTTACACTTGAAAGGAGTTTGGTGGGAAAATAATGTGCAGTTAGGGACTTATGTGAAATGTAACATTATTAAATTGAAAAGATTTTCTTACGATTTTCTTGATATGAATTAGAAGAAAAAAACGGGTAGACTTTCGAAAACGAAAAACAGCTGATTGAGCTCAAATTTTGCTAGAAATTGCTTTCTTTCTTAAAATCGGATGCACTCTGAGTAAAAGTTTTATAGCCAAAGCTATGCCTCTTAATATAAAAGACATATGGTGTAAATTGTAAGTGAAACGATTGGGTGGTATTTGTGAAAATGATATTCTTAAAATATTTTCGTGTGAGGGCCATCCTAAATAAATGTCTTATAGCCTAAGCTATGCCTCTTCATATAAAAAAAGACGTGGTGTAAATTTTATGTGAGTCGCTGAAGTGGTCTTTGTGAAAATGATATTTTAAAGAAATTTTTGTATGAGGGCCACCCTAAATAAGCGCTCTAACTATGCTTCCTCTTATAAAAAAAGACTTGATGGAAATTTTATGTCAATCGATGAAGTGGTCTTTTGGCAAATGATATTTTAAAAATGTGTTCGTGTGAGGGCCCTCCTAAATATGCACCCTTAGTTAAAATTTTATGGCCTTAGGTATGTTTCTTAGTATAAAAGACACGTGATGTGAAATTTATGTGAATCGATTGAGTGGTCTTTGTGAAAATGATATTTTAAAGAAATTTTTGTACGAGGGCCACCCTAAATAAAGAAAAATTCAACGAATCAGAGATATGTTAATCGGACCAGCCGTTCTTAAGAAATAAATGTTGTTCATTTATATATGTTACCGGCCAAACTAGATTTTAGGATAAACTATTTTTCCTAGGCCAAACTAGTTCATCCGGAGCGTGTTAGAATGAACCAGTCAAGCCTAGGACAAAATAATTTATCCTAAAAACTAGTTTGCCGAGTACATTTATATAGATATTCTGTTTAATATATATGTATTTCTATTACTGGCTAAACTAGTTTTTAGCGTAAATTATCCAAACTAGCTTATCCGAAGCCTGTTACGATGAACCAGTTTAGCCTATGACGAACTAGTTTTCCCTGATAAAAACTTTACCATTCCAGGCTAAACTAATCTGGCTTGAGATTAACTTGTTTTTTATAAATCATACATTATTTTTTTGAAATTCTGTCATCGAATGTAAAGTTATCGTTAACTTTCTTATACAAGAGCTCTCCTTTTGCCACAACTAATAATTTCCAACTGAAACGATTAATTACTTATAATTTAAGGAAGATTTGATCATAGGACATTTCAAAATCTTTTAAAAATTAGAAAGGGCGCCCCAAGAGTTGTGAAACTTTTTTGTGTACTAATCCATGGAGAAAGGACGAAAATAAATATTGGTCATATAACTATGCGGCATCCTAAAGACCCATATTCAAGAAAAATCAGTTTATTGAACCAATCGATGAGGAAAGGTCGATAAAATAGCTGGATCGCGAAGGGACGATAATTACGTTGAACGACGAAAAAGTTGGACGAAAAAAGAGTTAAACAACAAAAAAGTTGAACGCCAACAAAATTGGGCGACAATAAGTCAAAAGAAAAAAGTTACCTACTAAAGATAAATATTAGTGTTCAAATTTGAAGTTCAATTTTGAATTGTCAGCTGTTTAGTAACTGTCAATATCAACACCTCTATCCAACCCAATTAATAGATGGATGGCAAGTACCCAGTAGGTAAGCGCTGGAGCTGGCAGCGCTTCCAGAAAGACTTCATTTGGAAGTAATAGGCCTTCCCACCTCCTTTAAAACATAACTTCTTTTTTATATGTAATGGGACGATAAACTAGGCCTTCCTAAGCAGACCTTCTAAGATCGCTTGCAGTAGCAGGCTGACGGAAATATTTGGAAAAATTAAATTTTAATGTGTCGTGAGACTCCGTTTCTTTTTGATCCGTGTCACCTCACTTGCGTTGATATTTTTAACGTTTATTTTTTGCGACGGGTTCTTAACTTATATTTTGAAATTTATTACACATCACTCTATCATCGTAACATGACATGAACCAAAAGACGAGCCTAGCAACATGCATCATCTACTTTGGATGCCTGCTATTGGTACACTGAGAAAACGATTTCTTTGAATGTAACAAACGAATATTTCATATAGAGCAATCAAATATTTATTTGAGTCAAACAAATTATGTTTGGATAATTTTATGTTTGACTCAATCAAATATTTAATTGCTCTATATGAAATATACGTATGTTATATTGAAATTAATAGATTTCTCAGTGTATAAACTTTACGGTAAAAGAAATTAATTCGAATTCGCTTGAGCAATGTATTGAAAGTGTGAAAGCTAAGTCACTTTCACTGTGTACACATACCACTCAGATAATATCAAGGTTATTGTAATCAGATCAGAGATTCTTAGCATATTGCGATTCTTTTGAAGGCTTCATCCGATCACAGAGAAATTATCGTCAGTTATCAAAATTTTTTAAGGGGTATGTTTTGCGTATAACTCATTAAAAATATATTTCTTAAACCTAATGGAGTCTTAAATATTAGCAGTATTATTGAAATTCATAAATAATCAAATTGTAATTAAGATTAAATTGGAAATATCAGTTAATTTGTACGAAAAAAAAGCAGTAATTTCAAATGACATTCAATTCAGTAACTGTTTGTGCCTCTTTTTTCTTCTATTCTTAATACAAAAAGGGTACAAACAAAACTGCATCACAATAGCGTTGACTTTTGGGTGGCATTTTGACATCGCAGTTCAACTGATCTCTCAGCCGGCACAATGAAACCAACGGCTCTTCAGAATGTGACAAAATAAAAAGGGGTAAATATTTTATAACAATTTCAATAAAGCCAAAAAAAAAACAAACCCATGCGAACAAGTACAACGAGTTTAAATTAAATTTTTGCAGCATCCTCCACTGATCTGAGAAAGACTCAATTCATATGGAAGAGAAGGAGGAGAGAGAAACTGAAACTCTGTGTGAGGTCAGTTGAGATGAACCGCATACCTAGGCAGCATCTTAAATTAAATGAGGATCAGCGTATTTAACCCCGTTTTTTAAGTTTGACACATTTGAACTCAAAAATGCTTTTTATTCCTTTTGTGTGTTCATTTGAATTATAAGACATTTTTTATAAGTATTTTTCTTTTCATGTTGCCAACAATTATATTTAAATGTCACATGAATGGGTGCTGACTGTCAAATGTCAATGCTTTTGACGACAACACTCAATTCATGACTAATTGCCGACAATCGCTGATTAAACGTTGATTAAATTAAATGATTGCAATTTGATTTTTGCAATTGCTATCAACGCGATCATCTTTGCTAATGAGGACGTTAATGTTAACATTTCCTATGGAAGTTTTACTCTTGTGTGGTCTTTGAAGAAGAAACCGGTTGCAAATAATTTATTTTTTTTTTTTTGTTTCAAAATAATATCGAATTGATCTTTGTAATGATGTTAATCTGTTATTAAGTACCATCAATTGATTGAATGCTCCATGTTGCGCGTTAAGTAGATTTCATTTGTAATCCATTTCATGTTAATTAAGCAATTGGTTAATAATTAAAGATCGGCTTCTTTCAATCGAATAGTTAACAACATGACCATTGTCTTCATTAGAACGGGCTAGAGCCAAACACTTTTTTTTATTGTAGACAAATTTGTAACCTAATAGAAGATTAAGAACATTATTTTATTGCGGCTTTTTATACCTTACACAGAAGTGATATTCACTTTGTTATTCTGTTTGTAACGCATAGTGGCGGGCGTGGTAGGTATAGAAAAGTGTTTATATTCTTACTCAGCGTCATCACCTGAATTAATTTAGTTTTGCCCGTTTTTCTCTCTGTGAAAATTATGATTACGGAAATAATCAAGCAGGTAATTAAATGAAATTCAACATACAGCCTACACCCTCAAACAAGCTTCTTGGAAATAAAAAAGAGCGAAATCGGTTCACGAACCCGCCTACCGTCTAAACAAGAAAAACAGCGTTTTAAGCTTTATTGAGAGAGATATTTCATGTACTGTAACTGAATTTCTGAAACATATTAGAAAAATCATAAACAAGCTCTGAACAAAAAATTGAGGAGTTTCGAAATGAGGGCGTGGCGCTTCCCATGCAAACGAAAACTTCAAAACGCTATACTGTGAGAGTTATTTAAGGTGATGGAACGAGAATTTCACAGAAATACTAAGTTCTGTCTTGTAACAGACAAAAGTTTTAAAAGAGGGCGTGTTACCTCCCATGCAAGCAAAAACTTCTAAGTGCTATACACAGGGAATTATTTAAGGTAATGGAACCAACTTTAACACAAACAATACGCATGATTCAGAAAAGCTCTGGACAACAAACAGTCGAATTTTTAAAAGTTAGGGTGGCAGTCTCCATAGAAAAAAGTCTCTAAAATGCTAGCCTGAGAGAACTATTTAGTATAACGAACTAAGTTTATCTCAAAAACAAGAAATGATTTGGTAAAATAAAACCGAATTTCGAAAAGAAGGCGTGGCACCTCTGATACAAGCATAAACTTTAAAACTATACACAAAGAGCTATTTTGAAATAAATGTTATAAAATCGCATAGTAATATAGTAAATGCTAATGCGTTTCCTAACAGAAAATCTGGCTTAAATTTATATTTTCGTAAGTAAATTTGAAGATACTCTTTAATATCAAAAATGTTTCAGTTAAGGTTAAAGGTTAACAAAAAATATCTACTGCAACATAAACGAGTTTCGTAAAAATACCAGTTTTTTCAATTAAATTTTTCATAGAAAACAAGTAATTTCTTACCAAAAAAGGAACTTCTGCATAAACCTTGAGAAGTTTTTCGTTATTTTGACCTTTGACACTATGCCCGGTAACTGCGTTAGTTATAAACCACCCCAAATGTTATGCTCTCATTTCACTCGCATTGCTTGACCTCGCTATCGGATACCAAGGAACAGCGCACAAGCAAAAGACTAAAATGTCCGAGCAAAGACATTGCCTACACACACCCCGTTAGGCTCTGTGCTGCAGGCGAGTAAGTATGTCCTGCTTTCGAGTTTTCTTTAGTTACATATTCATGAACATTTTTCGTACTTTTTTCTATTTGTCAATTCCAGTTTTGGTTTAAACCATCCGATTTACTTATGGTCTTGTCTTGTACATACTGCATTTGTTTTGTGTTGTCTGGCCAGTTTAAACAGCTTGCTCGTTTCCTTCTTTACACGTTATTCGGCGGACTTAACCTTTTTGACCTCATGCGAAACCATCAAAGTACAAATTCCTGCAAGACTTCACTTTGATTTAATTCGGTTAGGTACGCTTTAGGTTTAGATTTTAAGTTTTTTTATGATCAGTTCTGCTTCACTTTGTAAGTCGTAAAAATTATTGTTTTCGCTTTTTTTTTTTGCTGCATTTGTCCACTATTATGCAAGTTAATTTGCATATTTTGGTCTTTCGTTTGCTGTTGTCCCGGCTGCAGATGGCGCTTATTGCGTTCGACAGACAAAATGCGCGCACTAGTTAAACCAACTATAAATAATAAACATCGTCGCAGTTAAATTTTACAATTTCCTGCGATATGGCGGTGCGCGTGTAAGTAACTCTTTACCTGGAGTTGTGCCGCAAATTTTTTAGTTAAGGTGTTTTTGATGAACGTCAAACGGTCGTTGTTTCCACTGTCAAGCATCGGAATTGTGATTTTTTATTTTTTTTTTGTGTTTTTTGTCGGAAAATTTTGTGGTATACTTGTGTAGATATATTTTATGACTTTACGTTACTAAGCCATATATTTCAGTAATATTATTACGTACGGTTTTATAAAAAAAATTTCTATTGGGACAGTCAAAGGGTTAAAGCTACTTCACTTCCAACTAGCTGATGAGTTTTAACTAGCTTATTTGCTTCTCTGTCTTATAGCCCATCTTTAGTTGGTGATTTCGCATCAAAGTCATCTAACCGTTATTTGAATCCAATGGTATGAGGCACACCTTTTCAACTAAAATAAATTTGTTAAAAACCATAAGTAAAATTTAACAAACAGTTCTGCAATTTACCAAAACGAATAAAAACTAGTTAAGGTATTAACTTCAGCCAGGCCGAAACTCTGTTTCCCTAGACTGCATAGAAAGTATTTTTTCAATAAATGTTAAAAATACGTTGAAAAGGTTGAAGGCGTTGAATAAGTCGAAAATAATGTAAAAAGTTCAAAAAAGTTAAAAAGTGTTGAAAAAAACTTAAAGTGTCTAAGAAATTTGGAAATCGTTGAAGAAAGTTGAAGGAAATTGAAAAAAGCAAAAAATATGGAATATGTTGGAAAATTGATGAAAAATTCGAAAGAAATATTGAAACTATAGTTGAATGAGGTTTAAAAAACTGGAGAAAAAGACATATTTGGAGAAATAGAAATGGTGAAAAAGTCGAAAGAATATGAAAAATATTGAAAAAAAATAGTATAAATATGAAAAAGACGAGATATACCACGCTCACTGCTCTAATTCCACCTACTTTAAGATCAAAAAACTATAAGCGTGATTAACATACGCACACAAAGCTTTAGCTCAATAGCCTGTATAGTTTTCGATATATACCGTAATTAGTTTAAAAGTTTAGGGCTGTGACACAACAGCTGGTACAATCCAATCCGAATTTTAACCAGAAAGAGCTTTCCTTGAACAAACCTCTTGCACCATAGTTCAGTATGATTGCTCATATATTTCGATACAAATGCCACTTAGTGAATTTCAATTGTATGGTAGGTGCCACGCCCACTGGTGCTATTTCGTCCGCATTAAATTTAAATCTGCCTTATAGCATGTAAGCAACACAACAATGGCTGGAATAGTTGACCTAAAATAGCGCTTACAATTTTATGTAAATATGGGAGGTGCCACGCCTACTGATGCATTTCCGTCAAAGTCCATTCAATTTTATGGTTTGTGGTAACTGACATCTATACACCAAACTTTAAGAAGTTTACTCCCACGGTACGCTATCTACAACATTCAAAATTATTTGCTTATATTGCAACTGCCACGCCCATGCTTGTAAAATGAAATAGGGTGAGCAAAAATGAATGAAATTTTCAGAGATGGTACTTCTAAAAATTTTTAGCCTAAAAAGGCTGAAATCAATTCAAACTTTATTCTCTCGCTTTCATTCTCTCTCAATGTTTCAATTTACATTGCAAATCATAAATCTTAACTTTAAACGCTTGTAAGACCAAATAGAGTGAAAAACATTAATAAAACTTTCAGGGACGGTACTTCTGTATGTTTTGAGCCTATAAAAGCTGAAATCGATGATGGAGTATTTGGGAAATTGATGTTTTCTTGAAAAGTAAATTTTTTTATCTTTACCACATAGTAACCGTTCAGGCCTTCATTTATTCAGATTTGCAGTTTTTTTGTCATCCACTAGTACACAACTACCTAAAAATAATAAAAAAACTAATTTGGATTGTGTTGGTTTGTTTATATTCATCAATGAATTTTTTCGTTTTACTTACGAGTTTTTTTTAACACAATTTGAAACTTTTTTTTAAGCAATAATACTGGTCGAAAAAATTTTATCGATTTTTTTTATATCTTCTACATGATAGACCAATCACTGAAAAAAGTTTCAGCCTATTTAAAAAACATGAGGGTAATGATAGGCCCATTATAAATGGAATCACCCAGCTGGTACTGCTAAGTTTATCTGTATAGTAATTAACATAAATCCTTTTAAATAAAATAAATACATAATATAATACTTTAATAAATATGTTGACATTTTTTATGAATGAAAGAAAATAATATTATTAATATACTATATGACACAAACTTCAAAGTAGCTTTTAAAGAAGTACCTAAATAAGAGTTATAAATACATGTATTTCGACAGTTTGTTAGTATTTCTCCTTATAAGAAAGAGGGCCATATATTACAGTCCTACGTTTTAATATTGTAAACAAGATAAAAGAGCTGCAATAATTGTTGAAACAGATTCAATAAAATAAAATTATGCTGTCTGACTGTTCAAAATTTATTGTTGGTTCCAATTCATATGAAGTGAGACGAAACCAAACGTGATAGTCAACATATGCCCGTATCAGCGAATTTGGAGATTTTTGCCATTTGCTTCCTTTATTTATTTGCCGCAGCAAAACAAGTAAGCGTAGTCTTAAGTATTAGTCTATGGTCTTAAGTTAAGAAAAAAAAAAAAGAAAATGTCAAGAAAGCAACGAAATTGATGTGCCTCAAAACTCTTGCAATAGAAAGAGGTCTAAAGGAGAATACGCAAAGATCTTTGAGAAAAATTGTCTTAATGTTACTTTGTGCAAGTTCAGATTTCTGTCTGGTCATTTCTTATATATCAGGGGTAATTTCGAACTAAGTTACGACTACCACATTACTGATTCAACAGACTTACCGAATTAAGCCATTTCTTAGGTAAAAAACATGACCAAACCATTAGGCAAAACCCAACATAGGCATGTCTTTTACTACCCGTAGTAAGGCCTAATGAGGCAGTCGACAGGTAAACCCAATTTCTTCTGCTTCTGCTAAACATGCCTAATTTAGGCTCATCTCATTATTACCCAGTTAGAGCCGATATTATATATAGGCATGCCTAAGAAAAATTGTAGGCGCGTCTCAGTACTATTGAAAATTGTTATTATTATTGAGTTTGTAATGAAATTTTGGTTTTTAGTTCGATACTCATTTCTTGTTTTGTGCAAATATGAAGAAAATACTGACAGTTGTCGATTGGTCAACTTTCAAGTAGAATACATAAATACAAAATATTGAAGATATAAGAATTGAAAAGCTTACTGTTTTTCGAAAGATCAATTGATTCTTTAAATTCTATGTCCTGATTTGCAGAGAAAAAAATTAAAAATTAATGGTTTTATTTTTCATAAAGTTTAGAAAATGATCGGTTCTATTTAATCATATAAAGGAAAAAATCAGTGAAATCATGATATCTCAGGGTTCTACTATTTTGAATTTGGCAAACAAGGCTCCATATATATATATATATGTATTATATTCTCTCTGATGCATGCAGATGTATACTTAATATGATTTCGATTTTTGTAATAGATCCCTTGGAAGTAGCTTTCATAACTGCCTGGGGAGAACAAAGAATCACTTAAAGTTCAATGAATACGTGCATACACATTGATAAAAAAAATAATATCATTCCAATTTGTTTACACGCATTACATCAACAGAGTAAAGCCTCCTTAAAGATTCTTCATGTCGCATTACTACATTGTGGAATGGAATTCCTTGGATTTCTTTTTACCAGTAGGTACATTGCCTTACTTGCCTTTAATTTTTTGTTTATTGTCGCCGCATGCATTTTGTGTACCTGCAGTTTTGTTGATTTTGACTTTAAAATTTTTTTACGGTTACATTTGATAACAATATTTGTCAGTTGCGGCAACAACTGTGACAGTAGTCACCTGTATCACTCTTCTTTTATTTAAGTTTATTTACAATGCTACAAATTTTTGAGATAATGCTTTTTTCTCACCCAACTATTTTTATGAATGAGTTCATTGAAATTCTAGCAGAGGAAGTAGAATGCGTAATACAGTAAAAAGTTAAATAGATGTAAAGATAGAAGAGACAACATTTAGGTCATAGTTAATTTTGAATAGGAAGTGGGAATAAAATAATACACATAGCTGAAAAATTTTAAGATAAAAAATAAAAAAAGTTAAGTGTGAAGAATAACTTCGTATGCATTGAAATTAAATGAATTTGCGGAAAAGCATTTAACAAAATTAGATCCTTATTTGTACATACATAAATAGTATGTACCGCTGCTGATATTACTAAAGGCTTTAGATTTGCTACATCAAATTAAATATTTCAGTTGTTACTTTTCATTAGCCAATGCAACCTTTGTTCAATTTTATACCCTACACAGAGGGTATATTCACGTTGTCATTCCGTTTGTAACGCATAGAAGGGGGTGTGGCAGGTATGGAAAAGTATATATATTCTTGATCAGCGTCACCACCTGAGTCGATATAGCTGTGTCCGTCTGTCTGTCTGACTGTCTGTCTGTCTGTGTGTCTGTCTGTTGAAATCAGGTTTACGCAAAAACTAAGTAAGCTAACTCAATGAAATTTGGCACACAGGTCAATACTTTTTGCAAGCTGCTAGCATATAAAAATGGGCGAAATCGGTTAACGGGCACGCTTTCCGCCCATACTCTATGTAAATATACCCGAGTCCATTTTGAAAAAAGGTTGCTGCGATTTTGATCAAACTTGGTGATTTGGTGAATATGAAAACAACATTGAGATTAGGCTAGGTCTTAAGTTTGCAAAGGCTCTTAAAGAGGCGTGGAACAGCCTTAAATTTTAAGTTTTATGACGCCATTGCTCGTAAACTGTGCAAGATATTATGATGAAATTTGGTACTTGGATACAGATCTTGTGAATTTTGAATTGCGCATAAAGTGGGTGGAATTGTAAAAGTGGGCGTAGCATTTCTTAATATTTAAAAAATCGGATTTCGTATAACTCCAAATTGGCACATACGATTTTTATTAAAATTTCAGTGATGATACCACTGAAAGTAGTCAACAATACAAGCCACGTCAATATACTGAAAAATTTATTTTAAGGGCGTGGCATAGCCTACAATAATTATAAACGTTATAAAAAGAGAACTAACAACGCAATCGCTATGAAATTTAATATGCCGGATACGCTTGCTAAAAGGTGTCTTCTTGCAAAATTTTGGCACAATTGCGCCGGTTGGTGTGGCACCTCCCACACAAGCGAAATACGTTTAATGCTACAGATAGTGTGCTATGAGAGTAATCTTCATAAAATTTTGTGTAGAGGTGTCGGTTACTATAAGCTTCAGAATTAAATGAAACTTGACAAGATTGCATCAGTGGGCGTGGCACCTCCCTCATTCACATAAAGTTGTAAGTGCTATTTTAAATGAACTATTGGAGCAATCGATCTGGAATTTGATGTAAGTGGCTTACTGGGTAATATGTATATATGAATCAAAAGCTGGCGAAATAGCAACAGTGGGCGTTTCACCTCCAATACAATTAAAATACCTTAATTGGCATAACTATCAAAATATATGAGCAATCATAGTGAAATTTGGTGTAAGAAGTTTTTTTTATAAAATGCTATTTCTGGATCAAAATCGGAGTGGATTGCACCAGTGGGTATGTCACCGCCCTACATTACATCACATTATTTTCGACTTATTCAACCTCCTCAACATTTTTTTAAGATTTATTTAAAAAGTACTTTTAATGTAGTGTAGGGTATGTGAGTTTCGGCCTGGACGAAGATAACACCTTTACTAATTTTTTTTAATTTTAGTACCCACAGTTTTATTGTTAAGCTTAAACACTTCGTAATAAACTGTCATCACTGTCACTAAAACTACGCAAGGGTGACTTAAATTACAAAAAGCGGGTCTCTGTAGTACACTGTTGAGTGTACAACTTGCATGTACGTACGAGTTCCAGTAAATTGTTAATGAAGTATCAAATTAATATCACAATTTATAAGCGAAGTCCAAAAAACGAATATATCAACTTTCAATGATGGAAATGAATTCGATTTATGCAAAGTGACAAGAATTAAAAAAAGGGTACCATATGAATGGTGTAATTACTTATGCAGTTAGCAGTCAATATTATGAAAATGAGAACATACAATTAAATTACTTCCGTTGTATTCGAGTAGTTCGCGTGAAAGGAAATGCGCTACTAGCGTGTGTATACCGATGGGTACATATGATATAGTACCTATATATCTTTATAAAAAAAGACGTTTGCTATCAAAACCAATCGCAAGAAATTCAGCGCAATTGAAGCTTCTTCTATGGGTTAGTGCAAGGCCGTATTCTTCAAAATTAAAAAAAATTGTTTATTAAGAACAAATTACATTTAATGGCTTGGCAACTTAGGAATTGCTGATATCACTGAAAGATGGCTTTAGTTGAAGCGAAAAAGTAAACACAGCTGCACAATTTAAAACTAAAAGAATGGTCAAAGATAAAAAGGATTTCTTAAGATTCTAAAAAAGGTTCAGAGACATAGACCCTCAACACATTTATGAAATAAATAGCTTTTTTTGAAAAAAACCAATCAAATTTTCAAAATATCGTCATGTCTCCAAATATATAGATTAAATTTGAAAATTTTGCTGTAGGTCCTATAGTAATTATCTTTCTTATAACATCCATATTTTTTATATTCATTTAGGTGGTTTCAACTTATAATGACTTTAACAAAAGCTATATATTTTTGATTAGATATTGATTATTAAAATAGAAAAGCACAACAAAAAAGTTTGATGTAATAAAAATTTGCGAATTGTTTTTGGAATGAATTTCCTTACAGACTATAACAAAATTGTAGGGTAAAACGACCTTTTATAAACTTAGAAGAACAAAATTATTTTTTTTGGTAAACAAAAATCAATTGTGCAACTTTTCCTACAAATTAATAAGAGTTCTTTTGATGGGCATGGTTAGAGCTATGACACTCAATATTAAAATAGGCTGAAGACTTTAAAGTTTGCGAAGGTATATTAAATAATATCAATTCAAGGAGATCTAAAAATTTATATTTTCATTAATAATATCAGAAATAAATATCGTACTATGAATCAGTCGTCTATTTTCAAGAAAATTAAGTTAATAAGCTACAGCGGGAGTTGTAGTGAAAGGAATCAATCATAAAGCAAATTTTACGAATTTCTTCTGAATACGCTTAATACGATCAATACGATATGCCACAATATGGATTCCATATAAAGAATGCATACTCCAAACTGGACCTTACAAAAGATGTATAGAGTGGTCTTAATGTGAAAGTAACTTTGAAAGTAGAACGTTTAACAAAGAGCGAATGTGCTTTTGGTAAAATACAATTTTTATGAATATTAAGACAAAAACGAAAGTCACAATAAACTCCAAGGTCACGCATTTCATCAACATTGTTGAAAGGCAAATCATGAAAACACTACGAGAACAAAATTGGCGAGCTACATTTCGATAAAAGTAACATCCTTAACTTTATAAAAAACTTTTAAGTCATCAGGATACAATAACAAGTCTGCTGAAGAAAAACTTGTAAGAGATATCATTAATGAAGATAATGAAAAGTAATGGGCCCAGGATCCACTAGCTTGTGGTACACCGGAAGTTGTTGCGAAACTTTGGACTTAGCATTTTCAATTTCTACAGAAGATAATCGGTTGGAAATATATGAAATTTGCCATGAAAGAAAGGCTGAATGGAAATCAAGACTGGCAAGTTTTGTAAGTCAGTAGATTATGTGATACTTTATCAAAGGCTTTAGAAATATCCGAGTAGATAACTTCGACTTGACAGCTTTCCTCAAATGAATTTATGCATTACTTGGTAAAAACAGTGAGATTTATTATGGCAGATCTATCTGGGACACAACCATGTTGATGAGGGAAAATTAAGTTTTTAATTGCAAAATAAACTTTATCTTTCACTAAAAGTTTTGAAATTTTAGTTAATTCGGATATAGGTCTATAATTTGTAGTGATATTTTTAGTACCAGATTTAAAAATATGTGTAATAACTGACATCTTCCATTTATGAAAGTAAACTCCCAAGGCAAGAGATTCGTTAAAAATAATTAAGATAAGTATGGATTTAATACAATTTATAAGCAAAAAGGAGCTAAGTCCATCAAGATCACAACTAAAAATGAAATTTAACCCATAAATCGCTTTCTCAACATCATCTTCTAGCGATATAAGCTACAAAAAGTTATGGATGAATCAATTTTGTTTCACAGGGAACTATTAATATCAGAAGTAACTGGATCAAAATTGGAAACAAAAAATTGCATAAAAAGATTTACAGTGTCAGACAAGGAATTAGATACCTTATCACCATAAAGCATAGACGCTGGAATATAAGAGGATCCTCTTTTTGACTGCACAAGCCTCCAAAAAAACTTAGGGTCAGGTTTCAGACGACTTTCAATTTTTATAATATACCGCTTACAAAAACATTGATTTAAAAAGTCAAATTCACGTTTATAATGTACAAACTTTTCTTCAAATTCAAGACAACCCGTAGAATTGAAGTTGGTGGAAAACTTATTTCGTAGATTCTTAAGCCCCTTAGTATACCAAGGGAGTTTATGAAATTCCTTTCTATAGCTATGTCGACTAAAATCCTCTCAAATAAGGTCTTCAAAAACAGTTCAAAAAAAATGGAAGTGGCAAATCCAGAAAAGAGCTGATGCCAACTAATGCCCTTAATGAGATCAAAAAAATTACAATTTTTATAATCATAAGAATATCCATTACAGCTATTATCTTTAAAGACGAAATTAAGTTTTATAAAAAATGTTAAAAAGTATCATAGCTTATTAAATTAATTTTCACATTACGTCTATATTTTGGAAACCCAACTTAAATCATTTTTTAGGAAAGGTATATCCGTGACTTCCGACTGGTATATCACCGAAACTAGGTGCATCTCTCCACTTTTAATTGCACCTCGGGCATTTCTTTTTTTCTCTCTTCTTTATCTGTTTTTTATTTCTTAACTCATCAAGGACGATTGGGATCCAAAATTGTTAGACGGATGATATTTTTAAAAGTTAACCTTCTGTTTCAAAGTATGTAAAATTTAGGTTAAAAGTTTTTGTTTAACCGGACTTAGGAACAGCCCAGTGACCGGATGCATGAAACAATTTTATTTATATCAGAAAAAATATGTTTAACTTTTTTGAATTGAAAAATGCCTGAATTCAATTTTATTAAAAGGTTACAAATAACGAAAAAATAACAGTAAATGCAGCACAAAAATTAATAAATAAATTATATAATTATACAAGAATATAATGGTAATTTTAGTTCCAGTCAATATCTATAAAGTCCTACATTGTACTTGCTACTCATTGTTCGGGTGCAATTCTCAACAGCACATTTGCGTCTATCACTTTTGCTATGCGGTTGAGTTAGTACTTTAATTAGAAAAAGAGCCACCGTCTTCGTAACGTGGAGCAAACTTTTAGGATTTTATTGTATGACGGTAATTAGCTGGTCGTTTCGCCCATAACTTCAGCAATACCGATTCGCAATCCTTCTGCGAAATTCAAATTGTGGCAGAGCTATTTTGTCCTAAGCTTCGGCACAATGTTTGTGAAGATACCAGATAGTTTGAATCGAAATATCCGTTAGCCAAGTAAAATACAAAACCTCCATTTCTTCCCAAGAGCTCCACATTCCTTAAAAATCCATTTATTTTACTACTCAGTATAATGAGTTTTGATTTTTTTAAAGCTTCGTTATCCGGTTCATCGAATAAATCCTGATAATTTTTTAGAACAATTTTTCACAAAATCGTTTTCATGTAGTGTTCGATTTTGTATGGTGTATTCTTAACAAAATCTATTTTACATAGTGTCTTTTCCTCATAAAATCGTTTCTAAATAGTGACTGTCAAAATATTTCGGAGGTGGTTCTATCCCCCGCGGCCCTAGATACAGCCCTGGGTTAGTGATTCGATGTTGATTTATTTTCAATATTAATCAGGTGCTCGTTACATTTTTGGTTAAACATTTAGCCATCGGGAGTCGTGAATTTATTTTTCCCAAAAATCATAATATGAGACATTCTCAATAGTGCATTTATCTCATAAGCTTGATAAAATTAAAAAAACAAAAATGAAGAATAAAGGATAAATAAGAAATTCATAAGTAAAAGAATAAGAACACATCAAATGGAAGTGAATTAAAGTCTCTTCAAGAAAGATAGGAAAGAACTCTTAAAGCATGTCCGGCGGAAGACCTGTCCTCGGTGTAGAGTATTCGACACCCGATAGTTTTGTGGCAATCTATTAAATATTTCATACCTGGTGCAACTGAAGAAGTTTCTATGAAATTTTTACTATCAAAAATTGGTTCTAATCATGTCCATTTAGTCTTATACTGTTTTCGAGTGACACGCTCTGGAGCACTCTTGGAATCTTTCTGTTTCTAAATTTTTCTGCATTAAAAGATTTTAAGATTGCTCAAGAACGTTTCACTTGAAAACGCTTTTAGTTTATAATATTGAATCGTATATCAAATCAGGATATTTTTGTCATGGACATCGAAATTCACAAAAATTTTCTATAGAAATTAAAAAAAAATCTCATCAAAATTAACCAAAATTTTATGAAACTTACCACACCGAAAAAAAAATTTATTCCGTTTAAGGAAAAATGCCTAAGTGTAAGTACAAAATGTCCTTCAATACGAGCTAAAGCCATGGGTTCCTCAAAATTAGTAAGTTGGTTTCGTTAGTAAAAGTAAATGTTGTTGCTTTAAAATAAGGAAAAGTTTACTCAATATGAGGAAAAAGTTCCAAAACTTAAAGAATATATCTACTTCATTTGAGGAAAATTTTACTTTTTCCAAGGAGAGAAGGATTCCTCAAATAAACGAAATTGGCTTTATTTTAAAGTAGAAATGTACTGGCACCTAGGAATTTTTTCTTTGTTTACAGTATAACTTATACTTATTTCAAGGCTATTTTTACTCAGCGTTGGTACCTGTTTTAAGACAGAAATTTCCAAAAAATAAATCAAAAAAAACGTTTCGTTTGCAGGTTTTTATTTGTTTATTTAAAGAAAAGTTATAGTAATAAATAAAAATGAAATATATGGATAATTGCTAAGCAAGTTTTGAAATTTAATTTATAATTTTGGAGATATGACGACTTTTTTGAAATTCGCACCAACTTTTTTTTAAAAAAAATCTTTTTTTCCCCTAATAATGTCTGAGTAACTTATGAGTTTTTTTAGCATATTAAGAAAGCTTGGTTTGTTCCCTTTAAAATGGTATATAGTTTGTTGTAAATTTTTTATTATTTACCCCCGTTTTTACCGTAAAACAAAAAATATCATTCAACGAATTCTTATGAAAAGTATGTATTTGTGGACAAAAGTAATAAAAATACAACTTTACTTACAACATACTTCATCAGATTGAGGAAATATTTACTCAAATGAGGAAAAATTCGTCCTCAAAAATTTCTTCCAAAGAAAAGTTTACTATTTCAAAGGAAAATTTTACTAAAAGACCAATCTTAGTATTTGAGGAAGAGCTTTGACTTGCT
The DNA here is from genome assembly GCA_963680825.1 of Meiosimyza decipiens. Classification (NCBI taxonomy): domain Eukaryota; kingdom Metazoa; phylum Arthropoda; class Insecta; order Diptera; family Lauxaniidae; genus Meiosimyza; species Meiosimyza decipiens. Next base: position 32,497,553 of record OY804259.1, read on the forward strand.
TTAATGAAACCTGAAATCATTTTAAAGAACTCAATAACTAAATTGAAAGATATTTTCATCAATATGAGGAAAAATTGCTTAGGTTAAGTAACATTTTTACATTAAATCGGAGGAACGCATTTCTTCAAACTTAGTATGGTCTTTTTTTTCGGTGTTCAAAAAAACTAAAAAATTGACTTAAATTATATAAAAAGGTAAGCTTTAGAAAATAAATTTTTGTATTTGCCAGAGTTGAAACTAAAGAACAAAATAAATCGAACGATTTTCGAATATCTAAAGAATTTTGGTGCACGTATAACATAAAAATTATTAACAGATTTAAGATAATGGTTAAAAATCTGACCATACTAAAGTACTGAAGAATATTTTCCAGAGGATACTTAAATTCTGTGGGAATACAGAAGTATTCTCAAATAAGACTTTAAATGAGATTTAAACTCTTAGTCTAATTTTATATTATATAAGCTTTACTACCGCTCTTTCGGTTAGAGCAAACTTCCATATTTTACCAATCATCTTTATTTCCTGTAACCTGCCTAAATTGATGTTCATTCATCAAATTAAACCAAAAATTCCTCACTATACTGATTTTCAGTAGAACGAAAAATCAAAAAATTATTGTTGTATTTTTTCTTTAATTACCATTTATAGTATCCCACCGTTGAGTATTTGCCTGGTGTTGCACTCGTATTTTAAAGAAAACTTTCCCAAGGATATAAATAAACTACGCACACGAAAAATCAATTTTTCATGAATGTTCAACAACAACAACAACTGAAGTCTACATGCTTAAGAACATAACGCAGGCGTAATTTGAACACCGCGAGAATTTTCATGCTCCAGTTGCCTAATTCCTAGGGGATTCACTAAATTTCCAATTTGAATGAGGAGCAGATTTTCAAAGATTTTCCCACAATTTGTTTAGAGCGGATGATGTACGCACGTAGAGCATGCGAACAAGGAAACAAGGATTTTTGTTTTCTTTGAAAATAAATTTTAAGGTTTTATATTAAGAATTTGTAACAAATAGACAATCTGTGCTTAATTAGTCTTTCCTATCAGTATGCATTGGTATATCATATTACGTTAGTAATGGGTCGCGTTGGGTCGCAAAATATAGATTGCACATTAAATTTTCTGTAATATCAAATAAATCTGATATCAAAACCTATCCCCTCTTGTTTTAAACATTTAATATCGATTTGATATTGATATTTAAAAAATGTTGTATTTCCGTTGCTGTGACCTCTCGTTACCTTTAAAATGCACCTTATATCCTCTCATTGCGTTAAGCCGCACAAATGCAGCACGTTTACATTGAACATATGCTACTTGGGTTAGGCTACCGTAAGAATCAAAGGAATCGTAAATAAAATCAGGACATTTCTATGATTGCACAAATGAAATTTAAGTGCGCACATTAGACTGTCCGTTGTTTCTGATATTTTTTTCTGAACAAAAACATTAATGTTTAGTTAAAAAAAATTCGCATTTGATACACACAATTTAATTTTTAAGGCCAGTGTAGCTTGCAACCGAGCACTCAATATTTTAATATGCAATGCTCTGCTAGCAAATTTGTAGACCCATAGAAAAAGTGCCTCACACGTTTTTTTTAGTTTTATGATCTTTTAAGACAAAAATAAAACACATCGAATAAAAAGTTAAAATCTTATTAATTATAAATAAAAAATTTCTAGTCTGCATGTCATATGATAAGTACAAAAACAAAACTCGAAAAATAGTTATAGAAAAAATGTCAAGATCTTTGTGTTCAATATTTTATAAATTAAATAAAGGATGCCCAGCTCGAAACTCGTTCAGCTCTTGAGGCTCTTGCACCAATAACAAAAATATTCAACTCCTTTTCAGCTCTTTCGTTATTTGAGCTAAGTCATTTCTGTTCGCAATCACCGCATGCTTTTTGTTTGTGTAAATATACCCTACACAGAGGGTATATTCACTTTGTCATTACGTTTGTAACGCATAGAAGAGTGCGTCACAGGATAATGTAGGCTATTAAGCATATGCATATGAATCCAGTGGGCGTGGGCGTCCCATACAAGTATAATACCTTATGTATAGGTGTAAGAGATCTCTTTATAAAGAGCTATTTCTGCATCAAAATCAGACTGGATTTGTAGCAGTGGGTGTGTAACTGCCCTAAATTGTATGACTAAATACGGCATATATCGTAAACTATAAAAGCTGTTATGCGAAAATTTGGGATATGGATATCAATCACAACTATAAATTATGGAACCAAAAGTAGGCGGAATTGGAGAAGTGAGCGTGGCATGTTTCGAATTTAGCATTTTTTTTTTGATTTTTCAATCTTTTAACTTTTTCCAATATATACCATGTGTATTTGTTCGACTCTTTTCTCCTCTTTCAACTTTATTCATTATAAAGGGTATTTTTTTTAGAGGTATAGAGCTTTGAATTAAAATAAAACACAAGAAAATCGTTTTAATGTCCATCAATATGGCTTTATTGGAAGGATAATTTTATGTCATTAATGTTTAAATATGATTTCGGGCATGTGGCCGCCGCGGCTGGCTCGAATAAAGCCAATTCTACAGGTCCAATCTTGAACCACTTTTTCGAGCATATGGGGCCGTATGTCGGCAATAACGCCACGAATGTTGGCTTCCAAGTCCCCTAACGTTTCTGGTTTGTTGGCGTAGACGAGCGACTTCACATATCCCCAAAGAAAATAATCCAATGGTGTCAAATCACACGATCTTGGTGGCCAACTGACAGGTCCATTCCGCGAAATTATGCGCTCATCGAATGTTTCCTTCAATAAATCGATTGTGACGTGCGCTGTGTGGCATGTAGCGCCGTCTTGTTGGAACCACAACTCATCCACATTCATGCCATCCAATTCGGGAACAAAATAGTCGGTTATAATGGCTCTATACCGGTCTCCATTAACGGTAACTGACTCTCCAGCATTATTTCGGAAGAAGTATGGCCCAATGACTCCACCAGCCCATAGAGCACACCAAACAGTCAGTTTTTGTGGATGTAATGGCGTCTCAAGGGTCTCATGTGGATTCTCTTCACTCCAAATGCGACAATTTTGCTTCTTGACGTAGCCATTCAACCAAAAATGAGCCTCATCACTGAACAAAATTTTGCGATGAAAATCAGCATCGAGATCAATCTCATTTTCGGCCCATACACCAAACTCACGACACATTGCATGGTCTCGCGGCTTTAATTCTTGCACAAGCTGGATCTTGTAAGGTCGCAAGCCAAGATCTTTGCGCAAAATCTTCCATAAAGTTGATGGACAAAGCTCTAATTGCTGTGCACGGTGGCGAATCGATTCATTCGGGTCCTCTTCAACATTTTGCTCTACAGCGGCAATTGTTTCTTCGGTGCGCACTGTTCGACGTCTCTGCGGATGCGTATTATCACATAGAGTAAACGTCGTGCGAAAACGATCCATGGTTAACCGAATTCATTGCTCTGATGGACGATTATGTCGACCATAAAATGGACGGAGCTTGCGGTAAACTTCGCGAACTGAACCATTATTTTCGAAATAAATTTGCACGATTTGCAAGCGTTGTTCTTTTGTCAACCTGTTAATGATGAAATGGCAAACCAAACTGAACATAAATGACATTAGAGTTGCCAGATTTGACCATAAAATGCCAGTTTTATCTCTATTCGAAAAACAAACCTCTAAAAAAAACACCCACACTATCATTTTTAAGACTTTTTCAAAGATTTTAAATTGTTTCAGCATTTCTCAGCCTCTTTCAACTTATTTTGAGTTTTTCAACCGCTTTCAACTGTTTTCAACATTTGGCATGTTTTTTCGAATTTTCCAACATTTCCAGTCTTGTTAATGTTCTTTTGAACTTTTGTCAATTTTCTTCAATGGCTTTCATAATCTTTAGACTTTTTCAGTCTATTCAATTGTTTCAACACTTTTCAACTTCTTTCAAACATTCACATTTTAAACTTTTGTATGACTATTCAACCTCTTCAACATCTTTTTAACATTTATTTGTATGTGAGTTTCGGCCTGGCCGAAGATAACACCTTTACTAGTCTTATTAAAAATATCGATTCGCTATCGCCACAAGCTTTTTGTTTGTGTCATTTTGTTTTAAGGCCACTTACTCCAACAGCTCTTGCTTTTTGTTTTTATTTTATTTAGCATGCAGCAGATAAAAACATTTTTCGTCAACGTAAGTTTTTTTTTCGGAAATAATTTTGATTTTTTACCCAAACTGTTGCTGTTGTAACCAGCTCCCGTAGCAGATCTTAAGGTGCATGTCTGAGCTGAATAAGATGTACATACATAAGAAAAAATAGACATTTTTCGTAAAAAAGTCGTGAAAGGATTTTTTTTAGAGAATTACAATTTTATTTTAAAATTAACAGGACATTAAACAAAAAAAAACTTTCAACATTTATCCTGGCAGTGTAATATTTTTCGAGTAAAAAATAATGTGAAAAAACGTTACATAACACGCAAAAACTAACCTTTTTTCTTAACCAAAACATTTATGTACCGATCTTATTGATTCAAATAACTAGACAGAAATTAACGGACAGTCTAGTGGTCATGAAGTAAAGAAAAAGTATGGTTGCATTGGTTTGTTGATGTGATATAGCGCAGGCGCAACCTGTCAAGTGTTTGGTAGTTTAGAATTACCAACAACATGAGCACAAAATGTTCACAAAAATGTGAACGATAAAATTGCAGGTATAGGAAGTATTCGTTTGGAATCAACATGCGACGATGACCGCAGACTGTGTGCTCATTTAGCACATTGGGCAAGCGTGCGTTTTAGAAAAATAAAATCACTTCAGGCAGCAAGTCTGTGGTCGCAAATGACATGTGTTTGTGGTCAGGCTTCGATTATAGTTAAGGTTGACTCTTATATTGTTTTTAATATTTAACAAAAAAAAAAAAAAGACAACACAGGACACCGCACATTCTTCTAACTCAATCCTGGTTTGTCAAAATACTTCAATAAATAAATCCACATTTATTATACATTTAAGTATTTATAAGCAACTGACAACTGGTTTCCCCAATATATCTTTCTCGTCTTCATCACAAATGCGCTCACCCACACGCTGCATGACACATTTTTGTGTGCAGAAGGCTTAAAATTCCTCTAATCACTGTTGACATTCGTAAATTTTACTCTTTGTCACAATTAATCTGACGTGTCAACGATTCCCCTTTTCTTCACTCCGTTTGTTTATTTAATGTAATCTGATCGCGTCGATCTGCCATAAAATTTATGGATCATACTTATATATGTGTATATGTGTTTGTATTTGTATGTGCTTATGAGAAGTATTGTAATATGATTAGAACTCTAAAATTCATACGGAAATTTTATAGATGGTCTCAAAATACTAAAAAAACTAAGCTAACAAATTTGATATCTTGAAAGTCTCTAGAGAAAGAGAGAGCTTTCATAACAGACGAACCTCTTTTAGAAATAGGAGCAGGCTCGGTAAAAAACTAAGGCAAACTGGTCTCATATTCTGGAGGACAGCTCAATTTTAAAAAATCGTAATGAAATACTCGGCACGAGAGTACAGACTACCTTGTGTATCAAAATGCATAGTTGCTAAAGATAAAGAAAAAAAATTGAGGTCTTCGTAATAATTGAAATTTGCTTACACCTTAATATGCACAACGACGGATGCAGATCCGTTTTGAACCTGTTACGAATCCGTCAGCGCGGATCCCGATGTTTTATGCTTCGACGGATTCGTCTCGAACTCGGAACGTACTTCATATACGGATCCATTTCGAATCCGTTTAAATAAAACAGGTGCGAAACGGATTCCGTTTCGGGTCCGTCTCAAACTCGATTTTGTATGAAATTCCTCTCGAAAAAGCGGAAGGATCGTTCGATATTTTGGATCCGTCTCAAAGGCGTTGGTGAATTGAGAGCTCTTACCAATATCATGATGAAGGAGTAATACCTTAACACTCTTCGAAAAAAATTGAAAAAAGTGCTTAAAATTTCGGCTTCAATGACACTGAAAAGACCGAAAAGTTAAGATACAAATCGTTACAGGACAATGATCCCAAGCCCAAATCACTCATGTGCAGGTCCTAGGTGCTGCATACTTGCAGTTATGTGATGATCATATCAGCCCACGGCTTCGATATGATGAACCCAATTGAAAATAAATGGGCACATTTAAAAAAAAAATTCCAAAACTAGATCCAACAAATAAAAACGCTCAAAAAAGAGTTATTAAGGACGATTGAACGAAAATGTACCGGAAATACATGATTTACAAAAACTTATTGCGTCTATTCCAGGAAAGCTTTGTAGCCCTGATTGGTGTTCGTGATGGAAACAGCAAGTATTGAACTTCTTCTTTTAAGTTCTTTGGTTTCTTCATATGTTCCTTGCATTTTGCAAAAGCCAATGTCAGCGAAATCACGAGTGTGAAAGGAATTTTCAAAAAAAATCGAGATAAATGAAAATCGTGCTGATTTCAATGCCAGTGTGAATCGCCCATTAAGTGCTCTGTGATTCTTACAATGAAAAAAATCAGTCGAACAAAGAGTTTGCTTTAAGTTTTGTGTTACAAACGAAATTTCGCATGCCGAATCACTCAAAATATTGCAATAGACCTACGACCTATGAAGCATTCAAAGAATCATTCGTTCTTGTCTAGCTTCAATGGCTACGAGTGACCCAAACATCGACAAAATCAAAAAGTTGGTGCTCCAAAATTGTCGCATGGCTGTTAGAGAGTTCGGCTCAGTAGTACGACATCTAAATAAGCGCAGAGTCTTAGGAATGGCGTCTCAAAATCGAGCCAAATACCCCAAATACCGCGTCAGAGTTGCTCGAAAATAAAGGTTCACGTTATCAAGGTCAGAAAATATTCTTTGATTTTCTCGGCGTGGTGCACTCCGAACTCTTACCAGATGGATAAATGGTAAATTAGGAATATTTTAAGCCGTCATGAAACGTTGCGTGAGAATGTCCAGCGTAAACTGTCAGATTTATGGAAGGATAAGTCATGGATTTCGTACGACGACAAAGCACTTACGCATAAAGTTGTACATTTTCATTACAATTATATTTTTTTCAGTACATTCGAGCCTATAAATACACGAAAAGTAGAATTATCAATATACATTTTTGATATCGTAAAACTCTGTAACTGTAAGTATGTAGAAATTTATTTATATATTCCTAATATACACATAAGCGGTTTTGTGTTGGAAATAATCTTTAGCTTTTGCTAAGCTATGAACTGTGATATATTACGTTTGTTAAAATCAATGCAGTAGTTTGCCAAGAGACTATACCTTAATCGATATTATGAAGAATCTGTAAATCGTCATCGTAATTTCCTATTTCTTATCCCTGATATCCAAACTTTCAAAAACACATTGCGTATGTTGAGCGTCGCAATATGCATATGTCATTTGTAACATATAGTGTCACATACAGTACACCTAGTGTACAAATTAGCTTCAGGACGTCCACCTAGCTTCAACGAATTGGTAACGTTCACAACTGACATCCTTAAAGAAATCTCAAAGATTATCCCAAGCAATCGATATAATTTCTGACAACAAAACGAGTTGGGTACAAAAATTCTCTCTCAAAAGGTTGATGCCATGAAGTAGTACATTTTAGAAATATTAGACTAGCCCTGACGACTCATAGCCGTCAAGCTCACGAAGAAAACAAAAATTTCAAAATTCGATTTAAAAATCAGTTGTCTGCTGACAACAAACCACAGTTCAGTGTCCCAAAATAAATTGAAGGCCAAATTGCTAAGTTTATATTTACAAGCATACAAGTTATAGATAATATACACAGGGAAATGCCAACAATGCGCATAAGTCTCATAAGAACTTGATACCTTAAAACTAAGAGTTACTAAGGACTGTCCCAGAAAAAACTTGCGGCTTTTGTATTTTGTATTATGCTCTACCTGATAATCTTATAGGTCCAAAATGTCACGATATTTGTTCTATATAAAGTGACGTTTAATATGATGTACGAGTATAACACTTGAAAATAGCATTTTTAACGACAAAGATGTCTAGCAAGCAACAACAAGTTCACGAACTGATTTTGTCCACATACCTGCAAAATCCAGAATTAAAATATTCAGCTATAACAAAAATAAACTGTCTTTACGGTTATTTTTAATTTTAAGAAGGGTCTACCTGTTTCACGAAAAAAAGGTTCAGGCAGAAAGCCAGAATTTTCCAACCCAAAGGTAACGACGAAGGTGAAGCGCCTTTTTAAGCAAAATCCCAACACCTCAGTGCGAGATATGCCGGCTAGAGCAGATACATCAAAATCTACTGTACAAAAGATCAAGAGGAAAAGTAAGCTAAAGACATATAGAGTTCAAAAAGTATCAGACCGCTCTGATGAAAAGCAGATGATGGCTCAGATGCGAGCCCGAAAATGGTATGAAAGTTACCTGCCAGATGTTAAGTATCTACCTGGGCACGAATATTATACATCTCCGAAAAAGGGGCATGTGTCTAGTAAATTCAAAGAAAAAAAATTTCGAAATTTCCGAAGCAATATATGGTTTGGCAGGCCATATGCACCTGTGTTCTCAGAAGCAGCTTCTTTGTTACGCAAGGCACAATCAATTCCAAAATTTATATAGACGAGTGCCTCGAAAAACGTCTTCTACCCTTCGTGCACATGAGGGTACCGTGATGTTCTGGCCAGATTTCGCAACCTCTCATTACTCTAAAGCGATGGAATGGTATGCAATTAAAAAGATCAATTTTGTACCAAAAATAGCAAATCCGTCCAACCGCCTAGAGATTCACCCAATTGAAAGATATTGGGCTCTTATGAAAGGAGATCTTCGAAAGAGCGGTAAGACTGCAAAAAATTTACAAGACTTCATACATAAGTGGAAATGATCGTACCTTACTGTCGATGAAACAATTGTACAAAATTTAATGAAGGGCCTTAAGGAAAAAGTAAGAAATTTTCATAGAAAAAAAAAATTGTTATTTATTTTCTGAACACTAGCCATTCTTAATAAAAAACGAAAAAAGGCCAAAAAAGTTACTTGGTATTTTTTTATAACTTAAAAGCAAAACGTAAGTTTTTTTCTGGAACAATCCTTATTTATGTGCAATTGATAAAAACTTTTGATAATAATGAAATAGAAAACTTAACACAACGGCAGTTTACAATTAAATTTTAAAATCTAAGCGTACCTCGTTATGGATCAGCGCACTCCCTTACGAAATTGTAATTTCCGAAATAAAATTCCCACACACGTTTTGTATGTTCATTTGCAGGATTGCTGCTCTCTTGCAACAGCGAGAAACTTTGAGTCTGATCCTGTTTGCTGTATGTAGCAATGCTGTGGGATTTCCCGCTGAAAATATTTAGAAAATTAAAAAATGATTTTTTTCCATGGTATGTACCCGCTCAATTTTTGTTTGTTTAATTTCTTGTGGTTGCTTGTCGCAGGTGGTTTATTTCTTGGTCAAAGTGTATGTTTGTTTTACGCGTGATAAGTTGCTCGCAGTCTTTGCTTCACTCCACATGCAGTAGAAAATCAACAGAGATTTCGTTACGTGAACATAATTTTATTGTTTCCGGATCAAAGATCATTTCCGGCAGGATATGGCAGAGTATGTTGCATGTATTAGAGGACGATAATGAAACAATCAACTATGGGAAAACTTTTATGAGATATCAAAATTGCTAAATATTAAAAAAGTTGTACAGAAAATTAAAGTCACTGCTAGTTTTTATATTATAGTACGAGTAGACTTCAAAACACGTAACAGTGACATTTTTGAGATGAAGTTATTTCCACAGAATTCACCGTTGAATTTATGTAACCTGTTCTTATTCAACTTTTGGATGTAGGCAAATAAATATTCAATGGTTTCTAAAAACCTTGATGAAAGTAGAAAAAATTGGTAATATGGCTATATCAGAATTATGTGGACATGAAATCGAAAACAAATAAACTATTTTGTAAGTGTCAGGCATTACTACACTTATCCTTCAACAACTAAATCACCGCTTTCGATATTATCGACCACATCGGCATATGGAATTGACCGATTTCTCCGATTTTTATTATTCTCTAGCCACATAAAAATGTTATCTGTTTTATCAGTTTTATCACTTCATCTCCGTAATTTTTCACACAAACTCATCAACATAAAAAACGGAATCCAGCCGATCGTGACGCTATATCTCCCATGCCCCCCCTCTATGCGTTACAAATTGAAGAACGATAGATATTAACCCTATGTGTAAGGTACATACATACATTTCTATATATACTTTTACGTAAAACCTAAAAAATCAGCCAAGAAAAACAAACAAAACCCCTTGCAGCAGCTATAAGATACCATTGTTTTCTTACGCTAAGAAGCAGATGTCCTGTCAAAGATATATCCTACAATGGAATACAATCCTTCCTTTCTAATCATTGTTGTTCAAAAATATGACTACAAACCATAATTTATCTTTTCAAAAGTGCTAAAAATCCTGGTCACTCGCATAATGCAAGAACGTCAGGGATTATTGATTATGCAAAGTGACCAAACGGATACAAAGGACATGGCGCAGCTAACACTTAAGGAAAAAACAAAAAGTCGACAAATAAAAAACATTAAGAAATAAAAAGCGATGATCAAAAACTGACCATCAGTAAGACTATAAAGGGTTGATCCGAAATAAAATTTAGTGCTATGTATACCTGAAGGACATTTGCTTTAATTATACTGCTGACGTAACTTGAGACAGCTAGAATTCTTTTCATCAAGGAGCGTGTGTTTTGAGTTATTAGACAGATAATGCGTTTTGACATTGACCGTTAAGTTGCAAAAGGGGATTTTTTTGATGACACTATTGTGTTAATGGTCAGTTTGGCCGAATTTGGCATGGTTAATATTTCACTTTCTTTGAACAATTTTTCACACAGTGTGAGAAAATTCCACTGATGAATTTTTCAAATTAAAGCAAATTCTGAGGAATGAATGCGTAAAACTAGTTTCAATGGTCAATGATGATCGATGATCCTGACAATGAAGGATTAGCTCGATAATTAATGATTGTTTTGTCAAATATTTGGTGTGAATTTTGTAATTACTTAGATTAATTGATTTCTTTGAAAGAACTGATTTTGGAATAACTTGATTTCTATGAAATATATAACAAAAAATACTCCAATGCCTGAGATATTGTCACACTAAATTTGCTATTTTCAAACTAACAACAAAAATCCAGCAGAGATTCATTTTAACAAACATCTGTGATAACAATTTGAATAATTTACACCCAAAAAGTCTGCAGAATTACAACACTAAGCTGGGATAGTTTGTGGCCTTCTGCCAAAGCGCAAATATTTTTTGCGTTTATTACCACACAAGTAACCCTTTTGTCACTGAGATTTGCAAACTTTGCCTTTGTAGGGATTTTACAAGATTTTTCCTTTTTTTTTTTTGTGGCGCTCGTTGATGTTTATTTTTTGCACTTTAGCATATATCCTTTAACGTATGCCAGCAATAGATAAGCTTATGTGAACTATTGCGAAAAAGATAAACAGAAGCCAAGAAGTAAAAAAATAAAAATAAAACAAGCCAAAGAAAAACTGCAAACACGCGTAACTATAATATCCTTGTGAATCCTTTTAATGGTCATCTGCAAGCCTTTTACCCATTCCAGTGTACGCTGCACAGTCCACTCGACGTTGTTTCAAATCCGTTTGTACACAAATCGTAAATGATATCCCGTGGCGAAAGGATTCCTTTATTCGCTCCGTCACACTCTCTTATTCTTCGTCACTTCACATTGTTTCTGTTACCTCTGCCGCGCCCAATCCTTTTACACCTTTGGTATCTAGCGCTTGATGTTAATGTCGCTGTTGATGGTTGTGATGGTGATGGTGACGGTGACGGTGATGATGTCCTTTATTATATTCGCGTAAATTTGTGTGTGGCATGCGGCCGCTATGTTGATGACAAAGGCACTGCCAACTCAAAGGATATTAATATACTTGGCTTTTGCATATGCGATATGTGTGATTGTTCGCTTCAGCTATTCATTTTTATGCTTTGCCATATTATCCTATTTATCATAATTTTTCAATTTTACAAAGTACATACACAGGCAGCTTGGCATGGGTGTCATTCATGTTCTACGCGCAGTGTTTACTTTAAGTTTTTCAAATTTTCTTTGCTTCAGAATATCAAGCAATATGCATTGTCCAGTTGCTCCGCTAATGCTTCAGCAGCGGCTCATCCCTGGGCATGCTCTGCTGCTGTTGTTGATATTTTTGCATTTCATCGATTCATCTTTTGAGCTGCCAAATTGTTTATCGGGTTGTGAACGAAAGACGAAAATGTTGTAGCTGTTTGCATCATTATTAATGATTATTTTTTTCTTGACACTTCTCCTTTGTCCTTCTCTTGACATTTGAACAGCTGCATGTTGGTCAGCATGCACGGGGCTATAGGAAGATAAGAACTTTCACTGCATGCCTCAATGAAGGAAAGGTCAATCGCACCTTTGAGGTATTACAAGTTTGGGATCCAGTTTACTCACATTTACATAAAATCTTAATTATGTTTGCTTGTGTTTTGCTTTCGAAAATATTTCAATTTTTAAAGAATTAGCAAATCAAATGTAGATACTTGGATTTAAAATTGCTTAGCTTATATTTTGATTATAGAAAACTTCAAAATATTGCTGAAAATTATAATACAAGCAAAAAGAAATATTTAAATTCATGCATGTGAAACGAATTCTCCAGAACTTATTTTGAAGTATCTATGAAAATAGATTTATATTTTGTTAGACATTTCATGGCATAAGAGTTTCTTTAGGAAAATAAATGAAAAAAAAAACAGAAAAATTCATGAATATGGATTCAAGATAAGACGACTTCGTCGTGCTGCTATTTTTATTATAATTAAACAACGATAAGCGCCATAAAAACCCAGAGGTCACATAACCTCATCTCAGTTCTAATCTCAAATAAAGTCTAAAATATTCTTTCATTTACTTTTGAGCTGTCGATGCAAAGAAATTCACTAAGAACAAAATTAATGGAAACGAAATTCAAAAAGTTGCTTGGGTAACAGCATCATAGAGTTTACTAAACGTGAATTTTAATAACAAAAATACAATAAAAAAAAAACTTAAAGAAATATTACATAATATATTTGCTTTAGTAAATAAGTCTCAGATATGTTGTTGTTGATTCAAGTCATGATTACATTATCGTTATTTATTTATTTTTTAATTTTGTTTTTTAATAAATAAATAAATTTTTTTTTTTTGTTGCTTCAATTGCTGTTATCTTTATTGACACCAGTGTCTATAATTGTTGTTGCTTGTTGTTTCACTCGCTGTGATCTACAACTGAACTTTTTATTTTATTTAGTGAACCACGCAAAATGCTGCGATTGTTGGAACCATCAATTTCTAGGGTGAATAATTTCAATTAGACTTGCAATTTCGAAAAGATTGTGCACACTTCAACAAGAGAATAACTAGCTTTCGCTGATAACTTAAAGTATCAGGAAGCTGGCCTGGCCGACGTTTAGAATTTCGTTGTTATCCCATGATTAAAACTAAAATTTGTATTAAAAAATGTACGTCGTGTGGAAAGTGGCACGCCTGCTAAAATCTTCCTATTAATTTATGGTCACGTGAATGTTAGGTGCAACCTTGGTCTTTATTCAAAGATAGAATCACGCCCATTGGTACCAAAACTTATCATGAGAACTTATATATATATATATCATGCACTATAATGTTTGAGAACTTTTATTTTTGTGACTGAAAGTGACGACTACAGCTCATGCTGGATGTAACGGGTGATTTTTTAAGCATTTGGTTTTTGACAATTGAAAAAAAAAAGTCAGAAAATTTGCAATGGTGAATGAAATATTTATTTGGAGCGATACGTCAATTCCTTTCATTTACACTTTAAGGCAGGGGTTGAAATAAAATAAAATCATTACTGTAGAAAAATTTTTTTATTGGTAAGTTTTCGACAAAATTGTTTTAAGAGCTTATTCAAGTGATAAATATTAAATATTAATATTAAATAACGGATATCATGGAAAAAAAAAATCAATTTAGAAGATCTAATTTAAATTATTCCTTGTAATATTAATGCCACCGAGCCTAAATCAAAAGTGAAATTTTCTTCAAATTCATCTTCACTATTTTTCATTTCTCTTTCATTTACAGCTTACAGCGGAATAAAATGTTCATTTCGTTCCAAAGATTAACGCACAACTATGTATTATGAATTAGGCTGAAAATCATTACTACGATTTTTTAAATATTCTGAAATCATTACTGCTGAAATTGAACATAACTGCACCTTATTTCAATGGCTGCTTTAAGGATTATTTCATGTAAATGTTGCCCGCAGCTACGCCTGAGGTGATTTATCTGTAAGTTCCAATTTCGGCATACTTTTTCCAGTATTTCGGCCGGTATCTCACCAATGGCAGCAGTAATGTTGTCATCGAAGGCTGCAATTATGCCTGACTTGCCGCTGTACACTAGAGACTTTACATAGCCGCACGAAAAATAGTCTAGTGGGGTCAAATCGCATAATCTTGGCGGCCAATGGACAGCTACAAAACGTGAGATTAATTGCTCACCAAATTCTCCTCTCAATAGGTCCAATGTATCGCGTGCCGTTTGGCACCGTCTTGTTGAAGCGACATGTCAACCAAGTGCAATTCTTCCATTTTGGGAAAAAAAGGCGGTGATCATTTTGCATTCTATTAATTTTGAAAAAGTCCGATCCAATGATGCAACCGGCCCACGAAACACATCAAACACTGCATTTTTCGAGGGTACATTGGCAGCTCTGGAACTGGCTATTGCTGCTCTTCAGACAGAATTCGACGATTCTGTTTGTTGACGTACCCATTGAGCCAAAAATAAGCTTCGTCACTAACGAATATTTTTCGATTAAAAAACACATTTCTCACAGGGCACGAATTTTGATAAAATGGCAAGCTTTACTGAGCATTTGTGGCGTTGACACATGCCTCGAATCAAAAAATTTACACTGAAAAATCAAAAGGCAAAAAAATTACCCGTTATAAGTGACCGAAATATTTCGAAAACCATATTGATGAAACTTGGGGTCTTGCTGCACATGTGAACAAAATTTGGATTGGCCAGGTTAGAAGATTTTAAAATAGTTAAATAACAGTATGCAGGTGATAAATGCTTATCTTGAATTGTACTTAAAGAACGCGAAATTAGAAAAATGGCCGTAGCACCATTGGATTGTTGAAAAATTTGTTTCTGTATTACTCGTAATTGGCAGCTCCGATTTTCATAAACATTTTATAAATAATGCAATTGAAAGCAGTCATCAATACAAGCAAAGTTACTCTACTGATAAAGCTCTTTAAAGGACGTGGCACTGCCTGTAATTTTTATAAACTTTTTAATAAGAGCAATATCCAGGTAATTATTATGAAATTTAATGTGACAAATAAACTTGCTATAAGGTATCTTATAATCTAAAGTAAGCGTAACAGTAAATGTGGGCGTGTTACCTCGCACACAAGCGAAAAACGTTAAATGATATAGTTAGGGTGCTCTGAAATTATTTTAAGGGAACCAATGTAGCAATTGGTACGAAATTCAATGTGTTTGATTTGCTTGCAAAATGTATATTTTAACCAAAAGCGTGCGAAATAGCACCAGTGGGAGTAGCACCTTCCATACAAGTAAAATACTTTAAATTCCATTTAAATATAAATTTTATATTAGCGAAATGTGTGAGTTATTTTACTGAAATTGTGTCTAAGAATGTTGATTATAAAAAGTTGTCTCTGGATCAAAATCGGGCTGGATAGTACGAGTTGTTGTGTTACCGCCTTAAATATTGAGAATTATAACTATTATAAATACATTTTGTATGTTGATGCCGATCATCAATAGTATTTATTGAATCGAAAGTAGGCGGAATGTGCAAAAGGTAGCGTAATTTACCAATTTTTTGATTTTTTTTTTTCAACATCTTCCATATTCTTTTGACATTTTTTTTCTAAATTTTAAATTTGTTTGAACTTTTTCAATACTTTTCCTACTCTTCTAACCTCCTTTAACCTTTTTCAACATTTTCCATAACTTTTCGTCTTCTCAGCCCCACATTTTTCAAATTTATTTGCTCTTTCAACAACTTTTGATATTTTCCAATATTTTTTCAACTTCTTAAAATTATTTGGATTTTTCCAACACTTTTTGACTATTTTTCAACGCGTTTTGATGTTTTCTGTATCTTTCAACATTTTTATTTAACCTCATTCAACCTTTTTTGTTATTTTACAAGTTATTTAAATTTTTTCAGCAATTTTCAACTGTTTCAAAACTTTTCAACTTTTTTGGAGTTTTCCACCTTTTTCAATATTTTCAATATTCTCTCGACTTTTCAGTATTTTCAATTTGAACATTTTTAAATTTTTCTCATTTATATCAACATTTTCTATTTTTTTCGACATTTTTGATTTTTTTTTTCGGTTTATTGAATATTTTTAGAAATTATCCGACTTTTTCAACATTTTTAAATTTTTTTCAATATTTTCCATATTTTTTTAAGACTTTCAACATTATGCAATCTCTATGAACTTTTTCAACATTTTTTCCATTCTCTTTCAAACTTTCCAACCAGTGTTTTAAAAATTGTTTAAGACAATCGGAAGAGTATACTTAGGGAAGGAAAATGTATTAAAGCTCTAAACTTTTTTTGGGTTAAGTGACTCAATAGGCTCAATGCAGTTGTTGGCTAGAGCGCTCAAGTTAACTTATTTAAAACAAAATTCAGTAATATGAGACACTGTCGATAAGTACATTGTTTATAAAAAAAATTAATTTTTTTCGATTGCTTTTATATGAATTGTATGGATTTTTCAAAAATTAGAATGAAAAATAATAACAAAATATGTATCATCGTATTTCTAAACTTTATTTAATATATTATGTGGGCAAATATGATTATCCAGAATCCAAGCTTCCAGCTGCAGTTTTTCACAATTTTTTTTTATCAATTTTTTCTTAATGTAGATTTAGAAGGAAAAAAATATATTGACTTTTATTAAATGCTCTTATTTGTAATATATGTGTGAACTATGTTGATTTTTTGAAAATAAGAGCTAAAAAAGTCATAATTAGCTCAAACTGTAACAGTTACAGAAAAATATATGTATCCCCGAATTTTATTTTTTTATATATTATGTAAGAAAGTGTGGTTAACTTAAAGGCAAGGTTGCTTGCTGCAACAATTTTTACTATTGTAATATTTGAAGGATAAAAAAGTTACAAATTCGAATGGTTTTCAAAAACTGAAGAGATAAACTTTCGAAACGGTTTTTTCCCAATAACATGTAAACTATAAAAGATATCGCACACTTTTTAGCATTTTAGAAACCAGCCAAATTATTGAAAATTGATACCCATTTTGAAAAACATGCTTCAGACACATCTTACCTTCGTATGGGAGGGCCGTTTTTTTCAAATTCTCAAATTTTAAATTGTTTTAACCTAAAATTATCTGTACCGAATTTCAAAAGTCTAGCATTAATATTACTTTTTATATCCGCCCTTCCATACAAACCCATCCACTTTGCGATGTAGCAGAAAACTCAGCTTCAAAACTCAGACAAATTTCTTAAATAAAAATATTGATTTCTGTAATGGAATCGACAAAAAGAATCAATCCTTATGCCATGGAAGTCCAAGTTCTGATTTCCTGGAACTGTTAAAAATTGAACTGGGTTGTGCAAGTGAACGTAGCACCGTTCATAAAAAAAATATTGGTTTTTAATTGAAGACCTTCTCTAAAAATGTCTCAATATAAAAAATTCCCCTTGCTTTTATAGTTTTGCTGACGCTTTCGGAGTTGGAACAAAATTGTGCAAAAGCTAATTGAACAACATGAATTCATTCAACAATTGAAAAACATAAGCAATTTTGAACATTTTGTTTTCGACATGAGCTACTCTATTGAAATGACGCAGATTGAATTTAATGTGTTCCATTCAAAGGTTGTATCTTCAGTAGGGATTTTAATGGCAGTCCACGTGATTCATGGTAGTTTTGCTTAGTATTGTTTGACATTTCATGATGGAAAGACTGACGCCAGAGCAGTGCGTGTAAATTGCGAAAATTTACTGAGTTTACTAAAGTCTCAACTCAAATTCATTGAAAAAATTAAGGATTTTTTGCAAATGTCAAGTCAATTGGCTGCTTAGATCATAAGATATCAGTTTTTCCATTAGGGCTACAGTTAACATAGCTGTCCCGATTACGATTGAGGAATTAAGAGGCAACATTACACGCGTCATTCGCCAACGACCTCTCGAAATGTCAGAACGCATCATCAAAAATATAAACTTCATAATGGACCATGTCAGCCTCAGTTCAAATGTTCAAAAATAAAAGAATGCTCTTTTGTATGATAATTAATATTATACGATTGAATTGAAATTTTTCCTTTCATCTTTGAAAAGACTACATCTAAATGAATAACCCTTTATATCTTGTGAGTAGCTAATCATGAATAAAAAAATAAAACTTTATTGAAACTAAGAACCGCGCCACAAATCTCCAATTAACATACTGCTGCTATGCATTTTTGTTGGTTAAACATATCATGGGTTAAAGTTGCACCTTTAACATCGAAGGACGAAAAAATTCGCTGCATTTAAAAACACTTCAACTTCATTTGACTCTTTGACAAAACACAATTTTAATGTTTAAAAATTCGACGATAAAATTAATAACCTTACAAAAGGATATACATGCGCAGTATGGAGAGTATTCTTCCATATCCTGTTACTTCATGTATAGCTAAAGAATAATCTACATGAAAATGTGGAATACAACGCGCAATTATGATGCTAACGTGTATACAAAGGATTTTCTTTTCTGTTGCTGGTCTTTCTGGTGTTGTATTCATAATTACCTCATCAACTTGACTGATGACGCAAATGAATCTTTGTCATCCTTGCATGGGTTCGCTCTGATGTTTTTGCATAAATTAATAATTTTTCTTTTGTGCGGTAGGCTCTTTTTTGTTTAGCTGTATTGTTGTGTTACCCAAGTAATGCCAATGGCAAACTCTTTCACCCTTAATTATGATTTAAATCGCTGGGTCAGATTTCCTACTTCGAATAGCGCATTGGTCTGCAGAACAGTTTTTTTTTTTTAGATAAAATCGATATGCAACAAAACACTAATTGAAAGGATACACAAACAGGATATTTGATTGATACCAGCATTGTTGGTCTGTGTCAGTTATTGTTTACGACAACAACAACAACAACAACAACAACAGCAACTGCAAAAGTATTGCAGCGCAAAATTTTAAATAAAACGGCTTCAAATTACCACAAGAATAATCAGCAAGAAGACGTCGCTAAAAAAAAAAATGTTCTTTCGAATAAAACCCGCCAATGGTTAAAGAGGACCTTAACAAGCACACAGAGATTATTTTCATAAATTATATTTTATTAATCATTAAGTAGACAACAAAGCAAGGAAAGTTTCCTTTCAAAGAAAATCCAAGCTGGTCGTATAAAAGCATGAATATCCTTTAACTGGACATTGAAGAAAACAAAAAAGTTAAGTAAATTTATGCAAAGCAGTGAACGTCAAGAGGGGGTATGTCATGAAAAAACATTTCTTGTTCCCGAATGGTCAGTTGAACGGCGGTCGTCTTTTTTGTCTTCGTTCTTATGTAAAAATCTTCTATATATACTGGTCAGCGTATTGGTCAGTCACGCACGTAATTCTATATGACGTGCAAAGCTGTGCTCTACCGGACATTCAGAGTTCATGGGTCATCACCGTACATTTGGTCATTTCTTCTCACAAACTTAAAGCAGCGGAATTTCTACAAAACCAATTTTTTGCGTTTATTTTTAATGAATTTTATATTCAAATTACTATTTGCGCGCCTTTTTGAGCGTACATTTTAAGTAAAAGGAGTGTCCTCGCATATAGCTATTTGACCCTTTGCAAAGTATTATAAATAAAATGGTTCTTGTCATTCGTGCTTAGTTATTAAAAACAAGAAATTCGCAACTCAGGATAGTAGTCGCCATTTTAACGAATATGTGATGACATATGTAAATATAAGACAGATATGTATTCAGTAACAGTAGAGTAATGCAGAATTTTGCTAAGTAACTGGTGTTCTGTTCAAAGTAATTTTTTGTAAAAACTCTGAGAGAAAAAAACTGATGCGCACAAAAAGAGCTGCGGTGAAATCATGAAAATAATGCGGAAAATTGCGTTTTTTAGCTCATAAGCTTCGAATTTAAGAAAAACTTATAGAGTTAATGTTTATCAAAGGAACAACCTAATTATTAAATTTAACACGTCTGACTCTTGCAATGTTAATAAAGTTCGCAATAGTTGTAAAGAAAATTAAATTTAAAATGCCCATGAAAATATTCACATAGAAAACAATTTCAGAAAAGTTTTGCCATTGTTTTAAAAGAACAGATTTCCGTAGTATCAAAAAAGGTTTCCGAACTTCTTTCACGTATATAAAGTGCTTACAAAGACGTGCTCTCTTCTGTATTACATTTGAAGAGACTCGGTAAGGTATCTATCTGAAAATCAGTGCGTACCCAGACAAATGCTTTGTGTAGACTTCTTTCAAAAAAACTTAAAGGTGTCTTAAATATAAGAATAAAAGAATAAAGAAAATTTAGTTTCATTTTATTATCGAAATACGTTTTGTATGTCGGCCTCTAACTGCTAACTGTGATATAATATATATACCGTTAGCGGTGAATCATATTTTTCTCATATTTATCTTGGTAAAGCGCCGTTAATAAACAAAAACTGTATCATATAAAGACATAAGGTGGCATGTCTTTCAAGTGACTCTTATGTCTTCAGTATAGAGACACATACGATACATGCTGTTTCATGGGCTTATGAGCATTTCATTATGTGCAGTATAATGACAAACACGAGACATACCACCTAATGTGTGTATTACTATTTTGTTATGTGCAATATAAAGACATGAGGCAGCATATCTCGTGTGTGTCCTTTTACTGTTCAGTATAGTGAGACCAGCTTTCTATTGTCTTTATAATTATTCAGTTATGAGCTTTAAAAATGCATATTAATGGTATTTTTGCGTCTCTCAGCATTACGATTTTATATGTTGCTCTAGCATGATATTATTAGACTGAATTTTGCTACTAAGGAAAAGTATTTTCTTTAATTACGATGCTAAGCTATTTAAAAGACATCACTGCTTTGTAAGTGGACTTTTGTCTTGGTAACTTCCCCGTTTGCTACCAGGGTTAGCAAAATTTAAATTCACTTAACTAATTTTAACTAATGATCCATTGTGAATACAAAGTCAACGTACTTATGTAAAGATGTTGGCTTTTTAATCAAGTTTCCTAATGATGCTTTACTGTCCCAGAAAAAACTTGCGCTTTGCTTTTTAGTTATAAAAAAATATCCAGTAATTTTTTTGATCTATTTTCATTTTTTATTAACAATGACTAGTATTCAGAATATATATAACTAAAAACTAAGTAACAATTTTTTTTTTTCTATAAAAGTCTCTTACTTTTTTCGTAAGGCCCTTTATTAAATTTTGCACAGTTGTTCCATCGACAGTACGGTACGATCTTTACCAATTATGTCTGAAGTTTTGTAAATTTTTTGCAGTCTTACTACACTTTCGAAGATCTCTTTTCATAAGAGCCCAATATCTTTCAATTGGACGAAGCTCTGGGCAGTTGGGCGGATTTGCAATTTTTGAAACAAAACTTATCTTTTTTCTTGTATACCAGTCCATCGTAGCTTTAGAGTAACGAGAGGTAGCTAAATCTGGCCAGAACATCACGGTACCTTCATGTGCACAAATAAATGGCAGAAGACGTTTTTCGAGGCACTCGTCTATATAAACTTTGGAATTTATTGTGCCTTGCGTAACAAAAAATCTACTTTTGACACCACAGGTGCAAACCATATATTGCTTTGGAAATTTTTTTTCTTTAAATATACTAGATATGTCTCTAGGTTACTTTTCTCCTTGATCTTTTGTACAGTAGATTTTGATGTAGCTGCTCTAGCCGCCATATCTCGTACTGAGGTGTTGGGAATTTGCTTAAAAAGGCGCTTCACCTTCGTCGCTACCTTTGGGTTAGAAAATTCTGATTTTCTGCATGAATTTTTGAAGTAAAAACTTCTTATGGCACGTTGTGCACCTCCATAAGAAAGCATTCGCGGTTGAGGAAAAAAGTACAAACTCGCGCTACCGACACCGACATCGACATAGCATAATAATCTATATATCTGTTCCTAAGGCTAAAAGGTAAGGCTTCGCTGACGCGATCTAGAACAGCTACAGCAATATATCAAATTGAAGTGCTCATACAGCCGAGTTTCGGAAAATTATTGGATCCAAAATATGTTCCCGTACCAATATTCTCATATCTACTCTTGAGCATTCCACCCCATTTTTAAAAAATTTTGACTGCATGTTTTAAGAACCTTCAGATGTAAAGGGTGTTTTTTTTAGAGGTATAGAGCTTCGAATTGAAATAAAACACAAGAAAAAATGATTTCGGGCATGTGGCCGCCGCGGCTGGCTCGAATAAAGCCAATTCTGCAGGTCCAATTTTGAACCACTTTTTCGAGCATATGGGGCCGTATGTCGGCAATAACGCCACGAATGTTGGCTTCCAAGTCCCCTAACGTTTCTGGTTTGTTGGCGTAGACGAGCGACTTCACATATCCCCAAAGAAAATAATCCAATGGTGTCAAATCACACGATCTTGGTGGCCAATTGACAGGTCCATTCCGCGAAATTATGCGCTCATCGAATGTTTCCTTCAATAAATCGATTGTGACGTGCGCTGTCTGGCATGTAGCGCCGTCTTGTTGGAACCACAACTCATCCACATTCATGTCATTCAATTCGGGAACAAAATAGTCGGTTATCATGGCTCTATACCGGTCTCCATTAACGGTAACTGACTCTCCAGCATTATTTCGGAAGAAGTATGGCCCAATGACTCCACCAGCCCATAGAGCACACCAAACAGTCAGTTTTTGTGGATGTAATGGCGTCTCAAGGGTCTCATGTGGATTCTCTTCACTCCAAATGCGGCAATTTTGCTTGTTGACGTAGCCATTCAACCAAAAATGAGCCTCATCACTGAACAAAATTTTGCGATGAAAATCAGCATCGAGATCAATCTCATTTTCGGCCCATACACCAAAATCACGACGCATTGCATGGTCTCGCGACTTTAATTCTTGCACAAGCTGGATCTTGTAAGGTCGCAAGCCAAGATCTTTGCGCAAAATCTTCCATAAAGTTGATGGACAAAGCTCCAATTGCTGTGCACGGTGGCGAATCGATTCATTCGGGTCCTCTTCAACATTTTGCTCTACAGCGGCAATTGTTTCTTCGGTGCGCACTGTTCGACGTCTCTGCGGATGCGTATTATCACATAGAGTAAACGTCGTGCGAAAACGATCCATGGTTAACCGAATTAATTGCTCTGATGGACGATTATGTCGACCATAAAATGGACGGAGCTTGCGGTAAACTTCGCGAACTGAACCATTATTTTCGAAATAAATTTGCACGATTTGCAAGCGTTGTTCTTTTGTCAACCTGTTAATGATGAAATGGCAAACCAAACTGAACATAAATGACATTAGAGTTGCCAGATTTGACCATAAAATGCCAGTTTTATCTCTATTCGAAAAACAAACCTCTAAAAAAAATACCCTTTTTATTTGAATGACGATATTTTCCGAAATCTTTCCTCCTCTATCAGACCTCGAGTGTAAAAAATCATTTTTGGTCACAAAATTCTCATCAACTAATTGAGAAATATCAAAAAAATCCAAATTAATCAAAAATGGAATACAAAATTCTTTAGTTTTGCCAAGACTCAGATTATGTGACTAAAAATCCAGAGACACCAGATGAGTCCAGACAAGCTGGCAACATTAATTGGAGGTGTAGGCGGAGTTTTAATTTCTTTATGCTTGAAATTAAATTTACTCAAATGAAAATAATAGTACGCAATTTGAACTGTAACAATCAGAAATCGCTGCTCCGCCATCGTTGACATAATGCTCAAGAAAAGAAAATAAAATAGTTACGACGCCTGCTAGCAATCGCCTAACTTTGACCAGTGTTTGAACGATTGACTAAAGCACAAATTTGGCCTTAAATGAGCGCCCAAATATTTGGACAACGTCTAAGCTGTTGTTTATTAAGAAGTCATAGTCAATTTCGTCTGAGAATTGTAACTACTGCATTTGTTGGCGACTTTAATATTGGAAAGCACGCACCAAGCTTACTGTTTCCAAAATTCATATAAGGATATAGCAATTTTTTTATCATCTTTGTGAATGTGTTGTGCTAGCACAAATATACATATACTCTTTTAGTCAATAAGTGTATAATAACCAAAACTCAAATCATTATGGAAAGTTATGAATAAAATATTAGAGTATACATTGTACCATACAACAGCCGGGCACGTGTTAAATCAATTAAAGAGGAAAAATTACCAAATTAACACAAAAAATGAAGCGAACTTCTACGAATCTTCTAATGATGGTGCAAGAGTCAACTTGAATAACAAACAGTGTCCTGCTTCAGGATATAATAAAATCTGGAAAATAAGATCAACTAGATCAACCCTTCAATGCAAACATTTATATCTTAAAAGATCACGAACAATGGCAATAAAGGACCTCAATAATTTCACAAGCCAATGAATGCCCTAATTTACTGGCATCCTTAGGAACATTTGTTAAACTTGCAAGGGAAAATAAATAAACAAAAACAAGATCAAGCCTTCAGTAACAAAATGGGTTAAACGGGTAAAGATCACTGTGCAACAGATCATTGTCGAAAGGTAAATGGTCCAGAAAATAAACAGGTAAATACGAGTATTTACGTCTATCTATCCGATTGGGAATGAAAATAAACACAGCAACAAAAGACAGAGAAACGTAAAAAAGATCGACTTGAACTGGAGAAAGGGTTCGTTGTTTTTTTTTTTTTTTTTCATGAATGAGCATAAGGAAGCTGCAACGCATGATCGGCTTAAGTGGCGCATTGAAAGGATTATTATACCGATTTTTTTATTTTCTAAATCTGTATTTATGGCAGAAGCATAGTTGTCTACTTTTCTTACCCTTGTTCCTTTTACTATCGTTAGTATATTTTCTTTATTATGTGGTATGTCCTTTGGCATGACATCCTGCTGCGTGTGCGCATTGCACACAGCCTATTTGTTATTGCGGTGCGTAGTTTTGAAGATACTTCTTTGTTCCACAAAACAAAAGAATGATACTGTTTCTACTCAGAGCAATTTCATATTTGTTATGAAACAATCGATTAGCTTAGAAATCGGATTTGACGTATATTCTTTTGTGTTGCTACTTTACTTAAGCGGCTAATGTTTTTTTGAGGGCGGTGCTTTATGTGCATGTTTACAAGTGGTTTTACTCGACCCTTTTCCCCTGTGGTGACAAATTTCCCACACTTTGCTTAGTGCGCTTCGCTTGTCACATTTAGAGAACGTGTAAAGTGTGCAATTTAAAACGCGTTGAAGCGCGAATTTTTATTCTCTAAGTCGTTAAACGGCGTTTAGTGCTTAAAATTATGTTGACATGGTTTCCCTACATCCCTTATAATAAACTTTGGCAGATTTATTTTTAATTGTTAATGTATACATGTTGCTGTGGAAACAATTTTGTGAATTGGTATATTTGGTTGTAAGGAATAAATAATGGCAGTTTCGTATGTCCTGTAAACATAACTTAATTAAGTTTTTTAAAAATACTAAAAAGCTTTTAACAAAAAAGGTGAAGTCTTTCGTGTTGAATTATCACGATTTCGTGCGATTCCTTCGTTAAGTACAATTTTGTTTCAAATGTGGACTTTTTCGTATACATATTTGTACAAGGTGGCCACTGAAAAACTCAAGGACTTGAAAAATGCATAACTTGTTCGTTTTCAATCATTTTTGTAGGATGCATTCCATCCTTTTGTGGTTGAAAAGCCTATGTATGATGATCAACAAATTCAC
This sequence comes from Meiosimyza decipiens, assembly GCA_963680825.1. Classification (NCBI taxonomy): domain Eukaryota; kingdom Metazoa; phylum Arthropoda; class Insecta; order Diptera; family Lauxaniidae; genus Meiosimyza; species Meiosimyza decipiens. The sequence continues at coordinate 32,523,672 of OY804259.1, forward strand.
GAAAAGTCTCATTAAGTTTCTATATTTCTTTGAGAGATCACTCAAAAACTTAAATTTCAGAGTTTCTCTTAGCCGATATTTACAAGGGTCGATTCTTAAATGTTCTCCGATTTGCTTTGTACATGGTGAAAAACTCATTTTTTGATGTAACTTGTTGAAGCGGTTTTCCTGTAACAAGAAATGAGAATGAGATAGTTAGAATTATATGAGGGAATTAGCACTACCCAAATTTTTTTGGAGAAAATAAATAGGAAAAAGAAATCTGTGTCAATAAGTCAGTATCAATTCCAGAACTGAAGAGCAATATAATAAGGCATTTTGATGGAATAATAGGCCAAGTATACCGAAACTTCATCGAAATGTTTGACAATAGGACACTTGGCTGCCATTAATTTTAACATGTAATTGCTATGAACCATGTTATAAAATTCTATAAGAACTCCAAATCTTTTCTAGCAAAAACTGACTTTATTTACTATTAACATAGTTGCAAGTCGTAAATATTAAAGTCTGGCTGGCGATTCATGATATGACCTAGTCCTGAGGCCATCTCTTGTGCTTTGCTTTTACCAAAAGACCAATTCAATAAGCTATAAGTGTAAAGGCCCATGGTTGAGATAATATACGTTGAATACAACCATATTTCAGATTGATTCTATCTTCTGCTCTTTGACAAAATTTGGAGCACATCTTTGGAATAAGTAAATTTAATTTTGTGCGAGCTCTTGGGAATGGTTCGACGACCAAACTGTGCCATTTATAACTAGAAAAAGTTTTTTGAAATTTTCATTACAAAATTATTATGATTTTGACATTGCTAGCTCTCAGTCTGTACAAAGCGAAATTAAATCAGAAGTACATATTTTACCCAATCTATTCAAGAGAATCCTATCAAAATATATCATAGTCAAAGCAACAATCAGCTCATAGCTCTAGAGCTAGACATAGTAAAAACTACTAAACTTTTGTTTTTTGATGATTTATATTTTCTGAGCCTGTCAGCCGAATGATTCTTTTTTTTTGAAGGAAACAGTGATTGCTCTGAAACCATAATCCTTGTCTGTCCCCATTTGGGGAGGTTTGATTACGATTTAAGTTGTAGTATTGTTGGGAATGCGGCTTGGAGTTACGCTAGGCTTATGCTTTAAAGCATTATAACTTTCTACGTAGCGTACTACGTAGCCGTAGTTTAAAGCTTAAACTTTCTCAAATCTTATCCGACGAAGACTTTCAACCGAAAATCTATATATTTTTCTTTCCTCTTGAACAAATGCGGTTTTTTTTTTTAAAATCTTGTTGCCATATTGGATCGGGTGTCTTCATAAGACTCACAGTGGATTCATGTTAATATTTCTAACAAAATAAATGGTGCAAAAAGCCATGCGTCAGTTTCACTCTAATTTTATATACCAAATATATACTCAATGACCACTTACGAGTGGTGCTTGTATGTATGTGTGTATGTATGCATGTATGTGGAACGTAGGGCTATACTATGATGGGTCTCAAGCACTTAAGTGTTATCCTTTTTTGTGCATTTTACATTCTTTTATGCCTTTCATTCAATGACGCCCTCTATGCCACTGTGTGTCATTTTTATGCTGCTTGCACTTTGCTAAAAAACTCTTTAGCACTTTTTGCAAAAAAGGCAGTTCGACGACATTTTATGAAAGTGCTCATAAGCATCAGTGTCTAAAAAGGATATCATTATCCTTAGCTCAGCAACACTTAAATTTTTTAGTAAATCGCTTAAATGTGATTCCCTCACTTTGGGTTGATGTCGACGACAGCAACAACAACTGAATAAAAATTGTCATATTAAAAATATTTAGTACTTACGAGAAAAGACAGTGTGTTTGTTGTTGTTGTTGTTGTTATTGTTGCCAAAGCCATTGTTTGTTAAAAAAAAAAAAGGATTTGCTAATATGATGGGCTTAAAATTTACGATGATGTAAATCTGAACAATACATGACAGCCGATTTCCATTTCTATGGTTTTTTGTTATATTGGATTTCATGCTAAAATGCTCTTTTAGTGTCAAGATGGCGGACAATGAAAATTTTCTCATACATCTTAGAAACGTTTGAATACATTTGATTTCTAAGAAATGCGGATAATACATAGCACAATGAAATGAATTTGCAAAAAGATTTAGGGTTACAATCCGATTTGAAACATTTGGTTTCGTGAAATATCTTTTGCAAGGTCTTTTTGCTCTCAAACTCTTACTTAAGCAGCCAGAAACGATCAGTTTTGAAATATTTGAAAACTTTTCACTTACATTCAAAGTTTCCTCTCTTAGCATGTAACACCGGTTTTTTTTTTATTTTTTTCTAAGTGTGAAATCTTAATTTATTTTTATTGAAAGTTAAAGCACATTATTTCCGGCTAATAATAAAAAACAATGTTGTTCAAGTGACCTCCTCTGCTAGCACGGTAAGCTGTCAATCTTGGTGTACAAATATGAAACAGGTAATGACATCTAGCGGTCGATAGCCGTATATGTATGAGCTTCCGAACCGCACCAAATGTCTTAATTGTTCATTCTGTCATCGGTCAACAATATTCAGTTCACAATTTGTCAAGTTTCATACAACAACGCATTTTTTCCGTTCGTAAAGATGTCGAATTTTGTGCCTGAAAACTCACATTTGCGGGAAGCATTGATTTTCTGTTTCCATTTGAAGAAAAACGCTTCTGAATCGCATCGAATGCTTGTTGAAGCTTACGGCGAGCATGCTCTTGGTCGTACACAGTGCAATGAGTGGTTCAATAAATTTAAAAGTGGTGATTTTGATGTGATAAGTGAGGAGCGCGGCCGGCCACCGAAAAAGTTTGAAGACACCGAATTGCAAACATTATTGGACGAAGATGATGGTCAAACGCAACAACAGCTCGCTGAACAACTTAATGTGACACAACTAACCGTTTCCTTGCGTTTGAAGGCCATGGGAAAGATTTTAAAGGTCGGTAGATGGGTGCCACATGAACTGACCGACAGGCAGCAAGAAAACCGAAAAACCACTTGTGAATTGCTGCTCGCCAGGCAAAACAGAAAAGGTTTTCTCCATCGAATCATCACTGGCGATGAGAAGTGGATTTATTTCAACAATCCCAAACGAAAAAAATCATATTTGAGCCCCGGCCAACGACCCAAATCAACGCCAAGACCAAATCGCTTCGGCCGAAAGACAATGCAGTGTATTTTCTTTGATCAGCGTGGTGTTATTTGGTATGAGCTACTAAAACCAGGTGAAACAGTTACTGGTGCACGTTACCATCAACAATTGATTGCTTTGAACCGTGCTATACGTCAGAAGAGGCCCGAATTTCAACTTCGCCATGACAAAATTGTATTCCAAGATGACAACGCATCGCCACATCGAGCAGCGGTCAATAAAAACTTGGTAGAATCGTACAACTGGGAGCCCCTGCGTCACCCGCCGTACTCACCGGACTTGGCGCCATGCGATTACTATTTGTTTTCATCGATGGGACACGCACTCAACGATTCGCACTTCAATTCTTACGAGGAAGTGCAAAAATGGCTCGATGAATGGATAGCCTCAAAAAACAAAGAATTTTTTTGGCGCGGAATCCATAAATTGCCTGAAAGATGGGAAAGATGTGTAGCTAGCGAGGGGAATTACTTTGAAGATTAAATTTGGAACTATTTTCGCAAAATGAACGTGTTTTTTTGAATAAAAAATTACCGGTTTCATATTTGTACACCTAAAATTTATTAATTTCTTATAGTTCAATTCGTGATATTTGTTCGATGATGTTTTCGTTGAGGTGTTAAACTATTTGTGGATTATCCGATTAAGCTTTACTATTTCAAAAAACCCCATGAGAGGAATTCCAATGGTATTTAATCGCACGTCTGAAATTCGAGATAATATTCGATTATTAAAATTCTCTTTCAAAAGATCAATTGATTCCGTTGTTGTGTAGCATATTGCACCGTCCTGTTGAAATAACATATTCTGCACATCAATATATTCCAATTGACTCCACAAAAGGTTTCTAATCATCTCTCGATATCGAACACCATTGAAGTGTCATTTTGATAACTGAAAAAACATGTACCAATTACGCCACCACGCCAAAATCCACACCATACAGTAAGTTTTTTTGGTTTTATTCGCTATTCAAACAATTCTCTAGGCTTTTCTTCAGCCCAAATGCAACAGTTATGTTTGTTGATCAGTTCAAAAAGAGCTTTTTCTGCTGGTTTTTCTATGGCCCAACAAACGAATTGCCGCCGTAATGCGTGGTCAGTTAAATTGATTCTTGTGGTAACTGTATTGTGTAAGCCTTTATATGAAGAGCTTAAAATATCGAACAAATTGGTTTGTTTGAGGTTAAATTGCTTTCAACAACGACGAATTGATGTCCTGGGTTCTTCAGCAACACTTGTGCTAACGGCTGTAATATTTTCACTTCACGACCGCTACGATAATAAATTCTACGAGTACTTCTATGAAATTAAACTGAAACAGTTTCTTCAAATTTATCAATGATAAACAAGTCAAGTAGCGACCTATTTTAGCCAACCGGAACGAATTTACTTTATACTTCTAATAATAATAATATAGTCCAAGATCCCAGAGCCCCTAGATTTACGTCATTTTAGCAAAGCTGAAATTTTGAGGATTTCTAGGGAAACTTTAAGGCGTCTGGGAAAATGATTGGCCCATTGGATTGGTCTGGCTGCTTACAAAGGGTCTTGAAATAGTACCATGAGTAATATATATATATAAAATATAGGCTCGCTAGTATAATGTAGTTTACTTTTAAATAATCTTTATAACGTCTGGCGGAAGTAATGGCCCACGGAAGTGGTCTGGCAATAATAAATATCAATTTTTGATAATATTTTTGAAAACATATTTAAATTTGAGTGTTTCTACTTTAACGTAGGTGAGTAAGTCTTTTATACAACTTAAGTACGCACACTGTCTTAACTGCATAGTAGACTAGAAATCCTCAAAATTTCAACATTGCTAAAATTACGTAGGTCTGGGGGCTCTGGGATCTTACTCTAATAAGAATAATTCTTATTCTTCCTCATACAGAAAATTAGTGATAGCTAACCATTTACAGTTTTCAATTTTCCGAAAACAGAATTGATTATAGTTTCATTGTGTTTGAATAAATATTTTGGCACTTAAATTTAATCAGAGTCTTCGTTCATGTGTTCCACTTCGAGTTTCAACAAACTATTTGTCTTTCGCTTTGATTTTCCGTAGTATATCTGATTTTGTTTTTATCCAATTGTGAAAATCAATCAACAACATTTTTGAATTGATCTTAGCGGTCAGAATGGGTTTCAAAGTTTCTACTTTTAAATGAGATTATTTAACTGTCTACGGAAGCGAATACTCGTTCTACGAAGATAAAGGCTTGAAATGTGTGATAGATCAACCCTATATGTTCTGTTTGGGCCCTTCAAGCTCTATCATTTGGCATGCATTTCAAACTGTTATATTCATTAATGAAAATTGACCCAAAAAACCGGTGGCAACCCATGTTTGGGACAGGATTCAAAATTGCAACCTCATATATTATGATTAGGCCTCTGCGAGTTCTATCATTTGACATACATTTTGTGGTATAATATTATACAGTTTTAATTAAAACAACAGGCTTTGGCAAGGCAACTCTGGTTAGCTAGTTTCAGCAAAATGCATTACTATCATTCCCGCATGTCTTATCTGCCCATAGGGAAATCTCATAATTTTTCATTTTACTGAAAACTTAATGACTTGTTCATATTCAAAAGCATATTGATGTATTACTACATTTTAAATTTTATAAAAAAGTACTAGTTACTTCTTCAAGATCGTGCCCCGAAAGACAATAAGAGGCGAAATCTTTCTAGTGAGTTGGAGCAGAAATTGTAAAAGTTTGGATATCCCTTGGTCAAAATTCGAGATATTAAAATTGAAATATTTCCGATCTAAGGCAAGGGAATTCGAGTCCTTTATCATTCAATTGACTCACTTGAACTTCAAGAATCACTATATAGTACTTTTTATTTAACTACTATTGTATCTACAAAATGTTTTTTTTTTTGTATTTTCCCAATTCACTTTTATATACATAAAATTAATATTTCATTCCTTTGATCCTTTTTTCAAGCTGTGCTCATTAAACGGCATTTTTGTAGCCATTTACTGATCTGCAGACGCACAGCATAGGCCTTTGTTTCGGAAGTCGTATCTTATCTATCTGCATCTTGATGCCTTTGACATTCTATGGCGTCTAGTTTGAAGTCATTGCATGCGTCTGCGTATCTAGCAACTTTTATGGCTGACGTTGTTTTGCGTCATTTGCGGTTGAAGTATTTTCCCATCTTTCTATACAAAAACGTCTTTTATGCTTCTGATATTATTGCAATTCCTGTACATCTTGCGCATTCTCTTGAGTGCACAGTCGTTTGCTGTTGATGGAGTGGGTTCTAATGTGGATCTAATAGTTTAGCACAGCAGGCGCCTTTGCGTTAGCTGCTGCACAAAAAGATTTCATTGTTTCACCATGGCGTGGGACTTTATCAAAAAGGTTTTAAGATGCATACAAAATTAAAACAAGGCGCATTGGTTAAACTACATACCTGGATGTCAATAAAAATTTTTAAATTTTAGCTGAATAACTCAGCAATCAATTGGAATAATTATGCTAGTATTTTCGAGTAACACTTTACTCTGTTTCTGATAGCATTTTTTCGATAATTTTAATAATATCATTACTATATTTGTTATTTAGGCAAATTACTTATAAGAATTTAAGTTTCGCAAATATGTTCAATTTAGCTTCTATTGTTTATTTATTGTTGTGAACATATGTATGTATCTCTTTCCGAAATATAATTTTAAGCGTTGTAACTTTTAAAAGTTACACAGTGTACAGCCAACTACTTACATCAAAAACTGTGCTGATACTGTACTAAGGAGTGCCCCAGAAAAAACTTACGTTTTTTTATTTTTTATATTATGCTCTACCCGATAATCTCATAGGTTTAAAAAGACACAATATTTGTTCTATATAAAGTGACGTTTAATATGATGTATAACACTTGAAGATAGCACTTTTAACGACAAAGATGTCTAGCAAGCAACAAAAAGTCCGCAAACTGATTTTGTCCACATAAAGGGTGTTTTTTTTAGAGGTATAGAGCTTTGAATTGACATAAAATACAAGAAAATCGTTTTAATGTCCATCAATTTGGCTTTATTGGAAGGATAATTTTATGCCATTAATGTTTAAATATGATTTCGCGCATGTGGCCGCCGCGGCTGGCTCGAATAAAGCCAATTCTACAGGTCCAATTTTGAACCACTTTTTCGAGCATATGGGGCCGTATGTCGGCAATAACGCCACGAATGTTGGCTTCCAAGTCCCCTAACGTTTCTGGTTTGTTGGCGTAGACAAGCGACTTCACATATCCCCAAAGAAAATAATCCAATGGTGTCAAATCATACGATCTTGGTGGCCAATTGACAGGTCCATTCCGCGAAATTATGCGCTCAGCGAATGTTTCCTTCAATAAATCGATTGTGACGTGCGCTGTGTGGCATGTAGCGCCGTCCTGTTGGAACCACAACTCATCCACATTCATGCCATCCAATTCGGGAACAAAATAGTCGGTTATCATGGCTCTATACCGGTCTCCATTAACGGTAACTGACTCTCCAGCATTATTTCGGAAGAAGTATGGCCCAATGACTCCACCAGCCCATAGAGCACACCAAACAGTCAGTTTTTGTGGATGTAATGGCGTCTCAAGGGTCTCATGTGGATTCTCTTCACTCCAATTGCGGCAATTTTGCTTGTTGACGTAGCCATTCAACCAAAAATGAGCCTCATCACTGAACAAAATTTTGCGATGAAAATCAGCATCGAGATCAATCTCATTTTCGGCACATACACCAAAATCACGACGCATTGCATGGTCTCGCGGCTTTAATTCTTGCACAAGCTGGATCTTGTAAGGTCGCAAGCCAAGATCTTTGCGCAAAATCTTCCATAAAGTTGATGGACAAAGCTCCAATTGCTGTGCACGGTGGCGAATCGATTCATTCGGGTCCTCTTCAACATTTTGCTCTACAGCGGCAATTGTTTCTTCGGTGCGCACTGTTCGACGTCTCTGCGGATGCGTATTATCACATAGAGTAAACGTAGTGCGAAAACGATCCATGGTTAACCGAATTAATTGCTCTGATGGACGATTATGTCGACCATAAAATGGACGGAGCTTGCGGTAAGCTTCGCGAACTGAACTATTATTTTCGAAATAAATTTGCACAATTTGCAAGCGTTGTTCTTTTGTCAACCTGTTCATGATGAAATGGCAAACCAAATTGAACATAAATGACATTAGAGTTGCCAGATTTGACCATAAAATGCTAGTTTTATCTCTATTCGAAAAACAAACCTCTAAAAAAAACACCCTGTACATGCAAAATTCAGAGTAAAAATATTCAGCTATAGCAAAAATAGTTGGTGCATCAGAAAAAACTGTCGTTATGGTTATTTCTAATTATAAGATGGGTCTACCTGTTTCCCGAAAAAAAGTTTCAGGCAGACAACCAGAATTTTCTAACCTAAAGGTAGCAGCGAGGGTTGAGCGCTTATTTAAGCAGAATCCCAACACCTCAGTGCGAGATATGGCGGCTAGACAAGGTACTACAAAATCTACTGTACAAAAGATCAGGAAGAAAAGTAAGCTAAAGACATAAAGAGTTCAAAATGTACCAGACCGTTCTGATGAAAAGCAGTTGATGGCTCAGATGTGAGCCCGAAAATTGTATGAAAGGTACTTGACTAAATTTGATTGCTGTGTTATGGACGACGAAACTTACACTAAAGCAGATTTTAAGCAGCTACCTGGGCACGAATATTATACGTGACCGAAGAAGGGGCATGTGTCTAGTAAATGCAAAGAAAAAAAATTTCGAAATTTCCGAAGCAATACATGGTTCGGCAGGCTATATGCACTTGTCGTCTCAGAAGCAGACTTTTTGTTACGCAAGGCACAATCAATTCCAAAATTTATATAGACGAGTGCCTCGGAAAACGTCTTCTACCATTTATTCGTGTACATGAGGGTACCGTGATGTTCTGGCAAGATTTAGCAACCTCTCATTACTCTAAAGCTACGATGGAATGGTATGCAAGTAAAAAGATCAATTTAGTTCCCAAAATTGCAAGTCCGCCCAACTGCCCAGAGCTTCGCCCAATTGAAAGATATTGGGCGCTTATGAAAAGAGATCTTCGAAAGACTTCAGACATAAGTGGAAAAGATCGTACCTTACTGTCGATGAAACAACTGTACAAAATTTAATGAAGGGCCTTAAGGAAAAAGTAAGAAATTTTCATAGAAAAAACAAAAACTTTTACGTAGTTTTTAGTTATTTATATTCTGCCATTATTAATAAAAAACGTAAAAAGATCAAAAAAATGACTGGGTATTTTTTTATAACTAAAAAGCAAAACGTAAGTTTTTTCTGGGAGTCCTTAAATATGTACACAGAAACATCACTGATACTGACTAAAATTGTAACCATAACTTTAAAATCCAACAAAATTGACAAGTGAATTATAAAAACTACATTACTTAAATTCTGTGCACTCAGAAATTATCCTAAATGACTACTGTTTCTTGGTGCAAGTGCACGAAAATGGTAAAATTAGTGCTTTTAACACATTTGCTACATAGGAAATAAGAAAATTATAAGAATTAAAAAAACATACACATTTTAATTTCTAGCAAATACCACTATCTAAATATCAAAATTTCATTAAAAAAATTAGCATTTTGGACTTAGAAGTGGCCCTCTTCAGAAATTCTGACCCTATTTGTAAACTTTATGTAATTATTTATTTTTATAAACAGTTTTTAAGTTTTTGCTAAACATTGAGAATAATTATTTTGTTTTTGTTTAACAAAGAAAATTATGATCTTATGATTTCGAATTTTTTGAAACAAAATACTCGAAAATTATGACAAATAGAGTAAATAAAACCTCGTATAATTTTTCTTAAAAAATGCTTCAATTTTATAAAAAAATAAATAGTTTTAAATACTTTTGTTTAAGCAATAGCTTTTTATTTATAAAAAATGTTTCTCAAAATATCTTCGACATACATAAAATCTCAGTTTTTTATTTTTTATATGCTATTTTTCAATCAACCCTAAGAATGTATTTGCTTTCAAATCAAAATTTCCGACATAACTTTGGACAATATCATACAAGTTCACATTTTTCAAAGTTATGTCGTGAATTTCGATTTGAAATCAGATACATTTTAGAGATTGATAAAAGAAAGTGTATACAAAATCCACAAATACGACGTTATGTCGAAGACATTTTAAAAAACATTTTAATAGCGTTCCAGACGTTTCTTTAGTAATTGCTGGCTGTTTTGTTGTTTGGAAATTATGCCGGGTAATATCAAAAATACATGTGAATTTGAAAATATGCAAGTTCTCGGAACATTGAGCTTTTTTGCATATTAGTTCGGCAACGATTAGAAGGCACCGGAGACATTGACTTTTATTTTTTTCCCTGAATTTTTCCCAGAGAAAATTTTATTCCCAAAACTTTTGCCCCACACTTTCTATTTCCCCAAACTGAGGACCCTGATACTGATAACGAATATGGAATCAAAAGCTGGGGGACGCGTCTTGTTTCGGAGACATATTTATCGAAAGTCAGGGATATAGTTGCTTCCTGATAAACTCAATTTTCGCAATCAGATTTTTTCTTATGACGATTTATTCTTCTGTACGCGAAAATGTTTCGAAAATTTTGTAAGTTTCGTAAACTGAGAACATTTTCGAGCGTCGAGAAAAATTTATATGGAGCAAATTTGATAAGAAAACAGCCTCAAAAACTTAAGAAGTAAATCTGTGGTGCCGTTTGTCGAAACAATTTACTGCTAATTTGAAATTTGCAAATAAATTTAAAATTACGATTGTTAGATATATTAAAAGCACGAATATCAGAATTTTTATTTTTGATATTTGTGTTATTTATATACTTCATTCTGTCTATTTTTATACATTTTTTCATACATTTTAATGGCAGCGGCAACACTGACCAATTTGCCAAATTGCCATTCGATTACGCGTTTGCATAGATGAGTGTGTTGCAGCAAACAAGCTCCAAAGTTTTTGAGTTTAACATGCTATTCTAGTTTTCTCGTTAATATATATGGGTCATTCCATACCAAATCGGCTGCATTTTTTGGTCACACTTCCGATTTTTTTCAAAACTCTATATGTTTTTGCGACTGATAGGAAACGCATTCATGGATTTTTTCTAATCTCGATTTTTGTCAAAATTTGATTTTCTTTTTTTCAAAAATTCATAGCTTTGCGAAAAATTCACCAATGCGGTCGTTTTTCTTTTTTATTTAGGTTTTAACTTTAGCCTTTATCGTTTATTTTTAGTTTATTTCAAAAAAAATTGATATCCAAAATGTATGCCCTCATCGATTTTTTTGAAAACATTTTCAAAAAATCTTTGATAGATGAAAGATCTCTTGAGTCCGGTTCGGTCGTGGGCAAACGTTTCGTTTTATTTTTTTCATAATTTATATTCTTTATACCCTACACAGAGGGTATATTCACTTTGTCATTCCGTTTGTAACGCATAGAAGGGGGCGTGGCAGGTATGGAAAAGTGTATATATTCTTGATCAGCGTCACCACCTGAGTCGATATAGCTGTGTCCGTCTGTCTGTCTGTCTGTGTGTCTGTCTGTGGAAATCAAGTTTACGGGAAAACTAAGCAAGCTAATTCAATGAAATTTGGCACACAGGTCAAACCTTCTTGCAAGCTGCTAGCATATAACAATGGGCAAAATCGGTTCACAGCCACGCCTTCCGCCCATACTCTATGTAAATATACTCAAGTCCATTTTGAAAAAAAGTTGCAGCGATTTTGATGAAACTTGGTGATTTGGTGAATATGAAAACAACATTGAGATTAGGCTAGGTCTTAAGTTTACAAAGGTTCTTAAAGGGGCGTGGCACAGCCCTAAATTTTAACTTTTATGACGCCATTGCTCGTAAACAGTGCAAGATATTGTGATGAAATTTGGTACACGGATACAGATCTTGTAAATCTTGAATTGCGCATAAAGTGGGCGGAATTGTAAAAGTAGGCGTGGAATTTCTTAACAATTAAAAATTGGGATTTCGTATAACTCCAAGTTCCACATACGATTTTCATTAAAATTTTAAAAATGATACCACTGAAAGTAGTCAACAATACAAGTCACGTCAATATACTGAAAAATTTATTTTAAGGGTGTGGCACAGCCTACAATATTTATAAACGTTATAAAAAGAGAACTAACAACGCAATCGTTATGAAACTTAACATGGCGGATACGCTTGCTAAAATGTGTCTTCTTACAAAATTTTGGCACAATAGCGCCGGTGGGTGTGGCACCTCCCATATAAGCAAAATATATTTAATGCTATAGATAATGTGCTATGAGAGTTATCCTCATAAAATTTTGTGCAGAGGTGTCGGTTACTATAAGCTTTGAAATTCAATGAAACTTGGCAAGATAAAATAAGTAGGAGTGGCACCTCCCTCATTAACATAAAGTTGTAAGTGCTATTTTAAGTGAACTATTGGAGCAATTGATCTGAAATTTGATGTAAGTGGTTTACTGGGTATTAGACACATATGTATCAAAAGCTTTTGAAATAGCAACAGTGGGCGTGGCACGTCCCATGCAAATAAAATACCTTAAATGGCATAACTATCGAAATATATGAGCAATCATACTGAAATTTGGTGTAAGGGGATTGTTTATGTAAGGCTATATTTTAGATCAAAATTGAACTGTGTTGTACCAGTGGGTGTGTCACCGCCCTAAATTTTAAGAATTATTACGGCACATATCGCAAACTATACAAGATATTGTGCTAAAATTTGGTTTGATCATGTCAATCACGAATATCATTTATTGAAACAAAAGTGGGCGGAATTGTAGGAGTGGGTGTAACATATTTCGTGTTTTACATTTCTATTCTATTTTTTTCAACATTTCCCATATTTTTTTGACATTTTCAACCTTTTACTTTTTCCCATTCAATTTCATTCGACATTTTCTTCGACTCTTTCATTAATTTTTCAGCATTTTCCATATTTTTCGACTTATTCAATTCCTTTCAACTTTTTTCAATGGTTTTTATATATTGTCAGCATTTTCAGTTTTTTCCAACACTTTTCAACATTTTTGAACCTTTTTACATTATTTTCGACTTATTGAACTTCCTCAACATTTTTTTAACATTTATTAAAAAAGTACTTTCAATGCTGTGAGTTTCGGCCTGGCCGAAGGTAACACCTTTACTATTTTTTTTTTTGTTTCGTGTTTGACCATAGTTTGACAAACAACAATTCTTAAATTTATGAATCAAATAACATTGCATTAAAAAAATTTTAAATTTTTATTTTAACATTAGAAAATCCAAGTACACATAGCCCCATGCAATGACTATTTTTCGATTTTTTTACGTAATAATTAAAATCGTAAAACTTTTTTGAATCAGCTTTATTTAATAAATAAATCTAAGAATAACATCCAGATCAATAATTTTGTGAATCAAACCATAATACAGTAAGCCATAATTTTAATAGTCCTTTTTTATACTGAATTTTATTTTCTCTAACTAAGTAATGAAGCTTCTGTTCATATCCATATGTACCAGTTTGTTATTGTGCTGTAACAGACTCAGACTTATGTATATTCCAACCAGAATGATATTAAATTAAAACCAAATTAAAATAAATTTTAGCAAAGCATAGCATATCGAGTAATAGACATACAGAACAACTTTTTTTTATTATTTCATTAGTTTTCAAGGAAAATAAATATTTTCTTATATGAAATTTTGATAAGCTTTTTATTTTCAACGTTAGCTGAAATGGCCCAGTGAAGCTATTTCAGACACACCAACAGCTAAGCTATTAACTTAATTTTAATGTCAGAAATATTTTTTTATTTGGCACTCAAATTATTTTTATTAATTGTAACTAGACGCATTATGTGAGGTTAATGTGAGTGATGTTCACCTGATCTATAACCTTCTAGCCGCTAAAAAAAAAAACAATCAGATTTACTAATAAAGGCAGCATGTGCCAAAAAATTTGGAAAAATATTAAAAAAGTTTACATATTAAATCTTTTATTTATAAATGAAATTTTTTAATTCGCATATAAAAATAATTTATTTTATTTTATTTCATTTGATTGCGCTATCTTTGTACTTAAACGCGTGCTTTTCCACTTACCAGAAGCACTTAAAATGCATATTTTCATATTAAGTAAGTTGTATTTTTCGATAAAAAACAGTGAACACGTAGTTTCGAAAAAAAAATATTAATTTACGATCTCTAGTATTTCAGTGTCATTCCTTTTTTTTATAAAGTTCAAGCTTAATTGCCATCTCTGACCACCGCAGTGGCCACTAACCGAATTTCTTTTTATTATTTCACCTAAAAGCGGTAATTTTTAAAAACTGTTGTACTTTTATTGCTCCGCATACTTCAAAGGCGCACGGGTTACCTGCCACGGCATTTGACATTAAGTCAGTTGTCCGTTACACTGCAAGTGAATATGTATGTTACCAATAACAAGCCAACTATCAAAAGGCTTGGCAGTTTGCCCATATTGACATGTAACAGTGCAATAGATAAAAATGGAAAAGAATATTACAGCAATTTAACCAAACGATGCATCTTTTATTTGGTTTTTTTTATAGCCATTTTCTACGTTATTTCTTAGATATTTTTAACAGTTGCAAAACTAAAAATATGACCCACATGTAAAAAAATTCTTTGACGGTAAAAAAAGTGTTAACTAAGTTAGTTGTTTTCCGGTATGTCGCTTGTTCTTATCACAGCTACCCATCTTTGTTTGTTGCAGTGAAGTACCTGCAGTTATTTGCTCTGAAGTAAATACGGTTCTTATTTTGTCAAAGATGTATGCGACGATGAATTTTAATGATCACTTAATTTCACTTTTTGACGGCTACCTTCTTCCAGAGCATTTCCGAAACACGTCCGCATTTCCCTATTTCCGCGTTTACAGTATCACAGTAAATACAACAACACTCTTCAGAGTAGGTACATGTATGCGTACATAAAATAATTTGTATTTACAGTTTCTTCCGTTCACATAACTGTGCATAAATACATATGTACATTGGTGAACTGATCTATTCTCTATTGATATTTTCCCTAATAGCATCAGGGTAATATGTATATGAAGACAAAAACCCTGATTACAAAACAGTGATGTCTTTAAAATAGCTTTTTATCAAAGTAATAAGATATTTTGCCTTTGTACCGAAATTTTGTTTAAAAATATCTTGCTAGCACAAGGTATAAAATCATGATATATATACCGTATTTCTCTTATGTCTTAATACTAAAGTAGTGCTTCACCCGAGGCGAGGCGAGGTTCTAGTTGTTCTCGGTCTCGCCTCGTTTTATAAATTTGAGTCTCGCCTCGCCTCGTTCTCAGACGAGGACTCGCAATCACATACCTCGCCTCGCCAAAGCTACGCCTCGCCTCAGTAAGAACCGAGGATTTCATTACACTGAAAAAAAATTATCAGGCCTGTATATTGTCGGCATACAAGCAAAATTGACTATCTGCAAACAAATAATAAGTGAGTGGCGCTAACTAATCGTTTAATTACGTTTACATCCTCTTAAATTTGTGAAATATTATTTTCGGTTGTTAAAAAAAAAATGGTCAATTTTGCTTGTATGCCAACGATATATTCAACTAGCAAAGCCGGCACGGCACGCATTGCTTCGCCTCAAGAAGTAAAATAAAATATATGTTTTTATTTTTGGTGGATTGAATCATATGTGATGATTGATGAGCTATGATGAATTTAATTCTTTTCTTTTATGGGACGGCGTGGCATTGTCCATTTTTATTCAAATCATGCTAAGTTACGAACCTTTTAGAAACTATAAGAATTATGTGTACCAAATCTTATCCATTTACGTCATATAATTGCTGAGATATAAAAAAAAGGTTTATTCATCTGCGTCAAGTAGTTGATAATACCAAAGCATGCTATGAACCTTCCCCAAATCATAAGAAACATAAACATATGCCAAATCTTCAGTCGATCGATTGAACGGTTTTGGACATTAACAACAAAGTTTTTTACCGACGTAAGGTTCACCTTATTAAATGTTTCGTCATATAATAATAACAAGAGAGAGTAGTAACGGTATTATTCGAACTCTCATTCGATTAAAGATCATTTTAGTACTGCTGACTCCAAAGACTAAAGATATGTCGAAATATATGGACTCTAAATAAAAGTAGCCTAAGCTGAGCTTCTTAATGTGAAAGCAACGTGGTGTGAGTTCGGTGTGAATCGGTTAACCGGTCGTCGTGAAAATGCTATTTTAAAAATATTTTTGTATGAGGGCCACCCTAAAGATGCACTCAAAATAAAAGCTTTATAGCCTTATCTATACTTTCCAATAAATAAATATCGAGTCAAATTTCAAAAAATTTTTCAGAACCGAGAACGAGGCGAGAACGAGGCGAGAACGAGGCGAGAACGAGGCGAGAACGAGGCGAGTACGAGGCGACATGCCGGTGTGATCTCGCCTCGCCCCGGTCGAGCGAGGCAAATTTATTTTTCCACTTCGTCTTGTTCTCGCCTCGTTGAACGAGATCGCCTCGCAGCCTCGGTGAAGCACTATACTGAAGCCATACACATAAGACATTTGAAAAACATGATGCCTCATGTTTTCAGAGACACGTGAGATAGGGCCAATTATTAGTCAATATTTGTCACTTTGTCAATTAAATGTGAGAAAGATCTGATGAATCGCTAGTACGTGGGTCCGAAACTGACTTTGCAAATTTGTAAAATGTAAGTAAAAATTGAATTTGATAACAAAATAAAATTATATATAATAAAGTTCTACAAGACACGGAATTCTTCTTTAATTATTTTTAAGGTGTCTTTTAACAGCTCAGTAAGAAACTTTTCCGAGTCTCTTCAAAGATAATAAAAAGGGAAAGTGTCTTTATACTTACTTCATAGGTCAATTGGCTCTTATAAGCCCCCATAAAGAATCTATAAATTAAGTATGTCATCTAAATGATGCTTTAAAATCTTTGTGAGTTACTAGGGCAGAAATGCGCACAAAAATTTTTTCGAGAGCTCGTTACAATAACATCAATTCCGGTAAAAAAAACTCAAAAATATTTTGGGAAAAAATTCCGAGTATTGAGAATTATTTTGCGAAAAATTCCTAGTATTAATGAAAATTTTGAAAAAGTAAAGTAAAAATAAAAATCTGAAGCTCAAGTAGCAAATGAATAGAAAACAAAATTACACAAACAAAACTACAAAAAACAAAAACCTTGCAACGATAGCGAACCGAAATTATTTAACTTGAGTACCGGCAAGAGTTCATCGAGCCAAAGGCTTTGAAGAAAAAATGACAGGAACAAAATACATGCGATGATTGCGGTCCAAAATAATTTAGCTCGAATAACGGAAAGAGCTCGAAGTGAACTCAATATTTTTTGTTGTTGTTTTAAGAGCTGGAATAGCCAAATGAGCTATGGGGTGCGAATCCATGTACTAGGGTAAAAAAACTTTTTTTGCTCCTAGGAATTACTTTCCAAAATTCTTCAAATCAATTAGGACGCATTTTACGTAACATTCAACAACCTCGACTTATCCCATAAAAACGTTAAGCTTGTAGATAAAGATAAATTGCTGTGTTATGAAAAATTGAGAGATTTTTTAATTTTATTAATTTATTTTTAATGTGGCAGTGTGCCCTTATGTTGGCTAATAGTTTCCGATAAACTTTCATTTGTACAAATTAGAAGTAATAGTACGTTATTGAAAGGTACACCTATCCCCTAACTCACACGGAAAATAGGTTCTTCAGAAATCCATGGGAGTCGAATTGAAAAATTTTATATGAAAAACCGTGTTAAATGAAAACAACCTCAAATGTACTTATTAATTTATTTATTGAGCAGAAATAAAAGTAACATACTCAAAAATAATAATAATAGCTAAAGTAGAAAATCCAACCCAAAAGGATTTAAAAACCGTGTAAGATCGAAAACGTGTAAAAAAAGTAGCGTATAAAACTGAGGATGGATGTATATGAAATACATTTGCGACGCATTTCATGTTAAATGAATACATTACATTCCCGGGAGCGCTTTTACTTATCGATATAAAAATATCAGCTTCACGATCGGTTAAGCAAAAGCTGATATATAAGCGTGGAAAGATTTCCTATTTTCTTAAATTTTTTCAAGCAATGCACTGATGAACTACCAAATAATTGCCATTGTTCCCCAATTATGCATTGTTGATATTAAAATATCAATAGGAAAAAATAAGTGTCTGTGTGTGCGTAACGTAAATAATTCCCTTTTTCCTCCAAGAGACATAGAGTTAGGTAAACAATACGAGGAAAAATTTCCCACATACTTCTCCATTTTTCTTCTAACTTTTCTTCAGTTATATTTTTGATGTTGGAAACATTGCGAAAGAAAGAACTGTGAACATGAAATATATTCTATCCAGAATTCTGAGACTCAGTTCAGTATATTCCCAAAAACCGTAAATCCATCACTGTTTTAAAAATAAAAGGATGGTCATAAGTTCATAAAGTGAAAATAATGAAGGTTTCGGTAACACAAAAATTGATCGAGATATGCGTAAATAAATGAAAAAACTGCATGAATTGGAGTTTTTTGGGGATGTCTAACGATTCTTAAGATAAAAAATATGTAACTACAAAAAGGCACCTCGTTTTTACATTCGAAATTTAGATTTCTCAAAATCAATTTTTTTCAGATACTTTGTCAAAAAATATGCGATATGTGTTTTTGGAAAAAGTTTTTCCGGACATATTTTCGAAAATACGATTTTTTGAAAATCACAAACTTTAAAAATATATGAATTTTCGGACGCTTATATTTCAAAATGTACGTAAGGTGGAAAAACAGTTGCGAAATAAAAGTTAGCATTTTACGTCTATTTTCTAATTGTTGCATTCAAAACTTTCTTTTCTTAAGTTACAAGCAATAATTTTGCAATTTAAAAAATAAAATCAAATTGCGGTATATTTAATTTTGTTGAGAGAAAATATAATCTTAGCAATCATTTTGCTATTTATTTCAAATTAGTCCGAGTCGTGGTCCTCTAGATATGAGTTTTTTTATGTCGCCACGAGCAAAAATTAATCACAAAATAATTAGCAAATTCATAGAAAAGAAACAATGCAACGCACTAACACAAATGGATAAAGGTAAATGCACCGCTCACCGTAGAATGACCCATATGAAAAACCAGATCTTTTTTTGTGTAAACCAGTGTTACTGCAACTTAGGTGGTACAGAAAAATTCATGAAACTTTTATTTAATGGGCATAATCTTTTTCACTAGTTGGACAAAATCAATGTTAAAAAGATCAATTATGCAGATAAGAAACACCCTAATATCCACAAATATTTTGTGCACTGATTGTAAATACCCGTAATTGTAAGGTGTTCATATGAATTAAATAATGTTGCAATGCAGCTGCTTCCTACTGCAACCGCAATATCCCCTGGTGGTCGGTGCTCTTTAAGTACTCAATTTGTTCGGACAATCAAAACCACAAAGTCATATCAAGCTAAATAATTTTTAATAAATCACCTGTCCCTTAACTCAAGTTTTTAGCAAGAGCAGACAAACAAAAAAAAAATCTTTTGTTTCTTCACCTGGACAGTTGTCATAAAGAGGACTTTTGGTGAACGAGTTGATTTTATGCTTTGAAACGCTCTGGAACATAAAATAATAATAATAATAACAAACAAATCATATTTCCTGTAACTAAAATGACAACAACAACAACAACAACAACTTCCGTTTACAAACCATATAAAACGGTGACAAGAAAACAAAAGAAAAAATCATAAAGTCATGTTTTCACACAGACGCGACACTGCATTTGATGTTGCATGTCTGTCACTTGATTGTCAGTTACTTAGTCCGTCATTCACTCAATCAGTGAGAACAGTACCAGAAATGCAGACAGTCGCAGGCACTGAAGTGATCGTTTGTTATGACAGACCGTACAATATGACTTATACTTACGTACATATATGGATGTGTAATACCCGATACTTGATTGCGTCTTTGTTGCAATTGAGTTATAGCGTAAGTCCTCTTTTTCCACCCGCTCTTCCTGAAAGTCGCCTGCTGCAACTAACTGTACATTGTTAGGGTGCTTGATATATCCTTGCATGGGAATTTTTTGATGACGTTTATGATTTTCTTCTCCTGACTGCTTACGTGCTCAGAATCCTTGTTTCCTTGTTATTGTTTGAGTTCATTGATGCACAACACCTTCCAAAAATAGGCTTTTCCGTGAGGGGAAATTCATGCGATTACGAGGGTGGCATAGGTGTTTCACGAGGGGTTGTTTATTTTAGTCGCTAGTGCATTTGGTTTTGTTTCAAGATAAATGATTTTGATTTTTTTGAGGGGTCGTCGCTGTTATTATTGCTTAAAAAAAAGGGTAAGCAATTATCAATAATTTTAATTGTCGTGTAATTTTGAAAAATTGTAAATATGTTTCACTTATGTATTTAAAATGTTAGTGGTCTTTGCGGGAAATATAATACACTTAACATTTTTGAAACTTTCTGGTGAAATACTGAAAGAAGGAATCAGAGTAGTGCAACAATTTAGTGACTTTTGCTTAGTGACGTATTTCAGTTTAGGTTTTTTGATATCCTTAAAGATTACTTCGATAACCGCATATGCAAATGTATATTTTAGTTAGTCCGGGTTCCGTGATAATGGAGTCAACATAGGTGTGATAGTTTTCTATGTTCTTATGAGCAGTTTGTAATTTAAAGCTTAATTCCAAGAGTCCGTTTCGTTGAATTTTCGAAAGTTGCAAAACTTCAAATTTATAGAAGAAGGATGTGAAATGCATGAGTGTGCTTGGAACAAGTGCTAAGTGCATGAAATTGATGAATATGTATAAAATACGATAAAATTTTGAAATCTTGTCAAAACTTTCTATTTCAAAAAGTTTTCACTTATTCCAGTTTGGCGGTTAGCATTGTCATAAGAATTACAAATGACATAATTGGATTTTTTAAAGCTGCATATTTGAGCATAATCAATTTCTGAAATACTTAATAGACTCGAAAACTTTTTTTAACCAAATAGCTATCTTATTAAGATTCTGAGATACGCTCACATGAAAATTAACACAACAACCTGTTTTAAAAATTATATGACTGTCTGACTGAGGCCTGTATCAGCCGGATTTTGTGGTTAAAAATTAAAAGTGTCAGTGTTTCGACAGAGAAAAAGCTGAAATATCTCTGACTAGTCGAATAACCACTTTTTTCGGCTGATACGCAAAAATCGGTAATATATGAAAACTGTCAAAAAAGTTGCCAGTATCTTAGTAAACAAACTATAACAGGGCTCAGAAGTTTGAGTCAGCGTTGTAATTGCCTAACTGTTTGGTTAATACTTTTTGAATGCAAGCGAAATGAAACCTATTTGAGAATATTATTGATAAACAGGATATAGATTAAAAAGCAAAAGCTGTCATACGAAATATTATTTTCAAAATGTAAAATCTTATAATGCGCTGATATTAACAGCGCTATCAAATTGAATTGGGGATGTTGCTTTAATATTAGCAATTGCTTGAATATTAAATTATGGCGGTTGAAATTATATCTTTTATTTAGAAGTAAAATTTAGATCACGTATAGCATTTTTCGAAGAATATCAAATGTTTGACTAAATTTTCTAGATCTTGTTCATTTGTTTTCCTTAAAAAACTAAAATGTGTGCAGGACCTTCAACAAGTACTTAGTGAATTTTAAAAAGTTATATGAGTAATTTATGATGACTATATATCTGAAAGTAGATTGAAGCCACATTTTTTGGGTTTTTACGGAACTTACGTTATCTTTAACAGCAAATTTGAGTAGAAAAATTGTAAAAAAAACTTTTTTTGTTCAAAAAAAAATTTATTTTCCATGGAATTGTACAAAAAAAAATGTGGCAACTTTGTTTTAGCGGCATTTCCAATTTCTTATTTTAAAACTGTGCGCATTGAAAAACAATATTTCAGAAAGAGCTATCTGGTTGATCATTTAGAAGACATTAAACAATACGATTCCTTTTCAATCAAAAATCGCTCATGTATTTATTTCAATAAATGAGCGTTTACCAAAAAATGTTTTGATTTCAAGCATTTTGTTATGCTGCTGCTTCTTAACACAACTATTCAACAAGTAAAAAAAAAATGAAGTGCTGAAAATTATTTTATAAGACAAGTATTGGGTAGATACAATTGAGACAGGAAGTTTTCTTTCGCGCGATTGTCAAAAGTGAGTCTCTAGTCTCGTTGCCTATGATCTTGACAGTCTTCTAGTTTAATCACAAGAAATTTGTCTGGATTGAAAATAAAATTTTTTTTGGAGGTGACGTGATCTGCAGTTTTTTTACTCTTATTTTTTCTCCATTGTGACATATTTGAGAAAATTTCCGATATGCCTTCCGATTTTTTAAACTTTATTAGCCCTCTCCGGAACGCCTATGACGAATTCATTTATGCATACTTTTGACTATCTCTGTCTTTTGGAAGAGGCATATGAGCGTGGCCTGGAATGCCATTTCAAAAAACTTTTCGTACCATGGGTCCTCACACCAAGGGGTGTCGTTTTTGATGGAGTCGTGGTTGAATAATAGAGTTTTAAATTAGCGAGAGAACTAAGTCATCATAGTAAGATGTCCAGAGTCGGTAATTTTTAGTATAAAATATAATTTTTGCAAAATGGTAAATATTATCTTATCAATTGGATATTTGTGCACATTACTTTCAGATAGTAATAACACAGGTCTACAATGATTTTGGTGCCGTTAGAACTAAAGCAAATTTTAATTAGATTTGATACCCTGACTCTAGCAATATATAAATTTTTTAATGCTACGTGTAGTTTTCGAAAAATCTCAGATGTAATGTAAAACAAAATAAACGATTTTAAAAGATTTTATTAAATAATTCTTCAAATTAAAAACAGTTTAGAAACTTATTTTTTTTAATTTTCTACGATGAACGCCTTCGGGGCACTCCCGCGTGATACTCAAACAGTAATCTGCCATCATATGTCCATCCCAACGAGGGCTACATTCTGATACTCCTCCTATAGTTTTGTAGAATGAGCAATAGGCACAGCTGCATGTTTATTCCTAATATCTAGTAAAACACATTTCAAACTTCGCTTTGAGTGTCCACAAACAATCTCCATTCCTCAGATTTGTAGCTTGTGAGTTCCATTTTTGTTAATAGACCACCAATGTCATTACAAAATAACACATCATCTTCTGAGCTGAAGAATGGAAGAAATTCTTTTTCACGATCGCGATAAAATGAAATTTTCGTACCTTGAGATAAAAGATTTCTTTCTTTGAGTTTAGATGCTACTAGCCCAGATCTTTCTTTCGAAAGGTCAAGGTCTCTTATCAAATAACTTAAGGCATCTTGAGAAAAAAGTGAGGGCATCGTTTGTGTGACAAACCTGATAAATCCTGACTCAGAGGAGACGTTATGTCGTCTGAGTACAGACGTGGTCTTTTAGCAGACGGTAAATCAGGATACATCATTTTCTTTTTATTTATGCCATGTAATTCAACAACACAAAAATATCAGTCATCCGTGTGGTTTTTCGGTTCAGTCCAAATCATAGGTGCACTAAACTTTAAATGACTACGCTTACCACTTGACCACTGTCTTAAATGTTCAGTTCATAACTTGCACTCAATGTTTGGAACCCACGGCTTGTTTAGGGCTTTCATGCCGATCTTAAAGTAATCAAAATACGCCTACTACATATTCACCACAAATGTAACAAAATGTATTCGGTTCATTTATACATCACCTCCTGGCCGACGACATATCGGAATTACTAAGTAAGATAGGAAATCCATCAAATATAATGAAATATAAATATGGCCAATACAGTT
Source organism: Meiosimyza decipiens (assembly GCA_963680825.1). Classification (NCBI taxonomy): domain Eukaryota; kingdom Metazoa; phylum Arthropoda; class Insecta; order Diptera; family Lauxaniidae; genus Meiosimyza; species Meiosimyza decipiens. The sequence goes on from OY804259.1 coordinate 32,547,760, forward strand.
TTTTGGTAATTATCTATAGATACAAATCTGTACGTAGCATTAATGTTTTGACGACTAAGTAAGAACTCTCGAGGGTTAACTAAGCAAATTATAACATAGAATAGTCAGCACCAAAAAACAATTTTTTTTTTGCAGGCCTGTGTAATCATTTGCAGTGATTTATCATAAGAAAAAAGGTGTAACAGATAATTTTTGCAAATTTCACTTACAAAAACGTCCTCTCCTCAGGTTGCTAAATAAATAGGGTTTTCGGTGCTGGAGCCAGCACCAGTGGGTTTTTTTAAGGACCATATTATCGATATCAAATCCTTAAATTTGTATTTTTTTAAAAATATTAAGTTATATCTTTTTTAGTAAACTGAACTAGCCCATTTGAACGGTCCATGGCAAAATTTGTTTTCCAATTATTGGAACATTAAAAAGAATCTTTAAAGTAACTATCTACATTGGTTTTAGAATGATTGGGTATTTCTAAGTAGAAAACAAAAATTGGAGAGCGAATTCGTCTCTAAATGGCAGTGAAGGTCACCGAAATAAACATTTCCTTGAAACAAGAAGCTGAGATATTAATTAAGTAACTTAATAGCCCATAATAAATATTAGGTAGGATGAACTTTTTACAAATCAATACCTGATTATTATGTTTGAGATCAAGTAGTATTCTTTTAATCATAATAATAAGCGATTTGAGCATGGCAGGGTACAGTAGATCCCGCTTAATTGATCAGTAAACTGTGCAAAATATTTGGATCCATTAACTGGAGAGTCAATATAGCGGGTCCGTCTTATTTGATCAAACGTATAATTTAAAATTATCCCGAATAATTGATCGAATTAGTCAATTAAGCGAACAAAAAAAGTACTAATGACTTTTACTGACCATACCCCAAGAACCCAAAATGAGAATCAGAAAAAATATATATCTTTCAGTTTTAATTAAAAAGTTTTATTTTTTATTTTAATTATACCACTTAGAAAAGTAAAAGTAGCTTCAATTCAACATAAGATAAAATAAATAAGATTTAAATATTTCTTGTGAGGAAGAAAATATGTGCAATGAGTTTAAATATTTTGAAGTAGTATGCTAAAAGTTGGAAGTTTCTTCCTCTTCTGATCTCTTAAGAGAAGAACTTCACATGTATTTTTCACTTGGGAAAAATTTTTTCTTATTCTTTAAGCGGGAAAATCAACTAAGCAGGAATCATTTAACAGGGGGTTGCATATTTCAATTGAGGAAAATTTCATGAGGTTTTTTTAGACCAGTTACCCGGGGAATTCAATTAATTTTTTTTTATTGGTTCTCACTTTGAAATTTTGATTTTAAATTTGAACAAAAAACAAAAAAAAAAAAAATTTTTTGTCTATAATTTTACTGAACCTAATGCATAATTACTTTTGTTTAACAGTTAATCAAATAATAAAATAATATCATATTTTTTTTTTGTAGATCGTTCAATTTCCTACTAAAATAATGTTTCATTTCTACAATGTTCTCATGTCAAGTTATAACAATAAAAAAAAAAATTATTTTTTTTCCATGTAATTTATATGGAAAGTTAGAAACAGGCACCTCTAAATGTTAATATTAAGAGCTCAAAGTCTTAGAGGCTTCATTCTTCACCTTTCTGAAAGTTTTAAGCCTGTTTTTTAGTTGAAAAAATAAAGTTGCTCAAAAATGGCACACCCTAAAATATATATATATATATATATTTACCTAAATGAGGCCAGATATATATATATATATATATAAATATATTAAAAATTAAATATAACAAAAACTACAAATAAAATTTCGGCAATCGGTTACTAACGTTACTTTGTTGTATAAGTGGAAATCGCGACAGGCTCGGTATTACTTTTTTTTCGATAAATTTTTTAGCGGCATAGTACCGATTTCTACAGACGTACTATGTTGTTCTGAAGGAGTATCTTTAATTTTCTTAAAATCCGATTTCTATAAATCTTGAAAGAACAAAACATGGAAGTTACGTGGCGATCGTATGGGTCAAGAACTAAAAGCTACATGGCTATTAACCCTTAATGTTAACACACTTTGCGCTTGTTTTTTTTGGCTTAAGCTTATTATGAATTTAATACAGCTCATATTTACATCTTTTATAGGGAAACTGATGTCAGCTGTACTAAATATTAAAATGGCGTCTTGTCGAAATTGAAATGAAAACAAAATGTAACCACTACATATATAACATGCATATACTTATGTATTAACATTTTGTAAAAGTGTTATTTGTTCTCTTTGTAAAAGTCAAATATTCTGACAGAACGTTCTGCACATGCTATTCAAAACAGACAAAAATCAGTGCTCGAGGACATGCACGGAAACACGAGAAAAAATCACGTCAAGCAAAAACATACTGCAAAATGGTAAAGCCAGCGACTACACTTCCTGTCATTTTTATTTTTGTATTTTTTTGGTTTGGTATCAGATTTTTTAATTTTGTTGACATTCTTTGAAATGGCAAAAAAGGGACTTATCATATGCTGCTCCTTTGAACATACAAATGAAAATCTATTTTTTTCGCACATGTCATCCGCTTAAAAACGGAAGCATTTCGGACGCCTTATGTGTGGGTGTGCGAGTTGTGCCGAATTTTCTTCATATGTAGACAATACGCTAACAATTGCGTGTAAATATCCACATGCAATTTTTTTAATTCATTTATAATTATCAAACAGAAGAAAAATTTGTAAAAGTTCACATGTGACGCTCTCCGATAAAATCCAACTTGTGTATAAAAATCCGTATGAAACAAGGAAACATCTATGAAAAACAATGTTACTCGTATAACATAAAGCTGGATTTTAACATATAGGATTTTTGCAAAACGTTTATAGTTTTTGAAATGACGCAAAACTTTAAGTTTTTTGGTAAGAAATATATCTCATGCAAAACATTCCAAATTATGATTCTAAGCTCTGGCATATATCTAAGTGTCTCATCTTCATATAGGACCATCTTCCTCAGGGGATGTAAAAGCAGATTGATAGGGACCGACTGCAAATTCATTATTATATAGAAATATTCCGGGTATACTTTACTTTCATCAGCAGCAAACTGGGTCGTTTGCTGCGCCAGAGCTTCTTAATTATATTTATTTTAACACTAATATAAGGAGTAATCGTAACTATTATTCGATATTTTGCCAACCAGTCAGTAGAACTAATTATATGGTTTTAGCTTCTTTTAATCGCATGACTACTCTCATTAACAATTGCAATGTACATAGTACTAGCGTTTAAAAAGGTCAGCTCAAGCTTAAATTGGATAATAACTGTAGCTAATTTTGTGATTGTGAAGTGATTTTATGATATGGCTAAAAGTGCAGATACAAGTATGGCATGATTTTTAATTTTGTGATTTTTATTTTAAAAATCGTTTTTTTTTCATTAAAAATAATTGTATTTTTTTATTTTTATTTTTATCGGTTAAAAATAATCGCTATTTTGGACTTATTTTCGATTAACAATACTCGCTATTTTGGATTTTAATTTTTTTCGATCACAAATAATCGTAATATTGGATTTGTATTTTTTTGATCATTTATAGTCGTATATAATTAATTTATATAATTAATTGTTTTTTTTGGATTTGTACATATGTTAAGATCAAATGCATTCAATCTTTTCTATTTCTATAGTATCAGCTGGGCCTATTCATTTTTTTTAACGATCTATAAAACTGGCCAATAGACTTTGTTTGGCACTCTCTACAGACTGTTCTTTGGGTTATGCAAAGTCCTAACATACTGCAATGCTCTTCGACTTTTCCATTGTTTCTTGAACCAAAATAGTTTTGAACCAACCACCGAGCACCTCATGTTGTGGTTTTTATATTTATTTCATTACTCGAAAGCTAGTGCACTTAAAAAATTTGTTTTAATGTTCAAAAATGCAGAAAAAGCTTAAATATAATGGAAGTCATAAAAATATTCAATAAAAAATATCCTATGAAATCTAATATACCGAATTGAAAGCCAAATAAATAAAGTTTTTTTGAATAAAATCCTTTCATTCATATTTAATGTGGCACATTTTTCTCTGTTTAGCATAAATTCAAAACATATGTAGGTATATATAAGAAATGGCCAAATTTGTATACTGCATTGGTCTTAGAATATGACTAACCATGCCATTAATTTTTCAAGGAAAAACAGAATAAATTGGAGAAAAAATTTAATTTTACAGAATTGAATTTTCTGAAACCAGCATTGATAACAGGATACAATTTGTTTTCTTTTTGTTGTGTATGAATAAATATTTTGGCACTTAAATTTAATCAAAGTCTTCGTCCATTCCTCAGCTGATTCGTTCAGTGCCACCTTGAGTTTCAACAAAATACTTGTCTTCCGCTGTGATTTTCCGCAGCATATCCGATTTTATTTTTTTATCCAATTGTAAAAATCAATTATGTTTAAATTGCTCTTGGCGGTCAGAACAGCTTTCAAAATTTTTATTTTCAACTGAGATTTTTCATATGTACTCGTCTTGTTCATGGAAGCGAATATTCGTTGCACGGAGGCGGTCTTGCCGGGTAAACAAAGGAAGTATTGGACTATTGCGGCCATTTCATTGTAGTGTTAATGCTCAGTTTCCAAATGAGTAAAAATTTCCACCCCATCGTTTCGCAAACAAAAACAACATTCTCAGAGCTTCGAAAATAATTGATATGGTAATGCCTTATTTGACAACTTTTTTGTGGAACAGTTTTGATCACATTATGAACGTAAGGCTTGACGAACACAAACTAACAAGAACAAACTGAGCTAGATAATGATCGTTAACTTTTAAGAGAAATGCAAAGCTTAAAGTTAATGGAAATAAAACAGGATAGTTACAGAACTTTTCACAAACGTAAAGGATATTCGCTGAAAATACAGTAGTAGCCTGTAAAATGGCATGCTTCATTATGGCCCATAGTCAAAAGTAGTCCCATCCTACAGTTTTAAATTTGAGATCAATGCCATAGATATTGAAAAAATTTCACATACTTCATTAGCCAGAGTATTCCAAATTGATAATGAACTTGCAGATCCAATAAGTGAAGAAGAAACTAGTAAAGGTGTTACCTTCGGCCAGGCCGAATTTCACATACCCTACACAGCATTGAAAGTTCTTTTTAAATAAATGTTAAAAAATGTTGAGGAGGTTGAATAAGTCGAAAATAATGTTAATAGGGCCAAAAAGTTGGAAAAAACTGAAAATGTTGAAAAAATATAAAAACCATTGAAAAAAGTTGAAAGAAATTGAATAAGTCGAAAAATATGAAAAATGCTGAAAAATTAATGAAAAAGTTGTAAGAATAAAGAAAATGTCGAATGAAATTGAAGGAGAAAGGTTACAGATTGAAAATGTCAAAAGAATATGGGAAATGTTGAAAAAAATAGAATAGAAATGGAAAACACGAAATATGCCACGCCCACTTTTGGTTTAATAAACAAACCAAATTTTAGCACAATAGCTTGTATAGTTTGCGATATATGCCGTAATTATTCTTAAAATTTATTGCGGTGACACACCCACTAGTACAATACAGTCCAATTTTGATCCAAAAATAGCTTTTTATAAACAAACCTCTTACACCAAATTTCAATATGATTGCTCATATATTTCGATAGTTATGCCACTTAAGGTATTTTAATTGTATGGGAGGTGCCACACCCACTGTTGCTATTTCAAAAGCTTTTGATCCATATGTACCTATTACCCAGTAAACCACTTACATCAAATTTCAGATCAATTGCTCCAATAGTTCACTTAAAATAGCACTTACAACTTTATGTTAATGAGGGAGATGCCACGCCCACTGATGCAATCTTGTCATGTTTCATTTGGTTTTAAAGCTTATAATAACCGACACCTCCACTCAAAATTTTATGAAGATTACTCTCACAGCACACTATCTATAGCATTAAACGTATTTTGTTCATATGAGAGGTGCCACACCCATCGGCACTATTGTGCCAAATTTTTCCAAGAAGACACCTTTTAGCAAGTATATCCGCCTTATTTAATTTCATAGCGATTGCGTTGTTAGTTCTCTTTTTATAACGTTTATAAATATTGTAGGCTGTGCCACGCCCTTAAAAAAATTTTTCAGTGTATTGATGTAGCTTGTATTGTTGACTACTTTCAGTGGTATCATCCCTAAAATTTTTATGAAAATCTTATGTACCAATTTGGAGATATACGAAATCCAAATTTTCAATTGCGAAAAAGTGCCACGCTCACTTTTACAATTCCGCCCACTCTATGCGCAATTCAAGATTTATAAGATCTGCATTCGTGTGCCAAATTTCATCACACTATCTTGCACGGTTTACGAGCTATGGCGCTATAAAAGTAAAAATTTAGGGCTGTGCCACGCCCTTTTAAGAGCCTTTGCATACTTAAGACCTAATCTAATCTTAATGTTGTTCTCATATTCACCAAATCACCAAGTTTCATCAAAATCGCAGCAACTTTTTTTGAAAATGGACATGGGTATATTTACATAGAGTATGGGCGGAAGGCGTGGCCGTTAACCGATTTCGCCCATTTTTATATGCTAGCTGCTTTCAAGAAGGTTTGACCTTTGTGCCAATTTCATTCAATTAGCTTGCTTAGTTTTCCCGTAAACTTGATTTCAACAGACAGACAGACAGACAGACAGACACACAGAAGAACAAACTGGCATAGCTACATCGACTCAGGTGGTGACGCTGATCAGAAATATATATACTTTTCCATACCTGCCACGCCCCCTTCTATGCGTTACAAACGGAATGACAAAGTGAATATACCCTCTGTTTAGGGTATAAAAAAAACATATATTAATCATTGCATTCTTTACATCACAATATGAATGATTTTAGGTTATCAAAATGCTACCCAACTCCGATAGGTGTCCGTTTGTGCACATGTAGGAGTATTCGACTTGGTACCGACAATCATATGTTCGTAATGAATATATAGAAAATCATCAAAGGACATTTCATGCGTCCTATTCCATGTTGACACTCGTATGTTAAACAACCAAGTGCGCAGAGTGCAAAAAAAAGGAGCAACCTGGCCATATTGTTGTTGCCTTTGAGTTTAAAATGAGTTTTCAATTTAATTTCGTTTTTCATTGCATGCTTTCTTTATTTTTTACTTTTGACGCATGCTTGACATTTTTTGACGTGTGCTCTGTTATCTTTTTGACGTTGCATATGAGTTGCACCTATGGCAGCACCAAGTTCTTTTGCCGTTGTTGTTTCCGTGTGTAGGATGAATTTCCTTGTTGCGTGTGCGATTCCTTTTTAACTTTAACCCACAATTGCTTTTGTAATATTTGCAAGAAATTGAACTGTCAAAATTTTTGACACGTCAATTCTTTTAGCTGATAGATCGGATTTGCAGCAGTTTCTTGGATTTTCTTTTCAATTTGCTATTGTGTTTAAAGAGAATAAGACTTTTTTTAGGAAAGCAAATAATGTCAAAAATTATATCTTAACATTGAAATAATCTGATTAAAATCAATTTTTAAAAACTGCTTATTGCATATATGAAAAACAAAAATTTTGAGTCATGGTCTTCGATTTTTTTAAAGTTTCATGGTTTTTGTTAATAATAATAAAAAAGCATATTCATAAAAAAAGGAGATCGAAAAATTCACCAGATTAATTCTCAGACACACCAAACATAAATTAACGTCTCATTCCCATTTCCTTGTGTGTTTTGCAGTTTTTTGGGATCCATTAATAATTCCTTGGAAATGTAAAGTATCTCAAGATCCATCAACCAGGGCCGTATCTAGGTGTGAGCAAAGAGGGAAATTTCCCTGGGCAGTACTTTAAGAGGACTTATCTCATAGACGATCCCAGTGTTTGCTACTTTTGTCTATCGAATTTTGTAAACTACAAATTTGTTGCAGTTGGTTTTCTGGAATAATTTTTGGCTTTCGAGGTAATTTCGAAAAATTAAATTTTTCTTCTAATTTTCTTTGCAGTCATATTAAAAGGTGTTTTTTTTAGAGGTTTGTTTTTCTAATAGAGATAAAACTGGCATTTTATGGTCAAATCTGGCAACTCTAATGTCACTTATGTTTAGTTTGGTTTGCCATTTCATCATGAACAGGTTGACAAAAGAACAACGCTAGCAAATCGTGCAAATTTATTTCGAAAATAATGGTTCAGTTCGCGAAGTTTACCGCAAGCTCCGTCCATTTTATGGTCGACATAATCGTCCATCAGAGCAATTAATTCGGTTAACCATGGATCGTTTTCGCACTACGTTTACTCTATGTGATAATACGCATCCGCAGAGACGTCGAACAGTGCGCACCGAAGAAACAATTGCCGCTGTAGAGCAAAATGTTGAAGAGGACCCGAATGAATCGATTCGCCACCGTGCACAGCAATTGGAGCTTTGTCCATCAACTTTATGGAAGATTTTGCGCAAAGATCTTGGCTTGCGACCTTACAAGATCCAGCTTGTGCAAGAATTAAAGCCGCGAGACCATGCAATGCGTCGTGATTTTGGTGTATGGGCCGAAAATGAGATTGATCTCGATGCTGATTTTCATCGCAAAATTTTGTTCAGTGATGAGGCTCATTTTTGGTTGAATGGCTACGTCAACAAGCAAAATTGCCGCATTTGGAGTGAAGAGAATCCACATGAGACCCTTGAGACGCCATTACATCCACAAAAACTGACTGTTTGGTGTGCTCTATGGGCTGGTGGAGTCATTGGGCCATACTTCTTCCGAAATAATGCTGGAGAGTCAGTTACCGTTAATGGAGACCGGTATAGAGCCATGATAACCGACTATTTTGTTCCCGAATTGGATGGCATGAATGTGGATGAGTTGTGGTTCCAACAAGACGGTGCTACATGCCACACAGCGCACGTCACAATCGATTTATTGAAGGAAACATTCGATGAGCGCATAATTTCGCGGAATGGACCTGTCAATTGGCCACCAAGATCGTGTGATTTGACACCATTGGATTATTTTCTTTGGGGATATGTGAAGTCGCTCGTCTACGCCAACAAACCAGAAACGTTAGGGGACTTGGAAGCCAACATTCGTGGCGTTATTGCCGACATACGGCCCCATATGCTCGAAAAAGTGGTTCAAAATTGGACCTGTAGAATTGGCTTTATTCGAGCCAGCCGCGGCAGCCACATGCCCGAAATCATATTTAAACATTAATGGCATAAAATTATCCTTCCAATAAAGCTAAATTGATGGACATTAAAACGATTTTCTTGTGTTTTATTTCAATTCGAAGCTCTATACCTCTAAAAAAACACCCTTTGTAAGAAAATTTTGCAATTTAAACAAAAAGTAAATCGAGAAAAACTAAAAATATAAAACTTATTAAAACCGATTTATTAATAATCTGTTATTTGAAGTATGCTTAACTACTATAGTTAAACGAGCTAAAATTTTATATATGTATATAAATAAACATATATGTATAGGGGAAGGCGGGGAATATTTTGCGGCACGTTACAACGCCATCTAATGTAATTATAAGGAATTAGTGTTTGAGTAGTGCTCATGTAACTGCCAGGTTATAGCGACATGTCGACCTTCCGTTGTGGAGAACCAGGGGGCTCATCAAAATAAGTGCGGTCAATGTAAAATTCGAGCATTTTCGACTTAAGTAAATTCATTTCATACCAAACTTTTAATAAAAGGCAAAGTATTACGTCGTAGTATATATATTAGTGACATTCATTTCTTTTGACAATGATATGTTTATGTTGATAAGTTTTTGTTTCACGCGTCTGTATGTTTACATAGGTTATGGCGACAGATTGGTAGGGAAAAAGTGGCATTGTTCATCACTTGTTTCCGTCATTTTATTCAGTTTTCAGAAGTTTGGAAAAACAGAACAGTCCTGCATCTATTGGACGGACATTCATCACACACAAAAAACCTGATTTTTATCCTCAAAAAATTATTAAAACAAATGTATTATTATTTTATGTATTGTACTTTGTATACCGCTTTACCCCACCCGAGGGGCAAACCGGTAGAAACGTACTTTTATCTTGCATCGCAATAATAAACATCTTGTCTTGAGTAAATAATGAGCCTAATAACCTTAATAGACCCAATATAGATCGAACTAATGCCCTACATGCTCAATTGTGCGAAAAAGTTTTTTTTTTTGTTGAAAACTTGGCTAAACCTTTAGGTACACCACTTTGCCCCGCTTTCCCCTACATATGCATACATATATAAATATATACATTTGTGACTGAACTATACTTCGAAAACGCCAGCTGGGATTTTGATGAAATTTAGAATTTCGGTGCACACCAAAACAAAACAAAAATTGGCCAATCTTCAAACTTTGAAGTCTCTTAGAGGGGCGTGGCAACTCCCTAAATTTTAGCATTTATAGCGTCATATCTCGCAAACGATCGGATGCATATTATAAATGTCTTGAATTATACCAAAAATAGGTGGAAGTGGAAAGTGAGCGTGATATTTTTTCACACTCGAAAAATTTTATGCAAAATTACTTGAAAACGACATCCACGGTTTTCGTAAGAGTCTTAGAGATAGTACCATTGACCATTACAAGCTCAGTCGCAAAACTGGCAAATACTCGTTGACGGACATGGCCCAGCCCACAATATATATAAAGGTAATAATAATAGTACCTATAACGCAATCGTTATAGAGTTAATATCTACGAGGTCTACGTGATATAAGGTGGGTGCAATTTTAGCTGTGGGCATGGCACCTCCGATTATAACAAATTGTAAGCGGTATTTTGAGTGCAGAAATTGGAATGATATTTAGTGTAGGTGGCTTACTTGCTATAAGGCGTGGCACCTCCTATACAAGCTGTTTCAACCTAAAAACGAAAGACTGAGCTATGGTCGGTATCCAGGTACTTTGAAGTTAAATCGGACCACCGACTTTGACAACTGAACAAACTTCTCTGGACATAATTTAAAGAAGAACTTATTAAAATTCTTTTGAGTGTGATTTTGAAGTTCACCTGGGCCTCATGGTTCCTACGTGAACGTTCTTATATCTCTCAATATTTTGATTTTGAAGTCTCAGTGGAAATTTCTTATTCACAAACTGTACGTCTTAAAGGAATAACATTTCAGAATATTTACAAATTTACAGGCAAAATTCACTTTTTTCCGTTACATTCAATTTATTATTACATTCCTTTTTTCAACTTACTCGTACACGATTTTCTGCATCATCAGACGTTAACTGCCACCCTAATCGAATTCTAAACAAAGCAAATTTGATTGGAACGCATTTTTCTGCCTCCGAAATATTCGCTATGATTACGTCCCAAACTAACGAACGCACATCTTTGATTTCTTTAAAAATCACCATAAATTTACATCAAAAAATGTTTGCTCAGTATTTCAAAGAACATAAATCCGCTTACCATGTCTAATCAAAAATATTTATATCACCTTTATGTTTCCTGCCGAATAAAAGCAACATCATCTACATCTTCCATATTTGTCTTTAGAAATGCAACAAAAATTAAATGTCCTGCAAAAAAAAATCCTTTGTTCTTGCGATATGCAAACGTAAATAGTGCAGAACCAATTTCTAAGGAATAAAATTTTTGCATTTCTCCCTTTTCTTTTCGCTGTTGCTTGAAAATTCTATTAAGATTATGAGGTAGATTTTCGCACATTTCTACTTCTATTTAATCAAAATATCCTTGGGTGGAAAAAATGTTTACTGAAGGGCGCTTGCCTCCAAACCATTTCAGGTAAAAGTCACATACTTATAAAGTAAATCCCACACAGCTGGACATTTAATTAAGTATCCCTCCGAGAGTGAACTAAATATTTGCCTATGAACATTCTTTGAATAATGAGAATATTTGCTGATCGGTTTTTCTATTCAAAATATTTTTGGTACTTTTTTCAGTGTCTTGTTTTTTAAGGTTTACGAAATAGTTCAGTTTCTTGTCATAACAAGGCATAACGTTGTTTTTTGTTCAGAAATGTGTTAATTTTTTACGATGACCTCTATTAGCAGAATTTGACCTTTTAGAATTTGTAAATACAAAATCCTTACAATTTCTTACGTCACCATAGAGACATATGTACTATATGTATGAAGTAATGATTTTAATTTTTTTTTTTTTTTAAATAAAGCACAATCCCATTTATTTTTCATAATGGAATTTATTCACACGCATTGAGTCGGAAGTTCTGGTTAAAACAATGTGGTCGTATCACAGAATTTCGTCAGTAAAGACCATTATTACGTAAAAAATAAATGTATAAGAGCATTCGGAATGTACTACGCTTACAATCTAAAGATCCCGGTTTGGTCTCACCATGGTAAGAAATTTCTTGTGGTGAAAAAGTTCGCAACTTATGCCAAATATGGCATAAGTTTACTTAAGGAATCTTCTCCTATTTATATTAAACCACTGATTTATTACAAGATTTTATTATTGAAAACGAATATAGAATCAGAAGTTGAGGGACGCATCTTTTTTTTTGCAGATATAAACATCGGAATTCGCAGATACCACTTTTCAAATAAACGTTTTACGTTGAGAATCCCAATTCAAACTATGAAAGTGGTATGAAAAGTTATAATATTGTTTAATAAATGTTCTGTTCTATAGTTTTCAAGACAACTCAATTTTTCTGAATTTCGGACCAACAATTTCTAAAAAAAACACTTATATTGATTAGCACATCATATGAAAGGACATGAGAAGTTCTTTCTTAATGTATAAATAAAACTGTATCTTAATTTCAAAATATTGCAAATAATTATAGTTTTTTAAAAAAAGTTGGTCAAAAATTGCCATGTCTCAAAAACTTTAGCATAAATTTGATTTTTTTTTTAAGAACATTATAGCTAATAAATTACCTCTCATACGACATCCATATTTTAAATATCGATCTTAATGGGATTTTCAATGTAAAACAATTTTTTTGTAAGCTATGTCCCCGGTTTCTGTTGTCAATATCACTGAAACTGGGTGCGTCCCCTAACTTCCGATAACATTTTTATTATTTTCTCTAGGAACCGTTTTTGATAAAAAAAAAACAAAATCGTTGAGGCACTCCTAAAGTAAACTTGTGGTCCAAATATAAACACTCTCACAGTAGAAACTACTAAATATATTAAGTATAGGAAATCAGTTTCTTATCTTTTTTTTTATAAAAGTGACTCATTGTGCATTAGTCTCGCAAAGGCTCGCGAATGGCTCGACCGATTTAAATAATTTTTTTTTGTTAGGCTCGTAATTGCTCAGAGAAGGCTTATAGCAAAACAAAAGTTTGAAAAAATTGGGAAAAAAAATCGAAAAATTTTTTATGGAGAAAGTACTTAACTTGCGATTGAATTAACTTTCGGTTTGATTTTCCTTGTAAAAATTAAATGTTGGCCGTTCGCGTCAGTCATGTAAAAGGCTTTTAGCAAAAAAAAAATTCAAAAATTCGAAAGAAAAATCTTGAAAAACCGATATAGTGGACAGGAAGGGCAGAACAACGTCTGTCGGGTATTATTATTTTCAATGTACACAAAGAAAAATTTTTAAGGATTAGGACGAGCTCGCTTTAAAAGTTGTTGTTTTTATCTGATATTTTTATAATACAACTTAATACAATTGAAAATTTTCTCATGAAATCTCACCAAGAGGAGGGGGGAATTCAAATTTTCAAAAAAACCCCTCACGTAATTTATGAACGTCCCCTAAGACGTTTATTGTTGTTGACAACAAGTTATTTACTGCGTAAGAAAATATATTCTTGATAAAAAATTTATTGCATATATCGATGGGCCGAGCTTGAAAAGTTTTATTGATATTACCAGTGACATCCCCGGGCCCAGTTTGAAGTCCATTTTTTTTAACTCATTTGGCTCCTATTGGTCGAAACTTAACTTATGTTAGGAAAAAGTTGTAGAATATTTGATTTTGTGCAGAAAATGTGTAGTACCCGTTTTCATAACACAATGTAAAATAGTTTAAAAGATATTAGCAATACCTTTGTCGTGATCAACAGCGCTAGTTTATGTTTTGAAAATTATCTTATCCCGAATTGCCGTACCAAATAATGTTAAAAGTCCATTTTCGACCTTTTTGCATCGATTTTTATTCAGAGATTGGTTCTAAACGGGGTCCGATTTCGTCCCAAATTATGTCAAAAATATATTTTCGATCTCTCCTCATCGATGCGTGGAAAAAATTTATTTTTAGTTTTCACCAACTAGTATTTGCTGGATGAACATACTGCGTCACTGCACAAGAAGTCATTTGCGTTTTAACCTCAAGCTATGTACAGTTAATATACACCCTATCTCTCAAAGAAAAGCTTTGAAAATTGCAGTATCCTATCATTTTTTTTTCTTAAATTTTTTAGCAAAATTTCATTGTTTTGGAAAAGCCTGTAGTGAAACAACAACGAGTTGATGATTCTGAGGAGTGTTTGAGGCTCATGAAGCGTAATAAAGCTAAATTTTTGCGTCGGTATGTGACAATGGATGAAACATGGCTCCATAACTTCACCCCGGAGTCCAATCGACAGTCAGCTGGTGAACAGGATCCATAGCGTGAAAAGACGCAACAGTCAGCTGGCAAGGTGATGGCGTCTGTATTTTGGGATGCACATAGAATTTTGTTCATTGACTATTTAGAAAAGGAAAAACAATCAACAGCGACTACTACATAGCGTTATTGGAGCGTTTGAAGGAAGAAATCGCAAAAAACGGCCCCATTTGAAGAAGAAAAAAGTGCTGTTTCATGAAGTCAATGCACGATGTCACAAAGTCAATCAAAGCAACTGAAAAAACTGTCGAATTGGGCTTCGAATTGCTTCCCCACCCACCGTATTCCAAAAAAATCTACAATTAAAACGTGTCCTAGTTGAAGAGTGGAGCAAAATAGCTCCAGCAACAACACAAACCCTTGTCAAATCTATGCCATCATGACTTAATGCCATTCTTAAGTCTAAAGGTTATCCAGCTAAGTACTAAATTTAACATTTAAAGTGACGACAAAAATGTTTAGTTTACGTACTTTCCTCCTGTATACAAACTTTTGTGATATGAAATTGGTCTTTATTTTGTTTATACATTTTTTTTAATTATTTTGTCGATATTTTTTTTTGGAATTAAAGTTTTATGTTTGATTGAATTGAAATAAAGTTTGTTTTATTTGATTTTAAATATGATGTATACTTCCTTATGTGATCAACTTTATGTGCTTGTTCCAGACTTTTAGGAGAAGCTGCTCATCAAAGAGCAGTGGAAAAGGATCATGGTGTTCTTAGAAATAATTTTGTCAAATAAAAATACAAAATTTAAATTTAAAAATTAAGATTCTCTGTTAAAAATCGCAGAATAAGTTCTTACAACAAATGTCAAAATATTCCCTGCTCAAATTGTTCCCTCCCTTAGTTTCCTGGGAGTTTTTTTCTAATTTCCAAAAAAAAAATTAAAAGTTGAAAAGAACTTAGAGCCAAATATTTTGGTTTAAAATTGACCGATGTTCTGTTTCGATGCGCGGAAATTGTTGTTTCTGGCTACCGTCCTCATCACCGAATTTAATGATCTCAAGGATTGGCTCTTTTCTAAAAATACTGAGTTTTTCAATCTGCTAGCATTTTCCTTTGCATTTTATTTATAAATTTTGATTTAATTAAAAATTACAGCTGTTCTATAGCAATAAATTTTATGTAATGTAGAAACTTAAAAGTAATTTCATATGACTATAAAACTGATACAATTAATTCATTGAAGACTAATATTTTCAATACAGAGCCCCAGGTGCTTAACCGAAATATTGTTTTTAATGTTTGATTGAAAAATCCACTTAAATATTATCAGTTAAAAAGGCTCTCCTTACGGAGTTGTAATATATAGACGGATCTTCAGGGTTTAGTACAACACACGCCAGCAATAAAATTTAAATTGTCAATTTCACTGATTGCAAGTTAATAAATGAAGCTAAACCAATAGCATGACAGAGGGTGTTCAATTCTTAATCTCATAAAGGGTTGCTTTAGGTGAAGTGTTTGATTGAAACGGTGCTCCAAAGTGTTGACACAATATTTGGTGAATGGGTAACGAAGCAGCAGAGTGTATGTTTGACAGCACGAGTCATGATCATTAAAATTGAACAGATGTGATGACTACGAATTCTGGCTCAAGAAAACACTTGAATTTTAAATTTTCATTTTCGTCATATGAGCGACCTTCTTATGCAACTTTGCTCTAGGGGCTGTTTCTTGTACAGAGCATTTAAATTTTTTTTTTGTTACTTCGCTTCAGTGGCAACTATCTGTGCATCGATCGCGAGCTATATAGATTTTGGTATTCACTTAACTTTGCGTTAATTACATTTCGTCAATGCCATGGCATTCCACACATACCCAAAAATAGAAGCCAAGAACAACTTCCTATCGCATCTTTGCAATGTTTCGGTGATAATAAATTTACTTGAAGCGATTTCGGAAATTTATTAGCGCATTAAGATAAAATTCAGTGGCTGAAGTTGGTATATGCATTTTTCCAGCTCTGTTGATCGCTCTTATTTGACATAAAATTTAATGTCAGCTTTTTTAAGAGTGATAATGGCTTTGATGAGTGTTTCTAAGATTTTCATTTGTGGCACATGTGATTTAAGAGAAATAGCGCAACAGAGGCATGTGCAACCTATAAATGTTCATTTTTCTACAGTATTTAATTAACAGGTGTGGTTAAGCGTATGATATTTCAAAGAAGCATTGAACTTATTTGAAATATTTAATAATCTCGAATTACTATATAGCTTTTTCTATACGCGTGACAAATGAACAATTTTCTTGGGTCCCATTTGAATTATCAAATTTTGTGTCACAAAAATTTTTTTTTTTGAAACTCCAAATTTCAATAAAAATTCCTTGTAACCACATGCACGAATTAAAAGTATTTCAAATCTTACAAGTGCTTACTAGACTCAACTTAAATGTTGTATTATGAAGTTATGAAGGCATTATACTTCATCTACGGCTTCAAAAAAAATGTTTATTATTCCCCTGTGGCGCACTCCATTGGCTGTAACGGCTTTTCATTCACTCTTCGTGAGTGCATTGGATACAACTTGCGGGTTTTCGGATCCCCAAATGCGGAAATTCTGCTTACCAGCCTATCCGCCAATGTCAGAGCTTTGTCAGAAAACACTTTTATTTTGGGAAAGTCATCGTCATCATTCATGTTTTCCAAGATCCAATCAAAGAACGTTCAGCATTGCTGGTGGTGCACCGACAACAAATCTTGAGTAAATTGGACCTTCTACGTAGGTAAAGTCAAATTGTTCGTCAATATTCGCTGCAGTTTGGATGTGGAGAGGTCGAGATCTGGGGTTCGATGCCGAATTGAGGTGTTAACACTTTCCTTCACTGTAGCAATATTTTCGATCAAATTTCATGGGCGAAGTCTAGCACTGAGCAAGTCTCTTGGAATTTTTGGATTACATTGCACACGCACGCTTCAGAAGGCATTAAAGTTTGATTGAATTTTACGCATCGTAACTGCGATTGAACGCAAATTGTTGTATTACAATTCAAAGATTTTTATTTTTGCTTTCACTCTGTAGCGTTCTATGTTAAATTTCCTGCGTTTATAGATGACCAATTTCAGAGTCTGCTAACTGTTCTTAAACTACATCTCATGTTGATATACCCAATATAATAATAAAAATGAATAATTTACTTTAATTGAGGTTAGAAGTTCTGTACCTGACTTAATTGACTGGTTTTAAAATCAGAATTTATTCAAGGAAATTATTGAAATTGGCTACCACGATCATGCAACTTAACGCCATCGAATTTCTTTATTTAGGGTTTTGTGAAATCTCGGGCTTATGTAAATAAGCCAGACACAAATCCTGAGCCCAAGGCCGTGATTCAACTAGTCATCGGTAAGATACAGCCACATCTTAGTGAAAAAGTCATTGAAAATTTCATGAAAAGAGCAATGGTTTGTCATCAGAGCTGCGGCGGCCATTTGCTGGATATTTTAATCCATACCTAATCAGAAAATGTTTATTTCACAGTGCAATAAAAATATCAGAGCTTGCTCAAAAACTACATGTTTTTGTTTTTATATAAAAAAAATGGCACTCTTATTGGTACACCCTTTATTAGTAAGAGTTAGTAAATAACGAAAAATACGTGAACTGAAACAATATAAGTTATTTCCTTGAACGAAAGTATTATTTTGTGGTCATAATTTACTCCACACAAACGAGAAATATGGCGGTATCAGAGCTGATCAGGAGTGATAACTTTTTGATTCGAATTTTAAGAAAATGGAATTGGTTTTTAAAATTTCTTGGCAACATAAGCAGATTCATTTCTTTATTAAATTCAATGCCAAAAGAAATTTATGAATAAATGGATTCTGTTAAGGGAATTAAAGTCAGAAATCAAAAACTTGAACTCCATTCCAAATCTTTGGAGTTCAGGGCTCATTATTTTAAGTTGTATAACAAACTGAACGAATTCATCTTCGATTCCATTAAAAGAATCCACATTAACAGGTATTAAGCTATTTATGTATGATCTCAGTTTAAGGAATTTCTATAAAAAATTTGAAACGCCAATTCGATTGCTCATTTTTGTATCTATAAAACGAACACTATTCAATGGGAAAAGAAGAAACAGAACTCTAGACATCATTGCAGTAAGCTGCTGTCATCAAATAGTCTCGAGGTCATCAACATAAATACATATGTATCTATGTATGTGTGTTGTTATTTCTTTTACCTATGTGGCTTATATTGACGTCACTTTGGTAGTCACAGCCAAAAACAAATCAAAAGCGCCTCGCATGTCATTTCGGCATGAAAATTAATTGGCGCTTTTATAAGTTCCACATTGAACCAATTAAATATCTGTTTGTCTATCTCTCTGTCTGTCAAACATTGAAATGACATTTCGAATTAGTGCACTTCATTTTGTAGCATTAAACAAGTTAACACAAAAGTTCACAGCCACAGCTCGCTTTTGTTCGCAGACCCACGCACTTTCGCCACACACTCACACAGACACGAATGGCCGAAAGCCAGAGCGCCATTATCTAACTGTAATGTCCATCGTGCATTCACTTAATGGCGCAGGCAATTCAGCGTATGAGCTGTTTATTGATGGCATGAATGAACGACTGACTGAGCTGAGTGCGATTGGCATTCATGTCACCTGTTTTCATACTGGATGAAATGGCTTGCAGCTTGCATGTCACGCGACGTGACATTAAATGTGGTAGAAATGGGCTATCAGTATATCAACCCCATTATTGTTTGGAGCTCAACTATGGCTGTAAATAAAACGCTTCAGTGGTGCAATTTACAACTCAACACAAGTTTGACCAATAATTGATATCTGCTTGGAAATCAACAATTTAGAAACGGGTTGAGTTAATTATAATTTTTTTTTTTTATGAGTAATTTATAACTATGTTACGAGTAGTACATATGGGGTCTAAAAGCTGAAATATGTTTTAAACAACATTCAGTTTCGCGTACTGAAAATCTGTATTGGCCCACTTTCCCCCTTGTGTCACAACCTATCACATGATATATTTAGTACATAAATTATAATTGGTGAATGATATTAAGTTGACATACATACATATATTAAAAACATTCACTCTGAAAAAACGGATATATAGCTCTGAAAAATAGATAACATTCGAAAACTATTTAATGTGCTTACTTAACAATAGCTTAATATGCTAGTGGACACATGGAATAAGATTTTTTTTTTTTTTTTTTTTTTTTTTTTTTTATAAGATTATATCGAATAAGATTTGGATTGCAATTTTATGCTGTTATTGTTGATTAAAATATATGACTATTACATGCACTTAGATATCGGGTAATATATCTTGTGACTAAAAAAAACGCGGATCAAGAGTCAATACATCCGTAGTATCATTCCACTTTTGTTGAGTCTTAAATATCATTTTTTTGAAATTTAAATTCTTCTATTATTGATAAAGTGCGGTCTATTATATACAATGGCTCTCAGCTTATTTCGTGTGGGGAACATTTTTGAAAAATAATTAAATTCCTAAACATATTTATTTATGTATTAATAAAAGATTAATGCAATATTGAAGTTTTATTAATTTTTATTATAAAAAAAAAATTTTTTTTGTTAAAATATCCATTTTAAAAAGTTATTCATACAAAAACATTGCAAATTCTGACCTCATAGCTTATTTCGTGTGTATAAAAAGAACTTTGAATTTTATCCTTTGAAAATAAAAAAATATATGTCAATATTTTGTGGGGTATCCTTTTTGTTTGATGACGTCCTTCAAACGTGACTGCATTGAAGAAACCAGTTTCTTGGTGTATTCCGCTGATATCATTTCCCATTCCAACTTTAGTGCAGTTTTAAACTCCTCTGCGCTACTAATGTGGTGTTTTCGAATCTTGCGTTCAAGAATGTGCCACAAATTTTCTATGACATTTAAGGCAGGAGATTGAGCTGGTGTTTCAACAACGTGGGGGCAATTCCATATGAGCCACGTCTGAACTAAATTCGACTTATGTTTTGGGTCATTGTCTTGGTAAAACCTGAAGCTCTCTCGTATGCCCGAATTATCAGCACTTTTGAGCAAATTATTCTTTAAAATTTACAGGTAAAGTGTCTTGTCCATTGTAGAATTTATAAATTCTAAAGTACCAACTCCAGCCGACGACATGCATCCCCAAACCATAAGATGTCCACCACCATGTTTTACTGTGCCACGTCAGTTTTTAATATCCAACTCAGTATTGGGCTTACGCCAAACAAATGACTTCCCATCTGATCGAAACAAGTTAAATTTGCTCTTATCGGCAAAAATTATCGAGTTCCAGAATGACTCATCCTTATTTAAGTGGTCTTTAGCAAACCGTAATCGACTCATGCGGTTTTTTGGGCTTATGTACGGCTTATTTCTAGCTTTTCGCCCATGATAATCACCTTTTCTTAATATCCTGCGTATAGTTTCTGGGTGGCATTTCTTCCCAAGATCCAAAGCTGGAGCACTCAATGTGGGATCATCCTTAATTTTTCTTATGATCCATCTTTCGTCTGCATTCGTGAAAATTTTGTTTGGAGCCTCTCTGCTTTTGTTATGCAAGCGATTTTTACGAACAAAACGCTGAATTATGTACTGAACTGTGGATGTACTCAAATCTACTATTTCTGCAATCTGTTTTTGGGTTTTTCCCAACTAAAACTGTTTTATTATACCCTAAACAGAGGGTATATTCACTTTGTCATTCCGTTTGTAATGCTTAGAAGGAGGCGTGGCAGGTATGGAAAAGTACATATATTCTTGATCAGCGTCACAACCTGAGTCGATATAGCTATGTCCGTCTGTCTGTCTGTCTGTTTGTCTGTGTGTCTGTCTGTTGAAATCAGGTTTACGAGAAAACTAAGCAAGCTAACTCAACGACATTTGGCACACAAGTCAAACCTTCTTGCAAGCTGCTAGCATATAAAAATGGGCGAAATCGGTTAACGGCCATACCTTCCGCTTATACTCTATGTAAATATACCCAAGTCCATTTTGAAAAAAAGTTGCTGCGATTTTGATGAAACTTGGTGATTTGGTGAAGATGAGAACAAAATTAAGATTAGGCTAGTTTTGAAGTTTGCAGAGACTCTTAAAGGAACATGGCACAACCCTAAACTTTAATTATTATAACGGCATAACTCGTGAACCGTGCAAGATATTGTGATGAAATTTGGTACACGAATAGAGATTTTATATATCTTAAATTGTGCATAAAGTTGGCGAAATTGTAAAAGTGGGCGTGGCACTTTTTAGCAATTGAAAATTTGGATTTCGCATAACTCCAAAATGGCACATACGTTTTTAATAAAAACTTAGGGATGATACCACTGAAAGTAGTCAACAATACAAGTTCCGTTAATATTCTAGAAAATTTGGTTGAAGGGCGTGGCACAGCCTACAATATTTATAAACGTTATAAAAAGAGAACTGACAACGCAATCGCTATGAAATTTAATATGGCAGATATGCTCGCTAAAAGGTGTTCTTGCAAAATTTTGGTACAATAGTGCCGTTAGGTGTGGCACCTCCCATATAAGAAAAATACGTTTAATGCTATAGATAGTGTGCTATAAGAGTAATCTTCATAAAATTTTGTGTAGAGGCGTCGGTTACTACAAGCTTTGAAATTTAATGAAACTTGACAAGATTGCATCAGTGGGCGTGGCACCTCCCTCATTAAAATAAAGTTGATAGTGCTATTTTAATTGAACTATTGGTGCAATTGATCTGAAATTTGATGTAAGTGGTTTACTGGGTATTAGGTATATATGAATCAAAAGCTGAAGAAATAGCACCAGTGGGCGTGGCACCTCTCATACAATTAAAGTGCCTTAAGTGGCATAACTGTCGAAATATATGAGCAATCATACTGAAATTTGGTGTAAGAGGTTTGTTTTTGGAAGGCTATTTGTGGATCAAAATCGGACTGGATTGTACCAGTGGGTGTGTCACCGCCCTAAATTTTATGAATAATTACGGCAAATATCGCAAACTATACAAGCTATTTTGCTAAAATTTGGTTTGTGCATGTCAATCACGAATGTCATTTATTGAAACAAAAGTGGGCGAAATTGGAGAAGTGGGCGTGACATATTTCGTGTTTTTCATTTTTATTCTATTTTTTCAACATTTCCCATACTGTTTTGACATTTTCGGTTTTTTCCAAAACTTTTCAACATTTTTGAACCTTTTTACATTATTTTCGACTTATTCAACCTCTTCAACATTTTTTAACATTTATTTAAAAATTACTTTCAGTGCAGTGTAGGGTATGTGAGTTTCGGCCTGGCCGAAGATAACACCTTTACTAGTTATTAATTCACGTTTTTCAAATGACGTTCGTCGTCCCATCTTGAAAATAGTGTGATTCTAACTGTCTTTAAGATCTTAGTATGCGCGAGTTCGTTGAAAAAATGAAAATCTTTTCATTTTGTGTGTACAGTTAGTTTTGTGTGCCGTTACTTGTGTAGATAGAAAGTGCAAAAATCAGCACACGAAATAAGCTGTGAGGTGAAAATTTGGAAACTTTTTGTTTTGTATGAACAACTATTTTAAAAGAGATATTTTAACCAATATTATTTTGCTCATATAATGAATATTAATGAAACTTGAATATGACATTGCTAAATTTTTAACAATTCAATAAATATGTTTAGGATTTTAATTATTTTTCAAAAATGTTCCCCACACGAAATAAGCTGTGAGCCACTGTACGTATAAATAAATATAGCTGTTTGGGAAAAATAGTACACAGTGTTCGAGTCTAGCCATGGAGAATACAGCTGACAGTGCGCTTCGTTTAGATTCTGCTACTTTTTGAACTGGAAACCAAAACCGAAAAAAGAAGACACAGCGAGTAACACCGATACGTAACGCTTTCGAAAACTGTCACATTTCCCAAACCATACTGAGTGCGTTACGTAATATACTGCTGAGCCCCTTACTTAAAGTCTTCTTAATTCTTCTAAAATAAGATTGCAAAATATTGAAAAGACTCTAAATGAAACTGAAATTTCTTGTGAAAAGAAATTTCTCGTTAACTGATGGTTCCCTCTTCGCTACGCGGTGACTAACAGTGGGATATCGTGGCCATAACGGGTCATTTGAAAATTCCCCAGGCTACCATAGCAAAACACATTTTTTTGGCAAAATTCGATCTATTTATTCAACATAGTTTCCTTTGAGGGCGGTACACCAAATATAGCGATCTTCCAATTTTTCGATACCATTTTTGAAGTAAGATGCCGGTTTGTCCTCAAAACAGGCCTTAGTTTCGGCGATTATTCCCTCATTATCGCTAAATCTCTTTCCCGCGAGCATCCTCTTGAGGTCTGAGAATAAGAAAAAGTCGCACGGAGCCAGATCTGGAGAATACGGTGGGTGGGGAAGCAATTCGAAGCCCAATTCGACCATTTTTGCAGCTGTTTTGATTGACTTTGTGACATGGTTCATTGTCTTCATGAAACAGCACTTTTTTCTTCTTCAAATGGGGCCGTTTTTTGCGATTCCTTCCTTCAAACGCTCCAATGACGCTATGTAGTAGTCGCTGTTGATTGTTTTTCCTTTTCTAAATAGTCAATGAACAAAATTCTATGTGCATCCCAAAATACAGACGCCATCACCTTGCCAGCTGACTGTTGCGTCTTTCCACGCTTTGGAGCCGGTTCACCACGTGCCGTCCATCCAGCTGACTGTCGATTGGACTCCGGGTGAAGTGATGGAGCCATGTTTCATCCATTGTCACATACCGACGCAAAAATTCAGCTTTATTACGCTTCATGAGCCTCAAACACTCCTCAGAATCATAAACTCGTTGTTGTTTTAGGTCGACTGTGAGCTCGCGCGCCACCCATTTTGTACAGAGCTTCCACATACCCAAATATCACGTTTCGTTGATATCTTTAGGGTGTCAGCTATCTCGCTCAACTTCATTTTACAGCAATTCAAAATAATTTTGTGGATTTTTTGGATGTTTTCTTCCGTAACCACCTCTGTTGAGCGTCCAGTGCGTTTGCCGTCTACGGTGCTTATTTCACCACGTCGAAATTTAGCATATCAATCTGTTACGGTTGCTTTTCCTTTTCATTGCTTGGCTTCAACTGTTGTTATTCCTTTCAAAAAGCAATACTTGATCAGCACACGAAATTCCTTTTTTTCCATTTTTGCACAATATCAAAAGTTGCTTTACACAAAACGCTATAACTCACGAACCAATCGACCGATTGCTGTCAAATTTTGACACCGATCGTTTGAAGGTTGGTACCATCAATGGGTTAGCCTGGGCAATTTTCAAATGACCTGTTGTATACAAAAGTAATTAAGGAGCTAGTGTTTTAAGAAATTTTTATATCGTCTGATACTTTAAAATTTCTAAATTTTTTTCGGGTTAAGTCAAATAGTTGGTTCAAAGTTGAACTTTGATTGATTTTTCGGCTATCGGTTGAACGGTCTTGGAGTTCATTAACAACGAGCACACACACATTGAGCCTTATATATATAGATACATAATTTAACAGGCTTAAATTTTTTTTTATATATATGTACATAAGACCGTACCACCTTACAGGGGGAAAAAAAGCCTGTGATATAGAACAGCCGCATTTTTTATAGTGCTTCACCGAGGCTGTGAGGCAACCTTGTTCAACGAGGCGATTACGAGGCGAGATGCCGGTGTAATCTCGCCTCGCCTAGTTCGAGCGAGGAAAATTTATTTTTCTACCACGCCACGCTCTTGCCTCGTTCTCGCCTCGGTTTCGCCTCGTTGAACAAGGTTGCCTCACAAGCTCGGTGAAGCACTATAAAAAACGCGGTTGTTCTATATCACCGTGGAAACGATCGCTAGAATAAGAAGGACGTGAATCGGCGGAGTTTTGGAGAGAATTGAAGGTACTTATCGTGCACATTGGAAGAGTCTTGTGGAGGCCCTATGCTTCGTGAGGTAATAAAGAACACCAGAAGAAGATGAATCAAAAACAAATAAAAACCGGATCTCCAGTTAACGATTCATTTAAGGATTGCGGCGACAAAATAAATGATGTAAAGATGAGAGCGATGATAAGCTGCGTTTATGTGTGTAAATGATGATTGACAACGATCTGGTGACTAGAGCGACGCTGATATGTCTGGATACCGATGGATGAAAATGATATTTGAACCTATTTTGGGGACAGTACCCAAGAAGAAATTTATGATGCGTTCCTGATGAATTCCATAAATTTTTTTTCCGAAAAATTGCTCAAAACGAGTTTTTGGTAGCGCCGGGGTCAGAATTGATGTTGTGAAACAAATATTTCTGTCTTTTGTTCATCGATTATTTGATACAAAAAAAAATTCTAAATCAGCCCCACGTAATCCTTTGTTTTTTAGGGAAACGTTTCTAGTGAGTTAATGTTTTATATTCAACCTTTCAAATCGTATTAATTTGTTTGGAAAATGGGATAAAAGTTGGCCGGATCAATCGTTTTAGATCTAGGTATTGGTGTGAACACTATTTTTTTTATATGGACAAATATCACGCCATTGTGTGCCATCGCTGATATTCAGAATACATTTTCTCATGAACTGCGTGAAATATTGATCGACTAGATCGAAAGAATGGTAATCGGAAATTCCGGTTTCTATGGGATTTTCAAAATATAAAAGACAACTACCAATACACATAAGTATGTCCATCAGTTAATCTTTTCCTACAGGTTTATATTTTGACTTCAGTTTTTTTAAATAATAATTATTATAATTTAATTACTCAATTGAAAGACTATAATATAAAGTGTATATCATTAATTACCTTGATAAGTGGAGATCATCTTACCCTTAACTTTTACTGCCACAACAAAAATCATTTGAACTCATTTCTAATGCTCAGGTTCAAAACATTTACCATCATCAAAGGAACCAAAGTAAAAAACGTGTGGTGTTGAAAAATGATACCAAATGCCATAAAAACCAAGAAAACAACAAAACAAAATCAGTTAAAGCCACATAATGAGGCTTTTTCATTTCTGATCTGAATCATGATGATCCAATGAACCGAGTAACCAACTGTGCTTATAGCTATTCAGACAGTGGGTGAATGGATGTTTAGAAAGAATGGTCTTCATGTTATAATTGAGCCATTTGAAGAACTCCGGTAAGTTCACAAAATCGGTAACGAACAATGAAATATTAAAAAAAAAAAATCCACTAAAAATAATATTCTCGTTAGCAAGTGGAAACCAAATACATTGGCAGTGGAATAACAAGAGAAGCCCCTTTGCTGTTACGCTGCGAACCGTCTTCTTTTAAAGCCCAGGTTGATGATGAATTATTAACTCATCTGTAGGTGTCGGTGGCATCATATTGATGGTGTTTTTAATGAAGTTGTCTTTCTTCACAGTTAATTGTTGCTTTGCGAGAGTATTTTTACAATAACAAAAATATAAAAATTTAATGAAATTATCTAATATACTTTAATGCATATAAACAAAAGAAGTTCGAATTAATTTATACACACAAATAAATGTAGCTATGTAAATGGGCCAATAAAAACCATTTTTTCGTATTTCAATTTAGTATATTCGATTCCATCGAATTTTTTTTTTGGCAAACAAAATTTTGAAATCGTAAATAATTGACGAATTAAAAACTTACTTTCCAGTCGGTACTACCAAAATGTTTTCAATTACTCTCAAACAGCCAATCATGCAGCTTTGATGTTACAAACATGATACCAACTTATCTATCAGCTGAACAAGTTAATAAGCAAAATAAAGTTGAGTGAAAAAAAAATAAATTCAAATATGTCACTTACTCCTTGTCCTGAAGCCTTTGATGATATCCAAATTGGACTCGATGTACTAGACCCAATATCTGTAATCGCTCTTTTATTGTGTTCTTAGATCTTTTAAATATGGTAACAAATCAAACTAGTAAAGGTGTTATCTTCAGCCAGGCCGAAACTCACATACCCTACACTGCATTGAAAGTACTTTTTAAATAAATGTTAAAAAATGTTGAAGAGGTTGAATAAGTCGAAAATAATGTAAAAAGGTTCAAAAATGTTGAAAAGTTTTGGAAAAAACCGAAAATGTCAAAACAGTATGGGAAATGTTGAAAAAATAGAATAAAAATGAAAAACACGAAATATGTCACGCCCACTTCTCCAATTTCGCCCACTTTTGTTTCAATAAATGACATTCGTGATTGACATGCACAAACCAAATTTTAGCAAAATAGCTTGTATAGTTTGCGATATTTGCCGTAATTATTCATAAAATTTAGGGCGGTGACACACCCACTGGTACAATCCAGTCCGATTTTGATCCACAAATAGCCTTCCAAAAACAAACCTCTTACACCAAATTTCAGTATGATTGCTCATATATTTCGACAGTTATGCCACTTAAGGCACTTTAATTGTATGAGAGGTGCCACGCCCACTGTTGCTATTTCGCCAGCTTTTAATGCATATGTACCTAATACCCAGTAAACCACTTACATCAAATATCAGATCAATTGCTCCAATAGTTCACTTAAAATAACACTTATAACTTTATGTTATTGAGGGAGGTGCCACGCCCATTGATGCAATCTTGTAATGTTTCATTTGATTTCAAAGCTTATAGTATCCGACACCTCAACTCAATATTTTATGAAGATTACTCTCATAGCACACTATCTATAGCATTTAACGTATTTTGTTCATATGGGAGGTGCCACACCCATTGGCACTATTGTTCCAAAATTTTGCAAGAAGACACCTTTTAGCGAGTATATCTGCCATATTAAAATTCATAGCGATTGCGTTGTTAGTTCTCTTTTTATAACGTTTATAAATATTGTAGGCTGTGCCACGCCCTTCAACGAAATTTTCCAGAATATTAACGAAACTTGTATTGATGACTACTTTTAGTGGTATCATCCCTAAAATTTGTATGAAAATCTTATGTGCCAATTTGGAGATACACGAAATTCAAATTTTCAATTGTTAAAAATTGCCACGCCCATTTAAGATTTATGAGATCTGCATTCGTTTACCAAGTTTCCTCACAATATCTTGCACGGTTTACGAGCTATGGCGCTATGAAAGTTAAAATTTAGGGCTGTGCCACGCCCCTTTAAGAGCCCTTGCAAACTTAAAACCAAGCCTGATCCTAATTTTGTTCTTATCTTCACTAAATCAGCAAGTTTCATCAAAATCGCAGCAACTTTTTCCAAAATGGACTTGGGTATATTTACATAGAGTATGGGCGGAAGGTGTGGCCGTTAACCGATTTCGCCCATTTTTATATGCTAGCAGCTTGCAAGAAGGTTTGACCTGTGTGCTAAATTTCATTCAATTAGCTTGCTTAGTTTTTGCGTAAACCTGATTTCAACAGACAGACAGACAGACAGACAAACAGACAAACAGACAAACAGACAAACAGACAAACAGACAAACAGACAAACAGACAGACAGACGGACAGCCAGACAGACAGACAGACAGACAGACGGACATAGCTATATCGACTCAGGTGGTGACGCTGATCAAGAATATATATACTTTTCCATACCTGCCACACCCCCTTTTATGCGTTACAAACGGAATGACAAAGTGAATATACCCTTTGTGTAGGGTATAAAAATAATGCTCTCATTAATTTTTTCCTCATTAAATTCCATGCTACAAAATTGCAGGAAAAAATGTACGAGAAACGACGAAAATTTTCCCTCAAAAATTATAGGCGATCTGTTATTCACTAGGAAATTTTTTCTCATTCCCAAAAAATTTTCTCCGATTGCGTAGCAGGAGATTGGAGACAGAGGCGTACCATGCATATCGTTCATCCGGGGCATCGTATTTGTGAAAGCTTTAACTGGTAAACTGAGGTTAATCTCAATTGTAGGATGGTGTTAATCTTAAGTAGCAACTAAAGGGTCATTACAATTAACACTGAAATTTGTAAGACCATCAACAAATATAAGGTCCAGGGTTTAATCATTTGAATTTAAAATAGCCTTGCTTTAATGGTAAAAAAGTTCAGGAAGGACATTGAAACGCTTAAAAGCATTTTTGGTGGACGGCTTAAGAAATGAAGAATATTTTACAGCGTTCCAGCTCACGTATGGAATGTTAAAATCAAACAAGCACATCAATGAGATCCTTTAACTTTTCGTATTTTACTAATAGTTTTGATTGTATTTAAATGGCTAAAGTGTATAAATCTGAACAAGCTGGTATACATACAGGGCGGTCCATCTACCGTTTAGGATTTGAACTAGCGGTGCAACTCTAATGTCATTTGTATTATAACAAAAAGTTAGTCTTATATCTGCGGTTAACTTTCGGTATACGCTTGAACAACGTTGGGAAATAATAAAAATTCACTTCTACCGAAACTGTACAAAAATTACGTTCCAGAATCGGTTGATATCAATCGTCTACCAAGCAATTTCTGAGATGTATGCGTGAAACTGGTTCTTTATTGGATAAAACAACACGTTATCCTACAAAAACAACCAAACACATCAACTCACCATCGTCCTCAGGAATTGAATATTTCAGACAAGGTACCGGAACTGTAGTCACATGACCATCCGCAACGTTCTCGGATCGCTAATTGGGTCCGCAGACGACCTTTTGCGTGAGAGGTTTAAGAATTGCGTTTTTAGCCATTTTGGTGCTACCGATACGATGTTGTGAAGAAGATTTTGTTGATAAAATGCCTAGCAACGTACGAACATGCATGTATTTCTATTGGTAAAAATAATTTTAATTGATTGAAACTCATGTAGTATCATGTTTTGACTTGTGGAGGCAGCCTCATGAGTTCATTGGCCAGCTGAGAGTTGTAGCGGTAAAAACAACTTTTAGATAAAGTAAATGTTAAAACTTGTCAATAACCTCAAATACGTTATTAAATGGGACATATTTCGAAAAATTTGTATTTAAAACTGCGGGCTGAGCAGTGGCGTCACTTCTTCAAAACCTTGGGGTGGGGTCCAGGAATTATAATTCCACCACTATTAGATGTTTTTATTGAACTGATGTATTGAAAAGTAAGAAGTATCAGATCCGCCGCTGCCCACTTCCCCATCCCTACCAAATTGACACCACTGGGACAGAGTCCGATTAATCCATTTTGAGCCCTATAAATATTTGACACCTCCTATTGAAGAAACTTTTCATACATGTGGTAGATTTTGAGGACGTAAAAATATTAATATGCTCAGGCTTATTGCCATTACCCATAATTTTGTCCTACCTGTGAGTTTCTTACGTAGGACCTATGAGTTCAGTTGCTGATTTATAATTATAGTACTAAAAAATAGACATATTGATACTGTTGAGTATATGATATTCTTTGACTTGAGAGTAAATTATCGAAAAATTATTTTCAGACCCTTAAAATGGTTATATCTCGTAAGCTAACCACAAATCTTGTACGATAAAAATATGTAACATACATATAACAATACTTTCAACTCTGATCAAGAACCTTCCCAGACAAGTTTACGATCTCTTCAACTCTAATTATATTGAATTGCTCAGTCGAAATCATACCTTTCACATAAATCCTGTGGAATGTCGTTATTGTCATTGAGAGCTATACTGTTTTATTTTCAGGAATTTTTCCCCTTAATCCTGTTTAAATCTATTAAGGACTGTCCCAGATAAAACTTACGTTTTTTATTTTTTGTATTATGCTCTACCTGATAATCTCATAGGTCTAAAAAGACACCATATTTGTTCTATACAATATGATGTATAACACTTTTAACGACAAAGATGTCTAGCAAGCAACAAAAAGTCCGCGAACTGATTTTGTCCACATACCTGCAAAATCCAAAATTAAATATAACAGAATCTCAGCATCAGAATAATCTGTCTTTGCTGCTATTTTTAATTTTAAGAAGGGTCTACCTGTTTCACGAAAAAAAGGTTCAGGCAGAAAGCCAGAATTTTCCAACCCAAAGGTAACGACGGAGGTGAAGCGACTTTTTAAGCAAAATCCCAACACCAAAAGTATCAGACCGCTCTGATGAAAAGCAGATGATGGCTCAAATGCGAGCCCGAAAATGGTATGAAAGTTACCTGCCAGATGTTAAGTATCTACCTGGGCACGAATATTATACATCTCCGAAGAAGGGGCATGTGTTTATTAAATTCAGAGAAAGAAAAATTTCGTAATTTCCAAAGCAATGAATGGCTTGGCAGGCCATATGCACCTGTGTTCTCAGAAGCAGCTTCTTTGTTACGCAAGGCACAATCAATTCCAAAATTTATATAGACGAGTGCCTCGAAAAACGTCTTCTACCCTTCGTGCACATGAGGGTACCGTGATGTTCTGGCCAGATTTCGCAACCTCTCATTACTCTAAAGCTACGATGGAATGTTATGCAATTAAAAAGATCAATTTTGTACCAAAAATAGCAAATCCGCAGAACTGCCCAGAGCTTCGCCCAACTGAAAGATATTGGGCTCTAATGAAATAAGATTTTCGAAGGAGTGGTAAGAATGCGAAAAATTCACAAGACTTCAGACTTAAGTAGAAAAAATCGTTCCATACTGTCGATGAAACGACTGGACAAAATTTAATGAAGGGCCTTTTTAAAAAAGTAAGAAATTTTTATAAAAAAACAAAAATTGTGACTTAATTTTTAGTTATTTATATTCTGAACACTAGCCATTATTGATAAAATACGAAAAAAGACCAAAAAAATTACTGGGCATTTTTTCATAACTAAAATTCAAAACGTAAGTTTTTTCTGGGATAGTCCTTAATTGAGCAAATTTCCTTAAGCTGTACCTATTTTTTAAGATGATTGCTCAACTTTAATGAGCCTTATAGTCATAAAGTCAAAACGCATGCAAAGTTAGATGTTCCTTTCTCGAATTGCAAACTTTTTTTTTCGTATAACGAGCGTGAACTGTCTTGCATATCGACTTAAAAGTAGAGATTTGAGTAAAGTTGCATGCTAAACTCTGGATCCAAGAGATAACACATACATCCAAAGGAGAAGTTTCCCAGTGTGACATTACGTATTCTTAGTCTGGGCACAATCACTTATATAAGGTCTAAATATAGCTTCTTTCACTTTTGTTCGTTGGATAATTTTTGCTGTCACTAGAAATCGAATCCATACTGACGGCGTATTTAATTAAAAGTAAACCACTAAGTCATCCTGCTG
The DNA here is from genome assembly GCA_963680825.1 of Meiosimyza decipiens. Classification (NCBI taxonomy): domain Eukaryota; kingdom Metazoa; phylum Arthropoda; class Insecta; order Diptera; family Lauxaniidae; genus Meiosimyza; species Meiosimyza decipiens. The sequence goes on from OY804259.1 coordinate 32,580,474, forward strand.
CCCATAATAGAAATGGTCGCTACAGTAAAATTAATGAAGAGAAATATCATAACTTAAGGTGGATTATTTCGGTCAACTGCTTTGGTAGTAAATAAAATTTAAAGACTTCTTCCCATGCTTAAAGAATTTCAATATTTAGCACTACGCCAGTCCGTATCAATTACTACAAGTAATTTCGTATCCCTTTTCCCCGTAGAAAGTGTATTCATAAAATTTGCCTCATGTATTGAAAGGTGTGAAAGTTTAAAATTAAAACTTTTTATTAATTTAAATTTAACTCATTATAAATATCTACGAGTATGATATCAACAAAGGACACATGATGTTATTGTTGCCTTTACCTTAAGCCAATGTGGAAGTATGAATTAGACCCCGGAGAGATGGAAATCCTGTTCGATATTAGTTACAGTTACAGTTACAGCTATTGTCCACAAGACAGACATATGACTTTATGGTTGCACCCTCGTGTAGTGTGTTACACCTTCCTGTTGACAAGGACAACCAACGATGATAACTACGACGATGGTACGTACAATAAGCGTTATGAGCTATTTCATATGTGGCTTGGTTAATTATAATTTCGCAGTTTTAATAAAACCTCGACATCTAGAAGTCACAACGTGTTTTGACATACGAAGGAGGGTTGTTTACTTTGATACGATACGATGGCAGGCTGTGTGTGTAGTAGCAGGTTATTTGAACTCTTGGCGCGGATGATGAATGAAATGCGAGGTATCAGCCACACATAAATAAACCACCCTTAATATAAGCAGTTTATGCTAACCTTCCCGAAGTTGCGTTCCTCAATGGGCCGTTTGGTGTGGTTGGTTGTTCATGTTGTCGTGGACGTCAAATATTATAGGTTTGATTGAGCATATCCTGTGGGATTAATGTGTGGGGCATGTATGCCACTTATATTCAACAACATAAAATATTAGATTCACATATCTAGGCCTCATGAAGACCAACCAACTTGAAAATATTGGCTATCGGTTGAAGGCATCGCAACGACGACATTGTGCACTGTGCAGTGCCGGGGAGGAGTGACTTATGAAAGCGATAGAGATCTGAAGGCAAAGTTGATGAATTTAATATTCGAATATCAATGATTTTGATTTTTATGCTGATGATGAGGCAGCACAAACAGCAGGTTGGATTTGTGTTTTATGGCTTTTCGAGAATGTAAGGGAAAAATCAAAGAGAATTTTGTGAGATTTTTATGTTTATTAGTTGGATTAGCAAGTCGTTAAGTGGACTAATGAAATCTAATTGAAAAGGATTTGCCATAAGGTAGTCTGTATGCGTAGCAGTAAAAGAGGGCCACATGAATGCGTCGACTGATTGTCATTCCCATGCTGACAATCGATAGCGTAGACAGATGATGTCTATGTTTGCTGGCGCTGATCGAAGCAAGTGTCTGACTCGGTTACGCTTGAATGAAGATCGTTGAAATGTCTTTCACAGCAAAAGCATTGCGATGTAGAAATGCGAAAAAAAAATAAAAATTTAAATATCATGACAGCGACAACAGCAGCAACATTGACAACACAGCCGCTTAAACCGAAACAGTTTCGCGCGATTTGACACAAAAACAAAACAGCGAATCCAGCAAATCAGAAACAATTTATTGGATGGAATAAAAAAGGCTATCACACTGAATACAGTGGAGCATTAAAGAAAAAAGGAAACTTCAAAATTTTATTGTAACTCGTGTACTTACTACTTATTTGACCAGAGATTGAAGGCATAAATGTCGTTATAGTGCGTTCATGTGAGCTGCTGACAGCAAGAATGGTATAAGTCACATTTTGGTAGTTTTGAGATCCCAAAAGTTCAGTGTTTTTTTTTTTAAAAAGAGTCGACGCTATTGGATAGACAATTGCTCGAAATCTCATGTGCTATAAGAACTACTACAATATTTGGAAAAAATATGTAGTACAAATTAAGCTTCATATTAGAGTACCATTTTTCTGATTTTTTTTCCACAGATATTAGCGATAAATTAATATAAGTCAATGAGTTATACCACTTTTCCTTAAAAGTTTTGGACTTTAAGACACAGCGCATTAACTATTCATCCATTTTTTTCATTTGGGTTTGTAAAGCAAATTAATATATTTATTTCATAAATCATTTATAGTTAAATAAAAACACGTTTTCATATCAATTAAATACTTAAGTATGATATTAAATCTAAAACATAATTTATTATACTTCAATTATGTAAATGGAAAATGAAAAACTATACTGAAATCGAAATGTTAGTAATAAAATATATAAATATCGCCGATCTGGATCTCGTCCCGAGAACAAAAATGTGTGCTGATTAGGTGTTAGTAATGGGTGTTTGTAGAAGAATATTTAGAGTCATGAGTGTCGTCACTTGTAATTACACAATTATATTTATATTTATATATATATATATTTATATTATATTTATTTTCACATTATATTTAGTTATATGAAGTAAATGTGAATATTAATTTTATTAGTAATAGCGCTCATGGCAAAAATTGAAACAATAGTATATAATAACAGCATAGCTAGGGCTCAAAACATTGTACAATTTAATTCATTAATCTCAAACATTTCATCTAACGTAGCTATACCACTGTTCCGCTTGAAGTTTGAAGTACTTTTTTCGAGCAAAGACTTTTTTATACTTTCTAGCGGCCATATCATGAACGAAGCTGAAATTATACAGACTTCAGTAAATTGGCGTGGCAGAATCGAAAAAAGCGATTTTGTCAAACATAAGGAACTTTGTGCAGCTTTACTGAAAATTTTAAGAAAAGTACAAAAATTACCACTAGAAACTATGGGGATTATGTCCGCATTTTGGGGACAATGATAATCCTGGGGATTATAATATTCGTCAAAGCTATGGGGATATCATTATATCACGATTATGTCACGGGACCAGTCAGTACATATAGACTAATAATTGCATCTCTTCTAGGAGAAGAGGTCAAGGAGTAGTTTCACGCCGAAACTTTCTCTTATTCACCATACATTTGACAAAAACTTTAAAAAAAATTTTCATTCTCGTTAGAGTTCTAACCACCTATCCTTCCTGGACCAGAACAATATTTGCAAGTGTCAGACTATAGCAGGCCCGTCAAGAGGGGGTGGAGAAGGGGGAAAACCCCCCAGGCCCCATCTTTGCAAAGGGGCCCGTTAATCAGAGGCTCGACAAAAAATTTTTCGTTTTTTTACCATAAAGTACAATTAGTGTTTTTTTTACAAATTTTTTCTAAAAGTATAAGTTTTTAACGCGTAGTTAGCTTAAAGTTGAGAGTCAAAAACTTTTTAAAAAAATTTGTTCGAATCTTGCGCGCTCATTTCACTGCACTGCTCATTGCGCCTGTTGCGGATTGAAATCCGGTTATTTTATTCCTTTTTATTATTTAAAAACTATTAGTGGCAACTCCATTCATTATCTGAATTACTTGAAAGAAGTTGATTGCATATTAATGTCCTCGATTTGGTACAAAATATTGAAAGCTATCAATGAAAGAAGCATAATTTTTCAAGCAAGAGATGCGACCATTGACATCGAAGTTCAAAATCTTGAAAGTTTATTATCTGACTAATATTCGATTCGGAACCAATGGGACAACATTTTTCGCTAATGCAAAACGGTTGCTGATGGATTGGGAATCTCATCAACGTTCTCTTCCACCAGACAAAGAAAACGAAAGAGACATTTTGAAGAAAATGAAGAATCTGATAACATGAACACAGACGGTCAGGAGACCGATTTCAGAAAAAATACTTTTCTCGTCATCGTTGACTCAGTTATTGGCGGAATCTCTACTCGATTCGATGCCATCAAGGACTCAAATGGGAATTTATCTTTTTTGTGACGATTCACAGTGATGGACGAAAGTGAAATTCAAAATGCTGCTACATATCTTGTCAAAAAACACAAATCAGACGTTCCTGCAGATTTAAAAGATGAAATTATCCAACTGAAACATATCTACGAAGCCAATTTCGAAGAAGACCCATCACCAAATACATTGCTGAATTCAATTTTTGTTAAAAATTTGTAGACGATTTTTCCTAATGCATGCGTTGCTCTTCGTGTTTTTTGCACTATACCTGTAACTGTTGCCAGTGTTGAACGTACTTTTAGTGTTCTTGGACGAACAAAAAACTTTCACCGATCGTGCTCTGCACAAGAGCGAATATCAGGACTTGGGACTCTTTGCATAGAGGCCTCGTTAGCCAATCATTTGGATTTTGAACAGAAATTTTGCAGCACAGAAAGCAAGAAAAGTGCATCTCTAGTCAAGTTCAAATGTGAGCGAGAATGAATAATTTGATACATAATGTTTTGTTCTTCTAAGGTTCGAATAAAAGAGTTCAAGACAAATATTAAACGATTTTTTTCACTTTTTACCCTCTATTTATAACTGACATCTGAGTGGATAAATTCATATTTATTGTGACAGATGACTATTTCAATAATTCAATAAAAAACAATGCCTAAAATTTTTGATGATCTTGTCCCTCATAAAATAATCATTTATTATTGTGTCATATTACACAGTGATTTTCAAAAAATTGGTTGTAGAGGACCGACTTTATGTATCCCCCGGGCCCGGATTTCCTCTCGGCGGCCCAGGACTATAGTCTTTTTTGGTTATCCTAAGTCGATATGGGTGTAATAAGTGAATTTATAGCTCGAGCTGAATAGCTACGATGACCATTTTGAAAAAAGCAAGGGATTTCATTTTTCGAGTGGTATCAAAACGGCACACTAGTGCTAATTTGGTTCGTTCTCTTTGCAGTAGAACTGCCACCTAAGCCAACCAGGCTTTCTATTAGTCCTCACCGAACAAAAAGAATGGCAACAACGATAAGCGCAGAGTCTATCTCACAAATAAAAGTTTCTAGTCGTGGCACATTCAACGGCACATACTTCGAATCTTCATAGTAAGTTTTATGGCAATATATTTTAAGGATTTCAAGACGGTTCTTGGCTGCTGAATTTAAATAGTATTAATAAGACTTTCCAGAATACTTTCTTGATCTCAAACCATTTCTGATTGCTGCAAATGTACTTGGGCTCTACGCTGTAATACGGTTCGAAACTAAACGTCCTCTAAAATGCATTAAATCGGATTGACATTCGAACCCCATTGTTTTCGCATCGTATTAGAGAGTAATATCTCTTAACTTACTTATTCGCTGAACGGTTCATAATTTGGACTTTTAAGAGCTTAAATATTAAGGGTTATTGAAGTATTCTTAGCTAAGTTTTCTTAAATTTAAAGAACACGAGTATTTGTCAATACTGATAGTCAAGAGTCCATAAGATATTGGACTCTGCTCTTAAGAAAATTTTACTCAGTTATTAACTCTATTGTCTCACTGTACAGCGGAGAGATGGTAGTAAATATTCGATCCGTACAAGAAACAGATAATCACCAGATACAAGTTGTTTCGTATTTTGCAAGATTTATCCGCGATCGCACTTGATATGTGCAAAACGAGCTAAACACAACAACAGCAGCAACAAAATCATCCATTCACTTAACAACTATGTCAGGAATCTTTTGCTGCTGCAAGACAAACATTTGGTATCTTCCTTGGTTGCAGCTAATGCTGTTTGGAAAAAACTCGAAATTAGACAAGCGCGTGATTTACGGAACCCTTAAAATCGCATTAAAAGCATTACGTTCGAACATATGTACTCGTATATGGAGGGAAAAATAACGGCGCATTGAAAGCACGGAACATGTGTCTTCATATCGCTTTTTCTCTCACTTGCTCACTCACTATCTCTTCTCTGCGGCTTCTTCAGTGACAGACAGGCGCGATCAGTCGCCATGATTGGTGTATAAATGCGCCACTGATTTATGATCTTATCGATCGCTTCATGTTGATGATGTTTATTTCTAGCTATCGGAAGCTTAGGTTCGCTACTTGAGGAAAATTTATTTCGGAATTTTGCTTTATTTTGTCACGATTTGTTTTATTCATGTCATGATCAAAAGAAAGTAAAATATTTTCATAGAAATCTTTTTTGATTGTGATTGAAATTTCAAACACTTGATCAGACTTGAAAGTAAATGTTAGAATTTTTAGCGATTCTCGCATTCATTCTCTGTAACATTATACTCTTGCAGTATAGCGACGATGTGGGTGTTCCCAAACTTGTCAGAAAAAGTTTGTATGTTTTTGGATTAAATAGATCGCGAGGGTAAGGAAAGAAATTTGAAATCGTGGGAGACAAGAAATGTTCTTTTGTCATGAAGTGAAAATTTCTTAATAAGAGAAGACATTTACCTATAACTAGGCGATGTCCATAAAAATGGCTCATACGTCAGGAACAGAGTTTTGTATACACAGACAAAATTGCATCAGTCAATTTGACTGCAAATTGGCAGCGTAAGTTAGTGCTGTACAGCACAATAATGAAAGCAAATTTGTCCGAATTTTTATGTTGAAATTGCAGCAGCCCAATGAACAATATGATTTGTATATGAGCTCTAGACAGCAAATAAATAAAGTTGTAGAGCTGATTTTAAAATTAGCTCCATAGCTTGCTCTAAATCTTTGTAGAGCTGAATCGGAGCTTAAGCATATGTGTAGCTAAAGTGGCGTGCTAAATAAGGAGCTTGTTTCTGCAATAGAAGTTGTATGTACATTAGAGGTCTGCGTGAGCGACCCGAATTCAGTGCATTTTTATGTAGAAATATTGAATATCTTTCTGTTCACGTCATAGATCTTCTAGCTTTGTTCACGTTTGAGAGTAGTCAATGTAAAAATACAGTGTTCACGTTTCGAGGATGTTCATGTTTTCGAGAGTAAACGTTCTCCAATGTGCACTGTACTGTGAGGGAGGGCTCCAAGAATATAAAAAGTTTCAATCTATTTAAAAAATATGAGGGTAAAGATAGGCCCATTATAGATGGAATGAACCATATGCAAAAAAGTACATGGAAATTCTGTTTTGCTACAAACTTTTTGCCTGTACCTCGAAAAATAACCACTCGCTCCTTAACTATTTCAATTTATTTACATATGTATGCGTGTATGATCCAATTAAAGCCAGCTACAGTTGCATGTTCAAAAATGTTTAACAGCTTTCAGCTCTTAAACATATTTGATTGGAGCAGTTAGGCTCTATACTCGTCTTACAACAACTATCGAAAGGTGCTAAATGGTTTATGCTATGAGTCTAAGGCTATCTGCAATTATAGTTAGAACCATTTGGCGCAATAAACCTTCGGCGTTATAATGGGACATATATATATGTATATAAAGCTTAAGATTTGAAATACAAATGTGTAGGGCCTTTATCGAACAATATGAAAAACTTCGCGGCAACTAGCTTTAAAAATTATGCATTGTGAGTATCGGTCAAATGAACTGCTGAATTCTGTAGACTTACAGATTATTTGGTTGATTACGTGTTTGATCAAGGCTGTACAGATGCTGCAAAATAACTTTACATTGCAGTTAACTAACTATATCCACTGTTGTATTACCATAAAAAGCTGTTTTACAATAGCTTCGACAATTAGCATTCCGTAAATACCATAAGGTTAAGTTGCTGTGTGAACGGCGCGGTCCTAAAGGGTGTTTTTTTTAGAGGTATAGAGCTTCGAATTGAAATAAAAACACAAGAAAATCGTTTTAATGTCCATCAATTTGGCTTTATTTGAAGGATAATTTTATGCCATTAATGTTTAAATATGATTTCGGGCATGTGGCCGCCGCGGCTGGCTCGAATAAAGCCAATTCTACAGGTCCAATTTTGAACCACTTTTTCGAGCATATGGGGCCGTATGTCCCCTAACGTTTCTGGTTTGTTGGCGTAGACGAGCGACTTCACATATCCCCAAAGAAAATAATCCAATGGTGTCAAATCACACGATATTGGTGGCCAATTGACAGGTCCATTACGCGAAATTATGCGCTCATCGAATGTTTCCTTCAATAAATCGATTGTGACGTGCGCTGTGTGGCATGTAGCGCCGTCTTGTTGGAACCACAACTCATCCACATTCATGCCATCCAATTCGGGAACAAAATAGTCGGTTATCATGGCTCTATACCGGTCTCCATTAACGGTAACTGACTCTCCAGCATTATTTCGGAAGAAGTATGGCCCAATGACTCCACCAGCCCATAGAGCACACCAAACAGTCAGTTTTTGTGGATGTAATGGCGTCTCAAGGGTCTCATGTGGATTCTCTGCACGGTGGCGAATCGATTCATTCGGGTCCTCTTCAACATTTTGCTCTACAGCGGCAATTGTTTCTTCGGTGCGCACTGTTCGACGTCTCTGCGGATGCGTATTATCACATAGAGTAAACGTAGTGCGAAAACGATCCATGGTTAACCGAATTAATTGCTCTGATGGACGATTATGTCGACCATAAAATGGACGGAGCTTGCGGTAAACTTCGCGAACTGAACCATTATTTTCGAAATAAATTTGTACAATTTGCAAGCGTTGTTCTTTTGTCAACCTGTTCATGATGAAATGGCAAACCAAACTGAACATAAATGACATTAGAATTACCAGATGTGACCATAAAATGCCAGTTTTATCTCTATTCGAAAAACAAACCTCTAAAAAAACACCCTTTAGTTTAAATTAGATAAAAGTTGTAGATTAAATTACTTTTTCAACCGTTTTTATGAAATAAAGCTATTTTTGTAAGACATTATCTGAGCTATAATATGAGTTAACGTGATTAGACTAATCAGAAGCAAGACACTTTACTTATTATGCATATAGAGTCAATACCTAAAAAATAGAAACTTTCCGTTTTCCTCTATCTCAGAGGTGATAATTTCATTTTTATAATCGGGATAATATCATACCATCTCTTCATACTACATCCACATCAATGTGGTACTACCAAATTACTCGATTCAATATCATTCTCAACATACCGTCTTCACATACTGAACCATGTATATGTCTCAAGATTTTTCTTACCAAAGGACCTTGGTCATATCTTGCAAATAGGGAAATTGCCTTAAACTCGATTTCATACAAAATAGCTGGATCATTTAATGTATTGTAGATTAGTACTTTTGATATTTTCGGAACGAGTATATAAACCAAAAGCTTCGCTAGTGTAAGACCGAAGAGCTTTCTTTCTTTGGATATTCGTTTATAGGTAAGTAAATTGACTGAATTGAAATTGTAGCTAACAACAGTAACATTTTCAGATATGTAGATTTGTAAAATTTTCGTCTTCAGTGTGGACCTATGTATATCGGCTTGTTACCTACTAGACAGCATGTACTTGGCATTGACAGATACGGTGTTTGCTCTGAACTATCACACTACTTGCTAAGTTATAAGGTTGAAGAAATCAGGGGATATCAGCTCAGAAAATTCCCTTGTAGGTTTGGGAGAGCTCGTGGTTCGAAACTGATAAAAAAATGTTCTATATTTATTGGGAGCCCGTTCCAAACGAGATATTTTAAAATAAAAGATTTTTTTTTTGGCTTAAACTTGAATGTCTGAATGTACCGACCACTTAGCGTTGTTAAACTGAATTTCTTACTCAATCTTTATTAAAGGGCCGAATTAACCGATTTTTATATGTGTAAAAATTACCAAATTAATTGTTTACTCTCTGCCCAGTAGCTATAAGACTAGAAGATAATCTGTGTCTATAGTTTGCATGGCCAAATTAGGATTCCAAAAAACTTTTCAAGTGATTGCAATTCTCTTCAACATTTTACCGATTCACAGATTTTATATTGCAGCGATCGCTTTCAAAATGATTGAGGTATGCTACGTTTCCCGCTACCTTCATAATTTTTGATGTCAAGAAGAAAATTGGACTCGATTTAAAAAAGTTGCACAAAAATTGCTCACAACTCGAAAACGATTAGAAATATTTGAATCCAATCTGCAGCAATGTTGATTGAGATGTGATCGATAAATGGCGTATGGAAGATAAAGTTCTTGAAAGTGGTTTTGATCTCTAGAGGGATTTTCAATGTAGAGATCGCTTTCAAGATCCTTGACCTCTATACTGCGATGAGTCTTGTGAAGAGCAATAATATGTCTGAAGACCTTAAGCGATTAAAAGTACATGTTCTTTTTGAAATTGAGGACAATAGCTGCGAAATAGCTAGCGTGTGCAAGTAGTATAATTCATATATCGTTTGATAGGTATTAAAACGGATTATGTTAATAAGAAATTGAAATGTAAAAACTTGGGAGATGACACTGTACCACGTGCTGTCGAAAAATAAAGTTCATATTTTAACTAGATTTTTTTACCATTTCCATGTTTTGAAAAGCGTGTAAAATTTCCTTTAAAATATTTTCCAATATTTGGAGATCGGATAAAATGTGTCGGTGCTATGAACTTTTTAAGTTTAGCAAAAAATAGGTTTTTCTTGAAGAAAACACAATGGATAAAGTTTAACATTTCCCTTGACCTTCCCTTTAGTACAAAATAGGCGTTATAAAAAAAATGTATAATAAGAGCGAGCTGGGTCAAAAGTCTTTCGGAAATTTCCTTAAAATGGTAAAAATTAAATTTTTTCTGGAAAAAAGGTTAGTTTTTTTGGGACTTTAATTTTGCTTTTTTGGTTAGCAATTACTACAAAAGAATATATATAACAGTTAAAAGGTCTTTTGTCGCCACTATTAATATATATATTACACACAAAAAATACCATCCTGTTCCTGAGTTTTGTAGAAATTTGGATTTCCTACACAACCCAGCTTTGACATGAAGTTTCGGGCTTGGGTTAGCAGAGGCGTCGGCAGAATTGTTGCTTGTGTTTAGACTTCTCCATATGGCATTCAACACGGGAAACTTTAATTCAACACGGGAATTTTTCTTGCACTTTTTCATCGTACGAGTGTACGATGTGTACTCACCCGTGTCGATTCTGTTCCGAAGTTGGGGAACAGAATCGATACATTTTTTGTCAAGTTGGCGCTGCAGTTATCGTCGTGGCTGCTCTGATTGAATTTGACATTTCGATTGTTTTTTGCAATCAAGATTGCTACGACGCTAACCAATTTGACAGCTGGACATAAATATGAATCAAATAGGGACCCTTAATACGGAACAGAATCGATGCGAGTGAGTGTAAGTTAAAAGCTTAGCGCGTTGATGAAGGTATCAACCTTGGGTTGATTGCGCTGATTGGTTAATATAGAACCGCAACCGAGCGGTAACTAACGGTTCAAGTTAGTTATAAGGTCCTTAGGACAAATGCGTTTGCCATAGCAAGATGTACTTCTGACAGAATAAACGTTTTTTTACGTACACAATATAATCATAATCATGATTCTGTATCGACAATTTTAAAATATTTTCATATTAGTTTGTTCCCAATGCTCAATTAAAATCCGTAGATTGTAACAATGTATGTTTCAACTTAAGCTTTCTAAAGACATACTTCATAACAAGCCCCTTGCAAAATTTTTACATCATTTTATTTAATAAAAAAATAAAATTATTATTTTGTCTCACATTTCTCTGTTTTAGATCAAAACAAAAAAAACCTCTAGAATTTCAAAGATTTTTTACTTTTTTTTACTATCAAAACACAACAAATGAAAAAAATGAAATCCGGTGCTTCTGTCAATTAATTTTATTTCAACTCATCACATCTTCTTAATTATGAGAGCTTTTCTTTTGAATATATAATAGAAATTTTTTAGAATTCATCAAATCAACAACCTACAAAATATTAATCGGAATGTAAGAAATCCAAGAAATCACTCAATTTCAATCAAAGCTCAATAAATTAACATTAACTGGTGGAGTGTGGTAATATATACACACCTCCAACAGCAGAGAAAAAGTGCCCGAAGCTATTTGTTCTGCATGTTATTTACCATGGGAAAATCAATACGCAAAAGCCCGAAGCTGTGTTTTCATAGCACGTTCGAATAGATAAATGCATATCCGAAAAGTGGCAGTGGCTTTGGTATAAGAGAAAGAGTTACAACCAAGATATCTATCAATTGAACAACTTTTAGACATTCGCTGCCAGAAGCAGCAGCAAAGTCAGGGCATACGTTGGGCGAAGCCATGAAAGAAAAAAATGAGCCATTAGATGAAAGCGCATATGAAATAAAGGAGTCTGTTCATAGATGCTCTGTGTTTTATTTTGTGCTGTTCCAACACACATGCGACTACATACAAAGCTCTGTTTTTATTTATAGCCAAAAGTATCAGACAAATGGTATCCCATTTGGAAAAACCTTGAAAATAAAAGAGCAATATATGGACCCTACAGAAATGGTTCAGAGCAACATAAAAAACTTAAAAATTTTTATAATTTTTGTGGGCTTTTTAATACCATCGTATAAAGAACTAAATATTGAGTAGATCACATTAATTTTTGCAGAAGGCCTATTAAAAAACGCTGATTACTAAAAGCGACTAATATATATACAGTAGTATCTCGCTTATGCGGAGATTCGGATTACCAAAGAAGAGGTTAAGAAAAGGTAGCTAAAAAAAACAACGTTCTAAAATTACCAATGCACTATAAAAACGCAAACAAACCTCTGTATTTTTTTCTATATATCAGAAATTGTAGATGTACCGATACCATATTTTTCTGCAAGCACTTTTCCACTAATACCATTATTTAGCTGTACAAAAATATTTTCTTTTCCGGAGAGAGTTAACGTTTTATGCGACATTTTTGATGCCATTTTGATGAACAAAGGGCTAAAAACCTAACTTTTGTTGCATTTCGCTCGGAGGATTCCCCGTTGTCAAGAATAAAATAAAGCGCACACAGAAAGAGGCGAAATAAGGTGTACGAGCGCGAGTCATATAAAGTCTGTAAGAGAATATTCGGTAATTCCCCGTGCTACGTACTCATGCATCGCAAAAACTTGTAATGTCATAGCTCAATTTTGTGGGAAGTATCAAATAAAGCGTACATAGAAAAAGGCGGAATAAAGTGTATAAACGAATATAAAATAAAGCGTGTGAATATAGCTTAACTATACGTGTTTCATTTCACTCTATTGTTGATTATTGCACGATATAACATGCGATCTGGATTAGCGAAACTAAGCTCGAGCCGGACTACAATAGACATAATGGAAATTTTTATATATTTCACCCTATCCGGATAAGGCCATATCCAGATTAGCGTGACTCTACTGTACATATAACTGTAAAAAAGATACATTTCCTGTTTTTCTTTCCTTTCTTTCATTCATTTCGAAGAAAGGCTTTTGAGGCAATTTCAACAAAAAAATTATTATTTCGTTGCTAGGAGAACTAGGCAGATGGAAATAGATCAGAGATATAAGGTCAGTCCCAGAAAAAACATGCGCTTTTTATATTTTTTATTATACTCTACCTCGTAATCTTATAGGACTAAAAAAACACAATATTTGTTCAATACAAAGTGACGTTCAATATGATGTATAACACTTGAAGATAGCACTTTTAACGACAAAGATATCTAACAAGCAACGAAAAGTCCGCAAACTGATTTTGTCCACATACCTGAAAAATCCAAAATTAAAATATTCAGCTATAGCAAAAATGGATGGTGTATCAAAAAAATTTGTCTTTGCGGATGTTTTTAATTATAAGAAGGGTCTACCTGTTTCACGAAAAAAGGGTTCAGGCAGAAGATTAGAATTTTCTAACCCAAAGGTATCGACGAAGGTGAAGCGCCTTTTTATTCAAAATCACAACACTTCAGTGCGAGATATGGCGGCTAGAGCAGATACATCAAAATCTACTGTGCAAAAGATAATGGAGAAAAGTAAGCTAAAGACATACAGAGTTCAAAGAGTACCAGATCGTTCTGATGCAAAGCAGTTCATGGCTCAGATGCGAGCCCGAAAATTGTATGAAAGGTACCTGACTGCTGTGTTATGGACGACGAAATTTATGTAAAAGCAGATTTTAAGCAGCTACCTGGGAATATTATACATCACCGAAAAAGGGGCATGTGTCTAGTAAATTCAAAGAAAAAAAGATTTCGAAATTTTCGAAGCAATATACGGTTTGGCAGGCCATATGCACCTGTGTTCTCAGAAGCAGCTTTTTTGTTACGCAAGACACAATCAATTCCAAAATTTATATAGACGAGTGCCTCGGAAAACGTCTTCTTCCATTTATTAATGCACATGATGCTCTGGCCAGATTAAGCAACCTCTCATTACTCTAAAGCTACGATGGAATGGTATGCAAGTAAAAATATCAATTTCGTACCAAAAATTGCAAATCCGCCTAACTGCCAGAGTCTTCGCAAGACTTCAGACTTAAGTGGAAAAAACCGTTCCCTACTGTCGATGAAACGACAGGACAAAATTTAATGAAGGGCCTTACGAAAAAAATAAGAAATTTTTTTTAAAAAAAGAAAATTGTTACTTAGTTTTTAGTTATTTATATTCTGAATACTAGCGATTATTGATAAAAAAGGAAAAAGACCAACAAAATTACTGGGTATTTTTTTATAACTTAAAAGCAAAACGTAAGTTTTTTCTGGAACAGTCTTTATGTCAGACCAGCTACAAGCATTCAAAACTGCAGTTCTTTTAGAAAAAACATAATGCACCACCCCAAGAAATTATAAAACGAGTATATATATTTATTTGAGCAACAGAGAGCAAATAGCCGTTATCGAAATATCGTCGGGTTAATCCACAAATCTATTTACATATATTTTTTTTTTTGAATTTCATGACACGTTTCAAAACACCGAGTTTGATACATGTTACCATATGTACTCTTTCAGAACGAATTTTTTAAACCTTCAGTCTTTTCAGCAAATGTACTTCACTTGACGGAGAAAACAATTCAGGAATCTATTTAAGTATTGGCAGATAAGGAAATCTTAACTAAGCCTCCTACCTTTTTAGCAGATTAACAATCTTCAAAATCAGACTTCTCGCTATCGAGATATACTTTAAATTGAACCAATCGCCCTTAGTAGAAAAATCAGCTAACGAAATGAAAGAAAGTGAAATGAATAATTTTTAAAAATGTTAATTAATAATAATTCTAACCTATTTTTAATAAATGTTTTACTTCATTAACAAATTTTTGGAACATCATTTGTGAACATCGTCGATTCACTACGAGTTGAATAGGAGCTATGACTTATGACCTTTTTTCTTACTACTGGGTACATAGAAATACGACTGGCTTGCAGTACTTGTACTGTTGCTGCTGTTGTTAGCAACGTTTTTAATGCTCAACAATCGTTGGTGTTGCTCAGTTGCAGTAAATTCCACTGATGAACTCTCCACCAACGCGTTTTGTCAGTTGTTTTTTTTTTTTTGTTGTTTTTGTTGATTTGCTTCCACTGACTAAGACGGGGCTCGACTTGATGAACCTTTTTAACCGTTGCTTGGTCAAGAGTTGTTAACCATATTAAAGTGTTCAATGATTAATTACACGCGTCCAAGATTAATTGAAATCAATCAAAGTTGAAGTTAACTAATGGCAACGCGTTGGTCTTTTTTTTTTTTGTTGTTTTATTTTTATTCTTATTTTGGAGTAAATGTTGTTGTAAGTTTTTTGCAGGTATTCTGCTTTGTACAGTGATAGAAATCAAAGTTAGATACATATGCTATTTTATGAAAGGAATCAGTGATAAATGAAGAATTTGATTGGAAAGTTCCTTAGCAGACAGTGTATTATATAATTGGTCCAAACAAACGTAAAATTTATTTTGAAAGTATAGCAATCACGCGGATTATGTGGAACGTGGCTTTTTGAAAGTAGAATGTTGGATACATTTTCAAAAATCATCTCATCAAAAATAAAATTAAAAAATGGTTGTTTTACTATAAGTAACATAGATTTTCTTATAAAAAAAAAAACAAATAATTAAATGCACAAAAAAAAAATTATAGCTGTAAGAAAACTGAGGCCTTAAGTCCACTAACTCTGAAGTTTCATATAAGTTTCGATAAGTGCCTTTGGACAATTTTAAATAATAAAACTGTGAATGGCATTAGGTCATGTTCCCCAATATATCTCTTTAAAAATCTGATATGGATGCGACTTCTTTTAGCTCTAGAAGAAACTTACGACTTTATAGTAATAAAGGCTCACATTCAAAATACGATACATAATTATTAGGTGACTGAACAGAAAGTGGACAACAACTCCAAATATTCTCAAATTAAAATATTTTGTAGAAGATATTCACCCGAATAATTTCAGATGTCTGCGTTGGGTGTGGAGTGTTTGACTTACTGGAAATTCCGGATGGATCTTCTTACAAAAGATGGCTTCCCCAACGCTGTTCTCAATAAGATGGATGTCTTTTGATACATGTTTAAACAAATGTGATACAAAACTTCAGGATCTTTCACCTTATTTTTCATTTATAACTTTTTTGTTTTAAAAAAAAACTTCTATATAAAAAGGTTTTTTTGAGAAAATATAGTGACATTAATCTTAACTATCAAAAAAGTGAGTTTTTTTTGATTTTTTTAATATAAAAAGGCAACAGTTTCGCAAATTTTTATGCAAAAATGTCTACAAATGTGAACAAAATCACATGTGTCCGGTGTTGGACATATTGGGGGATGTAACTCCTGAGCCGCGGCTGAAGGCTGCCCACTCCTCTAACTTTTATGTAAAATTACTGTGACTAGCGAAGTCGGTGTTGAACATACGACAGAATGTAAATGCGATTTTCAAGCTCAATAAATATGAATGAGTGTGGGCCCGAGCGCGCCTTATGTATAATATATATACACTTGTTCAGAATAACCCCAAAATTAAAACTGTCAAGGTCATCTATCACGTGGATCGTTTTCCGAATAGAAACCGATTATTTCAACTAATTGCATAAAAAAAATAAATTAATTTTTAGAAAATCATAACATTTCTCTTGCATTTTCAAGCAAAACAAAAGTGGTCCTAAGGCCCATGAGTCGTAATAGTTTTCAAAACTATTTTTGGGACTATGACCGTCTTTAAGTTGGACATAAAGGCCAAAGTTTTGTAGTCCTCTTCTTTGTAATAAATTTAAATTGTAAATTGATGTTGAATATATCTCATTTTGCTTGAGTTTTTGGGATGTCAAAAGTGATGACTTTTTTTAATAAATACATTTTTTTGGTTTATGGGAGCATAAAAAAAAATATTTTTATGTATGTGGCGGCAAATAACTTCTTCGCCCCGGGGATAAAATGTCCGCATGGACAATGCTGCGTCTAATTTAAGGCTTGAGTTAAATACAAACAGTAAATTTTATTGTTTTCATCTTACGACAAAAGAGTTCAGGTGACATTAAGGAAACTCAAAAGTTTGATAATAAAGGACCACATAATTAGAGAGTGACATTAAGCGAACATAGGACTATTCATAGTTTTTTGTCACATTTTTCAATGAATATTAATATTCATACTTTAATACCACGAAGTTTTCTAAGCTACCCCATTTCTTGGTTTCTTCAAAGAATTAAGTTTGCCTCATATGAAAACAGCCCGCAAGTTAACATTATTGATAAGAGTCTTTATTGATGCATGCAAAGTTCGTCTGCAATAAAAAAAAAACATACCAACTAATTGCCTCAGATCAACGCTGCCTTTCAATTTATGGAACACAAAGAGCCAACATGAACACAGCGCCACTTCGCTTCACTCCATACAGATGATGATAATTTAAATGGACCGCAGATGAAAACAACAGCAATATTTTTTTTTATCCTACAGCAGCATAAGAGCCAGTTAATTACGGAATTGACAAGTTTATTTTTATACGAAAGAAAACTACAAAATTTTAAGTACCTTTCTTTAAAGAATCCGAAAAAAGTCTTTTAAGAGATATGAGTGCTGCCAAATGCCATCATACAAAAGGTATTCCATTCTGATTGAATATGACTGGTTGTGCCAGAAGCAGTGGAACGTGCTCACCAGCAATAACAGGGAACTTAAAACAAAACAAAAATGGGCCAAATTTTGACCTCGAAACTACTCAGAACTGACCTTTGCTGTGTGAGCCTTTAGGGGAAAGGTATTATTTTTCAAATAAAACCAACAAAAAACTATTTTTGAAATAAACATACTGAATTGCAAAATAAACAAATACATCGAACCGTTCGATGCCAGCACTAATTATGTCTTAATCTGACATGAGCCACTTTGGTTTTGTTGGATCCGTCCACCGCCGCATTGCATTGCGCTGTTGATCGTCATCATAAATACTGAGTGGAAACAGAACATATGAGTTGACAAGCCGACGGAGAGCAGCGGAACCTCCCCACATTTCTAAGATACCATGCCGCAAGCAACAGCGTATTAACACGGCAGATGTGAGGCTATTGTTCTGTTGCTGTCGTATGGGGAGCGAGCTCCTTTTAGTGCGCGCATCTTAGCCGCGTGATTAATGCTTTATTCCTGTCGCAAGGCAATTTTCAGCAATCATCACGTACTATTGTCATAATTATCATTTCATTTTCATTTTTATCATCGTTTTGGATCCGTTTTGTTTGTTGTCAGCTTTTAATTTGTTGCGCATTCGTTGAGATGTCGTATCTGTGAGATGCATCTCTATGTATATTTGCTTTTTCCCAAACAATTGTTTATATTAAAATCCATTAAAATAAACGACTTGTTTAGTTTTTTTTTAATTGTTATCATCTTGTGAGATGTTTTGTGTATAATTGGTATGAACTAAACCATATATCTACTAATATTAATATACATAAAACATGAATATCTAGTAGATTTAGAAATAAAGAAAACTTTATTTGTAAGTTTTTCAATTAACTACATAAATCTTGGTGTATGTAGAGGCTAGGAATACATGTTTTACACAAGCTCAGCATTTAACTTTCCTAATAAAAAAGTGGAATTTCAGCCAATATGCGAAGAATTTAAGATTTACGTTTTCTCTTAAACTCATCCAAGTCGACTTCCTTAACCCCAATAATAACAGGAAATTCGAGATATTCTCTGTGTTCACCAAAATTTAAGGAGACCGTCATTAGCTATTGCCTTGTCAGTTATATGGAGTATGGCACCGTGATCCTTATCAAAACTATCAGTGGTTGAATTGACGTTCGTAGTTGAATGTCAGTGACTCTTCTAAATCATATTTCCCCTTTTATATACATAGTTCTGTAATTCCCTTTCCGAAGCAAATTTGAAACGAATTCAGAACAGGCTTCGTTGATTGCTCTTCCGCTCATGAATACTCTTTCAGTTCGGTTTCAGAGCCCAACCCGTTTCTTGATTATTTTTCGATAATATTTATTGAGCTCTCTAGACTCTAGACATATTGTTGCAACTAGACCTAAGGTGGACAGATCACAGAATCAGCGAAAGGCACTCTTCTCAAAATAGTTCAAAATAAAAATTTACTATTCATAATCATCAATAATCCGTAATTCTTAGCTGATGAGCAAATATAGGTACGGACAAAATGGACCATTTCATATACTTGAACTTTTATGAAAAAACACAAATCCTGGATGATTTTATCATTGTGCAAAGACATTGCAATAAAGTATAATTATGTATATACTCTTGGGGAGCGATCACAAATGACGTTACGCACTTAGAGGGAAGCCAGAGGCTGGGTCAACGAAAAAAATGCAATTTGTATGACGATGCGTTACGAGGCATTAAAAGGGCCGCTTGACGTAACGCTATGTGTCACAATTTGAAGAAAATGTAAGTGCGATTCGTTTAATTTTTTAATAAAAGTACAATAAAAATTATGCCTGTGGATATCGCACCGTCAGAAGGTCATCTCAAAATTTTAAGTTTCGAGAAAATTTAAATTAAATTAATCTGAATTCATTGAATTAAAAGACAATCATATTAATAGCTATGACTGTCTTGAACTTTTCTTGGAATGTGACAGTGTTGCAATTATCTGGATTGAATATATTCTTAGTTTTTAAGTACTATACTATCTGGTTTTGACTTAACACTGCAAAAACTTTAAGGGAAAAAGTCTTAAAATGCATTTTTTCGAGTAAAGGCATTGTTGGTTTAATTGTTCTCTCTTTATTTAAACTTTCTTTGAAAAGAGGCGATGTTATTCTGTTAGAAAAATATATCTACAAATTGAATTTAGCGCGCTTCGCTCCCCCTTAAAATGAAAATTTCATTCTAATTTTTAAAGTGATCGTTGTGAAAATGGTGTTTCAAAAATAGTTTTGTGTGAGGCCATCCTAAATAGAAGTGTTGTACTAAGATGTGCCTCATAATATAACAGCTACGTGGTGTAGATTCGGTGTGAATCGATTAGCCGTCGAAATGATATTTTAAAAATATTTTTGAATGAGGGCCACCTTAAATATGTACCCTAAATAAAAGTTATATATTCTTAGCTACGCCTCTTAATGTAAAAGATACGTGGTTTAAATTTCTAGTAAATCAGTTCAGTGGATTTTGTGAAAATGCTATTTTTAAAATTTTTGGTATGACGGCCACCCTGAACAAAATTTTAGCCTCAGCAATTTCATTTATAATAAAAGCTACATGGTGTAGAGTCGGCGTGAATTGATTAAATGGTCTTCGTGAAAATGAAATATTAAAAGTATTTCTGAATGAGAGCCACCCTAAGTATGCACCTAAATAAAAGTTTTATTGCTTAAGCTATGCATAAGAACACGTGGTGTAAATTCAATGTGAATCGATTAACTGATGTTTGTTAAAATGCTATTTTAAATATATTTTCGTGTGAGGGCCTCCCTAAATAAAAGTTTTGTAGCCTTAGCAATGGCTTTTAATATAAAAGCTACGTGGTGTAGAGTCGGTGTGAATCGATTAATCGATCTCCGTGAAAATTATATTTTAAAAATATTTTTGTATATGTGCCACCCTAAATATGTGTCCTTAGTAAAAATTTCATAAACTAAGCTAAGTAATAAGATTTCAATTATAGCAGTCTCTATTGATTTTAAAAGTCTCTATTGAACAAAAGATCAAGAAATTCTGTAGCAGAAATTGTTAGCTATTGGTATAGAGGGTATTGAGTTGAAATGGTTTTGAAGTTTCTTATTGGTCGTACTCAGCGCACAGCAATAGGTTCAGCAACCTCAGATAAAACTGAGGTCAAAATCGGGCTGCCATAAAGATCTGTTTTGGCTCCAATATTATATAAATTTAAGTCTTAAAATTCTGAACAACTAAACCGTTTGCTTTTGATTACGATATGTGGAAAAAATACCGAAGAAATAGGGAAATTCTTTATAAACTAAATATATGCTTGTTTCAAGAAAAAGTATCATAAATATTGAAAATATAAAAGTGGAAAATGTAAAAAATTGATAGAGTATATTAAATAAAATATCTGGGCATCCAAATTGATAATATGTTGAAATTTGATGATCACTTTAGAGCTGTGATCCAAAATAGTTTAAGAGAAAATGAGATATATGTAGCATAAGCCAAATATTTGTACAAATTAGTTGTTTCAGAATATACTTATGTACATATTTTTTATTGTATTTTGATACAGCAAAAACAAATGTATTAACTTAGGCCCTAAAGGTCGCAATAAATAAATAAATAAATTAAGAAAATAACAATAAGTAATTCAAATCTTAAGGCTAACTGTTTAAAATATAGTATCCTTAACCATTTCTAAAATACTGCACAATGGTACCAATAACTTCAAAACTCGTTATTTTGTTTTGCGGCACTGTTATTTTAAAGGTGTGATATGTTTTTGATTGATCGATCAATTTTACTTTATTTCGAAAGAGAAGCGAATTCTGGATATTTCTATATTAATGTTTCCGAAAAGGTTTAAATGGAAACACTCTCCCTCCTGCGTAGATTTTTGAAGTTCGAAATAAATAAAAAATATAAATTTAATTTTAATTTTGTTATATTGCAGATTTTGGTTTCTAAGACGTTTTGACGATATCCAGTTGCACAACTTATTAGAAAGTGACATACATACATAGATAACAAAATGGAACATTGTGTGCCGAATGAAGTTAATAAGCTCACCTGTACACCTCAAGGACACAGTCCCATTAGCACAACTGTTAGAGCAACCGTACAAAACATAATGTATGTAACGTTCGTGGTTCATATCTACGTACAAAATTCTTCAAAACTGCTCTGAAGAGGCTATGTATAAATGAATATGTCTATATATAAGTGAAATTGATCCATTATCTCTGTCACGTTTGTTGAATAAAAAAGCATTGATCAATTAGTAAGAACTTACAGTAAAATATTTGCTTAATTGAATGAAAAAGTTGAATGTAACAATGTTAAATTGTAATAAATAATAATCAGTCGAAAACCAATTTCTTAATTTAATAGTCGAACAGAAAAATTAATCCTAAGTTTCTTTTGCTGTTATTCCATGAGCTTAAAAGAAAAAAAATTTATACACTAAGATACTCCTAATCTTGCAGAAGAAACTTGTATGAAATTTCGACTAAATATTTTTTTTTTTTTAATAAGAATAGAGTTTAGCTACTGCAGCTATTGACATTCTTAGCTATTTAGCTTCAAGTCTATTGAGAAGCATATTGTTATTACAGCAACTCTCGCTGCTAATATAAAGCATTATTTTCAAAGATATAAAATATATCTAAATACACATGCATGTATATAATGCTCACTATCCGGCTGACTTACAATGAACGTCTAGACAAAACCGCTAATCCCAGACACAAATATAGACATCATATTGCTTTTTGCATCGCAAGTGTCATTTGAAAAATGATTTTTTGAAACTCGAATCGCAAGGGTGTATGCCACAACATAGCAATTTCTAATTATCCTTTTAATATACAAAAATAAAGATTTTATGCCAGATTAATTTTAGGCAATTATTCAGACCAAATCTACAGTCGCAAAAAAGTTTAAAATTCAGAAAAAGTGACGAAATAATATAGATTAGTCTAAAGTAGTATGAGGTTTTGAAGTTTGAATCTAAGTCTCTTTTACTCCCAAAAATTTTCAATAGGCCTGGAGTCATGGGCAAAGCCATAGGTTAAAAAAACTTAAGGTTGTCATATCTAGAGAGTTTTCGAGATTCTTCTTGAAAGAGAAAACAAAAAATAACATAAAAAATAGGGCAAACCTTTTACGGATGTTAAGATTACTTCTCCGATTTTTTCGACAATTTGTAGCAAATTTAATTTTTTTTTTTTTCAAAATTGTAACAAACAATAAAAGCAAGAAATTACAAAAAATCATTCGACCGCAAAACGTTGCGCTTCATTAAAATGTGATTTATGTGCACCGCACACATACACACAAAAAGCGTCCACTTTGAAAAACTCGCTAAAGGACACTCAGAGACACCACAGAAGTTTCTCACGCTGACCATAGAAAGAAAACACAAAAACGGAGAAGAATTTGTATGCAAAAACACGCAAATCAGCTGAAGAAAAATGCGTACGCAATTATGAAACGCACATATCCTCGAGTTTCAACCCCGATGTTGGGACAGCACCTCCTAAGCCAGGTATAAAATTAAAATTCACAAACACAAAACCCTTGCATGCATAGCAATTTCAAAATTGGGCAGAAAATTAAAGATTTTTTGAAGTTTTTATTTAAATTTTTTCCCTTTTTCCCAACAAACTGCCGGACAATGTCCTGTTTAGTATCAGTGCTACCTAAGGCTAACATAGCAGAGAGGTTTAAGAACTGCTACCGTTGTCAGGCTTGGCGCGCAACAGCATCTCTTGTACAGCTCAGTATCCATAAGTAAAGGTTAATTTTCTTATTTCGTGGGGTCAATCACTTGAACAATACTGGCGTCAGATGACATATGTCCTTCAAGAAGGATGTTTATCTTAGGAATAAACTTGGCAGCTTGCGCTCAGTTTTTTTGTCTTATACAGCAGCCTCTGACCTTTTGAGCGGCTAGCAATAAGGGTTCACATTTCCTTAGGAACTTTAAGGTTGAGGTTAAGGTTATCGTTTGAATATGCAACA
This sequence comes from Meiosimyza decipiens, assembly GCA_963680825.1. Lineage (NCBI taxonomy): Eukaryota > Metazoa > Arthropoda > Insecta > Diptera > Lauxaniidae > Meiosimyza > Meiosimyza decipiens. Next base: position 32,604,352 of record OY804259.1, read on the forward strand.
ATTTGCGAGTGAACAAGATGGACTTTCTGTCCATGGTGCAAAAAATTTTAATGTGTAAAGACTCACAAATTATTTTAGCATTTACACTTATACTTTATGTGTACGTATGTATAGAGTGATTCAACTTGAATCAATCAGTCAATAAATATTCTTGTAACAAAATAAGCTTAGTAAAGGACTCCCATAATAATTACGGGCATTTTTCGAATTAACATCTCCTTTGAGATAAGAGATAAAAAATGGAGTACTTTACACTAACAGAAGAGATAAGCCCTCAAAATGGGGTTCTCTAATAACTTGAAAATTACAAAAAAATCGCACAATTCTTAGCAATTTTGGAATCAGCCAAATTAATCGAAATTGATGAACATTTTTTAGAAAACGCCTCAATCACATCTAACATTTGTATGAGAAGTGGGCGTGTGTGTTGGTCAATTTTTTTCATATTCAAAAAAATTTTGTTGTTTTGACTTAAAAAAACAACTGCATTACTATTTATGGCCACTGTTCCATACAAATCCATCAATTGTGCAAGGTCGTAATGCACAATAGACGGGCAACTCGTAGGACCACATTTCATGAGATTCTTTGGAACACATCCCATCATAATATCTACAAAATAGGACTAGTCCACCCAACTATTTGATGATGCTCAACAGAATTAACAGAGGATATAACAGCCCCACTTTCGATTTATGGTCGTAAGTTTAAGGATAATGGTGAATCCAATCAAAAGTTCTTGAAATCTTTTGTAAAAAATATTGAATTCAAACAACTTCAACTATGTACGAAACTGCAGATTTTTTATAAACAGAGTTCTTGAGTTAGCTGTATCTTGTACAAAAACAAGTGAAGGATTCGGTGCAGTGATTATCTTAAAAGCCCTAACTGCTGCACTTGTCTTCTTATAGATGTTGCTGGATCTTTTTGCATACTTTTGACTACAATTCTCTATATTTTTTCGTGGTCTTCCTGTTTGTAAGTCATCGAACGATGCCGCTTCGAATCGAGTCACAAATTGTCGAATTGTTGGTGATAACGAAGGCTTTCGTCCCAGAAATTAAAGTTGAAATTCACGTTGTGTTCCAATCATTTAATTATTATTTCGTTCATAGATCAACGTTATTGCAGCACGTTGTTGTAGAGTGTAATTATCCATTTTTAAATTTTTTGAGTTTATCTTTAATTTTCTCAAAATAATTTGAAGAAAAAGTGATTAGTTAAGAAGTTATAAGCAAAATAGATAAGATAGCGTTTATTTCAACACCCTGTGTATAAAATTTTTACATAACTAATTAACTGAGATTTCAGTAACCTTACGCACAGTATGTTCGATTCAATAAAAATTATCATATACATTTAGGCATTGTAAGGGAGTTTTTAGGAAAAATAAATAAAGTAAATTATATGAAATTATGAAAAAAAAAATTATTTGTTTACTCAGACACTCACTCGAATGAATAAAATATTTTTAACCTCCAAAAATTTTAAATAAACGAAAAACAAATACTTTTTGATACTCAAGTGATCGCCCTGGAAAGAGATGACGGACCCCTATGAACCAAGAAAGCGTCGATCTTGATTATTGTCCAAAACATCGGTCACCCAGGATTTTATTTCAAGAGTGCAACGAAGTTGTTGTAAATGAGTTAGGCGCTGGGAATCGCTGGTTTATAACATATTTAGTTAGCTACTACAAGCTGTTCTGTTACTCACTGATTGGGATTATCTACATATACTTATAAAGAGTACAAGATTTCTTTTCAACTATTGAAGGTTCAAAAACGATGAAAATATATATTTCTTAAAATGGAATTGCCATACTGTTAAATTTAATCGCTCGTGTGCAGTGTTCAGCCAAAGCCCAATAAGTCACAGATTAGAATCACTCGCATGACTTAAGAAATAACACTGAAGGAGTTGCGTATACCCCTGGAAGTTTATTTCACTTTAGCCAGGTCAGATTTGACGTGGACGTAAAATATATTTTTTCATGTCAAATATAAACTCGACTAGTATACATTCAAGTTGAAAGTGTTATTTTAAAGGATAAAATTGTTAAATTTAACTACTGTCTGACTGAACTATAACAATTGAAACTGAACTTGATTAAATTGGTAAAAGCTTATGAAACATATGCACACCACTTCGTCTTGAACATAAGTATGTCTATGTTGTGATGTTTGGATATTGCGAAGATTTTTATTGGCAAAAGTTTTGTTTTCATTTACGTGAAAGTGATAACACTTACAACCAAACATTATACGGCTGTTCAGGGTGAACTTCTTTAAGGTACAAGAATTACCTAGACAAATTGTTCATGCGACTAAAGGTTTAAGGGAAATCGGCGAAAAACTGACACTGAGTCACTTTGCTTAAGTATTTTGACATAATTCGGATCTCCCTTGATGGGAGAAAAAATGTTTTGTCTTAATCTCTTTTTTCATAATTTTTCGGAAAATAAATAAAATCTTTAATCGAACACTGGGGTTGATTACATTAAAAAAGATGTAAATAAATCATTAGTTACAGTCTTCAAAGTACATTTAAAAGACACTTACCTGCACGGCTTGCTCAGAAATTGTTCTTAATGAAAATATGTTCGTAATCGTTTCTTCTGGAATTTACAGTCCTGGTACATTCTCTGTATTAAAATAGACTGTGTGCACCAGAGATGTGCACGAACCCATTCATACTTAGTTGTGAAACGTTCAAATAAAACGATTTGTGAATCAACACTAAGCATCAAACGTGTGAAACGAATGAAAACACTGCCCATGCTTCACTTTGCTTTCTTTAAAGGCAACGAACACACTACAAAACACAAGCACTATTCACTCAAAGCTCAATCATTCATTTCTATTTCTATGCAACGAATTCTGTAGCTATGCAACGAATGCTATGGCTATGCAACGAATGTTATTGCGTAGCATCGAACTTCATTTGCTAAAGCGCAAATGTTGCTTTGTATGCAATGAACGATTTGAGCTCGTACCTCCTTTGCTATTGCTCGCAAGTAGTGTATTAATTTTTTTGGTATTGTTTGTCCTATTAAAAAGTAGTGAATCTAAAATTAATTTAGTTATTTAGCTAAAAAATAGTAGCAAAAACAGTTTTTAATTCTTATGTGTAATGCACTAATAAAAAAGAAAATAGCTATATAATACTCCTATTCAAACTACTATGTATATTAGAGCGGGTCGACATTTTTTTTTACCTCCGCTGGGTATTAAAATCTTAGATATCGTCATTCTGAACATCACTGTGTAGTAGTATAAATTTTTTATAAGCGATCATAGAGGGACCGTGTGTGCCCCAACATTGCTAATTTTTAGTGCATTTTTCATATAATCGATACTGACACACAACAGTACGATAGAGCTGGCCCACATATGTACATATCCTTTCGATAGACCATATGATGGCCAACTTTGCGCTATTTATCTGAGTGGTGAAATTAATTTAAAAATTTATTTTTGAAAAAATTTTAGCTACACAATGATGTTCAGAACGACGATATCTAAGGTTTAACACTTAGCAGATGGGAAATGAAATTTCAACCCATATACATATGTATTAATAAAAAAAAAACCTATGGATATCTATACTGCTAAAATAGTAGGACCATACAATTTTTTATTATATTTTACTTGATTTGTGCATTTTCCATGCTTTAAACTAATACTATAAATTATTTCGTTTTTTATAAAAAATTGAATAATTACAAAGAATGTCAAACAAAGTACTACATTGCAATAGCACGAGCTCAAATCGTGAATTGCATACGAATTACCGAATGCTTACCGTTTCATATGACATATTCGATGCTGCGCAATAGCATTCGGTGCTGCGAAATAACATTCGTTGCATAGTCATAGCATTCGTTGCATAGCCAAAGAATTCGTTGCATGGAAATAGAAAACGAATAGTGCTTGTCTTTCGTGTATGTTCAAAGAATGCAGAGACAAGCAATGACAATAAAATTAAAAGGCAATGCACTGCAGCACTCGTTTTTTACGTTGTCGAATGAAACCACGACAATAGCAATGAATAAATGAATGGTAAATTAAAACGAGCCACTCATTGCACATCTCCTTTCCTTTTTTTTTTCAGTATCCGTCCCAATGACGGATACTGAAGTTTCCATTAATTTCTCTTAAATTTGTCCGATTTATATACGAGTACTACAATTATTTTAATGCTTTAATTTTTAGATCTGCTGTCTTGCTTTTTGTCAATTGAAACAAAAAAATAAATATTAAATTGGTTGCAGTAAAGAAACAGAAAAAAGCTTTGGAAAGTACCAATGCACGTCTTGCTTTGGTCATGAAATCTGGCAAATATTGTCTTGGTTATAAGCAGACACTGAAAACGTTAAGACAAGGCAAAGCTAAGTTGGTGCTGATTGCTAGTTACACCCCAGCCTTGAGAAAATCTGAAATCGAGTATTACGCTATGTTGGCCAAGACTGAAGTTCAACATTACAGCGGTACCAACATTGAATTGGGAACTGCCTGTGGTAAATATTTCCGTGTTTGCACCTTGTCTATTACCGATCCAGGAGATTCAGATATTATTCGTTCGTTAGACAGTTAAGCATATTAATTGTTATAGAACTTTTTTACTGCACGAAAAAATGGTACAAATAAACTTTGAAATCTCTATTGAGCGCACATCATTTCGTCATTGTAATTCAAGCATAGCGAAAGGAATTAAGTTTAAAAGCACTTTAGCTACTTAGTACGTAGTGATGATTTGCACTATATTGAAATCGTCCATTTATAAAATACGAGTACATCATTCTGTACAAAAATATGATGACAAATAAAAAAAAATATAACAGAATGGCAATCAGTTAAATCGGTAACAAATACATTAAAGCCACACAGTGATGTTTTCCACTCTACCCAAAATGTCCCTTTACAAAATACATCGCTATGCACAAAGTGTGCAAACATATTTCAAAATAAAAAATTGGCAACAGAATGGCAATCAGTTAAAACAGCATGACATGACCAAGACTCCAAACAGTTCTGCTCTCTGGCATTTTTGCACTCAATCATAAAAATGAGAACGAAATCAACAAACAAAGTGTTCGAAAGAGGAAAACAAACGAAACATTTTAATTGATTAAAAAATGTGTACAAAAATCAGTAGAATAACTAAATGGAGAGAAGTACCATTCTATTGGGGTGGTCTTGAAATACATATATATTTTCTGGCGTACTTTTTTGTTCCTTAGGCTATAGTTTTTTAAATGTCAATTTGGCACCGAATGTCTTAAAATATAGAAGACCATAAATTTACATGACTTATAAAATATTGAATAAATGATTAATTATATTCTTTTTTGGGTAAAAACGAAATGGAGACATTTTTTGACTTTCAAAATCATTGCATTTATATATTCTTACTATTTCGGGGCCACTGCGCACAAATAAATAAGTCAAATTTAAAAATTAGCATTTATGACAACCCTCTCCTAAGCTATCAATTTTCAGTAGAACTTCCACTGAGTAAAAAAGATGTTCAAAATAATCACAAAAATGTTTTAATTTTATTGTGAGAGTTTTTTTTTCAAGGACGTCATAAATTGAATTTGTCCAAGGCTAATTTTCATAAAAAAATTGTTAGGAGTAAAAAGATCTTGAAACTTTTTTTCTTTCTTATTCTTGACGTCATAGAAACAAAAAATTCTTACAATAAATGAAATTATTTTTCGAATATTTCGATAAATTTTGAGAACTTTGTGACTTTGGCTAAAAATTTATAGCTTAAAAAAAAAAATTAATAAAAGTTGAAACTTTGTCCAAAATCCTTTTATAACGTTCTGGCAACGAGAACTCTATCAAAAGTAATCGCCGGAAAGTTTACGACTTATGAAATTACTAACTTGAACCTTATTTTTTACTCACTTTGGAAACTTAGGGTAATCCACCCCACCAGCAAGTGACTGCCAGAATCGACTTTTATTGCTCAACTGGTATATCGGATTGTGTGACTTTACATAACAATTAAGATGACAACTTTTAGTCTAATGGGATCATTACGAAAAACTAATGGCAAGGCCAGCCCGGTACTACACATTATTGGTAATATATTCATGATCCACAAATGCGAATTAGAGCCTAATTATATCATATTTTGAATCGCTTGGCTTGTGACATAAATTTTATGGCTTTGTCGTCTGAGCAAAACTGCCCCAGAAGTGGAAAGAGGGTATTTCAAGAAAACGCGTTTGGAGACGTAAAACATTTAAAATTGAAATAGAGGAAATTCTCTTAGGAGACTTTTTATAGGTTTGAACTAATAATTTTCGAATGTGGTATAATTCAAAAGTATTCAAGACAATTTTTTATATGGAGTCGAACATTTTTGAATATTCGTCCTTTTTTCAATTAGCACTCATCAATTATTCAACATGTGTTTCCAATGCTCGAAAGAGCCTGTAGAAGTGTTTAGGCTTTTATTTGATGTAACAGTTCAAGCACTTCCTAGCTTTGAAATTCACGATATGACTTTTCTAAGTCCAAGACACTAATTATATATGGGGTAAGGATAGTGTGACCAACTATTCTGGAGCAAACAGAAGTACAAACCAAACTGAGAAGAAGTACAGAAAATATCCGACATTTTACCAAAAAAAAAAAAAAATTAGAAAATTTACAATGAAAACCATTGATAGCCAAAAATAAAAAGAAGCTCCGTTCAGCGTGACAGTGCTGCGTTTTCGACGCTGGTTACAAGGCAGACAACTTCACTTGGAACCAACCTGGGAATCAAGGTAGAGACTGAAATTATATAGGCTGGCAGCCCATCCCACAATAACGTGCACGTGTACCTGAGGTGACTCGCCGGCCTGCCATACCAAGGTAGTTTCTATCTTAAGCCTCAGGCTGGTTCAAATTCAAGTTGTCAAACCTGTAACGTCAGGCTGTATTAAAATATTTTGCCTCCCCGTGAACCCCGTGTGGGTCATTGAACGGTCTGAAATTAGACGTGAACTAATTGCATTATCATAACCAAAATTTTATAATGTTTTAAACAGTAAATTATGATTACAATTGTGAATTGTACACTGTTCATGTGATTTCATCATATGCTTTTATGTTTTCAAACTTTTTGATAATTATGACTTTACAACCCCCCCGCCCCCCTTCACGAAATGTTATTTGAAAAACTTTTGAAAGTTGTGCCCTCCAATATCTTTTAGAAGTCTCCGCCTCTCTTGGCAATAATTTTTATTTGTGTACAGCCCATTTTTTTTTTTTTGGATATTTTTGTTTCAAATTTTTCAGAGTAAACCCGAATTCTCAGAAAACACGATGAAGGTAAATCCATAAGAAAAGTTATCAAATTTGAAGAACAAAAATAAACAATAAGACAGGTCATTCGGATTTTCCCATATTAAAAACAGTGGATCTCCAAATTTGTATGAAAACTGAGGACCACTTTCCCGCCTACAAGCCTTTACGCACGAGGCAAAAGTCACCTTCACCCTTCATGCTAGGGTACTGCACTTTCTCACAACAATATGTGAAATCACTTTAAATCAGGCATGACCAGAAGAGCTTAGTGAGGGAGCTTAAAAACGCTAATCTATTGATTAAAAGAGCCAATGGGAAAATTTTAAAGCTCAAGTTGAAAAAAATCAAAAAACTATTTCCGATGAGAGCGATCGCAACCACAATTAAGTGCCTTTCGATAGACAATCGTGAAGTCAAATGTGTTGAGACATTTTTCGTTGCGAGTGACGAACCGCGTTGCTCGTGCGTAATTTTCCTTAGGGGCCATCCATAAACTACGTGACCGCAAAAACCTTTTTTTTAACCCCTACCCCCCCTATAGTGACGATTCGTGACTTTACTCTATTAACCCCCCCTCCCCCTATTTAATAACGTTGCAGCATGATTTTTAAAAATATTTTCTACTAATGAATTTTAAAATAAAATACATGATTTATTGACAGTTCTGGGGTTCGTCAGTGAATATTGTCTTAATTGGAATTACACACTTAGAATGAATGGCCGACAACTATGTTGTAATAAGGAAGAATAGGAAACCTAATCTAAGAAGGTTTAATGAAATTTAATGTGGCAATTCGTCTTGTCTGAACTTTGATTTTTGGCATGGTAAATCAAACAGCTACAATAAAAATGCAAAAATTTGAAAATACAGCCTAGAGAAATTTTTTGAAAATACGCCGGTTTTCTGTGAAAAAAAAATAATGTAATCTCTATAAATACCTAATGGCTCAAATATTACGAGATGATTTTTTGAAGCTAATAAATTTTATTTCAAATTATATTTCTATCGATGAGATGGTTCCCAACTCATTGCAAATCTTGTGAAAACTATTTTCAACTTTTGAAATGGCTATACGTATTTCAGAAACTTGAACCGAACTATACTTTTTAATGAAATATTCGCTCTTAGAATAACAATGATTTAATAAAACAAAAAAATGAATACGCCTTAGGGGCCATCCATAAACTACATGACCGAAAAAATCTTTTTTTTTAACCCCTACCTCCCCTATAGTGACGATTCGTGACTTTACTCTATTAACCCCTCCTCCCCCTATTTAATTACGTTGCAGCATGATTTTTAAAAATATTTTCTACTAATGAATTTTAAAATAAAATACATGGTTTATTGACAGTATTAAACATAAAACATTACATTTTATATTGTAATAGATATAACATATTTAAAATGAATAAATAATTTTCAATATTTAAATTTCTTCCAAGAAAGGAATTCCCTCATCTATCCAAGAAGGTATATCCTCAATTAAAGTAATATTTTCTTCTATATTTAATTGTTCGTCTTCCAGTTCAACAGCTTCTACATCTTCTATATCTTCTACATCGATCCACAATTTTACAATTTGAAGTCACGTAGTATTTCGCGAAACTCCCCCGCCTCCGTCGTTACTTTTCGTAGTATTTTTCATGACCCCCCATTCCCCCAAATCGGTCACGTAATTTATGGATGGCCCCTTATTGCTTTATGTTCTGCAAAACAATAATTACAATAACACATACAATGGATCTGATAATGAGCCACGAAACACGAGTAACGGTAAATGTCGCAATTTACCTTTTGTTGAAACTTAAAATCATATCTATCATCAAATTTATATCAGAGCTCAACATATATAGGAGTATGAAGGAGCCTGAATAATCAACTTTTGTTGGAATTGGCCATCTCTGCTTTAAAACAATGTAAATGCTCTTTTAATATAAATGAAAAATGTTTCTTTCAATTTAAACATTTTTATTTTTGGCGCTCAAACAAAAGCGTTTGTAGTTGAATCAAACAAAAAAAAATTGATTTTTTCCCCGAGAGTAATAATATTTTAAAAATCTTAAGAAGTTAAGCCACTGGAATTTTTTTTAGAAATCGATAGTTATTTTTGCTTCAAAAATTACTTAACTTATTAAGAATAATAAATAAATTTATGTCGAAACAAAAATTTTTGTGTTGAAAAGAAAAATTTTATGTCGAGAAAGAAAAATATACGCTCTGCTCCGTAGTTGAATCTTCAAAAGCGTTATTCTCAAAAAAAGTTTTTAGAAAATGGCACGCAGCATAATATGCGCAATTTTTGTTGTTTTTTTTTAAATTTTAATTGCAATTATAGCAACATTATCTAGAGAATGTTGAATGAATATTTGTATTAATTTTTTTGATTATTTGTTCAGTTCGAATTTCAGATTTCTAAAATCGACCTTTTTCTATAAATGCTTTAGGTATGCTCATCTTGATTAAGTCTTAATTTTTTTTTATTAAAATTACGGCAGTCTCTGTCAGAGGCGCCGAGAGTAAATCCGGGCCCGGGTTCAACAATGCACGGCCCCCTTTTTCCCCTCCCCCTAACAATTATAAAATTAAAAATGATGTAGGATTGTAAAAGTAACATTTCTATGGAAACTTGATTTATCATGCAATTTTATTTTGTGGATTACAATTGAAGTGCTTATCTGTAGTACCTGTTTTGCAGGTTAAATTAAGAGATTGATAGTCGGTAATAAAAACATGCTCTAGAACGTATCGATAAGTCAATAACTTAGAGTTTCATTACAAATACTAGAGACCTATACATTCTAGCGGACGAAAAAATGCAAAGGCCCTGAATATTCCGACCGTGATTATTTATTTTCAAGAATGAGTTCTTTTTTAAATAGCGATTTTAAGAATTTATGATCCCCTTCGAAGAACTGCGAGCCCGGGGGAGTTCGATTTTTTTATGGTTACAGTGGATTAACCCCTTAAATAGACACATAGTTAAATAGAAGTACAACTAAGTACATTTGCCTATACTTCGTAATACTCAGTAAAAGGGACCAAAAAAAAATACTGTACTCTCGAAAAAAAGTAGGGTTGGTTAAGGTAGGTAAGGGTGATACATATGTATATTGCAACATCTTCTAGGAAGAAAACAAGGTTTGATTTTTCCACGGAATAAATTTTTGAGATTACATTTAGTCCAAATCTGGTAACATATCGAAATATCAAATAAATCGGAATAAATAGACTGGGAAACGTGGCATCTATGTAAATAAAAGACATATACAAATCCAAACAAAAATCATTCAATGGAGGTAAATACCATTAGTTTATATTTATGGGCTCAATGCTCACAGAATCACGCTATTGGGGCATTTCATATCAAGAGGACACCGAAAAAAATGTGAGATTGTAAAATTCGATCAGATTCGGCCTAATTGTACTTCTAAAGGCTATGAATGTACTTTTGTAAGCATACATTTTTTTTTTGTATGTGTACAATATTGTATGGGTCATTCCATCTATAATGGACCTATCATTACCCTCATGTTTTTTAAAAAGGCTGAAACTTTCTTCAATGATTGATCTGTCATGTAGAAGATATAAAAAAATTCGATAAAATTTTTTTGACCAATATTATTGCTTAAAAAAAAGGTTTAAATTGTGTTCAAAAATTCATTCATGAAACAACACAATTCATATTAGCTTTTATATTATTTTTAGATAGTTGTGTACTAGTAGATGACAAAAAAATTGCAAATCTGAATAAATGAAGGCCTGAACGGTTTCTATGTGGTAAAAGATAAAAAAATTGACCTTCCAAGAAAACATCACTTTTCCAAATACTCCATCACCGATTTCAGCCTTTATAGGCTCAAAATTTTAAGAACATACAGAAGTACCATCCCTGAAATTTGTATCTATGTTCATGTTGTATCTATCCATCATCGATTTCAGCCTTTTTAGGCACAAAATTTTCAGAACATATAGGAATACCATCTCTGAAAATTTTATCCATGTTTTTTCACCCTATTTGATTTACAAGAATGAGACCGAGAGAATAAAATTTGAACTTATTTCATCTATTTTAGGTTCAAAATTTTCAGAACATACAGGAGTACCATTTCTGAAAACTTCATCCAATTTTTTTTACCTTATTTCATTTTAAAAGCATTTGAAATTTGTGTATACAGTGGAATATTTATGGAAGAAAAGAAACGGAATATTCAAATTTTCTCGCTCTCATTCTCAATGTTTCAATTTACATTGCAAAAGATAAATCTTAGCTTTAAATGCTTGTAAAATCAAATAGGGTGAAAAAACATGGATAAAATTTTCAGAAATGGTACTCCTATACGTTCTGAAAATTTTGCGCCTACAAAGGCTGAAATCGATTATGCAGTATTTGGGAAATTGTTGTTTTCTTGAAAAGTCAATTTTTTTATCTTTTACCACATAGAAACCGTTCAGGCCTTCATTTATTCAGATTTGCAATTTTATTGTCATCTACTAGTACACAACTACCTAAAAATAATATTAAAGCTAATTTGGGTTGAGTTGGTTTGTTTATATTCATCAATGAATTTTTTTTGTTTTACTTTTGAGCTTTTTTGAACACAATTTAAACCTTTTTTTTTAAGCAATAATATTGGTCAAAAAAATTTTATCAAATTTTTTTATATCATCTACATTACAGATCAATCATTAAAAAAAGTTTCAGCCTATTTAAAAAACATGAGGGTAATGACATGCCCATTATAGATGGATTGACCCATGTATTATTGTTAAAATGTAGGTTTCTTAATAATTGAAGTAATATGAAGCACGGGTTTTTCGGATGCGGTTTTCGAATTAAACAAATTTAAAATAGAACGCTTAACATAGTGGTTTTTATACAAGATTAACTGTTTTTTTTACTTTCGTAATTTGATTGATTCCTTCTAGAAACACGGAAGTTAACTTTTCAAATCTTAAATTTAATCATTTTATTTTCAATATATAGCTTAGAGTGTGAAGTATCAATATAGGATCTACGATAAGATTTTTTTTTTACAAATTTTTTAACAGTCAAAGTCCAATACATCCGTTTTAATACGCCAAAGTTTCATTCAGATGGATTCATTTGCTCAAAACGAATATTTTTTGTTTTTTTCTATAAAGTTGCCTAAAGCTTAATTTGCAACAACTTTGTTTAACCAAAAACAAAAAGTTTGGATTTCAAAAATTTGAACTCTGAGGAACTCTTACGATTATATGCAAGTTGCACGTATTCTAACCCATTTCAAATGCCGAGACGATGATTTCGATCGGTCGCGAGCTCATATTCTAATGCCAGGTAATGGTTTGTTCGACAGAAACTTTCTCTGGTCAGCGAAAAGTGATTCCCTTAAAAACATATGTATGTACAAAAGGGAACACTTTCAAGTTGTTGTTGAAAGTGAAAATCAGATTTTATTATTTCACCGAATTTTGAAGAACTATTTTTTTGTGCATCTCATTAGTATCTATAATTTAGTTAAATTTAAAAGTTTCGTCAAAAGCTTTCATAAAAATTATTTCCATTTACTTTTACTCTAATCAAGGAAAAGGGTGAATCGGAAAAAACTCGACAGTTTCAAAAACTGTCAATTTAAGTCGGTACTGAGTTGTAGTTAGCATTGTACTGAAATTGCGTGATATGAAGTTTCAATGTACACTAAGAATACGTTAAAGATTTTAAGGACACCTACTTCCTGTAATACTGCACTCTGCCTTCGCCTGCTCTCTAACGTCAGAATTCATTAATGTTTCTGCCATACATACATATATAGAGACAACCTAAACACACAGAATCCTGTGTATGTATGTACGAATCCGCACATATCTAAATATTCGTACTCACAAGCAAATACTGACGATGATACCCAGGGCAAAAAAGGCGCTCAAATAGGGTTGTCAGTATTTAACCCAAAAGGGTGGAGGTGCTGCATGGATGCACGAACTGCGAATGAGTAGAGTCACAGTCAGGGAAACGTAGATGGAGCAAAGCCCCAATAACAACAACAACAACAACAACATTAGCAGAGGTGCCGAGAACCTCAAGATTAGGTTCAATAGCAATAAACCAACTAAAACAACATCAGTGACATGAAACTTTTTTTGGGTGGCATATTAAGTCTTGGTACTTATTTTGAAACCAATTCATAGCTGAGCAACAGAGACGACATCTGGTGACGACGAATGGAAGTCCGTATTACATATGTGCATACAAAATTCCTATACAACAGAGAGAACATGGAGTACTGATAAATAAAAACAAATAACTTAACAACCGTAAGAGCAAATGAATAAACCAATTTGTGAAAGTGAGATAGTGAAAAATTGAGGCGTGTCATGGGTAATAACACTTACACTGAAGTAAAAACTTAAAACTCATCTCACAGATACACAGAAAATGAGTAGAATATCTAAACTTAACGAAGAAATATTCAGTTAAAAGAGAGCACATGAGTGAAAATCATTCATGGGAACCAATTGGGAACTTAACGAAAATCAGGCGGTTGAGTATGAATTTCACCAGTTGGAAATTCGATTCTCTCTCATCAGAAAAAAACTGAAACCTAATAAATCCAACAAGAGCAAATACGGAGCCCATTAACGTTGCTCTTTTCTTAGCACAAGCACATTTGGCCAACGACAACAACAACATTACCAACTAACTCTATATCAAATGTCAGGGGGTATGAACCAAAAGTTAAATCCAACCAACCCCGTCCATGATACTTTCTCGTTCATCATCCAATTGTACGTTTGCACCGTACAAATCGGAGTCGGTCTTGGGCTCAAAAATAGTGCAGCGCAGCCACCCTATCAACGCAACCCAACCCACTGCTAGCTATATGGTGATAATAAATGAACAAATTTCATTTTTTTTTATTCATCTGTAGGGTTGGCCACCCAGTTGGCAGTTGAGGGAAGTCCAGTTGTGAAAAATAGTGCAAAGTTCCGTGGCACTATTTGCCCTCGCTGTACTCTGCTCGACTCGTTTGGACTTATGTATGTAGCCATCGACTCCTACTCAACAGCAGTCCTGGTGGTCTTGTATTGTGACACTTGGAAAAATGCTGTAGCAGGAGCAGCAGAAGCTGCATAAATGAAAAATGAATGAAGTGGACTGGACTTCAGCTTATATGGCACAATCTAAGGGGTGTTGGATGTACTGAAAGCGTGTAATATAAAAGAATACATTTGTGTTTGCTATTGTCACTTGATATTCTGGTCACTTTTGTGAGGCATTTTAACTGTTGTTTTAAGATAAAAAAGGTCAAGTTTTTTTCTTTAAATTATTGAAACCTTAAATTGTTTTATATTTTTATCTGCAATGTTTCTGTGCTAAAATCTAGATATGTTGTACATACCGAACTAAATTATTAGTTTTGTGTGAGTTCAACTTTACTTGCGTTTCAAATTCATTTAGTAGGTGGCAGGTGGTTTGAGAAATACTTTATTTATTATCCAATTAGTAGCGGTTGACTTAGTTAGAGCATGATGTAAACAAGTATCTTGCTGTATAATATTTGTTTACTTGCTTGGAATACTTTTATAAAGGTGGCAATACACGTAACTGCCGAATTGAATAGAGAACCTTACGATGTTCTTTCAATGTAGCTGAGGTCAGCACAATCTCAAATTGGGACACTGTCAATTTAATATGAATCTTAAATTGTCTGCACTTACTAAAAAAAGCGTAAATAAATGTTAATTCCGAAAATCCGACGTTAAATCTTTCAACTTTTTCCTTCCCATTTCGTTGATTTGTTTGGTGACATCATGACGCAATCTGTCACTTAGTTTCAATATGAATTCTAACTTATCGTGGACTCAACTATCGGTTACTTGGCTGTGCACACACATTTTTTTTCTGTAGATACGTGTGCAGTCACCTTAAAAGAAATCATAGGTCTTATAAAGAAACCTTATTTGACTATTGCAATATTTAAATCATACATATGTCGCCGCATTAAATTAGTTAGAGCGTGAACAATTTTAACAATAACTTAATAGGATTAACATTTAAAAACAATATCAATACGTTGGTTAAAATATAAGCGAAAAACTCAAAAAAAAAGTCCTTAGCAAAGTAAAAACTTTAACAAAATATCGTCGACTAAAGTGGAAAGTCATAAACGGTTTGAGAGTTTGATAACGCGTCTAACTTTAAAGCCCACTTTGTACCGTTAAAATGTAAGCTTAAAAAAATTCAGTTAAATGTTTTTTTTCAGCCAGACCCGCTCTCAATCGGCTTACAATGTAGGAAATTTCTTACTTTAGGGCCATTCCTATGAGAATCATGTCCTTAGATTGTGAACTCAGTTTAGGCAATGAAGTTATAAAGTAAATCGTATAAGAAAACAAATTTTGAGGCGGTTCTCTTTATGCCGCTTGGTTGGAAAAAGTTCACTCAAAGAAGTTTAGTGTAATGCTATTTACAGTAAGCCCACTGATTTAAATATTCGGGCTATAAAGTGTGAAGAGCCCTCATATTTGATATTATACTGTACCAACTATGATGTCAAATGTTACGATCGATGTTACCTAAATCGGTTTTGGTAGATTTTTAAAATAAATAATAAAAAAGTAACGTATCCCAAACAGTGACGCCATTTGCGGTACATTTGTACTTTTATCGGTACATTTGCGTCTTGAAAAATTGTCTTCATTTTGGCGCATTTTCAGTACATTTTGCGAATTTTCAGCGCATTGTCCAGTATATTTTCGGTACATTTGGACAACATATAACCTTTTTGTTTTTTAGTTAATGAAAATAAAATAATTCGAGATAGTAAATCGCAATATTTCAATTTGCCAGGGTTTTTGAGATGCCAGAACGTTTTTTAATTTAAGTCATTTCTAAAAAAAATGTCTAAATACAAATTAGTAAAATTGGTTATTAGATATAGAAAAAAGTATATTTGAGCTTTTGAAAGTGCATTTCAAGTTCCGATTCAGTACATTTTCACAAAACCCAAACATCCGATGACCTAGTGTCAAGCGGAATCAGTTGGGTAGAGGTTCAATTATGTTATGTTTTAGGCATCATAAAAAATTATAGGCGATCAAATATTATATTTTATTAAAGTTATTGAAGGTCTTCAATTCTCGACATATGTTAAAGCAAAATATTGCTTAAGCACACACTGCTTTCTAGGCAAGTAAGGTGTTTATTATAGTGTAAATACCATATTGATATTACGACCTTGAAAAATATCGTTATAAAATATTTAAAAGAAATATTTGTTTGCGACGCATGTAAGAATTGATAATTTTCAACAAATTGATATTTTCGATATAGATATCTTTGTTTCACCTAAAATTTGATTTGTTAATTAACATTTGACTGGTAATTATGCATGCGACATGAAATTTTGACCAAATATTTATATCACCTTTATCAAATATATTATTTGGTATAGTTTATAAAGCCCTATGCAAAATAATGGTTTCTCTGTGTATAGCAAAAAATGTATGGTTATATCAAATTTTAAGTGATGCAAACTTTTGTTGATGGAACCTTCTAACTGGATCATATATTGAGAGTAATGTTGAATTATGGTTTTTATTTCGTTGAGAACTTAACAATTTTCAGAGCATTAAGCTTTTGTCTATATAATAATCCCATACCAGACTTTTTGACATGCCTACTGGGGAGCGGTTTAGGTTTTGATATCGAATAGATAGAACTCCCCAGATTTTCTTTAAAGTTTTTTGCGCAGCTTTTTCCTCCTTTCGAAAACTATTTTTTTCGGCGGAAAGTTCTGTGTTATGGCATGGACATTAAGATGAAAGTTTGAATTCATGTAACATTTTGAAATCTACACGTCGGATTTGATCCTTTGAAAATCATGAAGGAGTTGCATTGGAGTTTCATCAATGATTACCCTAAAAATCGTTCACATAGTTCAATATCTTGAAACATGTTCAATTTCGCACTATCAAATTTATTTTTAACAATTTCATGGGAATTATTCCCTTATTGGAAAACGTTCAATAATGCGCCACACCAAGTTTTGTATAAGTGATCTTGACATAAGCTTAGCCTTATTTTTTTTATTTTTCGAACCATTTTTTGTTGAAAAAAATTGTTAAAAATCATAAATAAATACTAATAAAGTGATCCATTCGTCATGATAAATTAGATATGATTTTGTAATTTTTTATGCTCAAAACAACCCAATAAGACCTAATGAATGCAAGAAATTTGGAAAATTTTTCTTAGGCTTCATCAGAATCAGCACGGAACCAGTAAAACATTTTTTCGATGATTGATTCTTATTAGATTTCAGAGTGGTAGAATCTATATAACACTGCCACGCATGTCAGGCTTATGAGAAACTTTTAATAATACATACAATATTTTGTTGAAATTTTGAATGATTAGCTCCGTAAATCTAAATAATTCTTGATTCAGGAAAATCAGCTTAATGCAACGAGTAAAAATTAGACAACCCTTAAACGTTTAATGAGATTCCTTAGAACTTTTTTGTTGCTTGAGCCATATTGATACTTTTTCTTAGTTAACCTCAGGCTTGAAATACACAGCTATGTTTTTTCTGCTATTTGATCGTTTTCGGTCCTACATCTACAGTGAATATGTATTTTAAAGTTCATGTAAGGTAGTTTTACCCTACAATTTTGTTCTAGTCTGTAAGGAAAATCATTCAAAATACAATATACGAATAATAAATAAAATGGTTGGTCACACTAAAAATGCTACTAAACTTTTTTTTACAGGAAATTGCGTTAGATTTCGAGATATTAAAAAAATAAAGACCTGGAATTGTATGAAAACTATTGAAATTATGGATAATATGCTGAACGCTGTTTGTGGGAACTTGAGCAGCCTGCAATTTTTTCCCGATCGAAAATTCTGTTTGGTCTACAGTCAACGAAATAATTTAAAAATTTCAAGATATTGAATCTTTGACCCTGAATTTATAAAATACGATTCAATCGTATTTATCAGAGCTTTTAAGGAATAATGAAGAATGACAGAATAAACTTTTGAAAATAACTTCTCATATTTTCTAAATTTCTTATTATTTCTATCTAAGTTCCCGAGTCTATATCACCAAAAATGAAATAAAAAGGATTTTTTTATATCCATATACGATTTAAAATCTGATCAGATATTGTAAATACTTTACGAAATTTAATTTTAAAATTTCATCTCTGTAGCGTTTTTCTCATCGCCTGTTAATATATGAAATAACTTGTTTTCATGCAAATTCCTACTACATTTGTGTACTAATACTAAGGCAAGAAATTTTAAAGAAAGGTGTGTAACTACTTAAAATTAACCAACCAAAATTCACGAATAACTTTAAAAGAAACGCAATACATTTGACAACTTTAGGTGCAAGCTAAGATCAGTTCGGGGTGGGATTTTAAAAATGAGCGAAAAGTTTTAGGTGAACAGAAAGCAAAACTTTTGACTTATTGTGCTCTGTGTGTAATAGTTAACTATGAAAAATACTCAAATGATTCACTAAAAAGCAACGCAAAACTGCAAAACTTTTTAAAGTTGCGACACGAAAAGGTGCAAAAAGTTGTAAAAAAGCAGACTATCTATCTGTAAGATACGTCAACCGACTAATAAGAAAAACGAGTTCATGCCACACTCTTTGCACCTTCGACGGCGCAGATTTTCTCATTAGAGATTTTTATTTTTCCGTTTATTTTCTTTGCTTGAAATAATTTCTTGAGTGATATTTTCTTTTTTTCTTATTTCATATTCTATGAGAGATACCGCTTGAAAAATTACTGCAAAATGTGTGTGCGCTCAACCAAACACGTTGAAGGTCTTGCCCCACACAGATACCCACACACACACACACACACACACACACACACACACAATATATGTAGCTGCTGTGTTCCACCCTGAGTAGTGCGCACAACAGAGATATGCCGCTGTTTTGCACTCAACTGAATGTTGGCCTCCGGTAACCGTGAGTGCAAGTAGTGCAGATGTAGCTGAACTCGCTGTTTCAATCGGGGTGGATGTCAATGTGAGTGCAGAGTATCTGTGAGCTGTGGCTGGCGAGGCGCATACGTGTGTATCTTATGGATTTGAGTGGTGGAATGAGAGATTTGTGTGATGTGTCGTTAGGTCGAAACGGTCGAGTCGGGTCGGGTCGTGTACCTTTTGCCACGAATGTTTTGCCAGTCAGGCTCTAAAAGGCCTTACGAAAACAGCTGAGATTTAGTTGATCGCATGACGCGTATTTTTTTGAACTAAGTGTTGAAATTTCATACAGTAGAAAATAATTTTTCTGAAGTTAATGAATTTGCAGAGATAAAGAATAACTTGAAAGAAATTCATTAAAAATTTTGCAACGAAATCTAAGCGGCGGGTGAATTGAAGTTTCATTAAAAAATATTTTTTGTATTTAATATTGAAAACGTGTGCGGGTTGTAAAAAAAGTTAAGCAAAAATCTGAGTAACGACGCGAGTGCTTAAAAATTTAAAGAAAATCAATGAGAATTAGTGCTTAAAAATTTATTGGAAAAAATTACGAAAGTGAGCATGAGCACTTAAAAAATAACAAAAAAAAACTAAATTGTGTTTAAAAAAAATCGTTTAACCTTAACAACTTAAAAAAAGACCACCCATAATAGGCCTAGCGCTACAGTTCGCCGAAATTGCGCTTCGCAAAGAAACGTCTCGCGTTTGTTAAGCGGGTTATAATCACGTGTTCTTTGTTCATTCAAAACCGACAAAATTATTACACACAATTCCCTGAGCGTGTACGGTGGTGGCGTTATGTGCGCCTCCCCGTCCACCGCTCCCGGTTTCTTCAATCCACGTCCACAATCGGGCGCCGAGCTGTCCGCCTTCGAACTGGGCTTGCCGCGTTCTATGAGCTTGGGTGTACCACCGCCCAGTGCCTGGCATGATCCTAATCTCGGTCAACACTTACACGCATCTGCAGGACCTGGCTCCCTAGGTGGAACTGGCGGCGGCAGTTCCGTTGGCGGCGGCACCACACCATCCAGTGTGGCTAGCCAACAGTCAGCTCACATCAAACAAGATCTTTCCGGTTTATCAGCGACGGGACAGACAAATCATGGTGGTCAGTCCGGTCATCATACGATCAAAGAGGATCTCTCAAATTTATCAACGTCCGCAGGCACAACCACAGCGCATCATTCGTCAGCGCAACTGGGTCATGGTCAGGAATTGGGTGTCATGATTAAGGGTCAGTCCACATCGAGTTGTCTCGGTGGCGGCAATGGCGCCGGAGGTGGTGGTGCCGGGGGCGGTAGTACGACACCTAGTTCGCAGGCCAATAGCTCACATTCGCAGAGCAGCAATAGTGGGTCACAGATTGATTCCAAACAAAATATCGAGTGTGTAGTTTGCGGCGATAAGAGTTCAGGCAAACATTACGGACAATTTACATGTGAAGGTAAGTGCAAAACATAGTACTTCGTAGAGAATTGACATATTTATATGTGACTGGATACGATCTTTTCCTTGACAGTAAAAAAGTTTAAGCTTGAGAGAGTTTTCCAGTGTGATTTTTAGCTCGACTGCTTTAAGCTCAGGCCATAGATTTTGAATCAATTTTTATCGAAGTTAAGTTTTTAAAAGGTCGTACTTAAGTCTGGGCTTTCAACTTTTTCCTTTTTTTAGAAATGTTCGTAGAACAAAAGCATATGTAGCCAGATATTATTCATTTTGAAATAATTTTTAAGTCTTTAATAAAATGTGTTAAGATTTTATGTAACGAAAATTTTATGTAAGATTAAGTTTAAGTTGATTTTCTGGTACACAGATATTTGCCAAGCTTTGAGTTTTTTCACTACTGAGCAATTACGTATGGATACATTCACTCCCATTTGACGCTGCATATAAAATGCCAATCAAAATGTCAAAAGTCTCATACAAAGTATATTTTTTTTTTTTGATCATACACCCATACACATAATAAAGTTCAAATCAGATTTCGTATTTTTTTTAATGCCAAATCATGCTCACTTGAAAAAAGTAGTAAAATAGATATTTTCATGCCGTGATGAAGGTGTACAACATGTTGCGCACTACGGCCGGCGATTGATCATGATGACGATTATACAATTATGGCTATGTAGAGAATGATGACCGGCTAAAATCATCGTTAAAAAAATGTTAGCTTAGTTTAGTAAACACAAAAGCGTGCCACAAAATTTGCGTTTGATTGAGAAATTATTTGAAATTTTTGACAGTTTTTGTTTGGCAGCAGTGAGTTATGACCGTATGATGAGTATGAAAAAATTTTGCAAAGGCTTGGATTTTTCAACTCATTTTATGCAGCTCTTTAAGTTTAAAGTGAGTTACCCAGTTGTTAAAAAAATGTTCAGAAAACCATTTTTAAAAATCACAAAAAATAAATGACAAAAATACTATCGCATTCCCAACGCATACAAAAACTATTTTAATTACATTGGCATGAAAAAGGGTATAATTTCACTATATTTTTGATACTTAAACTGCATTTCATATGGAGATTCTTTGTAAATTTTGAAGTATTTATACTAACGAGTTTTCTAAGCTGAGTCTCGTAAAATATCGCCCCTAAGTCACATACATAGAGGCAATGAAGAGTGTAGGACGTACATATATATGAAATGTCTTAGTTCATCTGTCACACCATATACATATATCAGAAATATCAATAAATAATTGGAAAAATAGATATTTTTTTAGCAAAAATTTGTGCTTCCATCTTTTTGTTTTTTAATTTATATATTTCAAAAACATCGAAGTATGCTGTAGCTTTAATCGTCTGCAACTTGCGACATGATAATTCGAAATTTGTCATTTGTCGTGCTCGTAGTGGCGCCAAATTTTTGGTCTCGCACCTGTTCATATTCGAAGAATTTTTGATCTGTATCACTATCGTCTCGTTATCGCCAATATTTCTCGGTTATTCTTGCAGTTATTTGACTAATACAAGCTTGATCAGCGGCTTTCTCCTCACACTGCACGTTAAACAGCCCCTCATACTTTTTACGCAGTCCTTATAGCAAATATTTAGGTCCATGTGCCAAAATTCACAACTTGGTATAAGTAAGTTCCAAGAATAACAATATATGTTTTTTTTTTGTATGGAAGGACCTAAGACCCAATATCCAACCCGTTCACATTTTGCTATTTAGTTGCTTGGCACAAACAATTTACTATCAGGTTTCACAACTTTAGCTGCCATAGACGTCAAGAGTTAGTGTTTTTGTTGCATAAGGGTGCCACGCCGCGTTGCCTAATCCCATCCAGATTTCGTCAGGTACTTAGCTTTAACAATATTCATATCCCAGCACCATATTTCAAAACGCCTGCAACCATAGTTGCCAAGATATTGCGTTTTATATGTTTTTGTTTTACGGAAGTTCCGGCCGACATCTCGTTGTTTATTTTACGTTTCCGATAAACCCTACATTATCGCCGAGAACGATATATCGGTAAGATCTTTCTCGTTCTCGTCCTCGCTCATACGAGGAATAGTTTGCTAATATCGTTTTACCATCGGAACCTAGAACGAGAATGATATTTATCGGTTCTCGGTGAAGCACTAGCTCGTTGTGAACTCTAGATCATATGCTTCACAATTCGAGTATTTTCTTCTTGATCACTGTCACCCCTAAGTTTATCTGCGCTAAAAAAAAAACTATAAACAAAATTTGATTAATTTAAATGGAGAATTGATATTTTAAACCTGTTTCTTTTAGCCAGGTATCCAGTTTGATATAAAAATAAAAATAATTGGATATAAAACTCAGAACCTCTAGGCTGCAGGGCACATAGTCACATGACACCATTTTCAACTTAAAAGTGCAAAATTGAATTTGTTTTTTTCTGAAATGAAAATAGGGTGCGAAGGTTTTTATCTTTTACTATATCTCCAGTAATTTTAAACTTTTACCAATTGATTTTATGATGTATGTTTCCAGACTGTTAACAAAAAAAAAAGAACAAGGGTTATCATATCGTAGTATTATTTCTTTAGTGTAGTAGCTGAAATCATGATCACATCTAAGCAAATTATGAGTAAATAATAAAATTTGGCACACAGGCAACCTATTTATCTGTTGGTGATTAAAAATAGAAAATATCGGTCCACAACCACGAATACAACTCTCATGAATCCGAGCCCACCTCAAAATTTTTCGATTACGTGAGTAACAAACCTTAGGGAATTTCCGCGCGAACATAGAATGTTTTTAAATTGAACAAATCAAGTATACGTTGGGATAATCCAATGTCCTAGATACTGGCAACTAATAACGTACCTAGTCCTTGGAAGATAGAAATTAAGCTCTTGCCAATTCTGAACCACTCTACGCACTTACGATATTTGGTGCGCCCCTTCGTCCTTCTTACAAACTAAATACACATCTTGAGCAGAGGCTTTCCGTGCATATCCATACCAAAAAAAATGTTCGTTTTTTTAACAAAGATTTTATTTACATTTTAAAAAAGGTCCTAACTTTGCATATTCAAAAGCTCACTGTGTGAGTTTCCAACTGCATTTTTAAATTTACTACCTCGACTAAGTTTCGTTTAAGTTAAAAAAAAGGTCTTAATTTTTGACTTTTAAAAATCCTAGCAAATCGAGATACATTTCATGACCGCTTTCTTGGCCTCCCTAGGTACGCTACTGATCTTGAGAATTTAATACAACTTTTCTATTTTCATTGGACCGGTATAAGGTTATGGCTCATGTTTTGAAAGTAATTTCAATACCCTTTAAGTTCCAGATTTTTTATGATAAAATTGCAAGAAGTCATAAGTGCTTATGGACCTGAATTCTGGAGCATTAGGGATAAACATAACGATATTAAATTGTTAGTAAGTTAGATTTGAGTGACGGCAACATAGCCTCACATAGACCACAGAGGTCCATAGTGATAACAAAGAACTCTCTACCTTAGTGTTATCAGTAAACATTGTTGATAAGATTTAAAGGATAAAAATGAAGCACTTTTTTTTTTTGAGGTCAATGAAATCTCCTATCCATTTAAAAGTGGATACAGCCACTTAGTTTATCCTCTGCGAGGTGTGATAGATAACGAATGACATTTATTGCTTTGTAGAGATTAAACCACAAGGATAACCCTTCAAATGTATTTATTGAGTATTGTAAGCGATATCATAACATTTTCAATGTTCAATTAAAACAAATGCTGCAACAAAAAGTACATGCTTTCTTATGATCATCATGACATCTCTGTAAAAGTTTCTCTACTACAAATAATTCATTTCAATGAGTTACATGTTGGTAGATAAGAATGTTTTTCCTGTTTGCGGTGTCAGAGTATGAAACAATATTTCATATTTTGACCTATTTTTTTTAAAAGTCTCATATGATTTATTTTTATTTTATTTAAAAATTACTAAGAAGTACTGCACTGTCATTAAAAAAATAATTTCAGTATTGAATTCAGACTTGATTTTTGATATCCTCTTGAAAATTAAGTAAAAATTTGCCAAAAGCGTTTGCATCTAATTTTTCAATCTTTTGATTTTAATTTTAATAATGTAAAATGTGATTGTGTTTTGAAAAAGATGCTTCCACTAATCTTGAAAAAGTTTCGCGCAGAATTATCATATTTTATCGTCTGTTATCAGTTTATAAGATAAGATAAGAAAATCTTATCATTTTAAATGTTTTTAATAGAAGTGTGATCTAAGATTAACTGAAGTTAAAATTGAGAGATAATTTTTTTGTTAAAAACAGAATTTAAAATTAAAATTATGGATAAATACCTTCTCAATGGAATAATAGTTATGAAGAGCGTTTAATAAAAATTCCAAGACTATGCAGTTTGTATATAAATTAAAATTTTAGTTGCAAGCACAGGCTAATATTAAATCTAAAGATGTAAGTTACCCACTGCGTGTTACTACTTAGCAGAGGTAACACAAACTTAAACAGAACAAGCCGAAAAAATTGATAGACCTAACGCTAGCTTCATAGTACAAAGCAGTTTTCGCATGCTAACTGACGTATTGCATCGTTCTTTTTTGTTAACGTTGAACTTGATGATGATGACGATAATAATGAAGACATGATAGCGATCTTTGTGTAATAAAAAAATCACAACAATATCTCAGGCTCCAAAGCTTAGATATTTAAAAAAAGGTGCATTTAAAATACAGTCAACGCGAAAAGTATGGCAACAATCAACTCATATGAAGCGTAGAAAGCTCAACAGCAAGTACTAGCGTGCTGGCATTGATTTCAGTGCAATAGTGATAACAATAAAGGTTTTGCAATGGCTTCCCCTTTTTGGTAGATATAACATTTTCGGTCAACGAGCGCACACGAAAAAAAAGAACTCTTTGTTTGTGAACAAAAATAAATCCATAAGGTTCTTTTTTGTTCAACTATTTTGCACAATTTCGCATGCAAGCGCTTAATAGAAGACGCTTCCGCAGACTGATGATCTTTTGTTAAGGGAACACAACTTGATCTACGCTTAGGATCAGTGTACGAGTACATTATGGACGCATGTGTGTGTGTGAAGGAAATACGGCGAAAAGAACTCACACACAGGTACCCAGGCATAGGTTAGAAAGATTAATTGAGGTAAACGCGAATTTCGTTATGAAGTTTTTTATTTCTCTCTGATTTAAAGGCTAGACATTCATCGCTTGCAGTTATATAGCATTAGTGTAAATGGACAGACAGCTGGACATTTGTTAATGCGTGCGTGCGCAAAACAAAAAAAAAAGCACAAGAATAAAATTAGAAATTATGTACTGATGCTTTTTTGACAGCACTCAAAAGTTTTTGGCTTTACTTTGTTTTTGCTTAGTTTTCTATATCTACTACCTTTAATGCAATTCTACTACTTTTTTTAATGCATTTTTTCGTTATTTTTTTATTTGAATGAATGAGTTTTTTCACTATCGTGTCAGAAGTCAAGAGGGTATAGCTAAACGTTTTATTTCCACATCGTTAGTTCTTAGATACTTAGCAATCCTTGCAGCGCTTTTCATACCTTTTCTCGCAACAACTTACAGCAACAATTCACCACTTGAAGATTTTTTATATTTTTTTTTTTTTGTATTTTGATGCAATATTTTGATAATATTAATGATGAGTTCATGAGTCGGCTATGACGTATCCTTTCCCTCATTATAACCAAAGAGCGTAGAACTTAAAAAAAAAATGTAAAAAATAATTTCTCAGTTAGCTATTTGTCATGGCTATTAGATGATAATAAAAATCCAAAAAAGGACAAGGTGGCTGCGTTATGATAATCAGTATATGTCCTATGCTATCTAAGCTTACTTAACAGCTGTGTGACTATTTATTTGATTAATTTCTTTGGCTTATTCCAAATGTATTAGAATTTGGATGTCAACAAATTTTTTAAGTAACACTCGGTGTTATTATAAAATAAATGACAATATGTTTCCATTTCGATATTAGAGACGTTATATATCAAAGACTTTCTTTTTGGAACTTTGGTGATGAAATCAGATCCCACTCGTTTCTTTTTGTATGTGATTTCACGTAGGAGAACGTAGTCTGATCCTGCCGCCGAGTTGCTCTCTGACAAAGTTTCTTAAGTACAATGTCCCTGTCAATGTCACCAACAAAAAATGTTCGAATATGATATTTAATTTTTGAATTGAATCTAGTAAATTTTCACAATTTGTAAAGGTTGTTCATTTGTATAGCGATCGGTGATGATGGTATATCTGCAATGAAAATGACACTACTTAACAAATGTCAGACATCTCTGTTGGACGCAATCCCTATTGAAAAATGCATCACAACTATTGAAAGTATTGAGCCTGCTTGCAGATTTGGTTAACTTGACAACAGTTTTCGAAAGTAATTTTCGATTTAGAGCGGACTGAGAACATGAGTTCTTTCAATAAAACTTATTGACTCAAGTGATGCGCACTGAGAGAGCCTTAAGTGCAGCATCGTCCTCAACAACAATCTCTCACCGCAAATCAAATCTAACTCTTGGGTCATGCAGACGTTTCTGATGCACCCCCCGATATTTTTAATTCAACAAGATGATGATGGCAATTATGCTTAGCTCGAAGGTCATTCAACTTTTACAACAATAACAAAAAAAATAAGTTTTCTGGAGGTCTTTTCGTTTTTGAGGTAAATAATTTCGGTTCGCAATTACCGCATGCATTTTGTAAGGGTAATTTTTTTTCTTCAAGTCACTTGATCCTGTAGCTTTTGCTTTTTGTATTTTACTTATTTTGTTTGTAAGCATTGTGCTTGCCTCATGTAATTCAAATATTTTCTTCAACCTAATTTTTTTTCGCAAAATATATTTGAGTTTTTTTATACAAACTGATAATTGTAAGTAATTGTAACCAGCTCCCGAATCATATTTTTGTGTGCATATCTATGTTATGCTAGAATCTCACTAGACTCTCACTTACCATAACATTCAGATATAATTTTGAGGTTGTCTAGGAGAATTGGATGCGAAAAACGTAGCGAAAACAACAAGAATGTCTTGGAGACACTGCTTATCATCATAAAGTTCAGTAGTTAGACAAGGTTTACCTTTCGAATTCGAGTCATTTATGATACAAACATTCTTCCAAACAATCTCGGCACAAGCGAATGACGGTCATCTCAACAGTCTACATTACCAGATTCTTTACATTATTGTAAGTTCTGATATGACCTGTACTAGAAGCAAGTCATTTGCTTGTTTTGGAGAAGGTTAGGTTAGGTAGGAGTGGCAGTCAGTTACGAAAAACTGACTCACTTAGACCAAATGTGATCCATTGTGATACCACAGGGTGTTTGACTATACCCTCTCGTTGAACCAACCAGATTTCATTATGAAACTAAACAGCTGACCTATACTGACATGTCTAAGATCATCCAGGTCATCAAATAAAAACGCCCCAAGTGCTTGGACAGGAGCAGAGAAGATGTTTAATATTTTCCTCTTCCTCCACATCTCCACAACTTCTACAGAAATCAAAGGACCTAACATTTAATCTCTCCGCATGTCTGCCGATGAGGCAGTGGCCAGTTATGACTGCGACAACTGACGAGACACTATGTCTAATGCAAGAAATTAGTTCTGACGAATGCTTAGCATCCCATTCCGGCCAGATTTGCCTAGTTATATTACAAGTTGACCCTTCAGTCCATCTTTTATTAGCATTTTTAACCATTTCTACTTTAAGCAGTAACTTGCAGGTAGCAAGTGGCATGCCAACACCCCCCTGCCTAGCAAGTTCATCCGCTTTACAATTGCCGTCAATGTTCCTATGCCCAGGCACCCAGATGAGGTGAATGTTAAAATGTTGAGCCATCTTGTTTTGGAGAAACTTCAGTGCATTTATTTTCGCCAAGCATTGTTTTTCCTTTGGTAAAACCCTAGCAAACTTCATTGATGAATACACATTCACACGTTTTTTATCTGCATTATTATTATCTCTTTCTCGCGGCTGTTGCCTTCTATCGCATGTCTTGCTCTCAAATCGGAAATATATTGCGTTATATCATCTTCCAGTTCGTATGAAGCCATACATTTGGTTTCTTAGCCTTAAATACAATGCGATTTTAAAATTTAAATGTAACACACAAAGTTTGAAGCATTTAATTAATCAGTGAGATTCATTTCGTTCTGGATTTCAAGGCAATATGAATATAGGATTTCAAACCCGAAAGCTTATGGTGGGCAGTAAAATGTGCAATCATATGAGTAGTAAGCTACTTCTTCAGTTTTTCGTATAATCATACAAAACTAAGCCTAGACCACGCATTGATTAATTTTTCATTTTTCATTGCTTAACGATTTTCTTCAGAATAAATTTGTTTGGGATACGATTATTAAGAAAAAAATATCCAAACTATAAATCTATCAAGATCACAGCTCCAGAAGAAGATCCAGATTTTCAAGCCGACTAATGACACAGCGATCTAAAAAGCTAGCTACAGAACCTTTGTTCAGAAGCTAAGCTTCTAGTTTTGTTTTAGGATATCAGCAAACCATTTCGAGGGAAAATTCGTTACTTATTTTTGTGACAAATTACGTTTTGATTTTAAACTTCTTGTGTGTATGCCAACTATACAGTTTTTCCCTAGCGTCAAAGTCTGAAATGTAGTGAATACGCCACCGACGCACAGTGGATGGGTTTGTATGAATCGGCAGCCATATACAGTAATAATTGCTATACTCTTGAAATTTGGTACAGATGTTTTTAAGGCAAAAATAGCAAACATTTGTGAATATGAAAAAAATCGGCTCATGGACACGCCAACTTCCTATACAAAGTTGGGATGTGGTTGAGACTTTTTCTACAAAATGGGTATCAAATTCCACTAACATAGCAATGCTGATTTCAAAAATGTTACAAATTTTGCGATATCTTTTATAGTTTTCAAGTTAAAAGTGGACAAACAAAAACCGGTGGCCGTAAACAGTAGTAATAGCGTTAGAGTCGTGAAATTCGGCACAAAACTTTGTTAACTTAAAACGACGAAAATTTGTGATTAAGAAAAAAATCGGTTCGCGAACACGCTTACCTTCCATACAAAGTTGGGATGTGTTTGAAATTTTTTTTTTAAAATCCTTATCAATTTCCATAAAATAAGCAATGCTAATTTCATAAAATGTTACAAATTTTGCGATATCTTTTATAGTTTTCAAGTAATTAGAGAAAAACAGTTTCAAAACCTTATCTGTTCTATTTTTGAAGAGCATTGGCTCTTATATTTGTCACCCCAAGAGGAATAAAGAGAGAAAGAGGCCCTTACCTGATCCCCTTACCTGTTCCCCTTACCTGTTCCCCTTACCTGTTCCCCTTACCTGTTCCCCTTTATTTCCTTCACACTATGAACTTTTACATTTGAAAAAATTATTGTTAAGCGTTGCAAAATGTAAAGAAATAAAAATTCTTTTTCCTTCAAATGTTGCAATATAAAAATAATCATAAAAAAAAAGTTCTCAAGTTAAGCAGCTGAAGCTTTGGATTTAAGCAAACCTTACTTTCCCATATTATATACAAAAAACATTCCCAAGTCTACAGATATGTATTTTTTTTCTATCAAAGTTTGCAAAATTTCTCAATTATGAATTTTTAAGACCTAATTTTAAAAAAAATCAGCATAAGTCACGTATTGAATATAAACCCTTAAAAAAACATTTTTTGAAAAGTATAATCTATGGGCTTTCAGCCAATATGCAATTTTGGTAAATTCCGATACAAATAAATTAATGAGAGTATTTCGTAAAAGTCAATATATTTTGTTCCTTCTTTAATTACATTGAGAAAAACCTGATAAAAAAAATTGTTAAAAAAGCAGCTGAAATGTTTGCTTGTAGCTAACTATACTTTCTCACATTATATTTATTTGAAAAAAATTCTGAAATCTGGAAACAATAAACTTTCCGCCAATATGCTACATTATTGCATTTGGTTTCAAATAACTTAACTAAAGCGGAATGTCTAACAATTGTTTTTATAGAAAGTTTCATACAACATTTTTGATGTACAAAGTGCAAGTTTGAGCCCACTGTCTTACTAAACTCAATGCAAATTTAATTTTTTTACATTTTTTTTTTATTCCCTAAGTATTTTCTGACGATTTTCTTTAAAAATGTTTCAATCACTAGCACTTTCGCTTTCTTTCTATATATGGCCACAATATCCCACTGTGCGATTGTCCTAATTGGTTGAGAAGGCATTTCAGAGGTAGATAATAACTGATTTTAAGAAGAAACTGGATGATTTTCGCTATCGGCCTTAGATTTGTTTATGTTTCTATTTAAAAGAAATTAAATTTACAAGTTGACTAAACTGTTGACCCATTAACTTTAGCTGTCACTTATAACTTTTGCAGTATTTTTTCTCTATCGATGGCATTGACACCCACACTTTTCATGTATCGAAATTAACAATGCGAAATTTTTACTTATTTTCACTGTGGTTTTCATTTTAATTTGAACATTTTTCAATACTTTGCCGTAAAACCACAGCAAATGCTATAAATTGGCGCCACTGCTTTTGCTGATGAAAATTTCGCGTTCTACGCATTTTTGATACAAAGTTTCCAATAAGAGAAATAAATATCATATACATAAATCATTTTTGAAAAAATCAGAAATCTTAAAAATATTACAAAATGCAAAAAAAAAAAAAAAATAACAACGCCCACTGGACTTTTTGTAACTTTGCTGGTGTTTTGAACATTCGAACACATGCGAGTACATACAACGCAAACGAGATATAGCCGATATTTATTGCGTTGCAGATTTCTGAGCATACAGTTAGCATGCTATTAACATTTTACATATATCTTGGCTTTTAATTAATTAGGCATTTGTTAGCTCTTAGTTTTTGTTGTACATAATGAGGCGTTTGCTGAAATGTGCTAAAAGTTTATTAGGTTTGCATGTCAGGAAAGATATGAATGACTGAATCTCATTAGGTTTTTATCTCTGAATTGTATTTTTAAAGAGTCTACAGAAGACTCACTCACTCACTTACTTGATGGTTTTGTTATACGATGACCAGTAACATTTATTATTCACAATGTGAATACTTTTTTAAGATGAAACAAATCATATTGGCAAGACAAAATTAATAATCGTTTATAATTTCCGCATGAGCGATGAGTATGTTTCTCTTCTAAATATTCACATAAAAAGATATAACAATATCTTATCGATATTTGTGAGTTTATTATGTAGTTCCGTGACTGGCCCCCAAAAAGTATTTGTCATATTATTATGATTCTTTTTTAACAAAATATATACAGACCGTAATCATAAAAATCGTTGAGCGGCAACATGAAAATTTGCAACAGTTTGTGATGTTGCTTCTGCTGCTACGCGCATGCATTCAAAAAAAGGGCACCAGTGCGGCAATGGCATGCAAGTAAAAAAAAATCGCTTATATTAACGACCAAATAATAAGACACAAAAAGGGCGGATTTGCACAGAAAAACAAAAAAAATAAAAACATTACAGAATATGATATGATTTCTTTGTTGAACTTTTCTACGCTTTTTAATGTTTTTCTGGTGTATTTTTTTAGTTTTGTTTTGTGAAAGAAAGCCGAAATGTCATTGCGATTTGCATGTTTAATTTATCATGAAAAAATTGTTTTTTTTCCATATTTGAATTAGTGCAAGGCGAAATCAAGCAGAAGTTAACATTTGGTCTTTCTTTGAAATGTCATGGACCATTAAAGCTTTAATCAAATATCCCACTTTTGCATTTTCTTTTACTTGTGAAACGATCCGGTCTTATATATTAAAGATTTAATTTTAGTTTACAAAAGAGAGAAATTTTCAGTTTTTTTTGCAGTTCTTTTCGAAAAAAATCCTAAATGTAGCCAACCATTCGTCAATGTACGCAATAGGTTAAATATTGTCATTTAATTTTAATCCATTCCAGCTACTTATTAGCGTCTTATGGAGCTTTATGCCTAGGTCATACCGCATTTTTAAACAGAACTTTAAGAACACGTGATTGTTAATTCCGACGTATAATTTGCTATTACCACAAAGTGATTTTTACGTTATACATTCTAGAAAATAATTGCAGATGAAAGGTTTTGCATCTACCCAATTGATAAGCGATAAGAAAGTTTAGAGTCTTATTTTAGCGTTTAATTGCACGTCAGTTTTAATCAATAACTTGTTAGTTTATCACTTTTTGTCACTTATTTGCAATCACGCGTCGATTTAGGTGCTTTATTTTTCAGTGTAAATTTTTTCACACCTCACGCGAAATTCGTCACATGTGTCAATGTCAAAAATGCTCAGTAAGGTTTTCCCATTTCGCCATTAATAGACTAACAAACGAACAGCGCTTGCAAATTATTCAATTTTACTATCAAAATTCGTGTTCTGTATTTCGCAAATTATGTCCATTTTATGGCAGTCATAATCGACCCACCCAACAGGCTTTTCAAGCTATTGCGAGCAAATTCCGCACCAGTTTCATTTTATTAATCCACTAACACGTATGCAGAGGGTACGTAACGAGGAAAATATTGCTTTTGTATCGGCCAGTGTCAATGAAGATCGCGATATATCAATTCGTCGCCGTTGATAACAATTGGCCTGGTGTTGTTCGACCACCTGGAAGATTTTTCGTATGAAAACTCTGTATGAAATCATACAAAATACAGCTGGTGCAAGAACTGATGCTGGGTGACCTCGTTTAGTGTCGTTTGTTTGGTGAATGGACCTTAGAAAAGTTGGATGAAGACCCAATTTTTTATCGAAAAATTTTCTTCAACGATGAAGATCAACGATGACGTCAACAAACAGAATTGCCAAATTTGGTCTAAAGAGCAGCCAGAGGCAGCTTAAGAGCTATCAATGCATCCTGAAAAAGGCATTATTGGACCGTACTTTTTCCAAAATAATAAAAATCGTAACGTTACAGTCAACGCAGCAAGGTACCGTGCAAGGATTACCGACTTTTTTTTGCCCAAAATGAAAGAATTGGAACATATATAGTTTCAACAAGACGGTAACATATGCCACACGACACGCGATACCATGCATCTATTGAGAGCTGAGTTTGGTGAGCAATTAATCTCACGTTTTGGAGAATCGGATCAGGCTCGGATAGGTTTGATAACGCATGAAGCCAGCCCGAGCAAAAATTTTCATACGGATCGCTTACGGTTGACTCTATTAGAAATCCGGTGCGGATCTTGGGTGGTAATCAGATATGCTATGGGGAAGGTTTGGTGATGCATGGACCTGGGCTAACCGGAAAAAGCAAACCTAATATGTCATTTGTGCCTGATACGGCAATAATCAGTGAGCCTGATATGGCTAACGTAAACCAAAAAAATATTTTAATTTTTCACTATATCTTCTTTATTGCTGCTTATTAATTGGAACTCATTTTGAATTTATTTGTGTTGGTCTTGTAAAGCTTCACAGGAGAACTTAAATTTTTACTTATCACCGATCAGAATTAAATCTAGATCGCCCAACGCCATGCCACTATTCAAAGTTGTTGATCTTTACCAACTGAGCTACTCTCATTATTTTTCCGAGACTAAAACTTAATTACTTTTCTGTCAAAATGAAAAATTAAATTTTCATTTTATTTTAGTTCTTCTAGCCACCCAAAAAATAACAGGAAGTTGGCTGACGTCGAAGTGGATACGAGATATTTTTTTTCAAATTGAATAGAATTCTATAGACTAATTCTTCAGGGTTACTTGACGCATGTTAGAGAAAAATACATAAAATCTAAAATTTAACTCTTATTTTACAAAAACATCTTATCTGAATAAGAAGATTAGAGCCTTATAGGTTTTAACAGGTTCCACCTCCTAAGGCGAAAATAGATTCAAGCACACTTTTGCCTGATCTGACGAGACAGAATTGTTCTTGATTTGACTGCATAAGTTTATATAGGGTCTTTCATAAATGGGATTATTGAGGCTAGTAAGCTCCGGTCTGCACCAGAACTGTCCAGGTCGCTTCACAATTTAGCAAAATTTATCAGTACAGGACGATATTTCACAAGTCTTTCAGTATGACTAGTCTTTCCATAACTGATTCAGAATTCCTTAATACGCTTCCACCTTTTAAGTCCTGATAAAATTACGCAACAGGGTCCGCCATTGCTAGCCTGATTCGGAGCCTAATATGGTAAGCTTTGCCTGATAAGAATTCCTACTATATGCTACTTTTCCATTACTCCATTTTTGTTGTTATGATTATGAAACTACCAAAATTTCTTCGGCATTAAATTTCTCTCCCAATTGCTTAAGTACTTAAGTAAGTCTTTTCTCATATTTTAATTTTGAATGTCAACCTTTACTTGCCGTGAATATATTGCAAAACGGCAACACTTGTAGTTCTATTTCAATGCTTGTGGCCAGATTTTAGTTGGTGATTTGTGTAAATTAATTTACACTTTTGCCGCTTTATTTCGAAGCAAATTGAAACTTCATTTCAGAAATATGACATTAGAATATTGAATTCATTGCTAATTGAATTGAAAATCACAAATTGAAGTTGTCTCAGATATTTTCGTCTGTTTTTAAATTATCATTTTAAATTTTTTTTTTGATTGTTCACATTGAGATCTTTTTCGTCTTAATGAGTATCTTTTATTATATTCCGCTACAATATATGTACATATTTAAAATATAAAATATGATACCTAATTGCAATTCATCTAAAGATCCTATAAAAATTATACATGTTATCGTATAACGACTAGTGCCTTCCACTAGACATTTTCTCTTACAGTTGTCAATTTCGTACACTCACTTGTTTGCTTAATTAGAGAAACATCAAAATTAATTAATAAAACTTGAATAAAAAAGTAACTTGTTATTAGAAAAGTCTTAACAAAACCGTGAGAATTATAATGAAGAAAAATTTTAACATAAGCAAAAAAAGGTGCCCAGCTTTGTGTTGACTTTCCTTTTGTCATTTTCGCTAAATTAAAATGCCACACATGTTGCTGTTTTTTTTTACAAAAATAACAAGCAATGACAGCCCTTTTGTTGTATTATATCCAAATTTAAAAGTATGTCCATAAAAATGACCACAACAACAATGAATGGTAAATTTTTTTCTTAATCTTTTGCTGTTGCTGGTGCAACGACTAAATGATGTTGCTGCTAGCAGTCCAAGCAACAACATTGCTGTCGTTATTAACTAAGGAGTAACTACTCAATTTTAATTGTTGAAACGTGGGAAATCCCTAATTAATAGAAGGCACTGCCTATTTAATTTAAACCGCTTAATAAAAATCGTAACTTTATTTCGAGATGATTAAATTTTTCTTATAAATATTAGAGACTGTGGAATAAAAGAGTCAACTGATAGGCGTTACAAGAAAACTAAACATATTACATATGTTAAAGTTTTAATATAAAATATTAAGTATTTTTTTTTCATATTTGTTGTAGTCATTGTTGTTCAGCACAAACAAAAAACTAAAAAAGCAAAGCTACAGCTATAGAAAAACTGTTGACAATTTTCCGCTTTTTCGCACAGTTATTAAACCTACAATTAAAATTTGTTGCAGCACGTCAGTCATATGGTCGGTCGGTCGACCGATTGGTTGGGTGTGTAGAAAGAGGTAAAATTTTCATTATTTTCATTTAAAATTTGTATCTGCTTTTTTTCCTCTTGCAGCGTTAGTTAGCACACGTTAGTTTTAACAACTTTTTTTTTTTTTTGTTTTAAATATTTATTATTTATGACAGTACTACTAGTTGTTTTTCATAGGTCGCAATAAATTGATATTTGAAATTTCAGTTAATGTTGGCGTAGCATAGACTGTAGTATTATTTATATATGTACACTGAGAGAAAAGTGCAACGATCAAGAGGCGCCTGACCAGGCCTGTCGAGAGGGGTGTGGAGAAGTGGGAAACTTCCCGGGCCCGATCTTTGCAAAGGGGCCCGTTAATCAGAGGCTCGACAAAATATTTTTCGTTTTTTTACCATAAAATACAATTAGTGTTTTTTTACAAATTTTTTCTAAAAGTATAAGTTTTTAACGCGTAGCTTTTTAAAAAAACTCGTTTGAATCTTGCGCGCTCATTTCACTATACCGCTCATTGCGTCTGTTGCGGATTGAAATCCGGTTATTTTATTCCTTTTTATTATTTAAAAACTATTAGTGGCAACTCCATTCATTAACTGAATTACATGAAAGAATTTGAATGCCTCGATTTGGTACAAAATATTGAAAGCTATCAATGAAAGAAGCATCATTTTTCAAGCAAGAGATGCGACCATTGACATCGAAGTTCAAAATCTTGAAAGCTTATTATCTGACTAAAATTCGATTTGGAACCAATGGGACAACATATTATGTGAATGCAAAACGGTTGCTGATGGATTGGGAATCTCATCAAAGTTCTCTTCCACCAGGCAAAGAAAACGAAAAAGACATTTTGAAGAAAATGAAGAATCTGATAACATGAACACAGACGGTCAGGAGACCGATTTCAGAAAAAATACTTTTCTCGTCATCGTTGACTCAGTTATTGGCGGAATCTCTACTCGATTCGATGCCATCAAGGACTCAAATGGGACTTTATCTTTTTTGTGACGATTCACAGTGATATACGAAAGTGAAATTCAAAATGCTGCTACATATCTTGTCAAAAAACACAAATCAGACGTTTCTGCAGATTTAAAAGATGAAATTATCCAACTGAAACATATCTACGAAGCCAATTTCGAAGAAGACCCATCACCAAATACATTGCTGAAATCAATTTTTGTTAAAAATTTGGAGACGACTTTTCCTAATGCATGCGTTGCTCTTCGTGTTTTTTGCACTATACCTGTAACTGTTGCCAGTGCTGAACGTACTTTTAGTGTTCTTGGACGAATAAAAAACTTTCACCGATCGTGCTCTGCACAAGAGCGAATATCAGGACTTGGGACTGTTTGCATAGAGGCCCCGTTAGTCAAACAGTTGGATTTTGACACACTTATAAGAAATTTTGCAGCACAGAAAGCAAGAAAAGCGCATCTTTAATGTGAACAAGTTCAAATGTGAGCGAGAATGAATATTTTGATACATAATGTTTTCTTGTTCTAAGGTTCGAATAAAGGAGTTCAAGACAAATATTAAACGATTTTTTTCACTTTTTACCCTCTATTTATAACTGACATCTGAGTGGATAAATTCATATTTATTGTGACTAATGACTATTTCAATAATTCAATATAAAACAAAGCCTAAAATTTTTGATGAACTTGTCCCTCATAAAATAATCGTTTATTATTGTGTCATATTACACAGTGATTTTCAAAAAATTGGGGGTAGAGGACCGAATTTATGTATCCCTCGGGCCTGGATTTTCTCTCGGCGGCCCTGCGTCTGACTAAAACATTCCTTGTTGCTATTTTTTTGCATAATCGTTCAGGTAATTTTATATGCAATCAAATTATCATTTCATTAAAAAAACATAACAAAATTTGTAAGTTGGCAAAGCCCTGAACTTATATTATAGAGTTTTTGATTTTGATCATATGGACTATATTTATTATTATTTCAAACGGGTAATCCAATATGAGGTCACATTTTAAATTTCGCGCCATTTTTGAATTGTCATCATTCAATTATCATTGAGATGACTTTTGATATGCATAATATATGAAATTATCAAATAGTATTGCTACCCGCGGCTTCGCACGCAAACATTCCGTTGTTTCTTTTTTCATAATAAAATTACTTTCTTAATATATTTACTTTTCAAAAGTAAAAAAAAAACAATTGAAAGAAGAATTGTACTTTGAACTTTGAAGCCAAAGGCAAACGGTACAAATTAGAAAAATAAAACAAAAACATCACAGAGTTCAAGTAGCAGCATAAGCAACGAAAAATCAAACGGAAGGTTTTGCAAAAACTCAATTCTAGAAAAATAAATATGCAATAACCTTTTTTAGCAAAAATATGTTGTTTTAAGAAATACATTATTTAAATTGATTCAGTATATTAAGCGCCAAAGCGTTACAAACCATTTCCAATTTTATATAAATTGCTTCAATGGATCGATACGCTCTCGCAAAATATGTTGAAATAGTGAAAGTTCACTAAAAAACGGTGAAAATATTGTGGCAACGTTTTGCTAAGTTCGTAATGATTTTGGTTGTCATCAAACGCCTTCTCCCACAATTATAGAAAATTTAAAAAAAAATAAATAAATCTGAATGTTTGGGTCAGGCTAGTGATGTGAAAATTTAATTTAGTGTTCAAGCCCTGTCAGGTCAGCTGAAAGTGCGCGATTTGTATGAAGACCTTTGCATACATGCCCAGTAGCTAAAAGGATTGAAACCAGCAGACCGTCGTAATTTCGCTAATGGGGTACCGGAAATGAATGCATGCGATCATAATTTTTTATACAATATTATTCTGAGTGATGAGGCCAATTTTCATCCGTTTAGGTACGTAAACAAAGAGAACTGTCCCTTGAGGTGCTCTAAAATCTCAAAAGGAACAGTGGAATAACCTCTCCGCTTATTTAAAAACTTATTAAATTTATGTTATTACACCTAGCCATACGATTTCAAGATATTACGCATTTGTATATTATATTAAACAATGTACACCACCAAGTTCTTTATAGATATTATAATGGGATGTGTTCTAGAGAAATACGTGAACTGGTTCCTTCAGTCGGGCGTCTCATCAGGCTCATCCCTTTTCTGTGACACCGGTGCTCAATAGAAAATCGCACTATCGTGATAATTCGTTCTTTGGTCGCACAATAAAGTTGTGGAACAATCTCCCTGCGACTGTCTTTCCCGATACCTTTGACATCTGTAGGTTCAAGAGAAATGTACACCGACATTACTCCATCTATCATCCTTCCCTCTAACCTTTTACCTTTTCTTACAAACTATCACGGTGCTTTGCATTTAAAGGGGGCATCCCCTGAGCGTTGGTTTAAAGTTTAAAAAAAAAAAAAAAAAGTCCGGTAGTTTAATTATTCTCAGTTACTTGGATTGTTTCATTACATGAATGTTTCCAAAATTATGTGGTGCTATCTTAAGCATATTTAAAAGAAAAAAGTCTTATGACATTGATGACTACACTCACTGCGAGTTAACCAACCGACCAACTACTTTCGACCATATGACGTTTTCAGTGTCAGTAAAGTTGTATACGTAGCCAGAAAAGCACTATGGAACATAGAGCGAATATCCACTGGGACAAGTTCCCGTAATTCAACATCCGTCGTACTTACCAGATCTGTCACCGTGCGAGTATTTCCTATTCCCAAGATATATTCGCGATGAACACTTTAGAATGATATCGAAGTTATTAAAGTGGCTGTGGTAGAAACAAGCTACGCAAAAATTCATGTGAGCATTGGTTGACCGTGGAGGCAGAAAAACATATAAAACGCTGGTGTCAAGCAACGACGTTAGTCTAGGATGGGGCGACTGCCTGTTTTAATATATGGTTTACCATGAAAAATTAATAGCATTTCCGAGTGAAACGATCTCTATCACTCTCAGAATATTTTTGTTTTTTTTTTTTTTATTGCATAAAAATGTAGAGATTAAGAGACTCCATGAGTACTCCATAACGTGTCACTCGAAAACGCTACAAAATGTAAAATAATCAAAAATTTACAACGACTGCAATTCGATGGCTTCGATTTACACGAATTTTAGAGATGGCTCGTAAAATTGAGTTCGCGTGGCCGGTTTAACAAATAGCGCAAAATTCGTGAGTTGCTCGGATCGTAGGTCAAAGCAATCTGGGCGTTACGTGCTCGAAAGACGAAAAATTGGGCCTGGCTGACCCCGTGCATAGTTGCATTTTATAAACCTACTTATAAACGTATAAGAGACTTTACATAAGTTTTTTTTTCATATAGAATTATTCACCAGTTTCTGGTAATTTAAATTGGTTATCTACGAAAACTTGAAGTTTCATTAGAAACTTTGCCCTAAAGGGGAATAATCCATTGGTTATGAATTTCGAATATCAGTTTTAGCATAAGTATCAGATTTTGAGGACCCTTTTTATACAAAAAAAAAAATTAAAGAAATAAAAGTAATAATGTGCAGAGCAAATGTTAAAAATGTATGTCATTTATCTATGGTTTTTGAGTTGTGTTTGATAGTTAGGGGGCGGTAAATGAATTTTTGGCCCCGGGCGCCAGATGTCCACGGCACGTCGCTGCCAACGAACTCGTACTTGAAGGTGAAATTTGTATTGCTTATAATTTTTATTTACTTTTTTTTTTACTGTGGTCGAGAATATCGGCTGAGTACAATTTGTTTCAACATTTGGTATAATCATCTAAGTGAACTTGAGATCTTAGCTTCCTGCAGCATCTTTAATTTCACAAATTTTGAGCAGATTAGTATGCAGCCTGAATTAATTTTTTTCTACGACTGTTCTACTTTCGATTAAAGTTGTGCAAAAATAATGAAATTTACTTTAAGGTACATCACGCGGCGCTATAATACCTTTTACTTACAGTACTGCAAAATAAAAACCAACACTATCAATTTAAGTTACTTGTAACGCTTCATTAAAACCAACCAAGTTAATTGCAAGCTCAGCTTTAAGCAGCAGCGCCAACAACAGAAATAGTTCGCAAAGAATTTTAATTCCAACAACAACAACAGCGACAAAAACAATGACTACATAGACATTGCTATCATTAAAGCTGGCTTGTTAAACAAATAGATGTACTTAGAGGAAAAATGTTAAAGCCAATAATGTTGAAAAACAACAAGAACAACGATGAGTGAAATTTTGGGATTTCCACAGCGACAACAACAACAACAACAACAACAATATGGAGAGAAAAAACAACAATCAAAACAAAATAACTTAGCACGATTTTTTCTTCAAGATTTTAAAAGACTTCCAAAAAAAAAAGAAAGAAAATCAACAACGCCAACTGCTTAACTGCCACCACTCAACACATACCTGCATACACCGTCACTAACACACACACACACGCTTACCAAAAACAACAACAACAACAACAAAATACAAAATCGTGATCATTTGCTATACAACTGTATAGATTTCCACTATATAATGTAACGGTTTAATTAATTACGTTAACTGCGCTATAACGCGCCCAGCCAAGCTTAAAGCCAAGAAACTAACCAACCAACCAACCAACCAGTCAGCCACTCTGTCGAAGCAGCATCCCTTTTCTGCTCTTTTAATTTTGTGCACTCTTCCACATTTTTATCATGTTTTCCATTTCTTCCTCAGCCTTCAATGGTCTTAAGTAAACTTCATAGTTTTTTTCTTTTCTTAATCGATCTGCGCTAGACAAGCGACGGACGACCGACCGACCGATAGATAAAGTTTTCTATACTACGGTAAAGCACGTTTCCGACCAAAATTTGTCTCTCCTTTGCCAACCATCTCACCCTCCAGCAGACTTATGCTGAATCTGCTGAGTTGTTGCGGGTTGGCATCCCGCAAGGCTACGATTTTCTGAGCCCTGCTCAGTTAACTTTATTTCTTAAGCGTCGTCTTTTATTTTGCTAACGCAAACTTTTTTGACGACATGCCTTCAGGCGGCTTCGTCGCTTCACAGCCTCACCACAAAATGTGCAGAGTCTTTTTGGTAGATAATCTTCTGCTTAAAGTGGAAAGCTAAACAAAAGAAAACAAAAATACAAAGCTATGGGTTAAAATCTGCACATAGCATCACATAAAATCAAAGTTAAATCTAAGCTTAGTTCAGCTCTAAAAGATCTCTCTGTAGCCGCTGCACTGCACCGCACACTAGGTAGAGCATAGAAAATGTGAAGGAGTAGAGTAACTCGTCTTCAGCAGTCTGCTTTTTTTTATTCGTCGTTGTTGTTGTTGTTGTTGCTGTTATAGCTTATGGTGTAGATTAAAAATTCTAAACGTAACGTTGCCGTTTGTTATGATCTGTCTTGGCCCAAGTTTCAACTGGTTCTTCTTCATCGCATCTGCTTTTTCTTCCACTTTAGTCATGAATCAAAGGTGGTTTTTTTTTTTTGATGCCTTACTGTTCTAGCCATGTTTCAACTCATTCACTTGGCACCTGGATAATAATAGCAGTTTGAATTGTTCATAGTCCATAGCGTACCGTAGCATTGCATGCCTGAATATACCGTACCTCTTATATTATTTAAATGTTTATTGCCAG
Organism: Meiosimyza decipiens; assembly: GCA_963680825.1. Lineage (NCBI taxonomy): Eukaryota > Metazoa > Arthropoda > Insecta > Diptera > Lauxaniidae > Meiosimyza > Meiosimyza decipiens. The sequence goes on from OY804259.1 coordinate 32,647,291, forward strand.
TGTTGGGCAATATTTGCGGTAAAATGAAATTTTTCTTTGTTGTTTCGATAATCGTTTTATTAAGTATTCTATATTTTATACAAGGTGGCCCAAAAGTCACGCATTGATTTCAACAATTTATAATTCTTTTTGTAAAAAAACAAACATTGTACTAATAAATTTTTTTACATCACTTGTGACATATTTAGGCAATTCATAAGGTCTCATAAAATCATATTGTCTTATTTTATTTATTGTTGTTAAAGACAACACAAAAATTTTTAAGACAGACACGTTAGAACAGCTTGTTAATTGTCTAGTTATATTTTTCAAAAGACCGCTTTACTTAAATCCACTGCTAAAAGTACCTCCACTCCTAAAGGTACCCCCAAAGAATGTTTCTCAAAAATGCCAAACTTCCGTGGGCGGCATGTGCATGAAACCTTCCACTGCTGGAATCACATCTACGGCTCATCGCCATTAGTTAGTCTCTTCGATCTACTCTCGCTTACCGTAATGCTTCCACGTTTCCGGATATATATGGAATGATGACTCTTTCCGAAGTAACACCACACAGTAATGAATAACTTTTATTTTATCTTTGTCCCATACTCGTGTACTTTTATTTGCTCATACATCGGATTAGACAAAAATAGCCTTCAAAGCTCCTTTTTTTATTAGGTTTTGAATAAATTTTTTTTATATTCTTTGGTTAACTCTTGGATGCAAATTTCATCAATGCTTAAAGTAGTCTTCTTAGTCTATAGTGTTAGGATTAATGCCGAAAACTTAAATTTTTTCCTATGATTTCTAAACAATAAAAGTACACAGGTATTCCCTAAGGCGTTGCCATGGCGGCAATATCGAGAGGAGCCCCCTGCAACTTCGAGCTATGAACAGAAAAAGTGAGTACGTGAAGAACAACAGAGTGATGCATACCACAACAAATTGTATTGGCTATGCTAAGGGACAGTCCATCGAACTTGTCGCTCGCCCGCCTTAAATCGACCCTGGCATGAAAGCACAGAGCTACTGTAATATGGGATAAATTGACAGCAGCTTTTAAAGTTAACTTGTCATCGTTTACAGAGTTTTGTAAAGACTGAACAAAATTTTATCTGTGCTACATGAGAGATTACTGTTTATGTGTCGCTATTTCCTTGCGAAACTATTCAATTTTCAATAGGACATTTATGATGTAATGAAATCCGACACTTATTCGTTTCTACAGTTGAAAATTTTTGGAAAACTATACCTTTCCAATTCCACCTATACACAATGTCACTTTTCTTGCCATTAATCCAAGATTTGGCTTTTGGCGTTTCGCCCATTCATTTTTCCAAGCAGTACTGTTTTACCTTACTAAGTTTTTCTAATTCTAAAGTAATGGAGGTGACCTACTGGTACTTTCAAGAAAAATGGACATAAATACATACGTGTGAAAGAACAATTTTTGGGAAAAATTCTAAAAGAAGTTCTGAAAAGCTATAGATTTATGAATGCATACTTGTCTTGTTATAGTGTACAGTGCTTACTAGATAATCTTTACCAAAGCGCTGACTTGTTAGGGTCGCTTTAACTATCAACTTAATGAGTTGGCTATTTATGATTTGTCATATCTGAGTACGCAGGAGTCTCAAGAACATTAGGGCAAGGTTATATATGTATGTTTTCTATTTATTTTCCATAAATTTATTTTAATCGCCACTTAAGGCATTTTTTGTTAAAACTTTTCTTCACTTTTACTTTAGAATGGCCGTTCAAAAAAGAATTTCTTAAGCTGGTCATTATTATCTTTTTATACCCTACACAGAGGGTATATTCACTTTATCATTCCGTTTGTAACGCATAAAAGTATATATATTCTTGATCAGCGTCACCACCTGAGTCGATATAGCTATGTCCGTCTGTCTGTCTGTGTGTCTGTCTGTTGAAATCACGTTTACGTGAAGACTAAGTTAATCCAATGAAATTTGGCACACAGGTCACACCTTCTTGCAAGCTGCTAGCATATAAAAATTGGCGAAATCAGTTCACGGCCACGCCTTCTGCCCATACTCTATGTAATTGTACCCAATTCCATTTTGAGAAAAGTTGCTGCGATTATGATGAGAACAAAATTAAGATTCGGCTAGGCTTTAAGTTTGCAAGAGCTCTTAAAGGGGCGTGGCACAGCCCTAAATTTTAACTTTCAATAAGATATTGTGATGAAATTTCGTATACGAATACAGATCCTATAAATCTTGAATTGCGCATAAAATGAGCGGAGTTTTAAAAGTGGGCGTGGCAATTTTTAACAATTTAAAATTTGAATTTCGTATAGTTCCAAATTGGCACATATGATTTTCATAAAAATTGTAGGGATGATGCCATTGAAAGTAGTCATCAATACAAGCTTCGTCAATAAACTGCAAAATTTCATTGAAGGGCGTGGCACAGCCTACAATATTTATAAACGTTATAAATAGAGAACTAATAATGCGAAGTTTGAGAAGTGGGCGTGACATATTTCGTGTTGTACATTTCTATTCTATTTTTTTTTAACATTTCTCATATTCTTTTGACATTTCCCCTTCAATTTCGTTCGACATTTTCTTTATTCTTTCGACTTTTTCATCAATTTTTCAGCATTTTTCATGTACACATTTAATTTCTAACAACTTTCTTCAATGGTTTTCATTTTTCTTTCAACATTTTCAGTTTTTTCCAACACTTTTCATTATTTTTTAACCGTTTTACATTAATTTCGATTTATTCAACCTCTTCAACATTTTTAACATTTATTTAAAAAGTACTTTCAATGCAGTGTAGGGTATGTGAGTTTCGGCCTGACCGAAGATAACACCTTTTCTAGTTTTGTTTTAATCTTTAAGCCAATTCCCGTGTATTTTCTCTAAGCCAATTTCTATTATGGGATAAAACTGTATATATTTTATATATTTAATAATATTAAATTCTACAAGAAAACAAAGAAAAATAAAGCTGAAAAAAATAATATTGAAATATTAATTTCGAACATTTGAACTATGATGGTTTGATGAGACACAATATAGGGAAAAAGTCTTTGAGCTTATTTATTTTCTTCCCCTTATCTTTTGACCATTATATACAAAATGGTGTTTATTACTGCAAAGGTTTTACTTAACTTATGTTATCCACTGATATTTTTTCATTCTCAATTTATCATCAAACCAGAAACGAACTTCTGTTTGAGGAAAAAATGTGTAACACAAATACTTTCCTAAATTTTATAAACAAGATTTACTCGTAGAGTAATCGTGGGATAAGAAAATAATTTTAAATATTTTGCACAACACTGTTTGTTTGTGATGTTTTGATTTTTCGCTATTTCAGCCTTTAAGTTTGCCTGATTTAACGCTTTATTTTAGGTTTTTATTACATGAGCGTAACTAACTCCAAATTGCGCCTGCAGCGGTGCTGAGGCTTTTTATTAAAGTGGAAAGTTTTTAAGTTAGTTTTAAATTTTCAACGGTATTGCACTGGGATGCACCATGCCTAGGTCTGGGAATTTTTGCGTGATATATTTGTTAAAGGCTTAAGTGGATATTAAATCACATAAGTACTTGCACAAGGTACAATTTCTACTTAACTGGTTTTTCATTCTGACCCAATTACTATTAGCGGGAATTTATCTTCTTGATATTCTATTTCGTTTCTTCTGGCATGACTCCTTGTTCACATCATTTATCATTTTGTATTAATGTTCTACTAACAACGTTGACAATGTCATCTTCGCTGCCAAGCCCAAGGTATTCACATGTCAGTCTTGATTACCTGCACATATGACAAGAGAGAGACTGTCAGCTCATGGAATGTAAAGTAGTACATTGGAGGCATGCACCAACTTCCCAACATAAACATCATTCATCGCTATCTTCCGTCCTTCCTATTACATTTTATAGCGCTCGTAGTACCTACGTGTATTAATTTTTCCCTAACAAAGTTCATGCTCGTTCATTGCTTACAAGTATCACAACATTTCATGTTGCAATTTTTTTATATATTTAATTTTGTTTTATTTTCTTTTAATTTCGCTGCCGGCAGCTATACCAACTTAACATACATACATATGTTTTATATGCAATTATTATTAGGGAAAGAACGGAAAAATATAGATAGTTGCGGCCAAACATCGGCTGTTTCTTCAGAGACTTGGTGCAGTTCTAATTTGTCTATTCTAAATTCATTTTAGCTGCAGTTTATTAGCTTTTTGCCGCAATTTCTTATGGCTTTTAATTTACGCGATGTTTGCTTACATACACTCTAACTATATATATATATAATAATAACAATATATACTCTATCTGGCTTTTTTTTCTTAATTTTTCCGCTGTTAATTTTTCATCTGGCTCACTCGCTTAGTGTGCAATTATGTCTGAACAACGTTGGTTGGGGTTTCTGTGGTAATTACTTGGCGTTGCACTTTAATAATTTTTTCTCTTTTCTTTTAATGAAAACATATGAAATAAAGCATTTTTGAAAAAGTGCAGTTCGAGCTTGGGTAGTGATTTGATATGATATGATTTTACTAGAACTTGACGTGCATTGACCGAAAAGTTTATAAACATGAAAACTGTTTTGCGCCTTTTTTAATTGAACACGCGATATTGTGACAGGTATCGTATGCAGGTGGGGTACCTATTTGCTATCAATTCTTAATGTTAACTCTAATAACCATCGTATTTTCGCTCATCTGCTCGTGTAGTGCATCGGCCTAGACTACGTCGGTCTATTCTAATAAATAATGCGTTCTGCAGTTTGTTGCCGAATCCGAATTGCTTACTCAGAGATATACTAACTTTATCTGATGTTTTTGATACCTTTTTCAATTTTTTAAATTAGGTACTATGAAGAGTAGTAAGTGATCAAAATTAAACAATTCTGTTAGTTGACTTTTTGATAGTTTTTTTTTTCATTAGTGCAAGGATGTGCCACAGCTTACAAAAATATATTCAGAGAGATAGATAAAACTCAAAAAATTGTTGTTGTATAAGAAAGTTTTGATCGACTGTGGGAATTATTATGAAACTTGCGTTGATGATGCGATTGTTTTAAACTTGACTCTAGGCTTCATGTCAAGCATTTACGAAATATTTTCAAAGCCTGCATTTTATAACCGAAATTTTATTGCATCAAATGACTAAGTGGAAAACCATAAGTCTAAATTAAGATTTTCGTCTAATTTGGTATTTGGCTAAGGTCCTTCTTTAAAATTCGAGTTTTATCAAATATTTCGTTGACGGTGCCTATACAGGAAAGTGCAAAATCTTTTTCATACACAAAAACATTCTTTATGATCTGTGCTTAAGATGATTTTTTTTCATTTTTTTTTTTAAATTACTTACTTATTTAGCTGGCGCTACAACCGACGATCGCTCTTGGCCACCTTTAAAATGCTGCGCCATTCGCCTCTACTCTGCGCGTGCTAACGCCAGTTAGAAACCCCAAGCGCGTTCAGGCTCTCGTCAACTTGGCTCTTCCAACGGAGACTAGGAAGTCCTTTTCTGCGAGTTCCACCAATACATTCCGAATAGAGTACCTTCTTAGCCGGAGCGATGTTGTTCATTCGTTCAAAATGACGTAACCGCTGTATTCTTATGCGCTTTACTAAATCAATGTCGCCATTCCATCTTATACGGTATGCGTCGTTAACGCAGGTTAGATCATGGATCTTGCGAAAAAATTTGTCTTTGGAAAGTTGCCAACATCTACTCATCATTGTTGGTCATCGTTCTTGCCTTGGTGTCGAATGCTTGAACCCGTAGAACATTTTAATTGCGAGTGCAGCACTCACCTCTCTTGCTTTGTTTTGTTTTGATTTTATTTGAGGTTTTCGTGCACAAGGGTTTGATGAACTTGCAATCGTGGCGAGTGGCTTGATATTCGCTTCAAGTGCAGCCGTGCAGACCTCTAATATATGAGGGCGAATTCCATGATCTCTGTACAAGTAGAGCTTTTGTTGTTCTTGTTTAATTGATGAATTCCTCAGCTATTTTCACTATATTTAACTTTATAAACTATTATTTGAAAATGTCAATGCCAATATATTTGTAATATTACTTTAAATATCTCGTGTGATTTCCACACTTTCAGGTTACTATATTTGAAAAACTAAAGCTGATGGATAGAAATAGGTGTTTTTTTTAGAGGTTTGTTTTTCGAATAGAGATAAAACTGGCATTTTATGGTCAAATCTGGCAATTCTAATGTCATTTATGTTCAGTTTGGTTTGCCATTTTATCATGAACAGGTTGACAAAAGAACAACGCTTGCAAATCGTGCAAATTTATTTCGAAAATAATGGTTCAGTTCGCGAAGTTTACCGCAAGCTCCGTCCATTTTATGGTCGACATAATCGTCCATCAGAGCAATTAATTCGGTTAACCATGAATCGTTTTCACACTACGTTTACTCTATGTGATAATACGCATCCGCAGAGACGTCGAACAGTGCGCACCGAAGAAACAATTGCCGCTGTAGAGCAAAATGTTGAAGAGGACCCGAATGAATCGATTCGCCACCGTGCACAGCAATTGGAGCTTTGTCCATCAACTTTATGGAAGATTTTGCGCAAAGATCTTGGCTTGCGACCTTACAAGATCCAGCTTGTGCAAGAATTAAAGCCGCGAGACCATGCAATGCGTCGTGATTTTGGTGTATGGGCCGAAAATGAGATTGATCTCGATGCTGATTTTCATCGCAAAATTTTGTTCAGTGATGAGGCTCATTTTTGGTTGAATGGCTACGTCAACAAGCAAAATTGCCGCATTTGGAGTGAAGAGAATCCACATGAGACCCTTGAGACGCCATTACATCCACAAAAACTGACTGTTTGGTGTGCTCTATGGGCTGGTGGAGTCATTGGGCCATACTTCTTCCGAAATAATGCTGGAGAGTCAGTTACCGTTAATGGAGACCGGTATAGAGCCATGATAACCGACTATTTTGTTCCCGAATTGGATGGCATGAAAAGGATGAGTTGTGGTTCCAACAAGACGGCGCTACATGCCACACAGCGCACGTCACAATCGATTTATTGAAGGAAACATTCGATGAGCGCATAATTTCGCGGAATGGACCTGTCAATTGGCCACCAAGATCGTGTGATTTGACACCATTGGATTATTTTCTTTGGGGATATGTGAAGTCGCTCGTCTACGCCAACAAACCAGAAACGTTAGGGGACTTGGAAGCCAACATTCGTGGCGTTATTGCCGACATACGGCCCCATATGCTCGAAAAAGTGGTTCAAAATTGGACCTGTAGAATTGGCTTTATTCGAGCCAGCCGCGGCGACCACATGCCCGAAATCATATTTAAACATTAATGGCATAAAATTATCCTTCCAATAAAGCTAAATTGATGGACATTAAAACGATTTTCTTGCGTTTTATTTCAATTCGAAGCTCTATACCTCTAAAAAAACACCCTTTAGCTTTTATTTTTAGAATGCGGGCCCAAAATACCTTTAGGAAAGCAACTTATTCTATGAATCTTTCATATCATATTTACAATGAAAGTTTCCCAAATTATTAAATATCAACAGAATGTAAAAGATCTACAAACCTTTTATATAAAATTCCAAACGATGAGATGTCTTGGTTTTTCTGATTTATACTTTACTGGTGCCCACTGTGTGCCCATACATGTGCCACAAGTTCAAGATAGTTAACCTGATTCTATCTTTTGATTCCACCCAAAACAAAGCTATTAGTGCGAAATAAACAACAGCTTCAATATATAAATGCCCCTCATTTATTAATTGAGGTTTCTGAAAATGGCAAATGTGTGCGAATCTCAACTGCCGTAGTATTATTACATGTTTTTGTTTAATAAAATGTGCTGCAAAACATTTGGCGCACGCGCACACTCAACGCTTCGGCGCACAATTTAAAGCGTGAAATTACTTCAAAGAAACGTAAGAAACTCTAATAAAATACAATAGGAAAAAAAAACTTTATGTGTTATCATACAGAGCAAGTTGAACTTAATTGATGGTGTAGCAATTAAAAACGCGATTGGCACAAACAATGAAAAAATTTGAGATCTGGCAAATACAGAATTGTCATTAAGGATGACTAATGTCTGCTATGTCTTTCGAAAACGCAGAATAAAAATTCACCTACTTTTATTAATTTCCTCTAATCAACTCACTTAAGCGCAAATCAAGAAACTCGTTTACTGCACTTTTTCTTTCGCTGGCTTGCGTTATGCTGCTTCATAAATCTTCCAAAGGATCTTTGTTCCATAACCTCAAGAAAAAAACCACCTCCATCGATTTTACAAACGAAATTTGAAAAAAGAAATCAGTTTTGCAAAAACCAGCTTTCAACGCTATCTTTATGCAAGTACGAAAAAAAAAGTATCTTCGTTTAAGTTAACTAGTAAGGCACCAGCTGAATAAAACCTGCGGTTAGAATTTTCAAAAAGTTTCCCATAGTTGAAGTTTACTACCAGCGAATACTCTCGTATTGTAGCAAATTTACCTTGAAAAAACATATGTACGTATGCTCATAATACGATGAGGGTGGATGGGGAGGATAATTTAGGCTTTGGCTATAAATTGCTTAGCTCAGCGTTAAAACAAAACAGCGGCCAAAAGCAAAAAAAAAAAGAAACCAAAGTAATGGACAGAGCTAAAACAATTCATAACTCCTCCACCCATGTTAAGGCGTCTGCAAGTTGTAAGTAATTTTTGCTTGATTTTTGTGTGTAGAACAGCGATTCTGGGACTGCGCTTGAGTTTTATTATTTATTTTTTTTTTTTTCATTTTTATACTTCTAGTCAAGTCATGCTTTAAGGCGTCTTTTGTATGAATCGTCTATGTTTGGCTTTGAATTCTGACTGAAAAGAATTCATATGTTGAGCTATGATCATTTCATAAGTTGGTCGCTTTTTATCTTAGGTTTTTGGCAAAGTACATTTAGACTGTTTTAAGGTGACCATATTTCCGAATTAGTTTTGCTCTTTTTGAATGTTTTTCGTTTATTTTAATGGAAAATTTTGCAAGTAAAATAATGGCTTTTGCTGACGATATGACTTGTACTTTGCTGCGATATGTTGAACAAACATGGCACCTTTCAATCGAAGTTACAATTAGTTTGCTATGCTGGGGTGGCATGCACAATAGCATCCGCTACTTATTGCCCAGAAATATGTTAACCGCTTGGCTTGCAATAACGTTGGTTTTAAAGTTTTTTTCACTAGCACCTGTACTTTTATAAAATTATTTACCTATTTAACAAACGGAACTTATCCAAACTATAAAAGAGCTAATTAACTGAGTAACATTTTTTTACCTACACACAACATTTGTTGTAGTCGCTCAGTAAACTATCACTCAGAGCCGGCTTTAGGGCAGGCAAACTCGTGCGGTTGCACGGGACCTCGCGCGGCAAGTGACCTCACAGGCCACAGCGTCTTAGCACATTTCCAAACATAGAAAATAGTTTTCGTAGCGTGAGGATTACCAACAGAATTATGCTAACAATCCTATGTGCCATGTAAGTGATTTCTTTTTGATGGGATTACATAAGTGGGCGTGGCACCTCCAATACAAGTGAGAAACGTTTAATATTATATTTAGTGTACTACATACATGATTATAATTAAATTTGCTGTAGAGCTGTCGGCTACTATAAACTGTAGATTGCATTTGTGGGTGTGGCACCTCCCATACAATCAAACAATATTTAAGGTTATATTTAACGTACTATCAATGTAGTCCTAATAAAATTTGGTCTGGAGATGTCAGTTTGATATTAAATGGAATTCGCCGAGATTAGATCAGTGGGCGTGGCAGCTCTCATGTAAGGTTAGCACTTTTTGACTTTTTTAAAAATTTTAAAAACATTTAGAAATTGAATATTTCAGCTTTTTTCAACTTTTTCTCATTTACCATTCGACTTTTTCAGCCCCTTTCAACTTCATTGAATCTACCAAGATTTTTTCACATTTCAACTTGATTTTAACAATTTGTTTCAGCTTTTGATAGTTTTTCAACCTCTTTCAGCTTTTTTTATACTTTCAATAGTTTCTCAACGTTGCCAGTCTTTATCAACTGTTTCAAATCCTTTCAGTTTTTTTAACTTCTTTAAATTTTTTCCACAATTCACCTCAATCAAACTTTGTCGTCTTTTTTCCATTTAATATAATTTTTTTTGCCGTTTCCAACTGTTTCAACATTTTGCAACCTGTTTCTACTTTTTTCAACATATTGTATTTTTGCGTCCATTTCATTTTATTTTCAACTTTTTTCGGTTTTTCAAATTTTTCTAATTTTTTTTTTAAAAACTTCAGACTGTTTCAACATTTTTCAATTTTTTTAATATTTTTTCGATTTATTCAACCTCCTACAACACATTAAATATTTTTTCATATAATTTCGACTTATTCAACCTAGTGCGACTTTTTTCAGCATTTTCCATATTTTATCAACTTTATCAGCATTTTTCAACTGTTCAACCTTTTTTCAACATGTTCTGGACACACATATTTAAATCGACTTTTTCAACCTCGTTTAAATTTATTCAATTTTTTAACTACATTCAAATTTTTTCGATGTATTGAACTTTTTTCGACATTTTCAACATTTTCCATATTTTATTGACCTTATCAGCCTTTTTCAACTGTTTCAATCTCCTTCAACATTTTCCATATTTTTTCAACTTTTTCAACCTTCGTCAATTATTTGTTTGACTTGTTTAAACCTCATTCAACTTTTTTCGTGATTTTCAACCACATTTTTCAACCTCTTTCAAGATATTAGAACTTTTTCCATATTGTTTTGATATTTCCAACATTTTTGGCTTTTGTAACACTACTCTACATTTTCCATACTTTTTTACTTTTTTCGACGTTTTTCAACACTGCATATTTTTTCGTTTTTCAACCTCATAACGATGAACCGAACTATGGTCGGTCTACTGATACCGTGTCATTGATAAAGACGCAATCTGGTAGCAGCAATGAATCATGAATCAAAAATATTTTCTTAATAAAATAAATCTATGAGTTTTCAAATTTAATTATTGGGAAATAGATTACCTCATTTGAATAAATAAATTTATTAATTTAAAGTTTCCCTAACGTTGTTTGTAAAAATGAACAGAAAAATTGAGGAACCCACTTAAATATAGGTATAGTCATTAGTATATAACTTCTGCATTAAATTTAAGAAATTAGCCATTCTCTAGTCCTATTTACTATAGAATGTGGATTATTAAGCATTGAAATATATGCAAAAGTTTAGTTGTGCACTGCGAAAAACATCGACTAGGACTTGGTCAATTCAACTAGAAGACGCAATGTTTTGGTTCCAAGGAAAAAATACAGTTAATTTAACCAGAAATCTAATTGAAAACAACAAAAATTCAATTCAATTCAAAGCTAAGTGTATGTGGTTCAATTCAATTGAGGCTTGTTAATAATATTAGCCAGATATCTATGTAAATTGACTAGGAATGGCTAAAATTTTAAAAAATTATTTTATTGGCCGTTTCTAGAACCCATCGATTGACACCTCACCTCACTTGTCCAGATCGGACCAATACATAAGCGCTTTTTCATATGACATATTAAATTTTTGTTGCACATTCCTATGATCCATGGATTGACACCACTTTGGACCAAATATTTCACATATATATTTGTCCCAAAATCTTCTTATCAGCCTGTGCTTGTGCGCCACACAATGGCGCAAGAGAGCCTGCCTAACAACATTCATAGATCTAAACTATGTATCTACATTTGATAATACAATTCTGATAACGAATTAAATCTAAATAGTGTCTTATGATTCGTTAATACTTTTTTGTTTCTGAATTGCATACGTACAGCATCAAAATAAGATGTATTTCTATAAAAAAATCTTTGTTTCCCACCGTTTTAGTTTTTCTTGTTAAATTTATAAATTTCCTTATTAAAAATATTGAAACACAAAAAAAACTAGTAAAGGAGTTACCTTCGGCCAGGCCGAATGTCACATACCCTACACTGCATTGAAAGTGCTTTTTAAATAGATGTTAAAAAAATGTTGAAGAAGTTGAATAAGTCGAAAATAATGTAAAAAGGTTCAAAAATGTTGAAAAGTGTTAGAAAAAACTGAAAATGCTGAAAATATATAAAAACCATTGAAAAAAGTTGAAAGAAATTGAAAAATATGAAAAATGCTGAAAAATTAATAAAGAAATCGAAGAAAATGTCGAATGAAATTGAATGGGAACAGCTAAAAGGTTGAAAATGTCGAAAAAATAAAGGAAATATTGAAAAAAATAGAATAGAAATGTAAAACACGAAATATGTCACGCCCACTTCTCCAATTCTGCCCACTTTTGTTTCAATAAATGACATTCGTGATTTACATGCACAAACCAAATTTTAGCACAATAGCTTGTATAGTTTGCGATATGTGCCGTAATTATTCTTAAAATTTAGGGCGGTGACACACCCACTGGTACAATACAGTCCGATTTTGATCCAAAAATAGCCTTCCATACACAAACCTCTTACACCAAATTTCAGTATGATTGCTCATATATTTCGACAGTTATGCCACTTAAGGCACTTCAATTGTATGAGAGGTGCCACGCCCACTGGTGCTATTTCGCCAGCTTTTAATTCATATCTACCTAATACCCAGTAAACCACTTGCATCAAATATCAGATCAATTGCTCCAATAGTTCACTTAAAATAACACTTATAACTTTGTGTTAATGAGCGAGGTGCCACGCCCACTGATGCAATCTTGTAATGTTTCATTTGATTTCAAAGCTTATAGTAACCGACACCTCCGCTCAAAATTTTATGAAGATTACTCTCATAGCACACTATCTATAGCATTAAACGTATTTTGCTTATATGGGAGGTGCCACACCCACCGGCACTATTGTGCAAAAATTTTGCAAGAATACACCTTTTAGTGAGTATTTCTGCCATATTAAATTTCATAGCGATTGCGTTGTTTTTTTCTCTTTTTATATCGTTTGTAAATATTGTAGGCTGTGCCACGACCTTGAACGAAATTTTCCAGAATATTAACGAAACTTGTATTGATAACTACTTTTAGTGGTATCATCCCTAAAATTTTTATGAAAATCTTATGTGGCAATTTGGAGATATAAGAAATCCAAATTTTCAATTGCTAAAAAAATGCCACGCCCACTTTTACAATTCTGCCCATTTTATGCGCAATTCAAGATTTATAAGATCTGCATTCGGGCACCAAATTTCATCACAATATCTTGCACGGTTCACGAGCTATGGCGCTATGAAAGATAAAATTTAGGGCTGTGCCACGCCCCTTTAAGAGCCCTTGCAAACTTAAAACCTAGCCTGATCCTAATTTTGTTCTTGTCTTCACTAAATCAGCAAGTTTCATCAAAATCGCAGAAACTTTTTTCAAAATGGACTTGGGTATATTTACATAGAGTATGGGCGGAAGGCGTGGCCGTTAGCCGATTTCGCCCATTTTTATGTGCTAGCAGCTTGCAAGAAGGTTTGACCTGTGTGCCAAATTTTATTGAGTTAGCTTAATTAGTTTTTGCGTAAACCTGATTTCAACAGACAGACAGACAGACAAACGGACAGACAGACAGACGGACATAGCTATATCGACTCAGGTGGTGACGCTGATCAAGAATATATATATGCATATGCATGTGCATAGCTTCCTTCATATGTTCAATAATAAAACCTACTGCTACTAAATATTTGTATGGAAATCCACTATTCATTTAATAACTTTTTATAAATATTAAAACAAGTTTAAATAAATAACGTGCCTTTAAGTCAAAATCAACCCATGTAAAATATAAAGCATGCGAGTTTTTGTCAATTCTAATTTTAAGCACATTATCCTTGTTAATAGTCAGGAAACCTTATGTTACCAGGTTTTTTTCAATGTATCTTTGCACCATGCGATGACTAGAACACAATTCCTTACAAACAAAAACAACAATTTCCTTACGTAAGTGCCTATGTACTTACCTACTACTTTTTTTTTAATTTTTAAATATTTTAATCTGCTTTTGTTAATTCAAATATTACGCCATTTCGTTGAGTAAATTGAGTAAATATTTGACAAAAGTCAGACGTTTAAAGCGGATTATTGGTAGCTTGATAATCACAAGCATACCCTGTCTATTTATTTTTGTTGTTATTTTTCCTACCTGTAAAGCTTAAGTGTTGATATTTTGTATTTTTCGTTTAAGGGTTTTCTTCTTCAAGTTCTTTTAAGTTATCCTTTAAGTTATTGATTTAAGTAGTAAAGCATGAAAACGTCGTTCTCAGAATATGATAGAGACCTGCTGAAAAATTAAGATATAATGCGCTAGTAAATAGCTTTTTTTTTGCAAAATTTAGTATGAACATTAAAGGATTAAGTGAAATGTAGTAATTTCTTTTAAAAGGCTTCTTTCGTAAACAAAAATTAAAAATTAGTTCTTATCCATTTCTCATTATATGATTTGGGAAAGTTATTGCTTAGGAACAAGAAAAATTTATATACTATTCGATATATGTATTCTAAACTTAAAAATACAGCAAAAGTTACGAGATAATTTTTTCACTTTTTGAGAAAAAATCTAATTGAAAATGTTGGCATTACTTTTTGCACGGTGAAAAGTAGATATTCTATGTGTAGTTTCTTGAAAAGTAAAAGATGGTTTCGTTAATTTGCCGCATTTGAAGTGAAAAACCTAGGCTTTCTTTCTAGAATATCAAAAAAAAAAAAATTAAAAAGACGACAATTCGAAATCGAAAAAAAATTTATTGTAGGCACTTGGAGTACGACTTATAGTCCACTAAACAGGTCAACACTTTCAGGGCCGTATCTAGGGGGGGATGCTAGAGGATAGAACCCCCCCGAAATATTTTGACGGACACTATATAGAAACGATTTTGCAAAGAATATACACTACGTAGAAAAAATCTCAAATCCACAACCCCCCCCCCTTTCCCCCAATATAAAATCCTGGATACGACCTTGAACACTTTCACCAATTTTAAGCTCAATCGGTTTTATTCTATACGATTCTATACTATATTTATGATATAGTACCATTGTGCCAACATATCTTATTTCAAAAAAGCATTTTTTTTATCAAATATGAAACACAAAGTAAGTCGCAGCCATATCAGACCTACAGAAAAAGCATGTGAGCCAAAACTGTGGGTAATATTATTTGCTTCAAATTTGTTGTAATGCTTTTTTCGAAGAATTACCATAGGGTGATTCATTTAGAAAATTTTTAAGACTTAAAATAGGATTGGAAGTCGGAATCTTCATTATGACCCGAAAGAACAATCTCTGATATTTACTCTTTAAAGATAGTTTCATTCAAATATTGCAGCGACTAGGCCAACAGGGTGTTCCATTCGGTAGGTCTAATTTTCGAGGTATATCGTAACTAACGCGTGTACTGTTGGCCTCCAAGTGTTGAATTGTAGCTGGCTTATCGACGAAGACTTCACATAATCCCAAAGAAAAATGTCCAGGTGTGATATCACACGGTCTAGGTGCCTTCTTGACTTCATAATAGCAAAAATCATGTGAATTTTGAGTAAATATAAAGTTGAAATTTTAGTGACTTTAATAAATGTACACAATTTACATGCGTTGATCTGTCAACAAAAAAAAAAAAAAACTCTAAATGAATCATATATATTAGTTAAATTGAAACAAATAAGAATTATCATTGAAATTAGGTGTGCAAAAATACAGAATTTTCAAAGGCTTTTTTACAATATTTTTTATAGGTGAATACCAAACATAGTTGGTATTCACCAGAACTATGTTTGGTATTCACCAGAATTCAGAAATCTTTCTAAGTGTGCAAAGTCCTAAATTTTAAATTAAATTTAAAAAATTATCGATTTTTGTCAGCACCTTTTCAATTTTTTCATTTCTTTTCAAGCCTTTCAACATAAAACGACATAATAGTTTCTGCTGCTGCTGCTGCTGCTGCTGTTTCTACTGCTACTCCACCAATTCATCTAAATTGCATAATAGTCCAATTGATATTGTCCAAGCGTATAATATGACTACATTAAGCCAGATCCTTACCGGCCTTTCCAATGGTTGAAACAAAAGAGGAAAAAAGTTCCACAAATCTAAAGATTTTCCCATCGCGTACAACGACTTAAGCGATGACGCTTTAAGTAACAAAAACCGAGAATAAAAAACTAAATGCAACCAGTTCTGCCCAAACAGTCTGTCTGACTGTCCGTCTTCTGCATATCTGTCTGTCCTTCTGCCGGCTCGATGCTTGGCAATCAACCAAAATGCAATAAATGCAATACAATGGCCAATTGTTCAACATATTGAATACGAATTTGTTTCTGTAGTAACGCGCGCGCGCGCTCAGCTATTTCGAACACGATCTTTACTCTCGCTTGGCATATATTGTACAGCTATGAGTATAGTAGAGATATACTATCTACGTACATATTTAAAGTTGATCCCAATTCAGCGAAAGGAATAAAAAAAAAATACCAACAACAAATTGTAAACGTTACTTTGTTGGCAAGAACACAACAAACCTCTGCAATGGAAAAATAAAAAAGCCAATAAATTCAAAAAAAAAATATAAATAAATTCACAAGCTCATATTTTTCAGCAACGTGCTTTTTTTGTACTTAGTTTTATTTATTTTTTTTATTTTGGAGATCCACCCTTTTTCGGTTATTGATATAACACGATATGGCTCATCGATACATTCATTTCATTGTTTTTTTTTTTGTTTTGTTTCAAAAAAGAGTTTGTTTCCGATATCATCATCATAATCTTCATCATTACTATCGCCATCATTACGATCAACAGTTTCAACAACAAAAATAACAACGAACGAGCAAGATCATCAACGGCGCATTCAGTATCTTCATCAATAGTTTTATATGCTATGGCTGACTGTTCATGCTCATCGGATATAGGAAAGCTCCAGATACAAGCGATATGCGTTATATGGTTAGCAAAAAAAGGCAGTTTGCGTAAAAATACCCAGGGACCAAAGAAGAAACCTTATTTGAGAAAAAATCGTGACTTAAGCGATATCGTTGTGAGGATCGCGAATGGTGCTACATATATGAGGCCAGGATAAATATGAAGTTGAAGTTTCATAGTGAGCTACGTTGTTGAAATAGTTTTGAGAGTGCGCAGCAGAAACGAACATGTTATGGAGTACGCGAAAATGAGGAGGACCTGCTGTGTATGATGTGGAAAACAAGAGACAGAAAATAAGCATCAACAACTAAACTTTTTCTTGGCTTCGTTATGTAATCATGATTTTACAGCTTAAAAGGAATTTTATGAGCGACTTGCATTGTTCAAATGTTGTGAGAAATTTGAAATAGACTTGATGTATTAAAACGAAAATATCACATAGAAAAGAAAATATGGGTTGAGCCTAGAAGGGTATTTGATCCAAAGTTCTATGTCCACAGATCTGGGTTTTTTTATTTCCTAAGCCGTTTTCTTTTGTCTACATGGATATTACTTCATGAGCGTATACGGTGAGTTTGCTGAAAGTTGTTACAACTTTGCCCCTGATCACAAAAACTACAGCGTACGCATATGCCCCCATTTTTATACATCATCTTCTTCCATTGTATTTACCTTTGCGTCTGAAGGCTTGCTTACTAAATTCCTAAGAAAAATCATGATCTTGAGCTCATTTCTTTCGAGAGAACACTGCGTAGTCAGAAAGACGGATTCCGTACTATACTAAAGCATATATGCGAAGGCCAAATGGCACTTCATGTCAGTTCTTTGACTTCATTATTGTCTTCAACAGAGTTACATCATTTGAAACGCACTGGAAACAAATAATGTTCGTATCAAATTCGTTAAAACCAGTAAGGGTACTACGGTGCCTGTGCGTCGTCTACAACAATAAACTCTCAACTCTAATTTAATTAAAAGCGTGGATCAAGCAGGGTTGCTTGATGTATCCTTTGTGGTTTCTAATTTGTTGAACGATGTAATCAGCCTCACTGTTACTGGAAAGCATTAGATAAAATGCAAATTTTGGGCTCATCTATAAGAAATGGATTATGCCGATAATATCGCTATGTTGTCGTCAAGATCGTCACATACGACCAGGACTACGTATTGACACAACGAAAACTGAAAAAATCAACAAAAATGCTTCGCACAAGTTTTAATATTAATGGAAATAATCAATACATCGTTATGTTGCTCTTGGCTGTATTTGTCCAACTAAAGGCGGTACCGCGAGGAAGACGTAGCAGTAAGAATGAACAAGACATCTCCCCAAAATGTTGAAGTAAAACATAATCTCAACACAGATCAAACTGATAATATTCATATCAAATGTTCAACGAATGTTGCTCAATGTTTTGGAATCATAGCCTCTCACAAGCACAGTGGCTCACCTGCTCGAGAGGGGTATTAAGAATATAGTAACACCGCGCGATCGCAAATTACGAACATATTCCAACATAAACTGAGATTATGAAAAGACACTGACAATGGATAGGCCACATATTCAGAAAATAAGATGGAGATAATTGTCAATCAGCGCTTTGATTAAGCTCGTAAGAGGATGGAGGCGAGGGATAACCCAGACCATCGTGTCGTCGAATGACAAAAAGTGATATATCAAGAATCAGAACGACCAGTCACATCATAAGACCAATCAGCGAGTCATCGAAATAGCTGCAGAAATATTGTATAGATTCTAAGGTTTTGATGGAGTTAAATGATGATAGTAGTAGTTGAGTGTGTGGTTGACTAAATCAACTATATATATGCACATGCTGTCGAACTTTCTCCTTACATCTCATCTTATATTCTTTTTTCAGAAGTGACAAAACAGAATTCAAGAAGCAGCATAAGCATGAGCAACGATAAATCCAACGAAATAAAATTTAAAAAAATACATATGCCACAACATTTTTTAACGCAAATATGTTGCTTTAAAAAAGAAATTATCAAAATCGCTTCAGTATGTTTTGCGCCAAAGCGTTACAAACCATTTCTAAATAATCAATTTTACATAAATAGTATAGATAGACCCTTAGAATTTATTAAAAATTCATAAACAGAGTTTCCCTTCCGAAAATATTTTGTGAAACATTTACTATTTTTGCGTACACATTTCAATGTACTCAAAGGCTTCTCCTTCCGCGAGCCCTTGTTTCCTTTCACTTGTGTGCATATATACTTATGTATATGTCGTGCTTAGTTGATGTGACATTATGATACGCTCGTTGTTTTTTATTTGAACACAGCTTGTTATACCGCCGACGACAGCTTTTAGCAAAACTTTAGCTAAACACAAAAAAGTTACATTTTTCAAGCCGTTAGTACAAAAGTAGTGCCTTACTTGTCTATAATGTACAACAGAAAAACGTCGGCTAAAAGCGACCCTTTGAGACGCTGCTGTCTTGTTGTTGATACACATGTTTAGATACGTGGCGACATAAAATTAAGGCAAACCTCAGACCTCAACTAAATACTGCTACGATTTGCAACCACTTTGACTACAACTACTATTACGTACTCGTACTACCACTTTCAGACAACTACTATTTTAACCGTAATTTCGTGTCTGCAACATTGATGCGCGCACCGAAGCAGAGCGCTGCCAAAGAGTCAAAGACAGAATCAGCGCAACACGAGCGTGCTCATGAGGAAATTGTTCCAGCGCACAATATCTCGGTTTAAGATACACTTTGTTAATTGAATCCCATTAAAGGTAATTTTATGGGAGGCGTTAAGCCATGAAACGTGTAACATGGCCATTGACATGTTAAGAGCAACTGAACTCAGAACATTTAGGGCTATAACGAAGTTGCTGAGTTTCTTACTACTCACATCGTATTTTGTCTTAAATTCGGTGATATATTGGTAAAGTACATGGTTACTGCGTATGATTAATAGTGAGGCTGAATGTTCAGTTTCGAGCTTAATGTTTTCTTTAGGTAACAAATTAGGAACATTTTAAAATATTATTGCTATTTCGATTTGATGATCTTCACTGGAGCCCCTTCTGCCATGAACAGTTTTCGAATAATTTTTGATCAGTTTAACGCAGGTTTAGGACTGTAGCTCGATTACTGCTTTACGAGTGGTGACTGAAGTTCATGTGACTTCATTTGCATCGGTGCGTCTTTTTGGGTAGTGTCAAAAAACAATCTAACGACTTAAGTTACAAGATATCAATGACACATTCCCAGCGCCAGAGTCACACTGCCTGTGAACTTTTGGCGCAAATGAGTCACTTTTTCGCCAAGATTCTTATGTGTTGAGAAGAAGGGGATAAAACTATCCATATTGTTATATAACATAGTCTACACCAGAATCGATTACATTGATCGTGACAAAGTTACTACAGCTATAAGCTTGTCAGCCAAGTGAAAACCTATAACAAACGGCTCATTTGTTAAAAAAAATAGAGCCCGATCTCAATTGCTCGTAGGTATGGCCTCTCCGCAGAATAATAATTGATGAAACTTAACAGGGCGGTGAAATGCCGTAGATTTTAGCTGTTTTCCCGTTCAGTGGCTCGAAGATTTTTCGAACCAATGTTTGTTTCGGTTTCAAGAAATTTCCACAAATCGTTAAAATTTTAGTGAAATTAAAAATGTCATTTTCATAAAATGTTTTGTGGTAGCTGAAATTATATCCCACTACCACTTAACGTCAACACTTTTACCACTAAGCACCCAGTGATAATGAATATCATACTCCACTAAAGATCTAGTGATAGTTAATTTGTGATTTTGCTAATTATTTAGTGGTGGAGATTTTGCATTTCCACTACCAATAAATATTTAGTGGTAGTAAATTCGTACTTCCACCACCACTTTATATTTAGTGGACTTACGAATTCACTAGCACTAAACATTTAGTGAAATGATATTTATTAAGAATTACACTTCCAATAATTATTTACTAGTAGTGAATTTGTAATTTCATTAAATATTTATTGGTAGTTGAATTACAAATTCTCTACAACGACATATTTAGAGGTAGTAAAAATACAAATTCTGTACCACTAACTATTTAGTGAAAGTACTGCCAAAAAAATTTAGTCAAATCAAAAATTCACTACCACTAAATATAAAGCGGAATTATTGGAATTAAAAATTCACTATTACACCACTAAATATTAAATGTTCGTGAATTTTTATGTTCACTAAATATTAAGTGGAAGTCTATTTTTAATTCCATTACTTCCACTAAATATTTAGTGGCAGTGAATTTGTGACTTAACTAAATATTTAGTGGTTGTAACCCCACTAAAGTTTTAGTCATAGTACTTTTGTATTTCCACTATCACTAAACATTTAGGAATTGAATCCACTAAATACTTAGTAAAATCACTACCTTTAAATATTTAGTGGAATTGGAAATTCACTACCACTAAATATTTAGTGGAGTATGAAATTCATTATCACTGTGTGCTTAGTGGTAAAAGTTTTGACGTTAAGTGGTAGTGGGATATAATTTCAGCTACCACAAAACATTTTATGAAAATGGTGTTTTCAATTTCACTAAAATTTTAAAGCTTGGTGAAAATTTCTTGAAATTGTCTAATACTACTTGTTGAATAGAGCCTGATTAATATTAACCGACTAAATGATTTTATGTCGTTCATTATTAAACATGAACAGCCACTTTGTGTGACGTATGTATTTTTTTGATTCTACACGCCCACTTACGTCATATTGTGTCTGTTTACCTGAGTCGAAATTGAAAAAACCATCTGATTTTTCTCAAATTTTGACACATCAAAGAACCTTGGAAGATAGCACCGCATTCCGAATATCAGCTCCCTTGAGTACTGTCAGCAAAAAATGCGATTCTTGCGAATTCGATGTTTAGTATCTCTCGGTCTGGTCAAGAACGCACAGAAATTGATTTTAATGTACATACGAGTATATAGATATATGTACATATGTATTAAGGATACTTAATAGAAGTTATGTGTGTATATATATAAATAGTTTACCAAGCTTCGAATACTGTATTTCCTAAACACATTACGTATGTACATATATATTTTTGAAGAAATTTAAGTCTCTTTTCTTATGACCATATGACTTGTCTTAATTAATTAATACCTAATTTTGCTGTACCTTAATTCTATGAACTGATTTGGTGGCCACTCATCATCCAAATTTGTTGCTACTGTTCGCTACTCGTATCTTCTTTGTCTTCACTCAAAACTCATAAAACTGTCAAAATCAACTGTCAACGAATTTGTTAATTCAATGGTCTTGCAATATGTATGCAAACGAAAATAAGATGCAGTTTTCAGATTTGATGATTTCCTAATAATTTGTTTTAAGAGCATGCATTTGTAAAAAGTTTCTGGACTCAAGAGCTCAAGAAAACAAAACGCAAAACACACACTACAGGCAAGATTTGAACCCTTTGATAAGCGTGCAAAGATGATATTTAAAAGGCTGGCCTACAAAAAGTGAGGCATACGCCAGGCTTAATTCGTAAGCGGCGCTTATTTAAGTGTAAAAATCTTCTCTCCTCTGCGCTCTACGTTTGCAGTTAGCAACTAAAACTTGGCTAACAGTCAGTTATTATATTTAGTTGGATGCGTTTAAATAAGGCTGGTTGCGCGTTCGCTTGTAATTTATGAGCTAAGCTTAAAAATCGTTTTTATAGCTTTATACTTTTTAGAATTCTTTGGGTTTCTTTTTTTTAATTCTGCTGTTTTTTAAGTGCTTACAATAAAAACTGCATACGTAATTAAATTTTATTTGCTTGACGCGCAAACGAAGACGAAAGTTGTTTATAGACATATTGAATATGTATATTGTATTTGAAAAGGTTTTTACTTTCTGCTCCTCATTTAATGAAATATGTCTAGCAAACAAAAAGAACTAAATTAAAACTGCATTAAAAATGCGCAGTTACAATGCGCATAAATTAGTAAAGCTAACTAGATAATGGCGTCATAAAGTTGGAAAAATTATATTTGTAGCATAAAACGTAGACAAAAGAAAATTTGCCAAGTTTTCTTGAGCGAATGTCTGCGATCGTAAAAGCAACTTTTCACAAATAATATTCTCTTAAGACACTACCAATATACTTCACCGTTGTAAAGTTGCCAAACATAGGATTTTCATGTTACCACTCGCGATATCTACAATTGCAATTCATAAAAATATATAATAAATTTTGAATTTCCTTCTAACTTTCAGGTTGCAAATCATTTTTTAAACGTTCAGTGCGGCGCAATCTCACATATTCGTGTCGGGGGAGCAGAAATTGCCCGATAGATCAACATCATCGAAATCAATGTCAATATTGCCGTTTAAGAAAGTGCCTGAAGATGGGTATGCGACGTGAAGGTAAGTTGCAAAACCATAAAATATCCAATTATTTTGTAATAAAAATCAGAAAAGTAAATTTTTCAAGGGTCAACTAAAAGTCAAATATAGAGGAAGTGCTCTACAAATTGTCTAAATGTCATTTATACACAAGTTGTTCAAAAATAGAAGAATTTGTCATTCAATTGAGTTCACTTATTGAGAACACATTAGTTGTGCATGGTATCAAAACGCTAATTTATTGACAGCCATCGAATGCCGTTGAATACCTTGAGCTATAAATGTTTTGTTTACAGTGTACACCATATCGTTGCCAATTGTTACGATTTTGTATTGACTTTTTATATAAAAATAATATAAAAAAAACGTATCAATTTGATTCAGAAAAAAAAGTAATGTCACTGATTTACTTTAGACCTTATTTTTTAGTTACTTTTAACATAAGTAATTAAATTGTATGGCTGATTTTGAAATGTTCAATTCAAATTCAAATATTTTTGTTCAGTTTTGAATACTATAATCAAATGATTCAATATTTCTCTTGCTTTCGGCTAAGATGCAGCTTTGTCGCTTTGTTTTAATCTTTTCATTTCTTTTAAAGTTTTAATCTTTCAAATCCAAGTCAAATAATTACGTTTTATGTTCTATGTATAAGTCCAAAAAACTTTTGAACAAAATTGTGCAATTGAAACATTTTGTAAAATGTTAAAATAAAACCAAATTTTATTTAGACTTAAATTGTTTTATGCTCCTACGTATTCCTATCTTAAAGATAATAGTAAATGCAACTCTATCAACAATGCTGCAAGACTGTTATACGCTCCAGAAAGTGGTTTTCTTGAAGATCTTCAAAATACTCACCGCCTTTTTCTTCTTTGAGAAAACACATCCCATAATGGATATTTTTCAACTTTGGTAACTGGTGAATATCGAAAGGTCGCAAATTTAGCGAATATGGAGGATCGGGAATGAGGTCGATTTTTAATTCATTGATTTTTAAATTACGTCTTTTCTCACTCATTCTTGACCAATAGTACGTAAACGTGACAAATGGGTGATTTTTTCAGCGTTTTGTTTTTGAAGATTGAAAAAAATTGAAAATATGCAAAAGTGAACAAAATATTTATGTAAAGCGATATGTCAATTCCTGCCATTTATTTTTTCAAGATTACTTCACGTAAATGTTGCTCGCGGATACATCTGAGGCGGTACATCATTAAGCTCCAATTTTGACATACTTTTTCCGGCCGGTATCTCAATAATGGCAGTTGTAATGTTCTTTTCCAGGGCTGCAATTGTGACTGGCTTGTCCTTGTGCACGAGACACTTCACAAAAATTAGTCTAGGAGGGTCAAATCGCATGATCTTGGCGACCAATGGACTGCTCAAAAGCGTGAGATTAATTGCTCACCAAACCTGCCTCTCAATAGATCCATGGTATCACGTGTCGTGTCGCATCTGGCACCGTCTTGTTGAAGCCACATGTCAACCAGGTCCAATTTTTTTATTTTGGGTAAAAAAATCATCGCACGGTACCCTGCTCAATTGACGGTAACGTTGCAATTTTCATTATTTTTGAAAAAGTACGGTCCAATGATGCCACCGGACCACAAACCGCACCAAACAGTTCAGTTTTAAGGGTGCATTGGCAGCTCTTGAGCTACCTCTGACTGCGCTTCAGACCAAATTGGGCAATTCTGTTTGTTGACGTACCCATTGAGCCAAAAATGAGCCTCGTCGCTGAAGATAATTTTTCGATGTAATCACATTTCTAACAGAGCACGTATTTTGATAAAAAAATTCAATGATTTGCAAGAGTTGTTTGAGTATTAATCTATATGTAGTAAAATGGCAAGTCTTAGTGAGCATTTTTAGCGTTGATTTATGTTACGAATGACGCGTGACGTGTTAAAAAACCGAGATATGAATTTTCAAAAATTTCGTGATTCAAAAATCTGATATATTAGACATCCTGTGCCACTGAGACTAGTCCTGCTGCGGCCCATATTTTTGAGGTATTAATTAAGTCCAACAACTTAGGAAGGAGTGAGGTAATTTCGCGAAGGAATGAGGTAATTTCAAAATTACGTATAGCCGCCATTTTTACACGTAAAGTAAGCATATCTCTGAATCCTGAAAGAAAGAATAAAATTTTCCAATGCATTTGTGTTCAGCGCACTATAATCATTCAGATGAGCTCAGTCCATATTCAAAAAAAAAAAATGTCTTTGTCTATAAACTATTCTATTGAAATAATAAAATCACCGTTCCAAAATAAAATCCGATAAGTCTAAGATTTTAAGACATTTTATTACGAATCTTAAGGCAACTTTTCGAACGTACGTTTAGAGGCGCAAATGACGACTTAAGCAATACAAAAAAATGGGCTCATTTCAAAAAAGAAAATATATCGTTGGAAAATTGAGTGCTGTGGAGGTAATAAGAGATTAATAAGAAAGCTTTGATTAATGACTTTCAAGTACGTGACACCGTCATTAAAGAGGTCGCCGTTACAGTATAGTTATGTATTGAAGTAGCTTCCACCCTATAAATCGACCATTTACAAAAATAAACCTTCAAATCGACACCCGTCATGTTGTCAACGATTTCAAAGCCGCATATGAGAATGTGAACCAACTTAATTTACATATATAGGGCCATTGTAGAGTTTTCGATCCCAATGCCAATGAGCGGTGCAGTATGATAATAACATATCTGCACTTGATTTCAAGAGGCGGTGCAATATCTTTTTATTTGTTTATTGCAAAGGAGATCTAAAAAATCTGAAAAATCTACAAGCTGTATGAGATGGCTAAAGCTCAAATGGTGAAACTTCAACGACGGTGTTAGCTTAGAAACTTATAGGGACTGGAGTAAGATGCTTCAGCTAAGAGAATTTTCCATTTACGCAGTCAGATTCGAGTAGAAAACGCAGGCCGAAGATTTCTTCAGACGCCAAAATTGGAAGAACTTGCCAAAGTATGCTTAATATGAAAGTAAAACAAATAAGTTTAAAATATCCAACATTTGTCTATTTAAGCTTCTGCCAAAATAAATTTACATTCTAGATCGAGTTTAGACTTAAACATGAGGATATATTTTATAATACAACAACAACAATTTTTTAAGCAAATTGGACGCTTTGTCAAATAAACGGATTAATTTTATGTGTTCAATTTTAAGAGAGCAGTATCAGCTTTACACATCAATGAACCCAATATATAGTAGGATTTTTTGCCCAAAGCATAAAAAATAATTTGACCTTTTAAAGGTTAAAACGACCTGCTTACATATATACCAGAAAAAAAGGGAATATCTTTCAAATTGTACGAGAATTAATATATTTTATAACATCTGGTCAGCTTATTGATATCTATTTAATATCTTGGAATTTTTTTTAACAACCCTTAACTTTTTCAACAAATGCACACTATAAAATTATATTAAAAGCACAAATACCAAAATATTTGAAAACAGAAGTTATTTTCACCATTCAAAGAATATACATACATATATGTACGTATTAACAACAAAAACTTGTTTTTCAACAACAACAACCAGGTTTACAAACCCAAAACTGACCTGAAAAATTTAATTGTTGTAACCTTCTTGCAGTAATGATGATAGTGCCTTGGGTGAACCTTTATATGCGAAAGTGACCGTTCACATGGGGTCGTGATAGGGAAGTCTCAACCTTTCTACAAAATACTCATATTCGCATGTATAAAATGTTCAGTTTCTATGAAAAACTGTACAAAAAATAAGGAATTTCATTTGAGTTGCATAAATAAACTAATGTTCCATTTTGCCAGTAAAAATATTCACACGATATTTGTGCTGAGATAGTAAAAAAAAACAAGTTTTCTTTCTATTAATTTGAAGAACTTAACTTGAAATCAGAGCAAAGCTAAAGGTTGTTGGGAAAAAGGTGTTGAACTCTTTTCGGCAATGATGACAAGTTGTTATATCTAAGTATGTTACAAATATTGTGGCTTAGTAAATGTTAACATTACAGCTAAAAACTTAACTTGTACTTTGTGTTTGAAATTTGTTACGCTCATTTTAGTTTTACAAAAATGTGTGTCCAATAAAAATGCACTGCTTGTTGTTATTTTTGAGGGGAAAACTGTCATTTCTGTTACAATTTTATCACCTTAAATAACATTTGCGCAATTAAATTGCAAGCAGCTGCCAATATGTCATTAGCTTAATCACAACTAACAAAGATATTTACTTACATACATATGGATACTAGTACTTGTGACTGCAGCACTCTTATAATAATTAGTGTGCCACTACTTTTTAATTACTTTTGAAGTCTTTGCAATAATTTAATTTTCAAAGGAGCTTTTCAATTGCTAGCTGTAGAGTGCGGGGCTTACTTAAAAAAATTTAAAAGTACTTTACCGTATACGTTAGAGATAAAACAGATAACTAGTTCGTACGAATTTTGCTTCACCTCCTTCACAAATATGATGAGCTGTATTATAAATATGATTAAAAATGTCAGTCTTAGATTCTACAAAAGGTACAAACAACCAACACTTAAAATGAAATATTGTGTCATTTACCGTTACTCGCGTTTTTGTCCACGTTTCTTGTCATATTTCAGTTACTCAGCATCTATAATCTTTTATGGAAATGGCTTGTAACGCTTTGGCGCAAATCATGCTGAACCGATTTCAATAATTTTTTTTTTAAATCAACATATTTTTGGTTAGAAAGATTATAGCGTACTTTTTTTTTGCTTATTTTTAAAGTTAAATATAATTTTTCTTAGGGTTAAGTTTTATGCGAAACCTCACATAAGAATTGTTGTTTGATTTTTCGTGGCATATACTGCTTCTTGAATTCTGTCTGTTTTTGTTGTTGTTTTCCTCCTCACTTGTACCGTTTGCATTTGATTTTAAAGTTCAAACTCTCTTTCAATTATTTTTTATACCCTACACAGAGGGTATATTCACTTTGTCATTCCGTTTGTAACGCATGGAAGGAGGCGTGGTAGGTATGGAGAAGTATATATATTCTTGATCAGCGTCACCACCTGAGTCGATATAGCTATGTCCGTCTATCTGTCTGTCTGTCTGTCTGTCTGTCTGTCTGTCTGCCTGTCTGTCTGTCTGTCTGTCTGTCTGTCTGTCTGTCTGTCTGTTTGTCTGTCTGTTTGTCTGTCTGTCTGCCTGTGTGTGTGTCTGTCTGTCTGTTGAAATCAAGTTTACGAGAAAACTAAGCAAGCTAACTCAATGAAATTTCGCACACAGGTCAAACCTTCTTGCAAGCTGCTAGCATATAAAAATTGGCGAAATCGATTAACGGCCACGCCTTCCGCCTATACTCTATGTAAATATACCCAAGTCCATTTTGCAAAATAGATGCTGCGATTTTGATGAAATTTGGTGATTTGTTGAAGATGAGAACAAAATCAAGATTAGGCTAGGTTTGAAGTTTGCAAAGACTCTTAAAGGGGCGTGGCACAGCCCTTAATTTTAACTTTTATAACGCCATAGCTCGTAAACCGTGCAAGATAATGTGATGAAATTTGGTGCCCGAATATAGATCTTAAAAGTCTTGAATTGCGCATAAAGTGGGCGGAATTGTAAAAGTGGGCATGGCACTTTTTAGCAATTGAAAATTTTGATTTCGTATATCTCCAAATTGGCACATACGATTTTCATTAAAGTTTTAGGGATGATACCACTGAAAGTAGTCATCAATACAAGTTTATTCAATAGTCTAGAAAATTTTTTTGAAGGGCGTGGCACAGCCTATAGTATTTATAAACGTTATAAAGAGAGAACTAACAACGCAATCGCTATGAAATTTAATATGGCAGATAAACTTGCTAAAAGGTTTTTTCTTGCAAAATTTTGATACAATAGAGCCGGTGGGTGTGTCACCTCCCATATAAGCAAAATACGTTAAATGCTATAGATAGTGTGCTATTGGAGTAATCTTCATAAAATTTTGTGTAGAGGTGCCCGTTACCATAAGCTTTGAAATTCAATGAAACTTGACAAGATTGGATCAGTGGGCGTGGCACCTCCTTCATTAACATAAAGCTGAAAGTGCTATTTTAAGTGATTTATTGGAGCAATTCATCTGAAATTTGATGTAAGTGGTTTACTTGGTATTAGATACATATGAATCAAAAGCTTGGAAAATAGCAACAGTGCTCGTGGCACCTCCCATACAATTAAAATACCTTAAGTGGCATAACTATCGAAATATATGAGCAATCAAACTGATATTTGGTGTAAGAGGTCTGTTTATGGAAGGCTATTTTTGGATCAAAATCAGATTATATTGTACCAGTGAGTGTGTCACTGCCCTAAATTTTAAGAATAATTACGGCACATATCGCAAACTATACAAGCTATTGTGCTAAAATTTGTTTCGTGCAAGTCAATCACGAATGTCATTTATTGAAACAAAAGTGGGCAGAATTGGAGAAGTGGGCGTGACATATTTCGTGTTTTTCATTTCTATTCTATTTTTATCAACATTTCTCAAATCCTTTTGACATTTTCAGTTTTTTCCAACACTTTTCAACATTTTTGAACCTTTTTACATTATTTTCGACTTATTCAACCTCTTCAACATTTTTTTAACATTTATTTATTTCAATGCACTGTAGGGTATGTGAGTTTCGGCCTGGCCGAAGATAACACCTTTAATAGTTACTTTTGTAAGTGAAAATTTTCGACCAGATAGGGTGTGTGTCATTGCACTCTCTGTGGGACTATGATATTACTTCAAAACAGTCATATTTCTCATTACCATCTCTACCAAATTTAAGAATTGATATTTGTTCAGGGTCGTACATAGGTTGATGGAGGCCAAAGGAAAATTTACTTATACTCATCTGCATTTGATGCGACCAATGGTGACTTTTCACAGAAAATTCAACAATTTGTAAGTACCGGAGGTGAAAATTTTATCATATGTCATCTTTCAGATCATCTTATTCTTATTTTTCGTGCTTTATGAAAATCTATGAATTTAATTAGTGGAAGCCCTTAAATAGAAGTTTTGCCACATAGACTCTGCTCTTGGTGCAACCCTGTGCTTATGTTACTAATATCTATCCATGCTACGCGCATATGCATTTTAATAAATATTAACTTTAGCAGTAACTTGATCACAATCAGCCCGAGTTTTTCTGTTTTTTATTTATTTCATAACAAATTGCTGAAATTACTATCGATCTTAACCTAAATCACATGGACTCAATACTATAGATTCACGTACTAATACACTACTCTGGCATTGCTAATTGGTATTCACATTAGTCCCAAATAACAATTAAAAATGTTGTAAAAATCTCGTCGATAGCAATGGCAGACAAATGACTTACAAGCCATATGAGACTTTCATTGCATTTTGAAAGATCAGACTGCATACTGGCAGTGTTTGTTTGTATGTTTCGATATATCATGAATCTATGCTTAATAACTGTTGATTGCCCCTGCGCCAAGTTGTTGACTTGACTAACTTTTGTCAAAGTCAACATCGTTCAATCACTGCAAGATCTTGCTTGCATTTGCTAAAAGTTTTTTAAAGAATTTCGAACGAATTCCATGATCAACGGAAATTACGGCCAATTTGAACGTTGCTATTTGGCGTTTCGCTTAAATGTAAATATTCAGTATGAAATCAACTGGGATATTTTAAGTGTTGACGTAGCAATTACAACAAGTTTGTGCTAAATTTTAATTGCTTTATATATATATTGATATTGACTGTTAAGTATAAGTAGAGTTACCATGTGCCCGGATTATTCCGGTCATAACCGGCTTTTTAATGTTCAGTTCGAACTCCGCCTGGAATTCGTACTGTACTTTGACTGAAATTTTTGGTCATCCTCGCTTTTGTTTCTTATAAGCGCGCGTATGTCCAATGTTGTAACACTTTGGTCAACTGTAAAGCTAGGATTTGTCGAAAAAGACTAAATGGTGAATGTCTTCTTGTATATAAAAGAAGCATTTGAAAATATCAATATTATAATTTAATTGGCATGACTGATCCTTGGGGATCCTGAAAAATTTCTATGACTTTTTTGCTGTTCGTTTCAGTTCAAGTACTTGAATATTCATTTGTTTTATTCACGAAGTTTGTGATGCAATGGGAGAAGCGTCCATATATTGGGCTACGCTGTTAAAGTTTTTTAATTTTTAATTCTTAAACTGATATTTATCAAGATACAGGTGTAATTTGGGCCGTATTCTTTTTGTTCTTTCCATCATAATACATCGACAACTTGAATTTTTTGTAAACAAAACAATGATATTAGCAAAACAAGCAAGAATTTACACACAATAGCTCCTTTGCTAATCTGGTCTGACGACCAAATACGTGGAAACATTTTGATTCCTCGGGCTTATTTTTCGCAGTAACCTTATTTTAAGATTAATGAGGATCGTATTGTGATCACTTTGTGGTGTGACTTTGGGGTTTGCTCCCAAGTGCTTGATTCATCTATGTTTATTTACTCCGAATAAGATAAAGAGCTTGAATATATTGTACTTTCAAAATTAGAATGTTCGAAGTGGTTAAATCATTGGCAACCAACTGTGGTTTCCCGTCAGAGAAGTTTTGAAATGGTTTGTGTAAAATGTCTGAGACCCAAGAAATGTTTCGCACAAACTGACCTCCTGTCAAGAATTCAGAGCATGGCGAAAATTAGTGAGGTTTCCAACTGCCTCTGGCTCAAAACTTTCTCTCCAACCTTTCTGTCAATTTAGCTGACGTTAGATCCGTTGACAAATCAGTTAAAATCTACAATTGCTGGTCTCGCTGAAATACGTCAGACTTTTGTCGATATCTTTATGATATAGCACTTTTTGGAAATAGACCTCGTTGATTTTGTGATTTGTGCATTATACACAATAACTCTCTTTTCTAAAAAAAGTTATTGATACGAGCAGTGACGTATCCAGGATTTTATTTCGGGGGGGGGCGGGGTTTAGGATATGAGATTTTTTCTACGTAGTGTATATTCTTTGCAAAATCGTTTATACACAGTGTCCGTCAAAATATTTCGGGGGGGGGGGGGTTCTATCCCCTAGCATCCCCCCCCTAGATACGGCCCTGGATACGAGTAGCTAAAAAATCACTCTGATATTAACTAAGTTAAATTTGTAAGACTTTGGCAAAACTTTGTATGTAGGTAAAATTAAAATTTAATAATTTTAATACAGCCACATTTTTGGAAAAAACACAGGTAAAAAATGAAATGGAAAAAAATAAATAAATTTTGATATTAACAAGCGATAGTTCTGAACTGAAAACATACTCGATACTAGCAAAAATAGTATATCCAGTAAACGTATAGTTTATATATATACTAGATAACGAAAGCTCGCAATGAATTTGCTATTCAATATAACGAACACCTATAATATTGGCATAAGAACCCAGCAGACAATTGAGCAAGGCCTTCCCCGGAGAAGGCCTACTAGCACTCCGATTGTAAGAGGCCTTCTCAAAACTAAATTTTCATGGAAATAAGATCTTGCATGCTAATTTTTTTTTTTTTTTTATTATGATTTTTGTTTTTATTAACAATCTGTCAATATTAACAATAACTAAATTTTATAAGTAGTGAAATTTTAGTTAGCAGAATAGTTACAATCCATACTGATGAAATGGTATTATGCCTTACCACAGCAGGCGTGCTATTATGCCTTCCCACAACAGACGCGCTATAAGGTCTGATATTAGAAGGCAACGAAGAAGGACTTCATGTATTTTTTTATTTCTGGTATTGCAATGTTTTATGATTCGACATTACTTTTTTGTCATTGGAAACGACATCAAAAGTAGATAAATGGTTAGAAGTAAGGAACGGTGTGCATGTTGCTAGGCTGGTCTTCTGTTTCCTGTTATGTTAAAGTGGTAGAGTGTTGTGTAATCGATGTGAAATTATAAATTAAGAAAACGCCACAAAAAATAAACATTAAAAATATCAACGCAATGCAGGTTGACGCAGATAAAAAAAAAACATTTAACTAAGAGTCTCACGACGTATTAAGATTTAATTTTTTCAAAGTACTTCTGTGACCCCTTCTACGGTAAGCGCTCATAGAAGGGCTCTTGACGCAAGCGATGTAGGAAGACCTGCTTGAAGAGTATTTCTAACAGGCCTGCTAAAGAAGGCCTGTATTATCGGGACGTTTCATATAAAAAAGAAAGTAAGTTTGAAAGGAGGTGGTAAGGCCTTAATCTTACCAAGGAAGGCCTGCTAGACGGCCTGCAAGCTCCTGCCCTTGCCTACTGGGAACTCTCGAAACATATATATTATATGTAACTTCAAAGTGCATTAGTATTAGTTATACATTGCGCGACAACGCAACAGCTCACAATGCCGTTTTGATACGCCAACTTCTTGGGAACTGTTTGCGTGCTTGACCACCCACCGTATTCGACCGATGTAGCATTATGTGGTTTCTTTCTATTCTCGAAACTGAATTAGTGCTTTAAAGTTGGTTTTTTTTGAGGACGCAGATATAATTAAGTCGATCTGGATTTATATGACATAAGTATTTATGTCAAGACAGCTTCAAGAAAAATTTTTATAATTGACATCGCAACGTGCAGTAATGCTCAGTTCCAACAGCAATTCTTTTTAAATTAAAAATTACAAAAACATTTTTGATTACAAGTTGAGTTAAGTTTAAGATAAAGACATCTACAGATGTAAAATACAAACTCATTTTTCAATTAATATACAAAAATTTTTCGATTTAACGAACGCTCAAACATTATATCAGTCGTTGTACTGGACATATACTGTATTACTTACTTAAAATATTTATGTTAATTACCTAATGAAACTCACTCAATTTATTGCTCTAGCTCTATTATTTCGAAAGTTGTGAGATAATCTCTGTTTGTAAGTAATACTCTAAAAGAACTTTGCTTAAGACCCTGTTACTCATTGGGTGGCTAAGGTACACCCAACTCCCATGCTCACAATGAACCAGGAAATTTAAGTTTTCCGAATGGAGCTTCGGATCCGTCCACCCTATATTATGCAAGTAAATAAATACTTTTCGTATTTAATCTTTTTAAATACCACTGACCGATCTATTTTTTTTTTTTAAATCCGAGCTTTTGGTTATCCATAACTGAACATTTTATTTTTTTGATCTGGTAACTCTAATCACAAGTATATTATTATTATACGACTTTATACTTCAAATAGTTATACCTATGGTATAGAATTTTGTTATTTAACTTTTTTTTCAATACTCCATCAAATGCACAACTTAAAGCACAAGTCTGGGGTCAACGGGTGCACATGTTTAATTGATTTCTATTTTTTATTTTTTATTTTTTTCTCTGTAAAACACTGAGTTGTGTTTAATTGCATGCGTGCTTAACACATTTGATTAAAGCTGCCATTAAGTTTGATATTAAGTCATTTTGAGTTGGTTGATACTCGTTTGTATTTCAATTGAATGACGACAGCCACTTTTTGTATGCGGCTACTTGAATAGTTAAAACGTTAGTGGGTATAGCTATGCAGTTGCGACATGCTTGAGGAGGCAAAATAGCGTAGAAAATTTTTGAATTAAGCAGACTTATTCAAATATTTCGTTACTGTTCAAATCGAACAATGCATTGTGTGCACTTACTTATTAATTGCTCATTATCGCTCAAATATCGGGCTAATGTTTAGTTTCCTGAGGGTTTTTGAGGAACTTACCCGAAATGAGTACCAGATCGAAGGAATAAGGTGAATAAGAACTTCGTCTTAAGATATTCTACAAAAGTTTTTAAAAAATACTGATAAGAATCTGGGAGGCAATATACTTAAGTGCACTCGGGGAAAAATATCATATAAATGATCAATATTGGTCTTATTGATTTTAGTTAATAAAATATCACTAAAATCCTATTGACACAATACTTTTCTTAGGATTTGTACTATAATTGAGCTAGCTTTTATATACTGAATCAGATAAGCTATTGATTTCATGTGACTTATTTTGGTATTGCACTATTAATTTCATAGTAACCGTATTATTATTTTTGTTTTCATTAATATTCTGATTTCATTTTAACTACTCAATTTTGACAAATGAAACCTCAACATTCTGTAACCGAGCGAATGATATAGATCTAAACGATATATAATGCCAGAAGCAGACTTTAGTTTTCCAAACTCCTAGTTTTATCAACTATTTATAATAAAACTAAATGAGAAACGCAGAAATGCTAGATAACTTCTTTAGATGCCTTGGTCACGAGATATTTTCTGTTAAGCTTCTCAGAGTCTTAGAAAAAGTGAGTTTCCTTCTCAGAAAACAAACAAAATAATTCGACACAGAATTTGTTTTATAAAGATTAACTAAAGAGAGCCATAAGAGTATACAGCGAGCCCTCAAGTTTGAATAGAAAAATATCACCTTGCTCCAATGACAAAATGTACATGAAGCTCGGAGGAATATGAAAAAGTCAATTATTCCTCTTGGAATGCTAAGAAGAAGCATAGGTAAGAGCATTCCAAATAGAACAGTAAGTTTTTTGAGTTTCGTTTCATTTTGAATGTCTTCAATCTTTGAAAAAAAAAGATTTTAGCAAATCTATGCTCAGGTTTATAAGATTCGATTGATTTTTTCTGTAAGAGAACCACAAAAAGAAGTTGCAAGTCATGGGCTTGCTTTGAAATATCGCTTTGATGTAAGTTAAGACCATCTCTCTTATGTTTATCGCAGACTTGTTGTTAAGAAACTCTTTAAATTGACTAACAGTCCACATATTTTAATATTTTTAAGCTAATAGGCGTTCAGCAGAAAGTATTTGCCGGAAAAGCTCAGATTTATACAAAAGACTTTTGGTTTCACGCAACGATAGTGTGAGTTTCTTAACATTATGGCTTAGCTCGAATTTTCAATCAAGAACAATCGAAAAGAAGGCTCCCATTCTAAAACTAAAATCTGCTTCCTAAAAACTTTTGCACTTTCAAGAGGCAACACTCTTACACTTGGTCTATTAGCTTCAAAATTAGTATCAAATCAGTGCGAATGATGTCAAATTATAGAGCAATGTGGGTTTTGGAATTAGTTTAATTATTCTGGTGTAGCAATTTGGATGATAGTAGTCTGATACAAGTTATATGTCCTTGAACTTTATAAAACTTCTGTATGCTTAATTAGCACTGTCCACAGCCGGAAAGCTCGATATGTTGCCAGAGCTGATACAATTTGAGAAAATCTCGTGAAAATAAAGGAAAAAAAGTAAGCAGTTCTGTATCTAGGAGAAGGGGTGGCAAAATGGTCATGAAATAGATCCCATTTTGATAGGATTTTTGAAAGTCAAAAGTGATGACCTTTTTTTTAATTTGGTAGGGTAACTAAAAGTTTCTGGCTGAATGTTCGAATTTTCTTTTGGTAGTAGGCGGCAAATAACTTTTTTGCTCTGGGGGCCCAATGTGTGCGGTACGCCTCTGAAAGTAAGATATAATTACATGAAAGATATATTAAGATTTATAGAGGAAATGGAGCCCTCTGATTTCTAACATGTGACTGATTTACCTATGAATATGTCGGGGCCCAGAGCAACAGACTATAGGCAATGAAAAAATTAAGACTTAGGGAGTGGCAAATATCTGATTTATAGATTGGTTTTTGCTTGGTAAATTTCTTCTTTGTCTATCATTCAAAAATTGAAGACATTTGTCTTATTATTGTTCATAAATTTGAAAACATTGAAAAAGAAAGCAAGCCAACCTAGACCGACTTAAAAATGGTGCAAAGTTGGATTTCATCTTAAGAATATTAACGCTATACAACCGAAAAAATGTTTGATTTAGAACGGTCTGTGATAAACGCCATAACAGTCAAAAAGAATCAAAAGAATTGTCAAGAGCGGGATAGAATAAAAATGGAGGAAGCTCGTCCCATTGCCGAAAGAGCTACATTGGCATCATTTACAACCTCCTAACAAGATGCGCAGGATGATGTAAAATTATTGCCGATATAGTCAACAGAGCAATTTTTTTTTGAAACTAACGATAAAAGTCCTTAATCTATTGCTGTGGTTCTATACAAAACAATGTTAAGAAATTCTTTACGCCTCGTAGTTCAAAAAGTTCAGGACACAATTTCACACAGCAGAGCTGGCTATAGTAAAACTCCAAACCACAAAATTTAAAATGCTGAAGTACCCACAAAGCAACTTGAAACCAAGAATCGTTTGGTTCTTAATTCAAGGAAATAAAATTTTCCATACCACAAATCGCACTTCAAGCCAAAAAAAAAAAAAACAAAAAAAAAATTGACTGAAAGTTAAAATTAAGTCTAATTTGGGTCACCTTATTTTATTTTTTTTACTGCTCGTTTTGCATTTTCATTTATATGAATGTTTCCAAAAAATGTTAATTTTTTTTCCTCTCCAATCCTTATTGGAATCTTAGCAAATTCGAAAAATCACAGTTTGTAAAATACCGTCTTAAAAGAGCAATTAACCTCCATTATGCACTTGCTTCATTAATACATCCACTTAAACACGAGGCTCAAGTGCTAACTTCTGCTTGAATCTCAAATTTAAGTGTCAAAAATACTTGACATGTAATTTATCTGACAGCACGTATCATAAACTGAAAGAACAAAAAGTTGGTTCCATGAAAAGAAAAAAAAACACTAGTGCCTATAAAACAAAAGCCAATCAGCTAATATGCGTACATCGAAGAAAAACAAAGCCCTGGTAAATGAATCGAACCGACTTAAGCACGTGCTACTGCAGAACAAAACCTCTGGAAAATGATGATGACGAAAAAGGGCACAGAAATCGAATTTCATTCATTTAAAATCATTTGCGGATGCTGCGTTGTTATTTGCCCTCATTCCATTTTTTACCTACGATTTTTACGTCTTTCTTTTTGTTCTGTTGTTTTTTTGTTTTCCTTATACTTGCGTTGTCGCTGCTCAACTTGATCCTGTAATCTTGCTGCTTGATCTCACTGATCTTGTGCCCTGCAAACAAACAACCGAAGCCACTAAAGGTACGCACTACACAGACAGTTTGGCGCAAGTTTCTGTCTGTTTGTTTTCTCTACTCTTTTTTTTTTTTAAAAAGTAGGATCATACCAAAAAATCACTCCTTTCGTATGGTGTATGCGCATGTGCGCAGTTAAAAAAATGAATAAAAATGTCTTAAGGAACATGTGTACATACCCAAATAAGAGGAAGAAAAACCGCAGCATCTCGCTTTTGACAAAGAAAATTAAGCGGCTCAAAGGATCTACGCAGTGTTGTGAATATCCCAAGAAAATGTACCTATATGAAAAGGCGACTAGGCGATTTTTAGCCATTCCCCCATAAAAAATGCAAAATTTCATAATAATTGAAGAAAACTATTTTCCCATGCCCATAAATCCAATGTCCGGTCAATGCGTATGCAAACTGGACATTATGTTGAATACCTACCTGATCTTGCACCAAGCAAGATCACCCTATTCCAGCGTAAAATCAAAACACAATTACGCAAATGTATTGTGTAAATAATCGTCTTCGTCTATTTTGCATTCTTCTGCCACACTATGGCAATTCATTGTCCGTCCTCATGCACACATGTACAGGTAAGGCCAGTCTGCCTTGGCATGATCACAAAATCACTATGCCACAACGTACAATAGATTGACAGACTGACCATCACACGTTGCAACGAAAATATATCGTACGCTGATCAAGAACAATTACAATCAATGCAAAAGAAGCAACACCAACAAGAAGATTAAGAACACAAACCAGTTCATCCAGTTTGCACTGAAAACAAAAATCTACCCCTAAGAAAAAAAAAAACAAATTAATTGCCATAAATAAAAGAGGGTCAATTCTACTACATCTAACGAAAGCTTGACCATTGCTACGTACAACATTTAAATTTTATCGGCTGGTCACTCTTTCTTTCTTTCTGATTGAAGAAAAATTAAAATGCAAACAAAACGCATAAAGTTCTTAAAACGCCAAGGCATACAAAAGACGTTACTTTTTTTTCCATACGATTGGTTTTTTCTTTTTTTTTTCAACTTTCTTTCTTATGGTCAGCGATCCCAGGTGAGCGATCGCTTATGTGAGAAACGGCTGCATACCCGCCTTGCACCTTATGCGAAATTGATCTACGTTATGTGGCGAAATGTACAAAATGCAAACAATTGCGAGTTCATCGATTTGAATAGTCCATAGAGTGAGTGCGTCTTCCTATTTCGAGGGCGTTACTTGTTTGTTTGACTGTACGTGAGTTTTACTTCGAATTTAAATGTTGGAATCTGAATGCAAAGATCAATCTTGCGATAAAATTCAAGATTAAATGAATTTGAATGGCAATTATGAAAGTTTTCGTTGTAACTATTGAAGAAGACGTGTGTGAATGGAAACTTAGCCACAGAATCATTTCCACTGGCATTTGGATATTTTCAATCATTATCTGAAGGCATGATACTTTCATTAAGAAGATATTTATATTTCGAAGAGTGAAGCCTCCAAATTACTTACTTCGAGATATCGGCATAGAACTTTATACATTGTCTTCTAAAAGTTATTGGAAATGCTTCTTGAAATTTATGTTTTCTTCTTAAATGCCTAGTGGAACTAGAATGAACTAAAACCAAACTTAGTTCAGCCCTGCAAATCAGCTTATTAAAGTTCAAAATATGTTTATATATTAGGGTGGTTAAATTTTTTTTTTTGCTATTAAACCTACTAAAAAGTACACGAAAGAAGAAGAAGTTCTGGTGCAATTTGAGCTCATAATATTAATATTAACTGGTGGCTCATCGAGCTTTTAGTTTTCCATACGATTTGCATGGGAAATCATGCCTTACGAAACATTTGTCTCTATATCTCGTGAAAAAAATATCTTATATAAACGGGACATAAAATTTTCTATAAAAAAGTAGTCAGTTACTTTTTCGTGAAGGTAATATTTCGTTAGCTTATTAGCTATCAGAATTTAGGGATGTATCGAAAAATTTTTCTAAAAAATGCGGTGATCTTTCTGATGGATATACTCGAAACTGTTTAATAAAACTTAGTTTCACATATAAATCGTATGGAAAATTAAAAAGCTCGATGAGCCACCAGAAATTTTAATATTATGAGCTATTCTTGCATGTTATTTTTAGAAAATCTTATGCTCTTTTCGATGGGCTAGGTCTCGTTTCTGAAAGACTTTTTTTTTCACGAGATATAGAGACAAATATCTAGTAAACCAATTCTTCCCATACAAATCGTATGGAAAAGTAAAAATCTCGATGAGGCACCAGTAAATATTGATATTATGAGCTCAAATGGCACCATTCTTATCTCATGTACCTGCTAGTAATAAACCTGTTTGGAGCAAAAAAAAAGTTTAATCACCCTAACGTATATATATGAGGGTATCAACGGATCCCCGTATACAAAAGTGAAAGCGAGAAAGCCACACGTCGAATTAAAGTGATGACAGTTTTGCAATAAAATTTATAAAGTGCAGCTATTTAGTTGTTAGCGATTATCTTCCATGTCGGCTGTGAAATATATAAGGGAAATGACGGACAGAAAACTCTAATTCAGTTGTAAGGAGTTCATAGTGATTGCCCAGAACATATTCAAGTTCACACACTGCACATTGCGCAATTTATATATATAATAGCTGTCCCAGCAGACGTTGTCCAACCCTTTTCTGCGATGTTGTGTGCAATAGAATGTAAAAGCGAAACAGCTCATTTTTCCAGTGCAACTTACTTTTTCCGATACCTTTTATATCAAGTCCAATTCATCTGCATCCAGGAGTGAGATATGATGAATTTGATTTTGGAGGGCGTGTCATTGCCTATTGCTCTAAACCAAACTCTGCAAAAACCTTCCATAGATCATAAGAGCCGTTACAAAAATACTTATGAAATCTGTACTATTTTAAAATACTTTTGTATGAGGGTCACCCTACGTATGCGCTCTGAATAGATTTTTTGTGACCTTAACTGTGCCTCTTAATATAAATGCCACGTGATGTAAATTATATGAAAATCGATCAAGTAGTCTCCGTAAAAATTATATTTTAAAAATATTTTTGTGTGAGGGCCACCCCAAATATTCACCCTATATAAAATTTTCATGGCCTAAGTTATGTCTCTTAACAAATAAAAACTGGCCGGTCTGCTTGAAAATTATATTTTAAAAATTTTGATGAATGAGAGCCACCCTAAATATGCACTGAATCGAAATTAAAACTATCTTATCTATTAAGTTAGTCCAAATTACAGACAGTGAGCAAATTTCATAAAAATTGGTCGAATATTTCCTGAGTATGTCACGAACAAACACCATCACACGAGATTTTTTTATATATAGATGTGTGTTCTTGTTTGATTTGTTAGTTCTTCTTGTTCACTGGGAATTAAATTGCCAAGAAGGAGTAGAAGAGAATACATCCTCAGTATATGAAAAAATCTTTTTTTTTCAAACTTTCTTTGTTTTTCAGTTTTGGAATAAAAAAGAGGGTTGGAGGGAAAGTTATGAGAGGATAAGTGTGGCGATAGATTTATTTTGAATATACTGATATTCAAACCGTCCGGAGTGATGATTGCGAGGAGATTACTCCACAATTTATTCGAATGGCCAAAGAGCAAGAGCTTAGTGGAATGCCCGAATGCGGATAGCCCTTTGTGACATAGCGTGTTGGCTACGAAAACGTAGACATATGAGCAGGTATGATGTTAAGCTATAAGGTAACGTGGTTTTTGTGAAATGAAATTTTGAATAATCCGCCACAACGATGAGAATGATAGTGGTCATCATTGCACTTCAAGTATTCATGTCTTGCTGAAATAGTGCGATTTGTTATCGCAGCTTCAAAGCTCTATATGGTGTTAATTTAGCGCGGGAAATCCTACTAAAAATTAAATAGACCATAATAAAATAAATATAAAGAAATGAAACTTGTGCCACATGGAAAGTGTATTACCGTGTCTGACTTAATTATCAGATTTGGAGACCTCAGTTCTGTCAGCGCATAAGACTATTATTGCGCCATTAAGTTGGCATAGGAAAGGGTTACACGTCCTACTTTGCTACTGTTCTCAAGTGAGTCAGTTGTGAAGAGAGTTTCGTCACTTCTTATGACCATAAGTTTTTACCTATGAACTCGATCGAGCAGCTTTAAACAGTTTTTGAAGCACCGGCTCCAATATGCGAAATGTAAGTACTGCAGTTCAGGTCTTATTCAAGTAACATACACAGTTCAAAGGTCAAGTACTCTTAGGCTTTTCACCTTAGAACGCCAAGTCTGGTATGATAGAAAGAGCAACAATTTTAAAAGATTTGTTGTCTCTTAAGATTTGGTATTGAGAATATGAAAAACTAAGAGGAATTAAATCTAGCAAAGATAATATCTTCGGTCAGGCCGAAACTTACATACCCTACACTGTATCGAAAGTATCTGCTAATTAAATGTTAAAAATACATTAAAAATTAATTACTAAATATTTCCATGAAAATCGTA
The DNA here is from genome assembly GCA_963680825.1 of Meiosimyza decipiens. Lineage (NCBI taxonomy): Eukaryota > Metazoa > Arthropoda > Insecta > Diptera > Lauxaniidae > Meiosimyza > Meiosimyza decipiens. Next base: position 32,690,091 of record OY804259.1, read on the forward strand.
TGTGCCAATTGTGAGTTATGCGAAATTAAAATTTTCAATTGTTGAAAAGTGCCACGCCGACTTTTCCAATTCCGCCCACTTTAAGCACGATTAAAGATATTTATGATTTGTATCCGTGTGCTTAATTTCATCACAATGTCTTGCACGGTTAACGAGTTATGGCGTTATTAGAATTAAAATTTAGGGCTGTGCCATGCCCTCTTAAGGGTCTTTGAAAATTTGAAACCTAGCCCAATCTTAGGTTTGTTTACTTGTTCACCAAATCACCAAGTTTCATGAAAATCACATCAACTATATATTTTGCCCATTTTTACATGCTAGCAGCTTGTAAAGAGGTGTGCCCTATGTGCCGAATTTCTTTGAATTAGCGTGCATAGTTTTTACGTAAACGTGATTTCAAAAGACAGACGGACATAGCTATATCGACAAAGGTGGTGACGCTGACCAATAATATAAACACTTTTTTTTCTATGCGTTACAAACGGAATGACAAAGTGAATATACCTCTGTGTAGGGTATAAATATTGAAGACTTTTTGTTGTAGGAAACGCTACCGTGAATTATGCTTATTCTTCCTTCTTTTGTATAACATCATTAGCAAAACAAAAAAAGAGTAGACTATCCACAATCTGTTTCCATTCTCGACTTTGGTCGAATCAGAATAGGCGAAACAAATTAACATTTCACTATTTTCCACATTTTTCCTTAAAAATTGTTTAAATTTATTGCAATAACTGAAATTCGTGTGATGTTAAAAATATGAAAATTATTGTTCGCTTAATGAAATAAGATATCGGTGAAAAAAACAAAAAGAGTCGTCGTCAGAACATTCGACAAGTTATCAGTACATTCGGTACATTTGCCGCATTTTTAGTACGAATTTAAGGCAAATTATCAGTACATTTTCGGTAAATTTGGACAATTGGTAATAATGACCTTTTTTTTAAGTAAATGCAAATAGTCGTTGCTTGCAGACTTATAATAATCAATGAAAAAAACTTAAATAATCGCTATGCTTATATTTTGTAATTTAATGTGAAATATATCTCATTTTGCTGAGGTTTTTGAGATATGAAAAGTGAGTACCTTTTTTTTTTGTTTTCGTACATTTTAATAAAATTGTGTGTTCAAAACAAAAATGTACATTCGGCCTCTTAAACGTACATTTCAAGTCTCGATTCCGTACATTTTCACACAACCCAATTGCCATCACTGATACACATAAGCTGGGAGGTGTTTATAAGTAAAATATAGTTCAACCTCTATAATTCGAATGAAGTTCCACAACTCTGATTAAATAATTAAATTCAATACTTTCATACCGTTTGTCATCAAACTTTGGTTTTTACGACATAATTTCAAGATGCAAATTTCAGATTTTTAGAAAACTCAATTTGCATCAACTGAATGTCAAAAATATAAATAAAACACCGTGAATTCGAGGCAAACTATAAAAAATGCTATGGACAGCAATGTTTAAAGTTTTTACGAAAACCTAAGGGTATGGGAACTGCATGCTTTCAGATGGATTCAGTCTAGGAGATGCTACGACCCGTGGTTGAACCGTAGCCAAACTTATCGTGGGTGGTTGGTATAGTTAAGGTTACCCCATGAAAAATAGACATATCAAAGAAACTCAGGAAAATTTCAGATTTTTACTTTAAAGCATCAAACTTTATCCTATTGTTAAGAAAAACAATTCTAACTCATTTTGTTAAACTTAATATTCAAATCGAGGATATTTAGAGAGATATAATCTTAGATTGAAGCCTTTTACAATTTCTAGAAACACTTTAACAAATTCAAGCAATTGTCTCGAAATCGAGGACTTATTGTTATCCTTGCACGGACAATATCAGATGGACGAGCTGGTAAGACCTGATAAGCGCCAATATTTTTCAACTGAATTTTTTTTCTGTACTTTTCTCCAAAATTCACGCCGACATTTTGCAGATTGTAGAATTCTAAAACATTGAGAACTATTGATTTGTGGTGGGCAAACCGTGATGAGCGCTCCTTTTTTGTGAATACATCTTTTTTAATCGTTTGGCTTTCCAAATGAACCAAAAAAGGTTTTTCAAGCTGAAATATGCCCTTATCACGTTTTATGCTCGTGTCCTTTATATAGCAATCCATTTAATGATTAAATGCTTATATCTTCTAATTGGTGCTTTACTAGAAAACCAGTTGAAGGAACTACAAAATTTTATAATTTTCTGACTGTATAGATATCTCACATGCGTATATCTCACTTAATTATAAATGCTGTTTTGGATGATTAGATACTTTTCTTCGTACTACGCATATCAAAAGGTTGATATGAAAACAAAAATGTTTTTTGCGAAATCGAAAATGTCATTTTGAAGGAGAACCATATCCGCTTGTATCCCCAATTATATCGTCAATTTCATATACCAGAAGCAGCTGATTGTCACTTAATGACAATATTTTTTTTTTTTTTTGCCTTCGTTTTGTTGTTGTGTTTGCAGTCACCTCGAAACTTTGTTTTTTAATTAAATGCGTTTTAATTTTGAATTTGTAATTTTTGCACTTAATCGTTGAAACGCCAATCTGCGAATGAGTGTGTGTGTGTGTGTGTGTGTGTGTATATTGTATGAATAAGTGTCTCTATGTATGTAAATATTGTTATTGTAATTTTAATTAAAATAAACGCTCTTGTAAATTGTAATATTTACTTAAAAGCGTCTTAAGAGTGCAAAGAAATAAAAAGTGAAATAAAAGTGTTGAGTGTATTGTGTACAAAATTTGCATACATGCGTACATACATATGTGCATGTGTATATGCGCTGTATTGTTGTCACAGCAACAACAATTCAAAAAAAAAAAAGGGGGTTGCAATCAGTTGCTTCAATTTATCTTAAGAAACAAAGCAGGAAATCTTATACGACATAGTCTGTCTGTCTGTCTGTCTGTCTGACAGTCGTTGTCCCAAACTGAGTTGCAAGAACTGTCGTATCTGTTTTTTATATACCCTTCCGTTGGAATTTCCATTACAATACAAAGATTGAGGTTGCTGATACGCTTTTGTATTGCATTCTTCTAGGGGTTATAACGTGTTGTTCACTACCTTTTTGCGTTCGTCTGCTTCTCGATTTTGAAGAAACATGTCAGCTTCAGTTTTGTTGCCTTTGTCTAGTGTGTGATATCGTGGTCAAAATAGTTATTTTGTTATAATTGTAGTAGTTGCTAAATTTTTTAATTAGATATTGAATTACCATCAGTTAAATGAAGAATATACATCTAGCTGTGTCTTGTAAATGAGCGGAACACCTTAAATGAAAAGTATATTTTAGGAATATTTTAAATCAAATCGCAAAGAAGTAACATTGCTAAGAGATAACTTTGTGAATTTAAATATTAAAGCTTCAGCTATTAAACTTAATGGTACCAAATACTTAGGTTTTCAAGTGTGATAATAATGCTTTTTTTTTTAATCTTTTAACTTGGGAAACTGGGAACATTATTAGTGCTCCACCGATACGGTACGTACGAAAAATTTCAGAGATCTATCGTTCTTGCCTTGTTTCTGCTGAATTTTCTCGGTTATTGTCGTTTTCAGTTATATGTTTATTACTAGCAGGACATTATTGCAGGCAACTGGGTGCATTCACCGAATATATGCGCCCTAGTTGATGCACTATAAATTATGTATAAGCAATATTTTTTTTCTAGCCACTTCCCTTCGATTACCAGTGATTTCGAGCGTTACTGGAATGTACTCTTTAAATGGCTTTAAAGGGATGTACTCAGTTTTTTTTGACATGAGCCCTAAAACTTACAAAAATTCTCTTTAGATTTCTTACGCATATCCATGCCATTACTGATCTTTATATATATATATATCTTACATATATATTTGACTTTTTCCAATACTTTTTCCTTGTCTCCCCATTCGTTTATAGTTTTTTTTTGGTTTTTATTTTTTTATTCATGAACCATACCCTTCCTGCCTTACCATTGCCAAATAAACTTATTTTGTTTTTCACCTTATCTTTTCATTTCAGCTGTTCAACGAGGTCGCGTGCCACCCACACAAACCGGACTCACCGGCATGCATGGCCAGTACCAATTAGCGAATGGCGATCCAATGGGCGTGGCCGGTTTCAATGGTCATTCCTACCTAAGTTCCTACATCTCACTACTGTTACGCGCGGAGCCCTATCCAACATCACGTTACGGTCAGTGCATGCAACCAAATAACATTATGGGCATCGACAACATCTGCGAGCTAGCCGCACGCCTCCTCTTTTCCGCTGTCGAATGGGCCAAAAATATACCATTCTTTCCCGAACTGCAAGTGACCGATCAGGTGGCACTGCTGCGCCTTGTATGGTCTGAACTTTTCGTCCTGAATGCCAGTCAGTGTTCAATGCCACTGCATGTTGCGCCGCTTTTAGCTGCCGCCGGCTTACATGCATCTCCCATGGCAGCAGATCGTGTGGTCGCATTCATGGATCACATACGCATTTTCCAAGAGCAGGTTGAAAAGCTGAAAGCGCTGCATGTTGACTCAGCGGAATACTCTTGTCTAAAGGCGATCGTGCTCTTCACCACCGGTAAGTTGTTGGACATCCTGTATAAGGATGTGCCGGCCTTACTAACAAAAGTTTCAGCTAAAGTATGCAGCATACACGCACACTCACAAACAAACACTAGCAACACCTCGGACAGCTCGGCAACGACGACAATATCCTCTGATTGCAGCTTGAATGAGGACATTATGTTGATCGTTCGCGATCACCTTGATGAACTCAATCGGCTGGAAACAGAGAGTCAGCAAGCGTCGTCAGCGGCTGCTTTTCACTTGGCGGCATTCATGAAAAGTGTCGCAGGTGTAGAAGCAGCTGCAGCTGCACATCAATATCAGCAGCAGCAGCAGCAACATCAAAACGCTGCTGTTCAGTTAGAGCGAAAAACACCAACAATGGAGTCGTACGGTTCCGTTAATTCGGAAGCAAGTGCTGGCAGTGTTGAAAGCAAATCATTAATGACAAAGTCCGGCAACACTTCCACTGAAATAACTTCAAACATTGCGGGCAGCGTTTGCTCCAGCATCGTTCATTCAGCCACAAGCGCCTTTAGTAGTTGCGCTCCTGCAAAAGGCTCTTCCTCTGCGTCTGCCCACTCAGATGATTTGCTTTCAACACTGTATGCCGGTTACCGTTCGCCTTCGTTGGCTGGTGCATCTCAACCCATGACATCGAATGCTGCTACGGTAAATAGTAGCCAGAACAGCAGTGGAATCGGTGCATCCATAACAACTCAATCGCAAATCGGTTCGTCGTCTCAACAAAATCCAACCGCTTCGCCTTTGAGTAATGCCACAGCGGACAATCCTTCCTCAAGCATGGCAACATATCAATCGCCCCAACAGCAACAGCAGCAGCAACAACAAGCTGCTGCCGCTGCTGCTGCTATGTTCTATCAGACACCACCACGATCAGCATTTGGTTCGGCATTTGATATGTTCCATCATAGCACGCCATTCGGTGTCAGCCACGCTGCAGCTGCGGCAGCAGCAGTGGCCCATTCCGGTGGCAATGCTTCCTTTGGTAGTCCCAGTTACAGGTATTCGCCTTATAGCTTTGGTAATAGATGGCAGCTCTAGTTGTCGTTGTTGTTGATGTATGATGATGAGTAGTAGTTTGTGAATACGATAGAATCATTTTTTTACTTTAGTCAATGCAAGCACCACGGATGATGGCAACCACTAGTCCGATTATTCAAATTACTTTTGTACGTATAATGTAGGTGAAGTCCCTTTGTAAATGAGTCGTCGTTATTAGGTTAGATCCTTTTTGTACACTAGTGCAGTAAGACCTAGGCTTAAATTTCTTTGTGTTGTTAAATTAATTTGTTTCGGAAACATATATTAGTTTTGTATAGTAGCTAATGAATCGCATTCTCTAAGTTTAAGTTAAGAAATTCATACCTCTTATGAAATTTAACTTCAGTTGACTAGTGCCTAACTTACGAATTAAATTATTTATCTATTTCTATAGCTTAAGTTAAATTTATTAATTTATTTAGAAAAACTTATGAGTATTTAAATAAAAATTCTTACATATGGCATGTGCTTCAAAAATAATCAGTTATATTATGTGTTCTTATTTTTAATCCTTTAAGATTTTTTTGGTTATTTTGGGTTTGTAAAACAATTTCACTTTAATAATTAAATATGTGTCCTTACTTTAAAACATAAACTTTATAATATCATCAACGTAGTTGAAGTCTTTCTTCGTTAAGTAAAAATGACGTTCCTAAAACAAAAAACAAGTGTAGCTCCTTTTAACATTTAAGGTATAGCAACAAATCTCGTATGCGACTGTATGCATGAAAATATATCACATCTGCACCCCAAAGCAAAAGAGTATTAAGTTCAATATTGTAATTTTTAAATTTCGCGCTCTGTTCAGTGGTTTGCTATGTAAAACGATTGCACTTAAGTGACGACTTTATTTTCGAAAATATAATGAAAAAATATATTTTAATAATAGTTAAATAAATTATTTAGTTTTTAAAAATCTAGATACTTGCAAACACCTATCATTATCTTTATTCATATAAATAGATATTATTTTTAGCAAGTTTAAAGTATAAATTTGTACTGGCTACAAATAATTTTATTTTACGCTCTTCTTTAAAATTTACATTTTGTGAGTTAAAAAACTTTTGCTTTGGCATACAGATATATAGGCTCTCCGAGACATTTGAGTTGATAAAAATTCTAGTAAAAAAATTAGAGTTTTTGCGTTTGACCTAATATATCAGATTAGATCTCTGCTTACCGCATTATAGCGTTATAGTTTTTAAAATTTTTAAAAAAATAATTTTATTAAACATTAGACATTTTCAAAATATCCTTATTTTCTAGAATTCTTCGAGAGCGCTTAAAATCCGATAATATAAGTAATTTCCGAGTTTATTTCAATCGGATAAAACAACCTCTAGAGTTCCCACTAGAGCTGCAAAAATTTCAATATTTCGAAATTTGAGTAAAAGCATGAAAAAAATTTAATTTTATTTTTACTTAAAATTTATTTATTTAATTTTCTCTCCATTTGCCTGTTATACACCTAAGGAAGTATCGAAGAGGTTTTTCTCGCTATTTTGAAAGCCTAAATCTGTGACACTAAAGCAAAACGACTTAACTCTACTTCTGAGCAAAAGTGAGATAAACGTGCCATTCGGCATATTTTGAAGTCAAGTTTAATTCTATGGACTGTCCCAGAAAAAACTTGCGCTTTGATTTTTAGTTATAAAAAATACCTAGTAGTTTTTTTGTTCTCTTTTCGTTTTTTATTAATAATGAGTAGTGTTCAGAATATAAATAACTAGAAACTAAGTAACAATTTTTTTTTTTATAAAAATTTCTTACTTTTTTCGTAAGGCCCTTCATTAAATTTTGTCCAGTCGTTTCACCGACAGTATGGCACGATTTTTTCCACTTGAGTCTGAAATCTTGTGAATTTTTTGCAGTCTTATCACTCCTTCGAAAATCTTATCTCATTAGAGCCCAATATTTTTCAGTTGGGCGAAGCTCTGGGCAGTTGGGCGGATTTGCTATTTTTGGTACGAAATTGATCTTTTTACTTGCATACCATTCCATCGTAGCTTTAGAGTAATGAGAGGTTGCTAAATCTGGCCAGAACATCACGGTACCCTCATGTGCACGAATAAATGGTAAAGACGTTTTTCGAGGCACTCCTCTATATAAATTTTGGAATTGATTAAGCCTTGCGTAACAAAGAAGCTGCTTATGAGACCACAGGTGCATATGGCCTGCCAAACCATATATTGCTTCAGAAATTTCGAAATTTTTTTTTTCTTTGCATTTACTAGACACATGCCCCTTCATCGGTGATGTATAATATTCGTGCCCAGGTATCTGCTTAAAATCTACTTTGACGTAAGTTTCGTCGTCCATAACATTGCAATCAAATTTAGTCAGGTACCTTTCATACAATTTTCGGGCTCGCATCTGAGCCATCAACAGTACTTTTTGAACTCTATATGTCCTTAGAGTAATTTTCTCTCTTATCCTTTGTACAGTAATTTTTTTTGTACCTGCTCTAGCCGCCATATCTCGCACTGAGTTGTTGGGATTTTGCTTAAAAAGGCGCTTCACCTTCGTCGCAACCTTTGGGTTAGAAAATTCTGGTTGTCTGCCTGAAACTTTTTTTCGGGAAACAGGTAGACCCATCTTATAATTAGAAATAACCGTAAAGACAGTTTTTTTCTGATGCACCAACTATTTTTGCTATAGCTGAATATTTTAATTCTGAATTTTGCAGGTATGTGGACAAAATCAGTTCGCGAACTTTTTGTTGCTTGCTAGACATCTTTGTCGTTAAAAGTGCTATCTTCATCATACTAAACATCACTTTATATAGAACCAATGTTGTGTCTTTTTTGACCTATAAGATTACCAGCTAGAGTATAATACAAAATATTACAAGCGTAAGTTATTTCTGTGACAGTCCTTATATACAATTTAAACGTTTTTTACGAACAATTCTACAGTAATTCCAGAATATCTTTACCATTTATCTTCATTACGAAAACGCTATTCAAACTTTGAACATCAACATCTCAAAATCAAGTAGAACTTTGTATTTTCTTGTTTATTAGCTCAAATTCTTTGCAATTTTCACTATAATCACCTTGCTATGTTAGGAAATTCTCAATGTCACAACATGAATAACGCTTAAAAAATAGACGCTTTAAGGCTTTAAGCTATGTATACAATAGCTTAAAATACTCTACTGAACTTTTAAAAGTCAATGAAAAATTTCGAAAACATATATTATCCGGCCATGAAATTACAACTTAACTGTACAAGTACATATATACTTCTAAAAATCAGAACAGTTATTGATCATTTTCAAAATCATTTAGAATTGAAAGTATTTCTGGTTGCGTGCTCTTATGTTGGATATTTTTCAATAACAAAACTATGCAGAAAAATTAGAAAACTTTTAGGGCCATAAAATGAGATTAATAAATTATTGTATTTATTTGGCTTCACTTGAAAAGTTTTTAAATTTTAAGGCTTCCATGTAGAAAAATTTGATATGTTTTGCTCTTAATGTCGCTAAAACGTTGCTTTCGAAAAATTGTTCATCTGCTGAAATTTCAGCTTTTTACTTATGATTGCTATTAAAAAAAATTGTTGTAACTCCCGGAATTTCAAATTTTATACACTTGAGTATAGACATTTAGACGGCCAAAAAGGGTTTTAAAAGTTAAAAATTTTTTGTGAAAAATTTAGAAATTACATTATTATTTTCGAAATGAATATAGCCGGGACCGTAACGATTATGAATTTTTTGATAGAAATTATTGCATATCGTTTTAAATTGATTTTTGTTTTCAACCAAACATAATGTTTTTTTTTTTTGGAGTTTAATTTTTTTCGATCAAAAATAATGACAGCTACGTATTTTTATGATCAAAATTAAAAGTAATTTAGTTTTCGGGTAGTAAAATAAATACAAAAACCACAGTTAAAAAAATGTACATCAATATTGGTTCAAAACTTATTTTTTCAAAAGCAAGCGTAGTGCAGAGTGAGCACCAAACAGAATCTTTTCACGAGTTTGATAGAGCGGGGAAAAAAATAATTCGCCCAGTTGATAGGTTTAGAAAATGACGGATAAATTTGATCTTAATATATAAAAATCCATAATAACAATTATTTTTGACCTATATATATATACAAATCCATTATTACGCATACTATGGTAGAAAAAAATATAAAAATGGATTTTTATTACGATAATTTTTGATCGACAAAAAAAAAAAATAAAAATTGCAATTGTTTTTGATCAAAAAATAACGATTATTTTAATCGAAAAAATATATATAAAAATTAAAATTATTTTGAATTGAAAAAATATATAAATCCAAATTTACGCATTTTTCTAACTTTTAAAAAATCACAAAATAGAAAAGCATGTCATTTAAGAACATATCTACACTTCTCGTCAAGAGAAACTCATCGGTATATTTAAACTCAACGTAAATAACGATTATTTACGGTCCCTGGAATATAGTGCAAAGTTGAATATAATAAAATCATATATGAGCAGAATATCGATATATATAATTTCAGAACTTATTTTGGACGGCTATGAATCTATATTATACCAACATTAGAAAGTATGAATTTTAGAAAATATTTTTTTAAAACAAAATTATTATTGCGTAAATTTTGATGGAGACTTTAAAAAACTCAAATATTTTTAAGATAATAATTTTTAAGTATAGCTTGTAGTTGTAATTTATTTATTTAAAACTCCGCAAATTACTTCTTTTGTTATGTTTAATTTTAGTCACTTTAATATTATTTTATTTTTATAAATCATCATTCTCTTGCATTTTTTTTATTTTAGTTATTCTCTTGTTTTCGATTTCTTAATTGTTTTTATTTTATTTATTTTTATTATTCTTTTATTTTGCATTTTTAATTCTTATTTGGACTTTAAATTTTTTAATAATTTCCGATTATTTTCATTTGCTTTTATATTTTACAAATAAGCATTGAATTTACATGTATTTGTGCTGATCTGACAATTTCAAGTTTACAAATGAACAACAACATTGCGTAGAACGAATTAATTTAAAGTCACTTTAATATTTTTGAATGTAAAGGTTTTTCAAAGTTTTCCGTCATATCAGCACAAACAAAAATAAAATTACTAAAACTATTACTACCAAACGTTACATAAATAGAAACACAAACTATGGGACAATTTTTGTTCAAAGTCGAATACAACTATTTACATAAATTATTTTCAGCTAACATACTGACAATATATACAAACATATGTATACAAGAATAAAATTTAACACAAAAGTTTGAAAAAAGCATAACAAGGAGGTTTCATGAAACCTAAAAACTATGAAAACTAAATTATTCTTCCCTACCGAAGAGCATGGCGGCTTCACAGTTTTTTGCAGGTACTTAACATTCAAAATCATTGATAGTCATTAGTTCTCTAAAATATATGCTTTTGGTCTAAGGTGAAGTGTCCATGGGGCTGTTCATATATTACATAACGACCTTAGGAGAATTTAACTGTTTAGGTTCGGGCTTATATGACATGTTGTGAATCAGTAGAATAGCCCCTAACTAAGAAATTTACTTAGCTATGATGATTTCAATAAAGTTCAACAGAAAATAATATAAAACTCTTTGGTACAGAATAAAATTATCGTCAACGCATGTGCGAAAATGGAACGTTTTCTTAAAAAATCATCAAAGTGCATGATATTTATCTCAAAATAATTCTCATTAGTATATCGACTGCATACCGCGAAAAAATGCATATCTGACATTTTTTGCGACTTTGACTTTTTTGCGTAGTTAAAGTTTCTATCTCTTGCCCAATATGACTTCCTTCAAAAGTCATAGATTTCATGAACATTGAGTTCACAAAACATATATATAGTACGAGTAACATCATTGTTTGCCACCGCGAAAACCTATTTGACATGCTCCTGTACAAAATTTAACAAAATTTAAAGCGATTCTAAGTTTGAGTGTTGTAGAAATGTACTGAGTTGAGACTTGGAATGTACCTTTCGTCAAAAATTTCCTGAATAAAAAAGAGGTAATTAATATAAATATTACAAATGTAATAAAAATGTGCCCACTTTTTCGTGTGACTCAAAATGCGAACAAAATACATCCGAAAGGAGTTTTCACATCCAATGTTTTAGCAAGAAAATACTTCCAAGCTTTCAGCTTCCTAGCTCAAACCTGTGAACGGCACAAACAGAACTTTTTTTCCATATGACAGCGAAATATGGAAAATACCCTTTTTCCCATGTGAATTATGTCGTAAACAAGTTCTTACAACTTTGAGTGAATTTAAGTAAAAAATGGGAAGTTTGCTTTTATAGAATCCAGAACGACCTAAAAGTGTGAAAATAAGGGTTTTTCGAGATTTTTCAATCAGAGTTACATGGAATGGTAATTTTTTTGTATAGAACCATGAATAGGTTTTTTACACGCTGAGTTCGGATCCGAAGTCTAAATTTGAAAAAATCACAATTTTCCTACTCCTTATCTACAAAACACACTTTGAATTATTTCGTTATCCTTTTTTCTCTAGAATACCGTAATGGAAATTTATTATCTGTGTAAAAATATACATAAGTTTCAGTAAGCCAGAATAACTGGAAAATGTGTAATAAATTTCAATTTACGTTACTTCGGAAAAGAAAAATATATCGATAAAGTTTAAAATGGGTTTTAAAGGGGCAGCATAGTTCTTTCGGACCCCATTAATGGTTTTATTAAAAAGCTTATCCTTTTGATCGACCTTTAAAGTATCCCAATTTTTGCCAGAAACGTTTTTTTGGTACTAAGCAGTCTGAAAAATATATTTATTTGGAATAAAAGACTTTAGAAATGTAAAATCGTATAATGTCAAAAAAAAATAAATTTTTAGAGTGGAAGGATCATAAAAAAGTATCAATAAAACAATAATGCAGAAAGCAGAAAATATATCAGTTCAGTAAGTTATTTAAGCACTACAATATCATAAAAGTAAAAAGGTTGGCGGGAAGGCAGAAAACTATTACTTTTCATAGTTTTTAGGTTTAATTTTATCAAAAATTTTGCATTAGCAAACTATAAATCTTTGAAGTAGAAAATATATTTTATTTGAAATGCTAAAAGTTTTGACTTTGAACAAAAATTATTTTAATTTACATTTTTTCCACCTATTAATTATTATATTGTTTTTGTTTCATTTATACGGTTCTACAAAAAACGCACCATTTCATATTACAACAAATTTTTCCATATATCCGCATTTACCTTAAGCACAGACATGATATGGCAACTCTGCACGCAGCGTACAAAATTAACCAACCCCACGGTGAAGGAATGTGTTATACGATTTTATTTTAAAGTTTGTACTTATTATTTTTATTAATGTTTATAATTATTTATTATTTATTATGGAATAAAAAAAATGTATTTTATAATTTATTGCGGTGGTCCTTTTCCTTTTTATGCAATTGTAACTTTTTTTCATTTTTTATAATTTATTGCAGGCTACGAAATAGAGAGTTATGGGTTTCTTAAACTTCCTTGTTTACTTTAGTTGTGAATCAATATATTTTTGAAATAGTTAGTAATTTTTATCAAAAGTTTAAATAAATAAAACACCAATTTTTTGCAAACTTGTAGTAAACTTTTTCAATCCATGAATTGAAATTACAAATTCATTAGGTCCGAACTGTTGCAGCATTTCACTTCCTTTGACCTTATCTGTACAATTAAACGAATATTTCGTTTGAAATTATATATTAAGGAAAAATCCAGGCATTACAATTTTGCATCAGTTTTTTGGAAAAATTGTTTCGCCTAATTCAACACGTATCTTCTCTGAAGGTTTTAAAAGGGTGTATGAGGAGCTAATGCTCACTACCACTTTTACTTTCTAGGGAAAATAGGACTTGTACTATTGCTGAGCCAATACTACGTCTATCTTAAAATTAATCAGAAAATGTAGTGATCTGTTTATGATATATATCGTACCATGAATATCATAGTCACTCGTTATTAATTTTGTATTCATCAGTTTCCCGACTTCATTTAATTTAATCTAATGAAACATCAATACTCTTAAACCGAGCTAGTTAAGGAACTGGTCGTATTCAAACTATTCTAGAAACGAAGCCAGTTTAAATCTCTGTCTAACTAAGTTGTCTTATTCGTTGATCATTAAAAAATAAAACCAAATAAGGTGTTATCTTCGGCCAGGCCTAAACTCACATACCCTACCCTACCTTTAAATAAATGTCAAAGGAAGAGGTCGAATAAGTCGAAAAAAAATGTTCAGTGTAAAAAAGTTTGAAAGAGGTTGAAAATGCTGAAACAGCTGAAAAGTCGAAAAAATATACAAACCATTGAAGGATGCTGATAGAAATAGAAAAAGTCGAAAAAATATGGAAAATGTTGAAAGTCCTTGAAACTATTTAAAATCAATGAAAACGTCGAAAAAATAAAGATAAAAAAGTTGAAAGAGGTTGAAACAATTTAAAATCGGCGAAAAACGTCCATAATTAAAGAAGATAATGAAAGTATTTGAAAAGGTGAAAAAAGTCGTATATATATATGTGGAATATATGTATTGGAAAAAGTTAAAAGGTTGAAAAAGTCAAAACAATATTGAAAATGTTAAAAAAAAAACCGAATAGAAATTAAAATGTTGAGATATTCCATGCCAACTTCTCCAATTCCAACTACTTTTGATTCAATAAAATATATTCTTGATCGATATCCGCATACCAGATTTTAGCAAAATAGCTAAGGGCGCTGAAACACCCACTGGTACAAATCAGTTCGATTTGGATCAAGAAATGCTTTCCATTAACATCACTCTTGCATCGAAATTTAGTATGATTGCTCACATATTTCGATATATATGCTAGGCATTATATTTGTATGGGAGGTGCCACGCTCACTGATGCTATTTCACCCGCTTTTGTTTCAGATATACTTTATAGAAAGCAACCTACATTGAATCTCATAACAATTGCTGCAATAGTTCACTTAAAATAGCACTTACAACTTTTTGTTAATATGGGAAACTAAGAAGCTTATGGTAAGCGACACCCTTATACCAAATTCTAACAAGATTGTTCGCATATCACACTAACCATAGCACTTAACGTGTTTTGTTTGCATGGGAGGTGTTACGCCCATAAGTACTGTTGAGCATATTTTTTTGTTATAAGATACCTTATAGCATGATTTTCTGCAATATTAAATTTAATAAAGCTGGCCTTGTTTGTTTTCTCATAATAACTTTTATAAATACTGTGGGTTATGCCACGCCCATAAAAGAGATTTCTCAGTAAACTGACTTAGCTTGTTTGGATTTCCCGTAAACGGTATTTCAACAGACAGACTGACTGACGGACGTACCTAAATCGATTCTGGTGGTGACGCTGATCAAGAATATATATATATACTTTTTCATACCTTCCACTCCCAAATATATGTGCAACGGAATAATAAATTTAATATGCTCCCTGTTTAGGGTATAAAATTAAACAATGGGATAAATTTATTGAAATAAATAGGATATCACGTTGACTTCAAATAATAGTAAAATACTATTAATTTAATACCATTTCTAATTGATTTCATTAATTTTCTCTGAGTGTAGCTTATCTGCTTTCAATTGAAATGCATGTCATGCAGTTAATTCACGTTTTGTAATAATAAGGACTTTTTTTTTTAGGATAAGTCGAGGATAGACCTTATTTCCACAACTTAAGTAATACCTAAATTTTTTAAGTTTTAGTCATGATAATTCTGTTCTCTAGGGTGTGTGGACTATAAGTCTAACACGGAAATTTGACAATAACTTACTCTTTTAATAATTTTCAGTTTATTGAAGGCATCACGTTCTCTTGCCAAAGCTCACCTATTTTTTGTCTAGTGCTGGTCCGAAGAATTTTTCGTTTTAGTTTATGTGATATTCGGTTGATTTTCCCAAATAGTTCTATCAGTAAATCATTTTGAAGTTTTTCTTGTGTGGGTGGTGCCACGACCATGAACACAGCTGTATCAACTCAGTAGGGCACATTGTTTAAGAATGTATGTATATACTTTTTTCATCTGTCACTCCCCTTTCATCAAACAGAATGACGAAACCTATGTGTAAAGTATTTAAATTTTAAAAGGACAAATTTCAATTTTTCTTTAAGCGCCCACACAAAAACATCGAAGTCATATATACTTTAATCTATTTTGAAAAAAAAAAAACAAACGTTTTCTTGTGTTTAAAAATGCAACAAGTCAAGCTTTGATAGTTGTGGAAATCAGTGCCTGTTTCGATGTCATCGAATAGTTGATGGTGATATAGTTGATACTTTAATATGGATATTTATAAAGCAGTTTAAGTGTTTTTTCATTAGATTTTAGAAAGAGAGTCAGCGCCTGCCAGACCTATGTACGCCAAAGTATAATGACTGAAATTTTTTGTCTGAGCACTGTAGCTTAGAGGGTTACATATGGTGAAAAACAGTTAGTTCAAGCATAAAGGATTGATAAATTGTATACAAACAAACATTTTATGTCCGTACATATTTACAAAGCCAGACACATACGAGGTATCTAACACTCCGCCAGAAGTAATAAAGGTTATCTAGAACTATAGTTTTCATTTCTCAAGGTCAAAATCTCGTTAATTCAGTAAGATAGTGATAAATGTTTTGGGCAAAAGTTATAAAATATCTAATGGGTTAAGTAACATTGTCACTGCCACTAATCTTGAAACCTACTTACAAAGTCAATTCGAGGTCAACTATGATTTTATATACAAACCAACATTTTTTATAGCCAATTTGTATCTTATGAAGAAAAAAAAAATGTTTTGTATCAAAAATTTGTTTCTTGGACATTTAGCTTTGTTCGAAGTTCCCCCTTTTATCATTTTTTTCTCCTAAACTATTATTTTCAGTAAAAATCGCACCGATTAAAAATTTCGTAAAAGTGATCATAAAGACAACAAATGATTAACTACTACACTTTGGCATACTTATAGTACATACTTACATATACGTATATATACAAATGCATAATAAAATATAAAAAGATATGCTATATGCAGCGCTATCTTAAAATAGCAAGAATCACTATAAAAATAATCACTAACACGTTTTTGCATTTCGTTTCAAGTTGAATTTATGTCAAATATGCAAAAATTTTTCTTTATTACAGTTCAAGCCTTTCTTATATTACTGCTACAGCATCTGCAGCATTTCTTTACATCAGGTGCATCTAGCATTCTGTTTAAAGCGATGCTCTATGACATGCCATCATGTCTCTTAGATACGTTGGATTAAATTCGTTGTTCAAAAACTTTTTGCGACAATGTACAAAAGTATATGTTTGAATGAATGCTTTCATGATTGAATATTAAGTTGATAGTTTTCAGTGACCTGATGTTTGAATCAATATTGTACAACCAGACACGATTATAAATATTATTTGATCAATAATAGTACGCTTCAAACTTACAACAGCCGGCACAATTTCTGTAATATATTTACGAAGGCATGATATGCTAAACTCCTTTCATAAAATCTGAGCCAATGCTGTTCAGTTTGTATTTTCTTGAGCGAAAGCTTTTCTGTGATTTTGTGTGACACAAAGCTTTCCAACGATTCCCTTGAAACTCCTCCAAACAGAGAACATCACCTTTTTTATTTTTTGATCTATGATCTCATTGTTATAGACAGCCCCATTCAACATCCTCAGTAATGTTTTGCTTCAAAAATGGATAATTTTCTTGACGTTCGAGAAGCAAATCAGAGACGTCAATGCCACGAAGTAAATTTATTTCTATACGACCACGTGGAACCCATTACACCAAGGCGTTTCACATGATCATGAACGGTCGAATACGATGAATTTAATAATCAGCGACATCTAGAGTTGCTATTTGGAGTTTTGCATAAATCAATGCCATAATTTTGTCTTCATCAGCTTCAACTATGGATATTTATACAGCAGTTTAAGAGTTTTTTCATTAGATTTTAGAAAGAGAGTCAGCTCCTGCCAGACCTATGTACGTCAAAGTATAATGACTGAAATTTTTTTTCTGTTCACTTTAGCTTCCAGAACATGGAAGACCATACATAACGATTGATTTTTTTTCTAGCTTCAGCAGTATTTTTACCTTTTCGACTGTGTTACCAAACATTTCGATATAACGAACGACTGTTAGCATTACATCTTTCATTATACTTTGGCATCACTGTATAACAAAATTCATTTATAATTCCAAAATAGATTTTATGAACTTCATTTAGAATGGCGAACATTTGCCTAACATAAAGTAGCTTCCGAGAGCTTTTTTCAATGTTGGCTCTAGGTATGGAACTTGAAAATAAAAACATCGAAATAAACAAACGACAAACCTATCTCCACCATAGGCGATGTCTTTTTATTGACGTCAAGATCCCACTTTATGAACATTTTTACAACGCTCGTTTGTGTCGCTTATTTACAAGCGCGATCATCCTTTCAGCTGTTTTTCTGTTGCTTGTCTTCTTGTTGCCGTTTGAGCTGCCGTTGCTGCTGATGTTGCAGCATCAAAGCCACACGTACATAAGTATGTTGCCAGTCAACAAGGTAACAACAAATATACATAAGACCTAGCAATATAATAGCAACTTCAATTGCATTGCAATTGCTTGCATGAGTCTATAAACCGCCAGCTCGATCAATTGTTTGCTGATGTTGTTGTTTTTGCTGTTGTTATTGGTGTATTGTTAGTGCTATCGTTGCTGCTACTAGTATCAAGCAAATGCATGCCAAACAGCATCAAGTTTTGGTGGGAGACACGATTTCGTAAGCTTCAATGAAGTAAAAGCATAGAAATCTGTTTAAAGAAAATATTTTCTTATTTTCTTTTCTTGATGGCTTAACCTACTAAAGGATATTCGGTTGAACTTCGTCCAAATATTTAGAAAAATTTTAAAAAAGAAATGAAAAATTATAAAGGTTCGTTCGATGCAGATTGTGAGAAAGGTTTTATTATACCGCCTGCTGTAAAAAAATAATTCGACATTCACTATCGAGAGACTGCGATAAAGGCCACATTTGTTTCCGGATCTGCATTCTCTTGGGACCCACCAATGTATTTTTTCGGGGCTCGTAATAATTTTGGAGGTTCACATATTAATTTAAGGGGCCATCCTTAAATTACGTGACCGATTTGGGGGAATGGGGGCGTCATGAAAAATACTACGAAAAGTAACGACGAGGGGCGGGAGGTTTCGCGAAATACTTCAAATTCAAAAATTGTGGATCGATGTAGAAGATATAGAAGATGTAGAAACTGTTGAACTGAAAGACGAACAATTAAATATAGAAGAAAATATTACTTTAATTGAGGATATACCTTCTTGGATAGATGAGGGAATTCCTTTCTTGGAAGAAATTTAAATATTGAAAATTATTTATTCATTTTAAATATGTTATATCTATTAAAATATAAAATGTAATGTTTTATGTTTAATATTGTCAATAAACCATGTATTTTATTTTAAAATTCATTAGTAGAAAATATTTTTAAAAATCATGCTGCAACGTAATTAAATAGGGGGAGGAGGGGTTAATAGAGTAAAGTCACGAATCGTCACTATAGGGGAGGTAGGGGTTAAAAAAAAAGATTTTTTCGGTCATGTAGTTTATGGATGGCCCCTAAGGCGTATTCATTTTTTTGTTTTATTAAATCATTGTTATTCTAAGAGCGAATATTTCATTAAAAAGTATAGTTCGGTTCAAGTTTCTGAAATACGTATAGCCATTTCAAAAGTTGAAAATAGTTTTCACAAGATTTGCAATGAGTTGGGAACCATCTCATCGATAGAAATATAATTTGAAATTAAATTTATTAGCTTCAAAAAATCATCTCGTAATATTTGAGCCATTAGGTATTTATAGAGATTACATTATTTTTTTTTCACAGAAAACCGGCGTATTTTCAAAAAATTTCTCTAGGCTGTATTTTCAAATTTTTGCATTTTTATTGTAGCTGTTTGATTTACCATGCCAAAAATCAAAGTTCAGACAAGACGAATTGCATCATTAAATTTCATTAAACCTTCTTAGATTAGGTTTCCTATTCTTCCTTATTACAACATAGTTGTCGGCCATTCATTCTAAGTGTGTAATTCCAATTAAGACAATATTCACTGACGAACCCCAGCATATTAACACAAATCTTTCGAGATAAAGCGAGGAAGTCCTTGTTCGCTTTTCAGATAATATGTCCAAAGTTTTTGGTTAGTCTGCTGAATATAGTGCTGAGCCATCTAATGTTAATTCTGAAACGTCCTCTTCATGAAACACTAATGTCGTTGCTAGTTAATTGGCTATTCCTTTGAAATCATAAATTGGAAAAATTTTTATATCATTTGAGTTTTAAAATATGTGCTCTTTACAATATACATAAACTACAGGCTTCAAAAAAAGTGTTGATGTTATCCATGTACTGCACTATATTTATGATGATCCTAAGGGTCAAATGTGAAATGGGCTTATATCCAATAAATAACGGCAGTAAGCTGTAGGGCTATGTCATTCCATTAGATATTTGGCATCAAAGATCATATTCTCTCTGAAGCGAAGGATTAGCCTGACTTTTATTCTTGAACCTGGCTGAATGAGCGTTATCTTTTATGATTTGCCTTTATGAAAACATTTGGCCATAAATTGTTCTGTTAGGGCAGAAGTCACATTGATCCTTTAAGTGTAGTGCAAAAAGACTTCAGGATGCATAATATGATCTTTTACGCTACATTCAATTTGTATATATCGCGTTAGTTCAAGTTGTCGGCCACTCTTTTTAAGATGAACCAAATAGAGTCAGAATTTCTAAAAAAATTTTGTAATAATTCCTTGCATACTCATAATCAAAACAATAATCCATACCTTGAAAAGTTGCGAAGATATCTCATCAGCTGTATTATTCTGAAGACCTCTTTACCTTTTGGAATACCTTCTTTAAACCACTTAAGGACTGTCCCAGAAAAAACTTACGTTTTGCTTTTTAGTTATAAAAAAATACCCAGTAATTTTTTTGGTCTTTTTTCGTTTTTTATCAATAATGGCTAGTGTTCAGAATATAAATAACTAAAAACTAAGTAACAATTTTTTTTTTATAAAAATTTCTTACTTTTTTCGTAAGGCCCTTCATTAAATCGGGTCCAGTCGTTTCATCGACAGTATGGCACGATTTTTTCCACTTGAGTCTGAATTGTTGTGAATTTTTTGCGTTCTTACCACTCCTTCGAAAATCTCTTTTCATTAGAGCCCGATATCTTTCAATTGGGCGAAGCTCTGGGCAGTTGGGCGGATTTGCTATTTTTGGTACGAAATTGATCTTTTTACTTTGATACCATGCCACCGTAGCTTAAGAGTAGTGAGAGGTTAATAAATCGGGCCAGAACATCACGGTACAGTCATGTGCACGAATAAATGGTAGAAGACGTTTTTCGATGCACTCGTCTATATAAACTTTGGAATTGATTGTGCCTTGCGTAACAAAAAATCTGCTTCTGAGACCACAAGTGCATATGGCCTGCCAAACCATATATTGCTTCGGAAATTTCAAAATTTTTTTTCTTTGAATTTACTAGACACATGCCCCTTTTTTGGTAATGTATAATATTTGTGCCCAGGTAGCTGCTTAAAATCTGCTTTGACGTAAGTTTCGTCGTCCATAACACAGCAATCAAATTTAGTCAGGTACCTTTCATACAATTTTCAGGCTCGCATCGGAGCCATCAACTGCTTTTCATCAGAACGGTCTGGTACTTTTTGAACTCTTTATGTCTTTAGCTTACTTTTCTTCTTTATCTTTTGCACAGTAGATTATGATGTATCTGCTCTAGCCGCCATATCTCGCA
Organism: Meiosimyza decipiens; assembly: GCA_963680825.1. Taxonomy (NCBI): domain Eukaryota; kingdom Metazoa; phylum Arthropoda; class Insecta; order Diptera; family Lauxaniidae; genus Meiosimyza; species Meiosimyza decipiens. The sequence goes on from OY804259.1 coordinate 32,711,562, forward strand.
CTGAGGTGTTGGGATTTTGCTTAAAAAGTCGCTTCACCTTCGTCGCTACCTTTAGGTTAGAAAATTCTGGTTTTCTGCCTGAACGTTTTTTTCGTGAAACAGGTAGACCCTTCTTATAATTAAAAATATTCGCAAAGCTAGATTTTTCTAATGCTGAGATTCTAATATTTGTAATTCTGTATTTTGCTGGTATGTGGACAAAATCAGTTCGCGGACTTTTTGTTGCTTGTTAGATATCTTTGTCGTTAAAAGTGCTATCTTCAAGTGTTATACATCATATTGAACGTCAATTTATATAGAACAAATCTTATGTCTTTGTAGACCTATAAAATTATGAGGTAGAGCATAATACAAAAAGTAAAAAACGTAAGTTTTTTTTGGGACAGTCCTTAGTTGGTGGAATTCCTGGTTTACTAGAGGTGGTGTGAGTCATAGCTCTAACAAACTATTGATTCGTTATCCGCTGAACCGCTTTTGTTATAGTGCATTGACTACCATTATTGTTAAAGTGATCCAACTTGATTTTCGTATTGAATTTATTTATATTTCAAGCTAAACTTTATCGATCGATGGAAAAATCGATGTGGATCGATGTGGAAAATTCATTTAATACATTTTTTTTTTTTTTTTGAATAAATAAATCATCCTTAAGAGGTTAAACTCCAAAAAAATATTCTGTTTTTTTTTGGTTTTGTTGATACTTTTGTGGCGACTGAAGTTGACGACACGTTACCGATCAGCGTCAGCTATCATCTCCATCAGCAACAGTTGAAGCAACAGCATCTTCGATGCTTTGACTTTTAGTAGGTAGTGTTTCCTTTGAAAGTTTTTTCCCTCTCTCTGTGAATTTTCGCCGAGTGTTATTTTATGTTGATCTTAGCCACACTTGGTATTATTTGTTTTTCTGCTGTTGTTGGATGACTTCAACTATTGACCGATTTTTTCGTCGTCTACATGTTGTTATTGGTTAATCTTCGTGTTTTTTTTTTAATATTTGTTGCTGCTGTTGTAGTCATTGCTGTAATTGTTATCAAGCATTTGAACTTTTCGCTTGTTAAGTTGTATTTCAGTAAGCTTCTAAAGTGAACAGTTGCATCTTAAAGTTTTATTTTTGTATTTAATTCGCAAATTAATCAAACTTGAGGCGCTATACATAAGGGTGTACTAACAATATAAGCTGCACAGTGTGGAAGAGTCGGTTTTTCATTATCTTTTCAAAAGCTAAAAATCATTAGTTTGACTCTTTTGATGACATCGCTTAAACGAGATTTGAAACTATTCTGCAGTTTACTTCGAAGAGTGTAAATCATTAAAGAACATTCAAGATGTGCAAATTGAGAAATAATTCATTATCTTTTTGTTCTATTATAATACCATTTTTTTTTCATTAGTGTATTTTTGACTAGTAAATTTCTATTACACCTAAAAGTCTTTAAGTCAATTTTTTCAACAATCCGCTCCATCAATGCCAAATTTCCACAGTATTCTGTCCAATCCCCGTTTCTATACTGTGTTTTTAACGATCGTCAACTTAATTCATTTTTTTGCGGAAAACAGGAGAGTTAGACATCCATATTGCTTTAAAAATTGCGTAAACTTAGAGGGTTATAAATGCTATATTCTTAAATACAAAATAAAACAATCTCTGACTGAGTTCCATAAATCGGGTCAATTTCAATACAAGCAGTACGCAATGTTGTCTGTTCTCTCCACCTCCCAATGACATTATGAGATCAACAACTTTTTAAGTTCATGCCATATTGAACTATCAATTTCTTTCTGTATAAGAACTAAACTGGCACATTTGAGTCACGCCTACTAACATTGTTTTGGAGCTGCCAGACAAGATCAATGGCATTTGATGAAAAAAATATGGGATGTAAAAATTATCTCCACTGTTTACTCTTTTGAGCACTTTGGGTGTATACCAGTGGGTGTGCCTCTACACTAAGTTTTTAGAATATTTGAGGCATATATCGCAAACTATACAAGCTATTATGATAAAATTTGGTATGCGGAGTTCGATCACGACCACGTGAAATCGAAAAAGTGAACGTGGTGCATTTCGGTTTTATCAATTTTTTTGCCTTTTTCCAACTTTCACCATACTCTTTAGGCATTTTAAATTTTTTTTGACATTTTCAACTTCTTTCAACTGAATTCAACATTTTGCATATCATATTCAACTTTTTTTTCACTATATCAACAGCCTATTTTTTTCAATATTTATTCCGACGTCTTCATTTATTTCGACTTTTTTCAACATTTTTTAGACTTTTTTTTAACGTTTTTCACAATTTTTCATATTTTTTAACACTTCTTCTTCGAACTTTCCCATATTTTTCAATATTTTTTTTTTTAATTTTATCAGAGATTTCCAGCTGTTCAACATTAATCAACCTTCTTCAACCTTTTTCTTGTCATATAACCACTTTCAACTTTTTTCGAAATTCTGGAAGACGTTGCAAGGCCGTTTCTTAACGATCTGCGATTCTATGTTCTTTATTATCAATGCGGATATTGTTCAAGACGATGGTTTTGGTGAAATTGGGTGCTTTGACGATTTGGTTTGAGTATTCCTTTGATCAGTCAAGCTGGTTCATCAGGCACTATCGTCTCCAGGGATTTCCTATGAGCAGGCTTATAGACAAAAAGTGGTACGGCTAAGACAAACGAAAAGAATCGATTTTCATCAATAAAGTAATTTCGACACACTAAAACGTTTTTCGCTCATATCAGAGTTTGTGCCCATTAGTCGAAAAATCAACCACCCACCTATGTTCACACCTGAGCAGGTGAAAAAAATTAAACATCTATGGTTAGACCTTTGATACAAATGTAGCCTCTGGATGAAATTTCATCGATTTTGGTCAAGTAGCTTTGGCTTGGGTCTTAATACCCATTTAGTAAGTGTGGTGGAAAAAACTAATCCATTAATAAAATGTAAGATTTACTTTTGGCGAGGCCAAAGATAGCACCTTCACTTTTTTTTTTTAAATATGCACTTTTAAAAGTACAACAAAATTGGGGTTGCTCCATAAGGACACTTTGTAGACGAGGTAGGTAAGGAACGTGCTGTATTCAAAAAATTATAAATTGGAAGTAGGTTCACATCTCAATCAAATCAAATGTTTACTTTGTAGTTAACCCTTCAAAGCCTCTTTCAGCAAGGCAGCCTATATTTTTTTTGTTTTTAAGTACTAAAGCTTATATAAAATCTCCATAAGTCCATGCACTCTGACCCTCCACACAATAAAATGTGTAGTCTTCAAATACCACATTGGATTTCTAATAAAGTTATTACAAAAACATCATCCAGACTTTACCATTAAATGCTGAAATTATATTAAGCCACAATTTATATTAAAAGTTTAACCTTTCAACTTAACTCAGCGATGCTGTAGTTTGTCTAAAGTAAAAATGTTACCAACGTTTAATGCTATGATTCATATGCCAAGTTATTACATGTAGTACATTTTTACCTTTTCTATTTAATTTTCTTCTCCTCAACCTGGTACACCGGTGCATTACGGTCATTATGCATTTCAGACATTCGGTCACGATCTTTTAACTCACTGACTTGTTTTTTTTTTATTTACTTGGTTGACTGGCAAAACGCCAAGTTCGATCGTATATTCGGCGGGAAATATTTGCGCGCATTGTTGAAAGCCGTGAAAGCGCATTTCTTTTCAGTTTTACTTCCTCTCAACGTTGACATATGTACATGTCTCGGCCTTACTGCATTGAAGTTTGGATTCTCCCGCGTATAATTTTTCTTTTTTTTAAATAAAATTTTCATTTTACTCGCATTGCATTGAATTGGATTTTCTTTTTTTTTAATTTTTTTTTTGTGGGTTAAACGAGACAACATCAACCAACTTGCCACCGTCGTAGTTACTGGTACGTGGCGCAGTCTCTCCAACTAAGTGCCCGTCTGTCTGACTGACTTTTTGTCCCCAAATGCGATTATCTTTGTCTTTGGTTTTGTTTGCAGGGGTGCAGCGATCATCGATTTCTTGTTTTTTTTTTACGTTTTGCAACGTTTTCTGGGATCTTCGTGCTGGAGTGATGACGATGTGCGCGCTAAAAAAAATTTCGGTATTTTTGCTGTCAACTAAGGCAATAGAAAGCCTGCTGACAATTATTTAAATTGAACGATTATTGCATGCATTACAGGCAAATTATACATTTTGACCATATTCGTAAATTAAATATTGGCTCAAATGTTTATTAACTGTTGCAAATGGCCAACGAAAACTTAAACTTCGGCGAAAAATCGGAATAGTTTGAAGAAAAGAAATCGATGATACACTGAGCAAAAACTTTTATTTTCAATATATGATTTGATAAAGGCTTTCGTTTGATTGGTTAAGCCTAAAAAGGACGTATGCAAATACTTTCTTTGTTTTGTGTGCGCTGCTCTGATTACCTAGTCATAGGATGTACATCAAACCTTGAAAATCGTTAATATGCCTTGCCACACTTATGAACATATGGGGCTTTCTGTACTAAATCAAAAGGAGTTGAACCTTGAGGAATCCAACTTTGCTGATGTTTTTATAACAATAACTTTTTTTTAGAAACAGGATTTCCAAGTTAAAAAGAAGGAACTCCTAGCTCTTCCAAAATAAGAAAAATTTTCCTTAAAATGGTGGGGCAAATCGTAAAATTTTTGAGAAATTTGATGACTTACTTTTAGCTCAGCTCAAAAAAGAATTAGGTGTTTGATGATTTTTTAAAAAAAATTCGAATTATTAACACTTTGCGACCTAATTTCACTGTTGATATATTTTAGATCAAATGGATAAAGTTTTTGCAAACTCCAACCAAACCCTTTTAGCATTTCTTTTGACGATAAAGAGTTTTTTACGTACCATTCTTCCATTATAGCCCCTATGGAGCACATTTTGCTCATTTTCAACTACGTTATGACACTGTGCTAGGTTAGAGGATATATATGAAACTGATAAATCTTAATTTTTCTGGACCTGCACTAAGTTAGAATGCTCCTAAGGTGATGTTATGGTTTTAGCTACTAATAAAGCATACTTTTCTGAGTCTAATTTGTTATGTTCCAAGCCTATTTGATTTTTCTAGCTATAAAGTTCTTTTTTGAAGCTTTGTCGTTTTAAAGTGCATTTTTTGTTTATTACTAAAAAGTTATTCCAGACGCTTCTAAACTTTTTTCACTCACTATTTGACAAGGATGAAACAATTAAACCCATATGTTATTTGTTATAAAACCAAAAATTATTTATAACCAGCGTTATCCACTACCACAAGCATTGATAAGCTTTTTAACGCTCTTTAAGCGCCTTCTCGATCTCATTTTTACGCTCTTTGAGCGTCTGCTCATTCTCTGGACAACACCGTTTAGAACAGTTCAGTACATTGTAGCACCAAAAAAATAACATAAAACAGAAACAAACCAATAAAACGGCCAAAGCTAGACGTACAAGTCTCAATCATTGCTAAATGGAATCATTAGAGATTATTGAACCGATGAGCGAGAATTCCTAAGCCAGATATGCAAGAAAAGTGTATGTAATATCAATTAAGTTACAAAAGCAAAGACACAACAGAAAAAAGAATTTTGGCTTTGCCAAAATTTACTCTTTGCTTGATTTCTCAGCAAATCTATAGAAAAAGTGAACATACCTGGCTTAGAAATTGTAATGTTTCTCAATTTACAAGTATCTTCGAATTATATCTATACTATTTATATAAAATTGCTTATATGGCAATGGTTTGTAACGCCTTGGCGCAAAGTATACTGAGCCGATTTAAATAATTTTATTTTTTAAACAACATATTTGTGCCAGAGAAGGTTACTGTTTATTTTTTTTTTATTTTTCAAAGTTAAATCTCATTTTTTTTTGGATAAATTTTAGCAAAATCTCACACAAAAATTGTAGTTTGATTTTTCGTTGCTGATGCTTATGCTTATGCTTAGTTGTTCAAACTCTCTTTCAATTGGTTCTTTTTTTCTTACTTTTGAAGAGAAAAGATAGAATGAGATGCTAAGAGAATAATGTCATTCAGATATATAACCTAAAGTTTCTATTGTTGGAATAATATATTAGTGTTGTTATTGAATTAACATTACATGATAACTATTTCTTTAGAAGTTAACAACCAGAAGACTTAATCAGGCATTTGTAAAAAATTTTATTTGTCTGAAATTGATGGAATGGAAACATCTCTATAGGAAGATCATAACTATCTATGTGAATAAAAATCCTTAGAACATTTTTAAGCACTAAAAACTCGTTTTTTTCTCTAAGAATTTAGTGTACTACGTCGAATGTAAAAAAATATCCATTTACTGCAATCCACACGCAGCTGGACTATTTCAAAACAAATTACCAATTCAAGCACCGTGGTGCAATATTGCATTGCCACTCTTTCAAGATTTATGCTGATTTTCCTTCAAATACTTAGCAACGTTTTCTTAGTCGGTGCAACAATTTTTACTTGAAATCAGTATCAGCCAATATCCCGCTGTGCAGAGCCTTGTGGTATAAATGAGCAGTTATTTTTTCTTAAGCTGAGTTTTTCATCACTTTTAATGGTGGAAACATTTCGTTTAACTTTTAATTTATATCAAATAACTTTGACGTGGATACATTACCAAATTTTGGGCGTGGAGTATAACAGTAAAATTTGAGCTGCATAATAAATGAACGAGGATTCAGAAAATCTAGGAAGGTACTATGATTTATGGCTATAATTTTTTCGATATATTTCTTACACACTTTTATTTGAGTGACTTCCATTTGGGCAATTCGATAACAATTTAGGATTTATGTCAACTATATTTTTTTTTTATAGCAAATATGACTTAGTGTTAAATTAAAAATTTAATGTCACACTTAATTCAGAGTCTGACGACTTAAATCCTTGCAAGAGAGAACTAATTCTTGAACGTCAATGCACGCATCAAAAGAATTTGAAAAAAGAAATCAACAATATTTCCTATAAATACCTGGTATTGATCACAGCTTGAGTGCAGAATATACAAATACAACAAAGCTTTGGGACACGCCGTAAAATGAGCAGTAAAATTATATGTCTACGCGATCACACAGCATTCTCTAAGGCGAGTAGCGACGCAGTTCAGTTCAAATACTTCATTCAATTCAATTCAATTGAACATAAAACTATCAATTAACGTCTTTTTAAGTTGGCCATTAAAATGTGAACAACATATTCAGAGAAAAGAAACATGTAATTTAATAATATTTAATTACCTACATAAATATTTTAAAATGGCCACGTTTTCATTGGCAACACTGGATTATTACCTTAGCAAAAATGGTCACTATGGCGCTGTAGCAGCGTGCAAAAAAAAATAATAATGACAGTGGTGACGTTAGTTAGGTATATAATAAAAGTTTTCTGAGATTTTTTAGCTTCTTAAACGACTTTTTAGGTTTTTTTTTTTTTGAAAAAAAATTTTTATTGCTCAAAAATAGTTACTGCATAATTTTATTCACTTAACGATCAATTACCTATCATACGCTCACAATAACTTTTTAAATAAATCAAATAACTAATTTCTTATTTCATGAGAGAGTATGATAAAAGGTCTCGAGGAAAGATTTAAGCGAGTGTTCAGAAATTCCTTGTAATTCTAGACAGGACAATTAATAAAATCGCACAGGAAATAATATTTGGCGAATTTCTATGGAGTCTGACCCAATGACCGTTACAACCGATTTATTGGCTATAAGCTACAGTTATCATAAATCACAGGATAATTGTGTGTTTACAGAATATCACAATTTAATTTTGTGCTGCCCCCGTGTGTTTTTAACGATCCCACAGTTTTTTTCCAATTGACAAAAAAGCTGTGAAATTGAACTTTCTTTTTTATATTTTAGACACAGGGTACATTCTCTTTGTTTTACCGTTTGTAACGCATATAAAGAGGCGTGGTAGTTGTAGAAAAGTGCATATCAGTGAAAGTTTGATCAGCAACAACACCTTAACCGATTTAGCTAGGTCCGCTTGTCTGTTTATTTGTGGAAATCACGATTTCGAGAAAAACCAAACGACTTAATAGAATTTTGGTACACATGCTACACCTTCAAACATAGATGGTGTGATAGAATGAAATGAAATGTTTGAAATGAATTCACGCACACGCCTACCTACTGCTCATACAAATAAAGCATTTAAAACGATATATTGAGCGAGTTTTTTTATTTTTTTTTAATTCATTCTCCTTAATATGACAAGTTTCATTCAGATCGGTTCATTTGCTCAAGAGCAACGATATTTTACAAGTTACCTAAAGTTAAATTTTACAATAACTTTGTTAAACAACAAAATATGTTGACATTTTATTAAATTACACGTATTCTGACCCAAATGCGATGGTATACTGTGGACTTAGTCCCAAACTTAGAGTTTGTTAACGTAGCCATATAGTTAGAAATCGGCTTCAATATTCATTTTAAAGTTGTGCTTGAACACCCCTAGGCTGGTTTGCTAAATTCTGAAAAAACAAATGTATATTGTGCGACACCGTACTACTTGGTTGGAGGTACATTTATGGATGTTTTGCTACAAATAAATCTAGCGATATATGCCAAAACTAAAGATTTTAACTCTTGAGGACTTGCAATGTGTTGATTTATTTTTTGGGGTAATAGTAAGCTAAGGACTGTCCCAGAAAAAACTTACGTTTTGCTTTTTAGATATAAAAAAAATCCAGTAATTTTTTTGGTCTTCTTTCATTTTTTATTAATAATGGCTAGTGTTCAAAATATAAATAACTAAAAACTAAGTAACAATTTTTTTTTTCCATAAAAAATTTCTTACTTTTTCGTAAGGTCCTTCATTAAATTTTGCACAGTAGTTTCATCGACAGTACGGTACAATCTTTTCCACTTATGTCTGAAGTCTTGTAAATTTTTTGCAGTCTTACCACTCTTTCGAAGATCTCTTTTCATAAAAGCAAAATATCTTTCAATTGGGCAAAGCTCTGGGCAGTTGGGCGGATTAGCTATTTTTGGTACGAAATGGATCTTTTTACTTGCATACCATTCCATCGTAGCTTTAGAGTAATGAGAGGTTGCTAAATCTGGCCAGAACATCACGGTACCCTCATGTGCACGAAAAATTGGTAGAAGACGTTTTTCAAGGCACTCGTCTATATAATCTTTGGAATTGATTGTGCCTTGCGTAACAAAAAATGTGCTTCTGAGACCACAAGTGCATATGGCCTGCCAAACCATATATTGCTTCGGAAATTTCAAAATTTTTTTTCCTTTGAATTTACTAGACACATGCCCCTTTTTTGGTGACATTAACTACTTTTGATCAGAACGGTCTGGTACTTTTTGAACTCTGTATGTCTTTAGCTTACTTTTCTCCTTTATCTTTTGCACAGTAGATTATGATGTATCTGCTCTAGCCGCCATATCTCGCACTGAGGTGTTGGGATTTAGCTTAAAAAGTCGCTTCACCTTCGTCGCTACCTTTAGGTTAGAAAATTCTGGTTGTCTGCCTGAACTTTTTTTCGTGAAACAGATAGACCCTTCTTATTATTATAAATAACCGTAAAGACAGTTTTTTCTGATGCACCAACTACTTTTACTACAGTTGAATATTTTAATTCTGGATTTTGCAGTTATGTGGACATAATCAGTTCGCGGACTTTTTGTTGCTTCCTAGACATCTTTGTCGTTAAAAGTGCTATCTTCAAGTGTTATACATTATATTAAACGTCACTTTATATAGACCAAATATTGTGTCTTTTTGGACCTACAAGATTATCAGGTAGAGCATAATACAAAAAATAAAAAAACGTAAGTTTTTTCTGGGACAGTCCTTAGTTGATGATTTATCATTTATCTGTCAGACCCAACGTGTCACCGCTTATTTCAGTAATGATAAGATATAAAACAAAATGAATTCTTATTTTTTGAAAAAGTATGTAGATTTAAAATCCCTTGGAACCAAATCTAACTGGAATACCACAAGATTGCATTTACGGCAAAATACATCAGTCTGAGGTGACGAAACATTAATGTCGAATATATTAATATGCTTTGTAATTGAAAACATATTCTTATGATCGGTTTTTCGATGTAGCATCATGCCTGTAGATTGTATTATTAAAACTTGACATATGCAAATATTAAAATATTTAACATAAATTCAAATATTTGTGCTGGTAGTTTTTTCCAGTTGAAACTTCGTTTTCGTTGTTTTCTTTTTAATGGTCAATTTGTATTTGCGTACAATTTATGTTCGCTCATTTGGCTGTGTTCAGTCGACGACTTTTTCAAGTGGGAAGTGTTTACTTAGAATTTAATTAATAGTTTCTTAAAGTGTTATTGTTGTTTTTACTTGTTGTTGTTGCTGTTCTGTTGGTTGTTGTTGGTAATTTTTACTCAATGAATGGAATTTTTTTATTTTTCATGCGTTAATTGAAAATAAATCATTTTTGAATTGCAACACAGCGGCATTGAACAAGTTTTGCAATGACGTCATTTAAAAACCGTACAGATATTCGTGCAAAAAGAAAAAAATAAAGGAACAAAACAACAACTGTACTGTACTGTACTGTATCAACTGTACTTCAAAGTGCATCGGAAGATTTTCATAATAAGCTCAGAGTAATGGATAAAACACTTTCATACAAAGCTACATTTACTAAAATACATAAACACAAAACAATAAAAAATAAGTATACAAATGTCTCGTTGTAATATAACAAAATTCTTTAAGAACTGGAACTAAAATCAAAAAAAAACATTGTGTTGTCGTTTCCATACTTGAAACTGTAAAGATTTTATGAGTATTAAAGCTTAAGTTCAATAATTTGAGGTTTGAACAAAATAGGTTCCAATGAAATTATTATTTTATTTTAAGTAATTTCATTAGTATCCATGATATTTATTGTTAACTCTTATTAACTTGCAATTATCACAATCACTTTAAATAAAACAATATATTATTATTATACCAATTAATATACTATATATATTTATATATATAGTCCACATGTGTTAAATAAAACACTTTCATGTTTTCAAGTTTTGCAATTTTATATTTATTTTATCACTTAAAATTCAATATGACCGAAATAAATCATTTGAATAATGCAAGTTCTTTATTATTAATTTTTAAGGAGCCTACAAAAACTCTTAAAGTGCATCCCAAAAGCCTTATAGCTCGAAAACATGAAAATGTAGATTATGAATTTCTGTTCTACATAAACGATAAACATACATAACGTCGCTCTCGGGTAGAAAGGCCCTAACTCATATTTTTGAAATTTCATAGCAAGAGAAAAAAATTTAAAACATCAAATAAATAAGTTTCTTAAATGAAATTCCCAAAATTTTTAGTGGTTCAGTTAGGAGAGGCTAAGACGTAAAAGCTGATGGCGAGAAATTCCCCACATGTCTTTTCCATCAATGGTTTTTTGACGCTTGAATATTTGCACCATCGATTTGCATATTCACCATATATTAAAAATGGCAGCACTAACATCAAGTTTTGAATGCTATAATTATAGCCACTGTTATTAACTTTAATATGACGTCATCATTTTCGAAATCGATACAGCTGTTACAGAATAATGGGCTTAAATGTTAACATGGTTTTGCACCCCTTTCATTCTTTTCCTTATATACTCGTCTTCCTGGGTGCTTAGAGAGGAGATTTTACATGCGTTTTTTAGCTTAGAGCTGTACCTAGTTAACGATACCAATATCGATAAAATATAGCGCGGGGATATTGATTTATTGACAAAAAAGTCGAATTCGAGACAAAAATTAATTAGGTCTTTTCTACCCGACAGCGACGATAAGTAAATTTCGATTTGATCAAATTTGCGGATAGTATTGAAGAATGTAAAATTTATGTGCAAACTTCAAATAGGCGTCAAATAGTTTGGACAAACGGCAACACTTATTCACTTTCTCCTCATCAAAGTTGCCACGAAAGTTTGAGACTCTTGCGTAGACTAAATGTTCTCATGAGCTCAGTTTACGCAGTTTACACAGTTTTTGAGGCATCTTCGCGTAAAGAGGAATACCCACAGTATATTATCTTAGCTTTTATATAAATTTTAAATCCTCCATTTTCCTGTTTATCAAAGTCAAAAGGAGTAACTTTTCCGAAGTACATATGTAAGTCCAAGCCGCCAACAGAGTTTTTATGTACACAGTATTTATGATCGTCAGAAAAATTTCTCTTACAAAGATTTTTAGAAGTGGGAGGAGACACAGCTAACATCATTTTAAGATTTTAATTTTTTTCATTCCGCTGACAGTTAACGTTCTTAAAGAGTTTTGTGACATTTTAGTTTTACGTCGATATTCCAATTATTACTGAGTTTTTGGCTTCTTTTTTTTATATATTCACAGATGCTTGCGGTCTTTCCGATGTCACCCACATAGAATCCCTGCAAGAGAAGTCGCAGTGCGCATTAGAGGAATATTGTCGAACGCAGTATCCTAACCAACCTACGAGATTTGGAAAATTATTGCTTCGATTACCTTCACTCAGAACGGTTTCATCACAAGTAAGTTAACAGTTTTCAAAAAAAAAAACGTTTTAAACTGCACATAGAGAAAACAAAATATTAAAAGTATCCCCTGAATTAAAGTCATTTTTCCAAAGTTTACATAAAGAAAACATTTTTGTTTTTCGAATATATTGAAGTCATTTACTGATCCAATAAATTTTTTTAAAAACTTTAATTTCTTGTAGACTTTTTGTTACTGAAACTGAATCTAGCCACGAAATATAAGCCAAATGGACTGTTCTTCAGAAAATTTTCAACTTACTGAACTGTGTTATTGTGTATATTAAAAGGCTTTTTAATACCAACATTATCAAAGCACCGAAATGTTTTTTTTAGGGAATTTAACTGATTTATTTTATGGAAACTTCAAAAAAAACTTAATACAAACGGTTTCCATTGAAGGTAGTTAAGACAGAAGACTGGTTTCTAATGCAAATGAAACAACTTAATGATTAATGTTTAGCTTTCAGTAATTCATGTGATCGATAAAACTGCAAGAATTTAAGTTTAAGGCGTTATGTAATGCCCGAAAGCGTGTAAAGCTCCTCTTTTTAACATTATTGCTGGAAAAATCAAATCCATCGCATGTATTAGATGAATCTGCTAACAATAGTAAATTACATACACTTCCCTTAAGGTACAGGAGACTCACATGGAGTGACCGATAATTTCTTGGAATGTTCTGTCAACAGATTTACGAATGCCGTAGACCTGCTATAGATTATTAAAATTAGCGACACTCCTTACATGTAGACTGACTAACCTCTGCAGGGAAAAAAAGGTATTAGCTTTTCAACCTATAGCCCTTCGGTGATATGTTTCTTGATTTCTCAACCTTGGTTATAAAAACTATCTCTTACTTTCCAATAGGTGAGCGACTATGCACAGATAACTATAGGAGTAACATTTTTCCCAGGCTACTATTGGGTATTTGGCCCTCTACAGCATAGCTGGTTAGGTGTCATTCGTCATCAGTTTTAGGATCAGAGCACTTTCATACTATCGATGATTCTCAGCAGCTTGATGATGTTCTCCAGATATCCACATAATTAGTTGGCACAGTGGCTTATTGTTTCGGAATCTATATATTAACATGTGAACATAGATATTTCTGGTACACTCATTTAGTATTTATTATAAAGAGGGGGAATGAAAGTTATGCCATTGGAAAGGGACTGTCTCATAGGTGTGCACAAAAACAAAATAATGTAAATATAATATGTGCCGTTAAGCCAGGTAAAATAGAGAGATCATACGCGCATGATTCTTCCATACAAAGCGGTGTAACGATTTCCTTAATTTTTATGGAAATAGACCGCGTAAGACAAATTATGTAATACCATAATATTGATAATATTTCTTTTGTTGTTTCGGCCGATGAAGTTTTGTGTGGTAAGGTGAAATAAGATGAAATAAGATGAGACAGGGTGAGGTGACGTGAGATGAGGTGAAGTAAGGTGATTAATCAAACTATATAAAATTCTGGACCATGGGTGAAGACGTTCTAACCGTCATAGCTCGGCAAAATTCTTCCAAAACTTAAAACGTGACGGGTGCAGTCGAATTTCGATCGTAGCCGATACTGGTATTAAAACAAAATTCAAACAAATCGAAATTTCAAAGCACAATATGTTTCTTAGTGGAAATTTATCCAAGCCCCGATATAATTTGCTCTGTATCAAAATTTAAAAATAAATGTGCAGAATCTTACATTATATTTCATTCAATATTTGCTTAAAATCAAAACATAAACCATTTCCCGATATATAGTGCTTTATCTCTTTTTTTCATTTTTTTTTTTTGTTTCGCAGGTCATAGAGCAATTGTTTTTTGTGCGTCTAGTCGGAAAAACACCAATCGAAACGCTTATCCGTGACATGCTGCTGTCTGGGAATAGTTTTTCGTGGCCCTACTTACCCTCAATGTGACACACGATGTGGCGCCAATTGACAACAACTTGATCATCCGCTGCCGCCGCCGCTGCTGCTGCAGCAGCTGCCAATGGTGGAATTATTAGCAATAGTATTGGCCACAGCAGCATAAACGCCAACCTTCACAGCAATGTTGCTAATAGCAATAACAACAGCAGTTGCAGCAGCAACAGTGAGACAATGAGTAATCTTATGTTGAACGGCATCGCCGGAAGCGGCGCATACGGTGGGGGCCTTTTTAGTGGAGGAAGTGGATGTACAATGGGTGTCGGTGCTGTTGCTACCAACGCAGCCAGCGATTATTATTTTCCATCAGGAAGCAGTAACAGTGGATTTATGAGCACTTCCGTGGCAGCAGCAGCCACTACATACGCCGCTGCAGCTGCTGCCGCCGCCACTTCAACCACTAGCGTGTTACCTGCTGCTGTCAACTCAACAACGATGCTGTCCAACTACTGCGATGCAGCTACGATGATGATGGCCGCAGCGGCAGTCAATGCTAATCAGTGTTTGCAACAGCATCATCAGCGACGACTGATGTTGAGCAACAATGTCGACATTGAGATGTCAGCAGTAGCTGCTGCTGCTGTCGCTGCTTCGGTAGCATCATCAGCGTCATCTACATCATCGGTGTGCTCGGCCTTATCATCGGCATCGTCGACATCAACAACACCATCTGGTGTGGGTGGTGTTGGTGTGGGAGTGGGCTTAACACCACAACAGCAACAGCATCAGCATCAGCATCAGCACCAGCAATTGTCATCGCCGCCAAATATAATTGATATCAGTGAAGTTCCTCTCATTGTGGATGTCAAGTAGTGTAATTGTACAACAAAATATCGCAAAAAAAAACTTAAAAATTCAAATTTTCTTAAAAAATGACACAAAAATATCTAGCTTAAATTTTTAACTTGTATTTTTAGTTAGGATTAACGAATAGTTTAATTTTTATTTTGTAAATAGTTTCCAATTAAAAAAAAAATTATTTATTTTCTCTCACAAAAACGACGTGAAGCTAAAAATTTCATAATTTTTTTTTGTTCGAGTGCTTTTTGAAGAGCTGTATGAGCACTAGCTCGAGTGACTAACCAAGCAAGCGCCTGAAAAGGTGCTTCAAAAATATTATATAAATTCCAAGAAAGATAATAGGCGAAAGCCTGAGTTGATTTCAGCCAAGTTCAAATTCTCACGTTAGAGATTAATTAAATTGATTTAATCATTGAATTTCAAAGAAGTTTTTGGTTTCATGTTAATTTTGCTTTTCAATACAGCAACAACAACAAAATACGTCAAACGTATTTAAAAAAATTCAAGAAAAATGTTTAGAAAATACTGGAGTTGCTTTAACTTTAATGGCACTGAACTTTACTTAATTTTGATACATAAATTTCATTGTAATGTAAATTTAATTCTAACATAATACTCTTCCTCCCTTACTTCTTGCGGAGTAATTTTTAAAATACCAAAAATTTATGTTTTGTTTTTTTTTTTTTATATAAGCGCGAGTGTCTTTATTTTGTAAAAAAAAGTGGCAATTTTTATTTCATTCATATGCAAAAGTGAGTGTTCACTTTAAAGTGAATAAATATTAAAATTAATATCAAGACATCTATAAGATGCAGCTCAAATTCTTTTTATATATTTATTTATTTCACTTACGTAAATTTTTTAGAATTTTATTTGAAATTTGAAAGTTTTTCTCAATTAAACCAGTGCAAATGCCGTGTAAGCCTTTTTATATTTTTGTTTTTAAAATGTTTAATTTATTTCTAAATTTACAAAATATGAATAAAAGTTATGTTTTATACAAACATTTGTGTTATTAATTTTTGTATTTTTTTTGGTTATATGTTTTTTGGTTGGAACATTTGTGAATGCAAACTTACACTATTGTACTCCTGGTCTAGCCCTAGCAAATTGAATCCCTAAACAGTTTAGACAACTCTACCGAAATGACACCTGAGTCATGGAAGGCGCACAAGTCACGCATTATTTTTATTATTTCATAGCTTTCTAAACACAAGTAAATATCTTGACACTCATATATATACTTTTCGAATTTCTTTCTGAAACAGTTATGGAAGTTTGTTTCTTTCCACTGACTGCAACTATCAGCCCCCTCTTAGAGATATCGCTTGTGGAAATTTATGGTTTTGCTGATCATTCGCACGTTATGGGGTGAGGCAAAGAAAACAACTCGCGAAATACTGACTGAAATATTAATTTTGCGAAAAATATGTCATAAGAAAAGTTGTCTAAAATGACCCAAGACACCCAATTTATTGGAATAAAAGTTAAAATAAAAAAATATTTTTTCAGTATTCGCGAGCTTGTTTTTTTTTTGCTTCACCGATATGGTGCAAAAATTTGACAAAATCATAAATTTCCACAAGCGATATCTCAAAGAAGAAAATCTATGTTGAAACGAATTCCAATGAGGTTTAAAGGCCATGTGTGGTGATTTCAGATATCTTAAGGTTAGAATATTTTAAAAACAAGAAGCACTGGGTCAAATCGGAAGTTAAACTCCGATTTTTCGTGTCAAAATCTTGAAAAAGCAATACATAGTCTCATTTCTGGGTCTGATGTCAAGGGAAATTTTTCGGTCTGTGTAGTCTTGAAACTTGTTTTGAAGTTTGTATTGTATTGTTTGTTTTTAAGCCAGCCAAATTTCTACAGAGTAATCAAAGCCAATATGTAAAAGAAAAACCAAATTCCACATACAGAAATGTAAGG
Organism: Meiosimyza decipiens; assembly: GCA_963680825.1. Classification (NCBI taxonomy): domain Eukaryota; kingdom Metazoa; phylum Arthropoda; class Insecta; order Diptera; family Lauxaniidae; genus Meiosimyza; species Meiosimyza decipiens. Next base: position 32,728,776 of record OY804259.1, read on the forward strand.
AATGTAATGGAAAATGTTCTCCAAAAGGGACAGTATTTGTGAGACTGAAAATGGCGGTAGTTTCGATGGCACAATTTTCCACAGAGTGAGTAAAATATATTCAAATCTAATATTTTGTTTCTCATAAAAAAAATATTGAGTTTATTTCTCAATAGAAAGTTGTGAATAGTTCACGCTAATGTTTCTAATTATATATAATTTTATCCTCAAAACGGAACATCGGAAAAATTATTATTTATTAAATAATAAAAAACTGGTTAAGGCGATACTTGAATCCACCTACAGCTATTCACATTATTTGCTTGCAAACTTCTGTTCGAAGCATCTTTAAATTAACTTAGAACAATCGCTAAAGCGAAAATTGTGGGTCTGTCCCGTCAACTTCTAGATCTTTCGAGGTTTGTGAATGGCTTTTCCTAATTATATTAAGCAACAACAATGTTCTCAAAGTGACGCTTAAGTGTAATGCTAAGTTCTTTAAGCCATTTTTACACATCTGACATCTAATGGTGGAGGACCACTTTAAGCGAAAGATGTGTGGAAAGATGTTAATTTTCAATAGGACAACAAAGTCAAACGCGCATTCGGAATAAGTGAAATTCAAGTCTATATTCTACACGATATCAAGCACCACCTTCGTTTGCTCCATATGATTATTTACATTAGAAGTACACTAACATTAATCTTTGAGTAGGCGCACAAAGATTTTTACTTAAGTGAACGGCTTGCGATCCACAAACATCACAAATATTTTTTTATTTGTGTGTGCTTGAATAGTAACAAATTCAAAGTTTAAGATAATAATTGGCTCTTAAATTATCTCTTTTTAATTCAAACAAAACATTAAGTAATAAAAACATTCAAGAATATTTTCTAAAAAACACAACTTGAATTATTGTGACCCCATGCGTCTACTTAAGGGTTAAGCCATTCTTAAAAGTGAGTAGTCACGTATAGGAATCCTTAATTGATTACAATAACATGTCGATATGGAAACAATAATCAGTTGTCAATATTGATACCAGGAGAAATTACTTGTGGATAAAAATTGGCAGATGTCAAATCACAGACCGGAGACTCTCTTTTGACATAAGAGGAATAAGGTATTCCGGTGACAATTAATTGTCTTTTGCCAAAATTTAGCACATAGTGGTCTAAAAAAGCAAACAAATAAATTAGAGCGCAAGCCAGTAATGAAATTTTCGACAAGGCCTTAGGAAATCCGGTACATTTGGCCCATTTTCAATTTATTCGTCGTATTTTCAGAACATTTTCTGTACATACTCAGTACATTTAGACTATTTTTAAAAATTACTTTTTTTTTGGCTGAATTTACGATGAAATATACCTGGATTAAGCTATGCTGACCTTTTTTTTTTTTGTAAAAAAAGTTAAATAATCGCTGAATTTTAGTCATCTTGGGTAATTTTTTCACGTTCATGTCCGGCATCTAAAAAGTATATTGCCACAAAACCGAAATGCCATCACTGGCGCAAACACGAATTTTGCGTAAGAACTGAGTATAAAAAAATTGAAAGCCAATGGCCGCGTTCGGAAGGAGCGATGTAGCCAAATTGTTGAAATCAAAACTTCATCTCGTATTTATAAAACATCTTTTGTTGCTTACAACAATCTGCAAGCAAATATATTTAGCTGGTCGGGTCTGTTTACGGAAACATAGCCTACGAGAGTTGCTGATATGCAAAGCATTTCAAATAACGCTATAGTATGAGTCTGCGAACATATTTGAATGAAATGGAAACCGTTTCAAAGAGAATTTATCAAGCTTTAAGATTTATTCATAAAACTTTTAAATCTGTTTTTAAGTTACTCACGAGGGCCGTTTGATAATTCCATGAAAAACGAAACACGGAATGATTTTTAGGGCAAAAAAATGTTTTATTTCTCAGCATAGTTTCCTTTTAGCTCAATACACTTCGTCCAACGTTCCTCCATGTTCCACACCCGTTCGTCTGAGATGCCTACGGCCTCAACAATCTCAGCGCAGTTGAACTCTGCGATCGGTCAACACGATATCGTGAATATCAGTGACCATTTCTGGTGTGGTGAGCTCATTTGGGCGTCCAAAACGTTCGGCATCACTTGTGCTTGTACGACCGCATCGGAATTCAGTAAGCCACTTGTGAATCAATCCAATCGATGGTGCAGAGTCTCCATAGTATTTGCCAAGCCTTTCCTTGGTTTGGCTACTGGTTTTTATACGCAAAAAATAATGCCTGATGAGCACACGAAGTGCACTTTTTTTCCGTTTTCTCAAAAATTCAAAAGATCGTCTGCTGTCAATGGCGAGCAAGCTGAAATTTTGACAGTAGTCTATCAACAGATGGTAGTTGACAGGATCAGTGTTGCATTTAAAGTTGCTAAGTGGGAAATTAAAAAATTCACTAACTTCTTAAATTGCCCTCGTATAATTTATTTATGTTTTAACTAATTTTTTCAAATTTTTAAACAGAATTTTGCTAAAACGAATTTGTTTGAGACACGTATTTTTTTTCTAATAAAATTCTTTAATTGAGTACTAAATCCAATTGAGAAAGAAATTCTTCAATTACTGCATTAGAATTGAAATTTTTCCATATGCTTATTGAGGATAGCAAAACCAATAGAACGACCTTTTGTATATAAAAAGCGTGGAAGATTTTGGCATTTGCTATCTTTAAATCTTTGATCTGGCAAGGTTAAGCTTTCCAAAGATTGTACCATGCATAAGGATTCGAAAAACAGTGGCCTTCCTGAATTAAGCGTACAGTGTTGTGATAAAATCCAGAAAAAATGCGCTAGTCTAGAAATACGAGTACTGAAGAATTTCTTGCATAGATTTTCCGCATTGCTTCGAGAAGAGCTATGATTTTTTAATTTAAGTAATAAAAGTACTTTTAGATCATGGGCCAATGGACACTCAAAAAAAGCCCTTCGGATGAATGTTGTTCGCATTTTCAGTCACACGAAAAATGTGGGCGCTGCTTGACAACAGCGTGCAGCACTTTCCTTACAACTTAAATTTCTAAAACACTATCTTCCAACCTAAGACAGATTTTTTTCTACGTTTTAGTAAGTCGGTATTTTGTTGTCAAATTTGAATTAAATCGAACGCAAGTTCTGCGACGTTCATGGGCTTGAGCTTAGAAGCCGAAATTTTGTGACAACTATTTTTAAGCCCAATGCTAAAATATAAGAAAAACCATATACAAAATTTTGAAAATGAGCACCCTAAAGTATAAAGACCTTAAAATATATATATCCTAAAATATAGGCCCACATCTGTCTCGAGAATTTAAGAAAATCTTTTTTTTTGATTTTTTTTTTTTTATTAAAAAAAGGTTCAAGCTGTTCATTTGGGAACCATTTTCTCTCCAAAAAGGTGAAGAGTCAAAAATTTTGAATATCATCACTGCTAGTGAACTAAAATTTATCCAGGCAATGAAAATTGTGATAAGTTTCATAACAAATTATGTTCTTGAAGTATTATATCCTCCGAGAGGTGGTGCTGCAAAGAAAAAACTTTCAATGATTTGATATCAAAATATCGCATATTGGATTATATAACATCATCGGTGAAATGCTTTGCTGCTTGAAAAATTTCTTGCTTCGATAGTTAAGGCTGCGGTTATTGAGTACTAAGCATTTAGTAAGAGCTCATGAATGACAATGCGATTGCAATTCGATTTGCAATATGAAATCACGCAACATTTCTTAAATTGATTATGCAAAATTTATTTATTTGGAAAAATATTTAATTACGCCATTGAATATCAACGAAAAGTGTAATCAGCATATTAATTAGTAATGTGGTTCAAAAGGTTATAATACTGTAAATATTAGCAATAATTATTATTATAATATCATGAAGTCAATAAGGAACTCTTAATTACTGGTTATAAAATGAAATCTATTTAGACTAAAAAAAAAATGTTGTTAGTTTTTTTCTTTAATTGGAATGTAAATAATTTAAATGCTGAAAATAAGGCAAATATTGATATATGAAAACAAATTAATAAATGTGTCTGTATAGGTGTGTGTTTTAAATGCAATATATAGCAAAGTGTATATTATTAAAAGTAAACTTGTAGATTGTGTAACTTAATCTAATCAATTAAAATGTTAGGCCATGTAAAACAGCTAATACTAGGGGTAATCAATGTTATATATTATAAAGAAACACATTACTTTTATTGTAAACATTGCTTGTTTTTGATATTTATTAAAATATAAAATATATCAGTGAAATCAAAATATAAATAAAATAAAAATCATTATTAAAAACAATCCATAAAATATATAAAATGCGTTTTATTTAAATTCTTTATTTATTTGATTGAGCTTTTTTCAACTCCACCAGAAGTTTTTTTGGACATGACAGAAGCAAATGGATGTCTGCTTAGGCTTGGTTCATTTGTACCTTAAATTTGTAAAAATAAAATGATAGCTGTTTTCGATGTTCGCGTATCACGTAAAAATTAATTAATTAAGTTAGGTTAGTTTAGGTTAAAGGGGTTGCTTGCATATAACAAGATGCACTCGGAGACAGTTTTCCCATTGTGATACCTTAAATATATTCCCCTCCTTGTCCCTCAATTGTCTTATTGAACGAAGGCGAACCACCCAGAAGTCTTGAAGAATTTGAGGATGCTAGAAAGTTCCAACTCGGCTACTTCTTCAAGACCAACAAAGAATGCAGAGCCAAAATATTTGGTTCGTTTCTTCATTAGTTCCGGGTATTCGCAGAGCCAGTATTTAACAGTCTCATCTTCTTCTTCATCCCAAAGCTACTGCAAAATCTTTGAAAATAACACCATATTGAGCAGCCATAGTGCCAATAACACAGTGCCCCGTTAGTAATTCTACAACAATCCTTAGCTTTACTCTTCTGAACCTTAAGAGAGTTTGCATCTTGCTCAGATTCAGTTTAGGCCACATCTTTCGAGACGTTATGTATCCGGCAGTAGGGTTCCAACTTCTGTTCGTTTGCTTCTTGATAATGTCCTCTATCCTCTAGTGTAGTTCCACCAGCGGTACATTCGTCAGCTTTTTCATTTCCGGAAATACTCATACCATGCAGTGCTTTGATCGCTGCCTTACTGTCCACACATATACTAATGATGGAGGAAGTAAGCTCCCTCTTCCGTATCACCTGTGCGGTTTAGTCTATGGCATATATTTCAGCTTGAAAGACGCTGCAAAAATTAGGTAGTCTGAAAGAGATCTCCATATCCATATTATTCGAGTAAGCACCCGCTCTTGCAGCGAACTCTTTCTTGGATCCATTTGTGAAGATGGTTAGCCCCTTTCCTTCCAGAATGGTGCCAGGAGTACCAATCTTCTCTTGTTGGAAAGTTAATATTGTAGACAGCATCAAAGTCAAGTATTGATACTCGGTAATCACTTGCCGCAAGTCAAAATTCACTCTGCATATCTTGCAAATTAGACCTGTGACTCTCAAAATTTTGAAGCTTGTTGCATTCTTTTAACAGAAGAATCCCTTCTGCCGCCATATTCCTGATATATAGGTCGATTGGAAGAAGATGCATTGTAGCTGAAGAAGAAAATATGGAAAATTTTGAATAAGTCAAAAGAATATAGTAAATATGGGGAATGTTGAAAGCGTTTGAAAAATTGCTAATAAGTTAAAAGAGGTTGAAAAATTTTGAAACAATTCAAAATCGCTGAAAAAGTCGAAAAAATTAAGAATTTAACGAAGAAAATTAAAGAAGTTGATATAATAATATGAAATATATTTGATAAAGTTAAAAAGTTGAAAAAGTCAAAAGAACATAAAGTTGCCTAAGATTTAATTTAGCAATAACTGAATAAAATTAAAGTATGTAGAAAAATACTTTCGTTCACATAGAACGTTTTTTCCACATTTTGATAAAATAATGATGGTAATTTTTGTTTTTTTGCAAACAACGCGTATTCTGACCCAGATCCAAAGTGAAAAGAATTGTGCTTGAAAATCATCACTTGAATTGGGAGAGATATATAACCTCAATAAGCTGTCGAAATCTTGCCTTGAAAAACTTTATTGAGGATATAAGGTATGTATATAAAGGCTTAACCTCTAAGGAATGTGCACGTCTCAATTGTCCAATCCCCGATTTTCCAAGACTTTGCTTTTTGCACTCTTCAAGAAAATTACGTTGATGTAGTCAGTTAACCGTGGAAAATGAATCCTATTCTTCCACTGAGATATGACTTACGTAAAATTTTACACTCCAGAAAAGTTGTAGAGAAGCGTTGCTCTTTTTCCAAAAAAATTTACATTTATATTTTTCTTTATCTAAGAATATTATATCTTTCTTACTGAATGGCTAGCTCGACGGTTTCTTCTTAACATTTTAAAATCTTTTAGTGATTCTAAAGGTAAGTTAAAATAAAATTAGTTTTAGTGACTGATAATTTATTATATTTTAAGAATTATTACATTGATCTTGCAGTCATTTTGCAATGACCAATATGAACGTAAAATTTTACTTAATTGATCAATGCTTTTTTTATTCAACAAACATGACATGAATAGCCGAAACATATGTCACCAATTACCAGGTTAAATTGTTCCAATTGTTATCTTTGTCATGTTTGTTGAATTAAGTAAAATTTTACGATTATATTGGTCATTGCAAAATGACTGCAAGTTCAATGTAATAATTCTTAAAAGGTAAGTTAAAATTTAACAGCCAATGCGGCTGAATGAAGGATAATGTAATAATTCTTAAAAGGTAAGTTAAAATTTAACAGCCAATGCGGCTGAATGAAGGTGCAAAGAAAAAATAATGTCAAAGAGTTTCAATTACGGAAAAAGTTTCAATTACTTTAAAAAAAAATTGGAATGGCCGCTAGATGATGGCATTCAGTAAATCTCTTCAATGTAATGGTAAAAATGTTCACTACATTTGGTACGGGTTCGGGTAGCAATCGCGAGTCAAAACCACAACAAAGCGAATAAAGTTTTTTTGTACGTAAGGCAGAACATAGCTATTCTGTTCCAATATTTTATTTTTGCTTCCTGCAGTACGGATTGGTGTTTGAATCAAAGAGCGAAACAAAGAATGTGAGAAGTGAAGTTTGCGTTGTACGATAAGTTGCGTTTTTTTTCAATCTCTGTTTACAAATAAGCTGACCTATGCCTCTTTATGTCAAAAACTCTCCGAACTTTACATATTTTCTAATAATTTTGAGAATGTTTTGTACTAACTAATAAATAGTGTTTAATAGGCATAAAGTGAATTTTTTGAGAAAGTTCCACTTTTGGCAGGAATGTACAGAGCAGAGATGACCAAATCGAATAAATCTTAAATATTCCGGCTTCTTTCACAAATATGATGAGCACTCTCAAAAAAAAATTAAATATGGTGGCATTTACCATTGCTTGTGTTTTTTTTTTCATCATCTCTTGTCGCTATTCAGTTGTTTATTACCAGTTCAATTGTTTTTGTAGCATTATATTTTGCAAAAGATAAAGCAAAACCAACAATGCAGAAAACAAAAAACTATTGCCGCAGCTCGCTGTTTGCCCATAAGGAAATCTTAAGAGAAGTTGATTTTCTTTAAAAGGGATATTTACATTTTTTGTATCTGATCAACCGTTTTTGGCCACTAAGCCAATTACTGGTGAAAAGTCAAATATATGGTTTTGAAGAATGTTTCCTTGAAAATATTAGAGCAATTTGCGTGGACACATTTGTAAAGAGCAAAAAATAATCTAAACATGACATTAACCTTGTGTCTGAAAGTTTGTCTCAAAGTGATGATTTTCCTGTACGTTTTTATATAAGAAAGCTTGATCAGACTTGGACGACCTCAAAATATTCGAATACGAAAGTTTCCTTGCAAATAAACCTCTTTCTAAATATGAATGCAAACATATATATATATATATTAGGGTGTGCCATTTTTGAGCAACTTTATTTTTTCAACTAAAAAACAGGCTTAAAACTTTCAGAAAGGTGCAAAAAGAAGCCTCTGAAAATTTGAGCTCTTAATATTAACATTTAGAGGTGCCTGTTTCTAACTTTCCATTTTCCATATAAATTACATGGAAAAAAATCATTTTTTTAGTAGGAAATTGAACGCTCTACAAAAAAAAATTTCAAATTGCGATATATCTGTGGATCCTACAGTGTGACATCTCTACACTTTTTATGTAATTTAAATAAAATCAAATGCCATTGATATATCTTCAGTAGATTTTGAAATTTAGAGTAAAGCCTTTCCTACACCCTTTTCAGGCGGCTAGGTACAATTGTCACTTCGAATGAAATTGAATGAAAATGTATGTACTAAAACACTCTATAAAACACAAGTTTAAGTTTAAGTGTGTTTGACTCAGTATAGCCTTTAAATTAAAATATAGTGTTACGCCCACATTTCACGCCCAATTTTATGCCTTCATGATGAATACCTAAATATTTCACCGGTTGTAAGCATCGGTGTTCTAAGAGCGATACCTTAAAATTCTTTATTTTATAGCACCAAACATAAACCATATAAAATTTGCCACTCTCATCCATTACGCCCATTGAAAGTCTATAATGCTAAAAGCTTTATAATTACAATATTTCCATTTTCATACCAATATTTACATATTGATACGAATACCATACGAGTCTATATTTTTATAATTTCATTTTGCTTCATTTCATTACATTCCATTTAATATTATTTCATTTCATTTCATTTCATTTTATTTCATTTTATTTCATTTCATTTCAAATTATGTATTTTATTTTTTTTATTTTATTTTATTTTATTTTATTTAATTTTATTTTATTTTATTTTATTTTATTTTATTTTATTTTATTTTATTTTATTTTATTTTATTTTATTTTATTTTATTTTATTTTATTTTATTTTATTTTATTTTATTTTATTTTATTTTATTTTATTTTATTTTATTTTATTTTATTTTATTTTATTTTATTTTATTTTATTTTATTTTATTTTATTTTATTTTATTTTATTTTATTTTATTTTATTTTATTTTATTTTATTTTATTTTATTTTATTTAATTTTATTTTATTTTATTTTATTTTATTTTATTTTATTTTATTTTATTTTATTTTATTTTATTTTATTTTATTTTATTTAATTTTATTTTATTTTATTTTATTTTATTTTATTTTATTTTATTTTATTTTATTTTATTTTATTTTATTTTATTTTATTTTATTTTATTTCATTTTACTTTATTTTATTTCATTTCATTTCATTTAATTTCATACATAATTAGGACTCATTCATGGGTTTTATTCATTAAATTGATAAGTGTGCCTATTTTGATATAATAAAAGGTGTTTTTTTTAGAGGTTTGTTTTTTGAATAGAGATAAAACTGGCATTTTATGGTCAAATCTGGCAACTCTAATGTCATTTATGTTCACTTTGGTTTGCCATTTCATCATGAACAGGTTGACAAAAGAACAATGCTTGCAAATCGTGCAAATTTATTTCGAAAATAATGGTTCAGTTCGCGAAGTTTACCGCAAGCTCCGTCCATTTTATGGTCGACATAATCGTCCATCAGAGCAATTAATTCGGTGAACCATGGATCGTTTTCGCACTACGTTTACTCTATGTGATAATACGCATCCGCAGAGACGTCGAACAGTGCGCACCGAAGAAATAATTGCCGCTGTAGAGCAAAATGTTGAAGAGGACCCGAATGAATCGATTCGCCACCGTGCACAGCAATTGGAGCTTTGTCCATCAACTTTATGGAAGATTTTGCGCAAAGATCTTGGCTTGCGACCTTACAAGATCCAGCTTGTGCAAGAATTAAAGCCGCGAGACCATGCAATGCGTCGTGATTTTGGTGTATGGGCCGAAAATGAGATTGATCTCGATGCTGATTTTCATCGCAAAATTTTGTTCAGTGATGAGGCTCATTTTTGGTTGAATGGCTACGTCAACAGGCAAAATTGCCGCATTTGGAGTGAAGAGAATCCACATGAGACCCTTGAGACGCCATTACATCCACAAAAACTGACTGTTTGGTGTGCTCTATGGGCTGGTGGAGTCATTGGGCCATACTTCTTCCGAAATAATGCTGGAGAGTCAGTTACCGTTAATGGAGACCGGTATAGAGCCATGATAACCGACTATTTTGTTCCCGAATTGGATGGCATGAATGTGGATGAGTTGTGGTTCCAACAAGACGGCGCTACATGCCACACAGCGCACGTCACAATCGATTTATTGAAGGAAACATTCGATGAGCGCGTAATTTCGCGGAATGGACCTGTCAGTTGGCCACCAAGATCGTGTGATTTGACACCATTGGATTATTTTCTTTGGGGATATGTGAAGTCGCTCGTCTACGCCAACAAACCAGAAACGTTAGGGGACTTGGAAGCCAACATTCGTGGCGTTATTGCCGACATACGGCCCCATATGCTCGAAAAAGTGGTTCAAAATTGGACCTGTAGAATTGGCTTTATTCGAGCCAGCCGCGGTGGCCACATGCTCGAAATCATATTTAAACATTAATGGCATAAAATTATCCTTCCAATGATGGACATTAAAACGATTTTCTTGTGTTTTATTTCAATTCGAAGCTCTATACCTCTAAAAAAAACACCCTTTATTTTGCTTGCAAGTTAATACCATTTCCATAATATTTTTATCTAGAAGTCAAGAAGATATATCTCACCCGTTATCAACAACAAGTTTGAAAAAAACTTATAGCAAATTACCACCTCATCATATTACCATAATTGTGCCTTTAAAGCAAAATAAAATCACAACGCTTTACACCAGTGATTTTTTAAAGCAGGTTCCCACGTTATTATCTACCAATGTAAAAACCAATGCAACTATTTTATAGTTCATCTATGTGCGATAAATTATCTCATCATAAATATCACATGAGCAAAATACAACAGCAAACTCGTTGCCGCGTTTAGTTCAACAATTGGCAACACTTTTAACACCTTCACTCGCTGCGGTATAGTGATGTTGATAATGATGCCTTCGAGTCGAAACCAAACCTCAAACCCCAACCGCTATGATGAGGACCAGCCAGTGACGGTGGCGATCATTAAGTCAAATCATTTTTCACATTTACCCCAACGTTAAGGCGGCATCGATCGACAAATCAAAAAAAAAAAAAAACAGAACAGAACAGAAAACGTAAATCCAAAAAACCAAAATTGGTAAATTAAACTCACGATCAATGCGGCTCATTTTGCCAGGAGATCCCTAAATTCAATCTTACTTGTCCGTATATGGCCGCAGAAGTAATCAAATCAACACCTTCATTCAAAACAATAAAACCGCAGCGTAATTCTTATTATCCGTATGCTTTTTTTTTTTGGAAATTGATGAAAAAATTGATACCAAATTGGGGGTAACAATTTAAATGAGATAAATTGTAGCGTGATCAATGGATGAACGATGATAAAATCTTCATAAGTCGCCCATCAGCTGGACATCATTAGTCGGGCACTTGGCATATGGCAGACAGCAGCAACAATCTGGCAACACTTGAAGTGATTTGGAAGTCTAATTTGTCATTTAAAGGTGCAAGTCGTGTGAGTGTGCATGCTGCACGACCCATCGATGGCAGACCTATTGGCAAACTAGGGAACCCCAAAATTACTTTGAGTTCTGTGTCGGCCGAATGCGCATTGTTCATGCTGCTCAATGGCTGTTGGAATGAATTAGTTGGGCAAAACATAAATTGACCTGCAATTGATTCGATTTCAGAGTAAAATGGCAATTTTGATGCTGCACACACAGCAATATTTGTTATTATATCGATATACTTTTCGAGATTCGTTGAAGTAAAGGATATCAAATTCGCTTGTCAATTATTCAAGAACAAATCACTAACGTAATAATGCACGCGATTAGAAAATTGTCGATTTCGAAAAATATAAAGTTTATCGGAAGCAAAATATTAGGTATTGCAAATATATGGATAAGGGCGGTCTATAAAAATAAAAGTATATCCTCCAAAATTAAATGAAGTTAAAAATTAACCTTGGTGTTGAAAGAACATATACAAAAATAGATACAGGTAGTCCCCGACTTACGACCGTTCGACTTACGACTATTCGCACTTACGACCAATTTTTTTTTCAATTTTTTTCATAGAAAATGCTTAATGCGGGGAATCCCTAAAATATGTATATGAGAAAAAATTAAAAAAAAAACTGTAGTATGTACAAGGATTCGATTTATTTCAGTACAAATAATACGTTTGTTTAAGTGAATAATTTTTTATCATCCCAAAAATGGCTGGAACTAGTAGTACAGTATGTATGTAATATTTTTCTTTAGTTATTTTTTATGAAACTCGACTTACGACTTAATCGACTTACGACCGATGACTAGGAACCTATCTCGGTCGTAAGTCGGGGACTACCTGTATATTTTTTTACCAAATAGACTCTGACGGAGCTTATATTTAAATAAAACTACAATATTTATACCCTACACCGTGGGTATATTCACTTTGTCATTTCGTTTGTAACGCATAGAAGGGGGCGTGGTAGGCATAGAAAAGTGTATATTTTCTTGATTAGCGTCAGCATCTGAGTCGATATAGCTTTGTCTGCCTGTTTGTCTGTCTGTTTGTCTGTCTGTCTGTTTGTCTGTCTGTTGAAATCACGTTTACGTAAAAATTAAGCAAGCTAATTCAATGAAATTTGGCACACAGGGCACACCTTCTTGCAACCTACTAGCATATAAAAATGGTTCACGGCCACGCCTACTGCCTATACTATATGTAATTATACCCAAGTCCATTTTGAAAAAAAGTTGCTGCGATTTTGATGAAACTTGGTGATTTGGTCAATATGAGAACAACATTAAGATTAGGCTAGGTCATAAGTTTGCATAGGCTCTTAAAGGGGCGTGGCACAGCCCTAAATTTATATTTTATAACGCCATAGCTCGTAAAACGTGCAAGATATTGCGATGAAATTTGAAACGCGGATACAGATCTTATATATCTTTAATTATGCATAAAGTGGACGAAATTCTAAAAGTGGGCGTGACACTTTTTAACAATTGGAAATTTGGATTTTGCATAACTCCAAATTGGAATATACGATTTTCATAAAAAGTAGTCATCAATACAAGTTACGTCAGTGTTCTGGAAAATTTCATTGAAGGGCGTGTCACAGCCTACAATATTTATAAACGTTCTAATAAGTGAACTAACAACGCAATCGATATGAAGTTTAATATGGCAGATATATTTATTTGCTAAAAGGTGTCTTCTTGCAAAATTTTGGCACAATAGTGCCGGTGGTGGCAAAATACGTTTAATGCTATAGATAATGAGCTATGAGAGTGATCTTAATAAAATTTTTTGTAGAGGTGTCGGTTACTATAAGCTTTTAAATTAAATGAAATTTGACAAGATTGCATCAGTGAGCATGGCACCTCCCACATTAAAATAAAGTGTAAAGTGCTATTTTAAGTGAATTGTTGGAGCAATTGATCTGAAATTTGCTGTAAGTGGCTTACTGGCTATAAGGTATATATATGAGTCAAAGGCTGGCGAAATAGAACCACTGGGCATATCTATCGAAATATATTAGCAATCATACTGAACTTTGGCTTAAGAGGTTTTGTTTATAGAAAGTTATTTCTGGTTCAAAATTGGACTCGATTGTGATAGTGGGTGTGTCACCGCCCTAAATTTTGAGGATAATTAAGGCTTATATCGCAAACTATACAAGCTATTTTGCTAAAATTTGGTGTGTGAATGTCAATCACGAATATAATTTATTGAACCAAAATTAGGGGGAGTTGTAGAAGTTGGCATGGCATATTTCAACTTTTTAATTTCTTTTCGATTTTTTTTAACATTTTCCATTGTTTTTTTTTAACTTTTTAACTTTTCCCAATATATGTAATAAGTATTTTTTTCACATTTTCAACCTCTTTCAACTTCATTTGACATTTTCTTCAGTTTTTGGACTTTTTCATGAATTTTGAATTGTTTCAACATATTTCAACCTCTTGCAACATTTTTCGACTTTTTCAGTTTCTTTCAACTGTTTCAAAACTTTTCAACCGCTTTGCACCTTTTTATATTGTTTTCGATTTCTTCAATCTTTTCAACGTCTTTTGAGAAGTACTTTCAGTGCATTGTAGGGTATATGAGTTTCGGGCTGGCCGAAGATAACACCTTTACTAGTTTTAGGTTAATTTTATTTACTCGGACACTGTGACCTTATTTATTTAACAAATTATAGAAGATGCGAACTTTACTTCAACCCAACTCTGACAAATCTTGTGTCGTTTTGACCAAAAGCTTAATGTTTTTTCTCCTCTACAATTTTGCAGCTTGAGGTTCGGAAATTTTGTTTTAAAATTTAAAAATATTAAAATTTTCAATTCTATATCTTAATCTTACTATCTTAGTCGATACCAGTGAAGCAAAACTAATAAATATACAAATCAAGAATCAAAGATATATCTATTTTTAAATATTTCGTTATCTATTGGCAGAACAGGATCTCAGCACAGACAAAAATTATAAACAGAACGATTCTTTCAAGAAATTTGTTCATAAAATCAACGGCTTTAATGGTATTCGGTTTTTTTTTATAACTAGAGCTCTCCCAGTGATTGAAATTCAACCATCAAAGTGACAAAACAACAACTAAAAATACTTTTTGGCATTATAAGGCTGATATAAAAACGAGTTGTTTTTGTCACCGTTCCGAAATCATCCTTAAAGTTCGGTAGATTAGTTTAGCTGTGAAAACTTTTTCCATGTTAGGTGTGACATACCGCCCATTTTCATCAAATATCTGTACTAAAGATTCAGTCTATCTCCTTTCGAAATTTCATCAAAATTGGTGGAGAACGTTTTTCCTATTAAGTGCGGCGGCACGCCCGCTTTAAGAGCGGGCCTAGGCAGACCCGTACCAACTTTACTATGCGTTGGGGTGGGAGGGGGTGGAGAAGTGCGAAAAACCAGGTTTACTACACTTAACGTATTCGTTTAAAATTTTTCTTTTTCTGAACCAACTAAGTATTTAGCAGTCGGCAAAAAAATATATACAAAAAAACTTCACTCCCGGTTTTGTATTGAAAATATTAAATTCTTACAATTTTTCCATATAGAAAATCATATTTTTAAACTGACTAAATTGCGATATTTGTAGGTCGGGAAGGTCATTTTATTTTCGCAAATTACACACATCAATATTCAAAAAATTGTTATGGTTTTAAAAGAAATCATCTACATTAATATTCTTCTTTTATATACACGTACTAACACTTAAAGAATTAAGATTTTGCTTTCACCTTAAATCTTTCAGGCATTAAAATTGTGCTCCTTTGCCACCATAAATTGGCATTTAATTTAATTCAGTTTTAATTTTCTTCTCCATATTTTCTGGCCAAGCACCCCCACAGCGTTATTTTCGATCAAAATATTGAGTAAATCCGAAAAATTATCATTGCCGTAAATGATGATGACGGGCTGATGGCTGTGTAACTTTCTTAGTCAGTCGGTGATGGTGTTAGTAGTGATGGCACGCTGTGTCCTCAGATGATCAAATTGATTCCAATTAACACTTGCCACCGCCAGGGTTTTTGCTTCTTCCTCCTTTTTTTTTCCAATTTTGGGCAATAAAACCACCAACAACTAAAATGACATAAAGTTTATTGCTGTTATTATTATTGTTGTTGTTGTTATTTTCTTTTTTTTATTCACCCTCTCTCTATTCCCCTTTATATAACTTATGAGCTATATTGCAATAAATCGTGTTACCAATCGAATTGACAAACGCGTTGCTTTTGTACAAATAAATGCGGCTTAACTGTGACGACCCGCTTGCTTGCCAGTATGCTGACTGGGAGAGTTTGGAATTCGCCTGCGCAACGGTTCCAATGGACTTGGGGGCTTACTCAATGTGCTTCCTTGCGATCGTTGCGTCTGTGCGCTTCGTGCAAAATGATAAATACGAGTCTTCCATAATTCCGCTTGGCATTCAATTTCGTTTTGTGTGACACATAAATTACGAATTAACGCTTTAAGCAGTGGAACGCGCAAATGCAACGCGCATGCGTAAAGTTCATTTGTTTTGCTATCTCTTTTGCTTGGTTTTGTCTCTTTTTTTTAGATATTTTGTATAGCACTTGGTGTAACAAAAGTTTAAGCTCAACGAAAATCTTTTGTGATTTGTATTTTGGAAGATAGAGAGCTTAGGCACTGATGAAACTTACTTTAAACTTACAAGAAAAATTGATTTTAAAATTTTGATCCTCTAACGCAAACTTCTTCCATAACGAAGAATTCCCGGGAACTTATTTTTTGATATTCCATACATATATCTAAACTGTCCATAAGTCAATCTTGTGTCTATAATTTTTCACGTTTTTTACATCAGTTTTTAGATATTTGCGAAATATTTTTTTTTTCCATACAAAATTATTTGATACGCATACAAAACTTTGTTTGAAATATGTTGTTAAAAATGTTTTTTCCTTATAGAAGTTATGTTATAGTGCACAATGGTACTACATGCAAGTTCAGTATACAAAGCTTTTACCTGCGTCGTATACCTCTTCTATACATAATTAATACCGATGCGATGTTTTAGCCATCAGGGAATTATTTTTTTCAAAAAATAATGATTTGGTTTTTTGTATCATTTTACAATCTGTTCCCACAAAAGAGAAAGGATTTCTCGATATAAGATATTTTTGTTTCTTTACACATAAAAAAAAAAAATTTATTCAACACAAGAGTAGCTCCACGCAAGGTAATTTACTTAAGTGGAATAAATCTGGAGATATGGGTGGCACCAATACCGATGATGGAGTCAGTGGTTTCTGGAACAATTATCATGTTTCTCAAATGAGTTTTTAGGCTACTCATTTGGTGGTGCTTCAATTTTGGTCTTGCGCAATTTCTTAATAAGAGCGATAGGTTTACGTTTAAGCCAACGGAAGAACTTCGGTTGTCCAACCACTTCAATTCGACTAATTGGTTGTTGAGCATATCCAACAATTGGTTCAAGTCAGCCATCTTGACATTTCTAAATTACACAAGGAAAAAAAATCGTTGATAACTCAGAAGTCACATTGCCATTAATAAAAATTAAGTTATATCTGGAAAAGTGCACTACCCAGGTCAAAAATATGTGGCGTAACCTCTTAGGTGGTATTATGGTGCACTAAAATATGCATAAGAAAAAACATTTTGTAAAGTATTTTTGAAAAAAGCTGCTATTTAAAAATGAACTAATTTTTTTTTGACTTAACAATAGTAGGGGACCCCATGATGCTTAATGGCAATTTTACTTTGCAGCGTCGCTGCAACCCATTAAATTTAGAAAATTCGATGAAAGAAACAAAATAAGTTTATATCATGTGTTACTTTTCACCGGTGGGGCGCGGCCTCAAAAAAGTAAATAATAACATTCACTTGAAAATACTCGAGTTCGTCAGATATTGATGGATAGATATGCTCCACGTATCTCTGATGACGGAGGTATACTAATCTGCCAGTTAGGATGGGTGGGGAGGGGAGGGTGGCCGTATGGATGGGTGAATAAATGGGAGAAAAAATCTACTCGAGCGCCTCAGATATTCAAAGGAGATGTTAAGTGATCTCGAATGAAGCTCACATTCAAAATACTGTCAAAAATTTAACATAATCGTACGTTATCCGTGATTTCCTGAGGGTTGGTTTGCTCCTACGATATTCCAAAACCGTTTTGCATTTTTTTATTCTTTCCGACATAAGTTTAATAATTTTTTGAGAAGTATTTTGTCCACAAAGCACACATTTCATAATATTGTCACCCATCGTCATAGCAGATATTAAATTCCCAAAAATTAATTCACAAAACTTAAAACATAAAAAAACAAGCCGGAGCGTTGTATGTACATATTATAATGGCACAAGTGCTGTGATCAGCTGTGATGCCCTAATGACGGAAAGTAGACGGTGGGGAGAGATAGAGAAAGAGTGTGAAGGAATACATGGTTCACTGCAGCTGCACGCGCTAAACTTTACTAACGATTTATGTTATTTTATCTTGTGGAATTCGGCAGATTATATTTTTCCCCTTATCCTTGAATTATTTCCTTCAAAATAAAACAAATTTGACCGTGAGGCTCGAGAATGTCGAGATTACGTTTTTTTTCAAGTTTGTGATCCTCCCACTCCCTTACGTCAAGTTCAAATCGTCAGATTATTGAAATGCACTTTTTTGAGCATGTAATTATCCCACCATACCTTAATCTGAAACGCTCGAGCATTTCCGGCTGTCGAATTTTTTTACTATTCAGATCGGCAGCACTAC
The DNA here is from genome assembly GCA_963680825.1 of Meiosimyza decipiens. Taxonomy (NCBI): domain Eukaryota; kingdom Metazoa; phylum Arthropoda; class Insecta; order Diptera; family Lauxaniidae; genus Meiosimyza; species Meiosimyza decipiens. The sequence continues at coordinate 32,747,072 of OY804259.1, forward strand.
ACGAGCGGTCCTATACAGAGCGAGAGCATTCAATGGTTATACATAAGTAGTTCTCATTATATTGTTAAAAAATAATATTTTGTGACATAATTTAATTTTTAACATATTTCTGATTCCGCTCTTGCTTAAAGCACGACAACACCTTCGTCAACCATTTTCACATCCCTAAAATAAGCTATTTATTTATATCTAAGTGATATTATAACTAGTCACATTTTAGTTGGATGAATTTCGCAATGAAAAAACCTTTTATATCAACAAATTTTGTGAAAACATAACAAAACTCCTATGTGAGACAATATTGTCACCACCAACCATACTTATAAAACCTAGGTAATTTTGAGAAAGCCGATTTTTAATTGCAAAAAAATGGTTTAATTTTCTCAAAACTGAAAATAAAATCCAACTGTTTCACATGCCTAATGTCATATGAGATACATTCAATGGAAATGCATTATATTATAATTATATAATACATATAATTATATTTTTTTTCCAACTTTATTTACAATCTGCCCGAAAGCAATAAGCAAATTAGAAATAAATCAAATAAAATAACAAATAACAATTAATTTTTTTTTATATTTCTAATAAATGAAATTATAAAATGAAATATTTACTCTTAAATTAAAATAAAAATGGCAAATCTAAGACATGTCGCCTCTTAACTCGTCTACTTTCATCTGTATCGTCTAGTAATCATATGACCAGAATATTTGAGTGATATCTAATTCTTTCCAAGTATCTTTCACTGAAACGAACGATCTCATCTTCAACCTTTGTTATCCTATAGTCTCTATGAATTATTTCATTGGAACAAACCACGGTGAATTTAAAATTGATCTCAGATTTGTTTCGAAATCTCTGCAAAATTTCAATGTCCGAGTGACTTGACCCAAGGCTTGTGCAAAATAAATCGATTATCAAATTTTTAATATATGTAAAGGCTAAGATCGATTATCGTTTTTCGCGATATTTTTTTCGATAGCTTTTGGCGATATTATTTATTTTGATATATCGTAGTTCGATTTTATTTTTCGACTATCGAATTTCGATATGTTTGTTTAAAGATTGCTCTGTATTCAATTGTATATTACTCGAGTGCCCTAGCCTAATACGGAAATTATCTTGTTAAACTCAAATAAATTCAACTGTGAAAAGCTACACCATCTCTGTGATGACAAAAATGCTGAGATTGCGCGATTTTACAGGACGCCACATGGATATTGCATCATCTTTGGCACAAGCATCAGTGTTTTTACACATACACGACAAATTAAAGTTGATAAGATGTTTAATTCATAGCAAATGGAAGTTTACGTAGAGTTCCATTGAGGAACTTTCGTAAAATTCTGAGTTTGATAGCTCCTTAATTTGGAATCCAAAAAAGTCGTCGAAATCGACAAAACAAAAAAAGATGTTAGATTAAAGTGCTATCCCCCAAAATGCATATTTCCATGTCTCTGGGTTATTTGCAGTTCAGCAGCATGCATCCTTACCCAATCAGGATCTCAAGTGCGCTTGGGTATATAAGCATTCCCAAGTTAGACACAATCAGAAAAGACTCTGAAACATGATTCTTACAAGTTTCCCAAAAAACTCATTGTTTGGTGTGATTCACGTATATACCAGAATATTTTGCGACGACAACCCTCGCTTTGTACTCCCAAAAGTTCGCCTAAAACTAAAACAAAAGGAAGCGGCTTCTGTCCTATTGGCTATGAACCACATTTGGTGGATATGCTAGAGAAGGATATACTGCAACGGAATCCGGGAGTTAAATGGATTAATGTTGCTGGGCTCAATGAACCCAAGACCATCAAGAAGCAGTTGTGCTTCCCATAATTATGTCAGATTTCTTCAAAGGCATACGCCGACAATGGCGTGACGTACATCTGTTTGGAACTCCAGGCACCGGCAAGACAATGATGGCTAATCAATTGATGATGGCATCAAGTTGAGACTTACGATTAAATTTTTATATAGTGGGGATTCGGATGCCATTTTTTGCATTTTAATTTATTCAGCAAAAATATCGAATTTCGATAATCGATATATCCAATATATATTTCTAGATATATTTCGATACGGTTTGGAAATATCGATTATCGATTTTCGATAATATTTTTTTTTGCCCAACCCTACTATACACCACACCTGAATACCGTATGTCCAGACTGACTTAAGAATAGTTTTACAAAGCATTATCTTATTTTCTATTGAGACGTCACAGTTTGGATCAAGCATCCAATACATTTTTCGGGACTTAAGCTGTTAATATTTTGTTCTCATGTTGTCTTTCCAAGTTAACTTCTTGTCCAAATGAAATCCCAAGTATTTTACGAGAGTCAGTATTATTTAATTTAGTTCTAGGGGAATCCTCTCTTCTTAAGGTAAATGCAATATATGCAAATTTATCCGAATTTACATTTTGTAAGGCATTTTTCAAGAGCAGAGCAGAGATATATTTCTGCATATCCCTGGTAGTTTCAATTATTGACTTGATAGATGCCATGAGAACTGTATTATCGGCATAAGTTGATATGGTAATTGCTTTAGCGATAGGTATATCTGACGTGCATATTGTGAACAATATCGAACCAAGCACATGCCCTTGTGCGATCCCGGCTTTAAATTTGTTGGGATCTGAATACTCTTTTTTAATTTTTTCAAAAAACATCCTTTCCAATAAATAACATATGACTTGGAAAAAAGGAATAAGTAGCTAGAAGAAGCTTTTTTATATTATAAAAAAATTCATCGTGCCAGACTCTATCAAATGCTTTCTGTACATCTAGCATCTCTAATATTTTGACTACTCCATGACATTGTTCTACCGTTTCATGCTTATGACAAATGCCGGATTGATGGTCTGGAATAACTTTGAGATCAACCGAACTGGCAATAGCCTTTTGAAAAGTATTCTCTTAAATAGTTCCGAAAAAGTTTCCATTATTGGGCGATAGGAGGATAATTAATTTTCCAGTTTTTCGGTATTATCTTTATTTGGGCTATTTTCCACAACAAAGGAAAGTAGGTAAGTCTTCAAATAACATCAAAAAGAATAGCCTAAAACAGTACACTCTTCTTTGATAGAGATATTACTACAAGTGAATAAATTTGATCGTATCCAGGACATTTTTTTCCGGAAACCTTTTTTATTTCACTTCTGACTTCAAACGGAGAGATGTGTTTTATGGGAAGTTCCATTTGACATGGAGCCTCCAAAAAACACTTAACATCTTCTTTGTCTTCTTTGCAACAAAAGTTAAATGGTTGAAATATATTTTTTAGGTGAAGAGCATATCCTTCAGCTTTAGTTTTATCACATCTGCACCATATATTTGCATTATCTTTGATTGGAAAATTTCTAGTCACCGGTTTTTTCAGATATTTAGTAGCTCTCCATAAGGAGCTTTCATCGTTCTTTCTCGAATCCAACCCATTTAAATAAATATTAATGGACACATTTTTATATTCTCTTCACCGATCTTTTAAGTCTTTTGTAGCTTTATTAAAATGTCTTTTGTCGTAAAGATTTCGATGTTGTCAATTTTTTTCAGAATCGACGTTTTTGAAAAATCAAAGCTCTAATATCCGCAGAAGTATGTGAGACTCGAGTAGAAGTTTTTATTTTAAAATGTGTTGATGATCTTAACGAATTGTTATCTCATTATCGTTATAGCATTATCTAAGTCCGTTGTTGTTTGTATGGATATCTTAAAGTCTAAGGACCTATACGCGCATTGCTGGAATGAGTTTATGTCTGTTTTAGTTGTAATTAATTTAGTTTGTTTTTGATTTTGAAGTTTTAAAAATCGTTCTTTTTTACAATGTCGGCAATATTTGAGAATAAATTTTAGAGTATCTAACCCTAGGGGTCGTAACACCTCCCACAAATTTATTGATGTGAAACCTTTTTATCTCTTATTGATTCAGTGACCTTAAGAGAATATAATTGCATTTCATTTTAAATAACAATACACAATTTGTTAGAAAAGTGGATTGGCTTGGAAAAATGATAATGGTTCATCACATGCGTAGAAAGTAAATCATTTCATTAACATTTCAATGAAGTTTTCTAAGGTATTGTCAAGTAGAAAAACTTGGTGCAAGGGGATTTTATGACACAAGTGCCGTCCTTAAAAAACGGCATAGGCGAGAAAAATGCCATTTGTTCACTCTATTTATTTATTAGTTAGCGCTTACCATAGAATTAAGCAAGCACAATTCGGTCAAAAACATACGAAAATCGAGATTGAATCGTTCGCAACCAATTAGTGGATTTTTTTGATGATGCTCTTCTGGCATTGGACTTAATTTAAATTTTATTTTTTGATCATTCCTATAACACAATCATCTTTTCACCAAATGTTCATTAAAATAATAAATTTTTTGTTGACATTATTCCAGTATATCCTCTCCTATAACTAAATATATTTACAATGCCGTTTTGCTTAAAGTCCAACATTTTAATACATAAATTTACAGTTTGTAAAGAAGTTTCTTAAAATTATTGCATATTTTGAAAGTAGAAAGACCATCACACCAAAAAACCAAGTTGGAAAATTTCGCTATGAAATTTGTGTTTTTCATTTGGTCACAGTTTTCACATTCCTATTCTCATATCAGTTAGTAGGGAATCTTCTTCTACTTGAGAGTACAAAACCAATGTACCACATGTTAAATTACATTTGGTCAACAACTGCACATTCGATTTGGAGAACCACGTACATACATTCCTACAGCATCCACACAGAGCTTGAGAAGTATTTGTGGACATTTTTCAATCTTTTCATGATGAAGACTAAAATATTTTATAGCTTGCGTTAATGCGCAAAATACCAGGCTGGGTGGTAGGTGGCATAGTTTGTTACAGCAGATCGTGTTGTGTTGCTGGCTGGTGAGAAACTCAGATGGCGGGTGGCAACATAAAAGCAACCAAAACAAAACATAAGAACTTAAGACAGGACCAACTAACTATCCGTGCACAGAGACCAACTGGTGAGGTGTTGTTTGGTGAAAAATTATGATGAGGGGCGCATGAGACTCTTTATCAGCCAGAGTCATGCCATTAGGCACAACTATTTTCCAAGTTGCCATTCACCATGGGTGGTCCTGGTTGCACCACAGAGAACAGTGTTGCCAACATTAGATATTTGCTGTTTGTCAATTTGTACCAAAGCTGTGCAAAAAGTTTCGCTAAAAAAAGTCGGTGTAAATTATTAGCAGAAAATTATTTTTGCAATTTGACATATTTAACTTGTTTGGCACGGAGTGCGAAATATAATTGAAAACAAATTCCCATTGCTTAATTTATGTGTTATTTAATTGAAAATTTATTGAGCGACATCATTTGTTAACATGGTAAATTGTATTCTCAAGAATCTTGTTGTAATTTTAGTTGAGTTCAATATCGATACACAGCACCTCTTCAATGATTTTAAAGCTGCTAACAAAATTGCCAAATGGCTGAAGGGGTGATGCAATAAGAGCTTTCTACTTTGTTTTCTAAACAAAATACATAAAGTTTAATGTAATGATGCAAACTTTTAGTTGGAATGAGTTATTTCGTTCAAATGTTGCCCACGAGTAGTTCTTAAATGGTCCAACACTTTCGAGCATATTGACCGGTATTCCTTGAATAACACGATTTATGTTGGTTTCCAAAGCGTCAATAGTTTCAAATTTGTCGACATAAACAAGTGATTTAACATATCCCCAAAGAAAGTAATCCAATGGCGTCAAATCACAAGATCTTGGTGGCCAATTAACTGGACCATTTCTTGAGATGCTGTTTTCATCGAACTTTTTCCTCAATAAAGCGATTGTTTCTCCAGCTATATGGCATGTTGCGCCATCCTGTTGAAAGCAGAGGTCGGCTACATCAATATTCTGAATTTTTCGCAACAAAAATTCATTGATCATTGCTCTGTAGTGAGCACCATTGACCGCAACACGGGCTCCATCCGCAGTTTTGAAGAAATACGGTCCGAAGATGCCTCCTGCCCATAAACCACACCAAACAGTACATTTATTGAGATACATTGGAAGCTCTTGGATTGCTTTTGGTTGTTCATCGGCCCAAATATGGCAATGTTGCTTGTTAACGTTGCCGTTGAACCAGAAATGAGCTTCGTCGCTAAACACAATTTTTCGATAAAACAATGGATCAATTTAAAGATGTTGTAAGGCCCACAAACCGAAATTAAAACATTAACCAATATAAATTCTTGTACGAGCTGCAGAAATTTTCTGAAAATTACGGCCTGTATGCACTTTGGTTGAATGATGAGTTTCCAATAGTGTAAAATTGGTTCGAAATTTGGTGATGGTGTTACGAATAGTGCGCTCAGTTGGACGCTCATAACGACCATAAATGATGTCAAAGAACTTCTCTAACTGATGACTGATTTTGGTAGTAAGTTTCCACAGTTAATAAATGTTGTTCAGGAGTAAGTCTATTCATGATTGAGTCGTATTGAACACTGAACACAAACGTCATATGTACAAGCCATTTGACACATCACAGCTGTTAAAAGAAACCAGTTGGAATTGGGAACTCGTATTGAATCACCCTTTATAATCGGCCATAGTAGAGTTTAAGATCCTAAGATCTATTTCAAAATTGCAACAAATTTCATCTAGATGAAGCATTGCTATGCAGTTTCTTTGCCCTCATCTTGGAGAATGTAGTGCGTTGGATGAAAATAAAGAGGGGAAGCACTATATAAGATGTTTGTGCAGCTGAATTCAATGGCATATACTTTTAACTGAGAAACTTTTATTAGATTGAACACATGGCGAAACGAGTGAGAACGACGAACAACGAAGAGGAAACCTGCAATACAGTAACAAGTTTACATCTGTCCTTGATCTGATACAAAATGCCTTCATCGTTAGCTTTCCTTATGCCTTTGCGGAAACGTCAACTCCACATATGACAGCTTGGTAGAGATAAGAAGAAATGATTCTAGTTTTGGTCTATCGAATCTTCTCTGGTTCAGACTGAATCTGGATAATGGATAGAGTTACGGGAAAGAAGAAGAAACTCTTTGCCACATATTTTGTACTGTACACGAGTACGATATATGACAAAAGCCAAGAAGTTCAAGGGCTACATAATGAAATGGCTTAAAAGGTAAAAATTCATCGATTGCATTGACTCAAATACATCTAGAGAGAATTTCCAATTCAAAGCTGGTAGCTCCAAAATGAAAACGCCACTTCAATATTCATTTCAGAGACCAACTGACTACCAACACCAGCTCACTTGGCCTATGAAATAAAAAGAACTTGGCTATGATCGAAAAAGATTGAAAACTTATTTTCTTCAGGTCATGACCCTGCATGGATTGGTAATCGTTTAAAGTGCCGTAAGTAGTTTTTGTTACTTTAAAAATTTGTTCTTAAAGGTTAATAAATAGTTCTATGAAAGTTAGCAAATATTTTCAACTCTTATTACAGTACGATTGTTTTACATTATTTAATCAATCTTATTTTCTAAAAAATTGCAGTCATCACTCAACCACCCTCTTTTGTTGCGAATAAACGCTTTGTTTATTTTTAATTCCGCACAAGTTGTAATCAGACATTTAAATCCACCCTTGATCCACCCTCAATTTACCCAATTCAAATTTATAGAAGCGAGGGCGTTCGGCTTTTGATACCATGTTTTTTCTGTTCATGTTAAATTGTCGCGTTGCGGTTACATTTGTGGATAAGCATTTAATTTGAGTAGCTCTCAATGGAGTGCGAAAAGAGACTGATTTGACATTATCGGTGGAATGAGGGGTATTCATTCTTAAAGTAACTTCGCATTCATTCCTTTATACAGGTTATAAAATGCAGTAGTGAAGTGATTAGCGCTTGTCATAATGTAAATGTCGTGCACATTTGGTAGAGAATACAACTTTAAAAATCTGAACGCGGTGAACCTAGGAGGGACTATAGCCCTGGACTCCGAGCTTAAGAATGCACCAACATGTTTTATGGAAACGGAAAATCTTCAGCGAGAATCTTCAGATTTTCAATAGCAATACGTGTTAAGGGATAGGAAATAAACTTGAAATGACCTTATATAGTGGTCCCCAATGTAATTTTGTACCTGCGTCATCGAAGCCAGCGATGGGCAAAATACGTAAAATGAGCTAAATGTGGCTCATTTCAATACACACCTAATTTTTTTGAAGAAAAATAACCCAGCAGGCAATTGCACAAGGCCTTCCCCGGAGAAGGCCTGCTAGTACTACTGCGATTGTAAGAGGCCTTCTCTAAACTCATTTTTTATTTTTTCTTATTATGATTTTTGTTTTTAAATATTTACAATCCGTCAATGTTAACAATAAGTAAATTTCATAGTAGTGAAATTTTAGTTAGCAGAATAGTTGCACTTCATTGAGTGTATACTCATGAAATGCTATTATGCCTTACCACAGCAGGCGTGCTGTTATGCCTTCCCACAGCAGCAGTGCTGTTATGCCTTCCCATAGCAGCAGTGCTATAAGGCCTTCCCACAGCAGCAGTGCTATAAGGCCTGATATTAGAAGGCAAAGAAGAAGGACTTCATGTATTTTTTTATTTCATGTATTGCAATGTTTTATGATTCGACATTATTTTTTTGTCATTGGATACGACATCATAAGTAGATAAATGGTTAGAAGTAAGGAACGGTGTGCACGTTGCTAGGCTGGTCTTCTGTTTCCTGTTATGTTAAAGTGGTAGAGTGTTTTGTATTCAATGTGAAATTATAAATTAAGAAAACGTCACAAAAAATAAACATTAACTAGTAAAGGTGTTATCTTCGGCCAGGCCGAAACTCTCATACCCTACACTGCATTGAAAGTACTTTTTCAATAAATGTTAAAAAAATATGAAAAGATTGAATAAGTCGAAAATGATGTAAAAAGGTTCAAAAATGTTGAAAAGTGTTAAAAAAACTGAAAATGTTGAAAATATATGAAAACCATAGAAGAAAGTTAAAAGAAATTGAATAAGTCAAAACATATGAAAAATGCTGAAAAATTGATGAAAAAGTCGAAAGAATAAAGAATATTTTGAATGAAATTGATGGGGAAATGTAAAAGATTGAGAATGTCAAAAGAATATGGGAAATGTTGCAAAAAAATTGAATATAAATAAAAAACACTAAATATGCCACGCCCACTTCTCCAATTCCGCCCACTTTTGGTTAAATAAACAAACCAAACTTTAGCACAATAGCTTGTATCGTTTGCGATATGTGCCGTAATTATTCCTAAACCTTAGGGCGGTGACACACCCCCTGATCAATCCAGTTCAATTTTGACCCAGAAATAGCTTTTTATAAACAAACCCCTTACACCAAATTTCTGTATCATTGCTCATATATTTCGATAGTCGTGCCACATAAGGAATTTTAATTGTATGGCAGCTACCACGCCCACTGTTGCTATTTCGCCAGCTTGTGATTCATATGTACCTAATACCCAGTAAACCACTTACATCAAATTTCAGATCAATTGCTCCAATAGTTCACTTATAATAGCACTTACAGCTTTATTTTAATGAGGGAGGTGCCACGCCCACTGATGCAATCTTGTCAAATTTCCTTTAATTCCAAAGCTTATAGTACCCGACACCTTTACACAAAAGTTTCAGTGGTATCATCTCTAAAATTTTAATGAAAATCGTATGTGCCAATTTGGAGTTATATGAAATCCAATTGCTAAGAAGTGCCACGCCCTTTTCTACAATTCTGCCCACTTTATGCGCAATTCAAGATTCATAAGATTTGTATTCGTGCACCGAATTTCATCACAATATCTTAGACGGTCTACGAGCTATGTCGTTATAAAAGTTAAAATTTAGGGCTGTGCCACGCCTTTTTAAGAGCCTTTGCAAACTTAAAACCTAGCCTGATCTTAATTTTGTTCTCAGCTTCACCAAATCACCAAGTTTCAGCAAAATCGCAGCAACTTTTTTTCAAAATGGACTTGGGTATATTTACATAGAGTATGGGTAGAAGACGTGGCCGTTAACCGATTTCGCTTATTTTTATATGCTAGCAGCTTGCAAGAAAGTGTGACCTGTGTGCCAAATTTCATTGAATTAGCTTGCTTAGTTTTCCCGTAAACTTGATTTCAACAGACAGACAGACAGACAGACAGACAGACAGACAGACAGACGGACATACAGACAGACAGACGGACGGACATAGCTATATCGACTCAGGTGGTGACTCTGATCAAGAATATATATACTTTTCCATACCTGCCACGCCCCCTTCTATGCGTTACAAACGGAATGACAAAGTGAATATACCCTCTGTGTAGGGTATAAAAATATCAACGCAAAGGAGGGAGGTTGACGCAAAAAAAAAAAAAAATTAACTAAGAGTCTCACGACGTATTAAGATTTAATTTTTTCAAAGTACTTCTGTGATCCCTTCTACGTTAAGCGCTCTTAGAAGGGCTCTTGCTAAAGCGATGTAGGAAGGCCTGCTTGAAGAGTATTTCTATCAGGCCTGCTAAAGAAGGTCTGTTTTATCAGGACGTTTCATAAAAAAAAGAAAGTAAGTTTGAAAGGAGGTGGCAAGGCCTAAATCTTACCAAGGAAGGCCTGCTAGCTCCTGTCCTTGCCTACTGGGAAGCAAACCAAGCTCGCATATTTTTATTGTTGTGTGTTTTTTTAAAAAATACGCGCTATTTCAACATTAAATTCTCATTGGGATTTGCATTGTTGTTGCATCATTCAGAAGAAAAAGAAGAATGCAAGCAATGCGTACATTATTTTCACAATCATGGTGATTCTTGGAATTGGCTTTTGCTATATTGCAGATAGTTTTTTTTTATTTCGAACTTGAATTTGTGGTAATGTTGTTTCTGTTGTTGTAGCTGTTGTTTTTTTTTTTAGTGGCTCTTGCATCCAAAACTTTGCCCATCTATGGTGTAGGTCACGAAGTGTGACCTGTTTCAAATGTATCCAAGTAGCATTTACTCATTTCTTACACTCTGAATTCTTACCCATCCACAATCTTAATCTTTCAGAACTTTCTAATTGCTATAACGTTTGTTCGATGCAGCTATTTCAGAACCATAACAATCATAGACTATGATTCTTAACGTAAATTTGAAATGGCATTTTGAGCTATTTTTTCCCAGTTGTAAGCTTCGAAGTCTAGGAAAGCCACATTGGCACTAAGAACCAAAATTTACTTGCAACTTGTGAAGGATCCCACAGTCCAAGTTTTGAACAACTATAGATTCCACAAAAAAAGCCTGTATTAACATTTTAAAAATCGGAAGCAGTTATGGTTTCGAACTGAAAGTTTTTCCTCATATTCACGCACGTATGTAGTATGAAGGCGAATTCCAACAATAATAATTTGTAAGAAATACAGAAAACGCAATTAATTAAAATTTCTTAGCTGAATGTTCAAGGCGAGTCAAAATCTCTTAAGATAAAACTCTGAATAAGTCATCATATTAAATAATCTGAAAATCTAACAAACCTTCCCCAGCCACAAATTTGCTTATTAAAACTTACCCACAAACTGTACTAGCAATAAAAAACTTAAAACACCCAAAAATGGTCAACAGTTAAATGACATATCAACTGCCAACTGCAGCCACTGTGTAGTGGAGTTTGGAGTTGGAGTCGCAACAATGTCATCATATGTTGGTCACGCTGTGTTGTCGGCTGACATGAGCTTGATTACCATAATATGCAAAAATGAGCAGCCAACGACATTGAGTTTCATGCACCACAACTGAAGACCAGAATGGCAACCCTTCAAGCCACCGATGAACAAGTTGCGATGTGGTGCGGTGACATTTCAACGCCTGTCAGAATTTATGCGGATAATTTAACCATACTGCCACACACAAACCAACTCACGTGCTTAAATGAAATCCATACCCGTAAGATAACATGGAACAAAGGTTTCGTACACCGTTCATTCAAAGGGGAATAATTAAATATCCCAAATGAAGAAGATTTACATACGGACTAACTTTAAATAAAGAGCGCTTACAAAAGGAGGCATATCCTGAATTTTTGTATCGCTCCATGGTTGGTGCTTTCCAATTAGGGTTAAATTTTTCTCACATTTACATATTTCGATAGATTTGTACTTTAATAAAATTCATAAAAAAAAAATAAATCTCGGGAGATAAAATTTCACTTCACGCATTCATTCATTAATTAATTTAATAATTCAAACAGTTGGGCTCTGGTGTCCAGTTTCACTCAGAAAGAAAAAAAAAAGTTTGTTGAATAGCGATAAAGAGACTTTATACAAAGGGATATTTTAATATCCTTCACAGAATATTCACTTTTTCATTCTGTTTATAACGCATAGAAGGGGGTGTGGTGGGAAAACAAAAGTATATATGTGGAATTTTGATCAGCGTCACCAAGCACCTGAGTCGATTAAGCCATGTCCCTCTGACTTTCTGTCTGTGTACATGACGATTTCGGATAAAACAAGCAGGCTAATTGAATGAAGTTTGGCAGAGTTTTATAGTAAAGTTATTGTTCTTTATAATTAATGTAAAGTGAAAACAGGATAAAATAACAAAAGCTGCAACCATCCCCTCACCTCCCCTCCCCCTCAAAAAAAAAAAACAATAAGAATCAAAATAGAAGCGCCTTAAATTCAGAGGAATGTTTCTAAAACAATTAAACATCAGTTAAATTAACAATTTTGCAGATCTTACAACGTCACTAATGGTACCGAAATTAAGATAGTCTGAATAGGTGGGAGATGCCAGAAGATCCAAAAATTTCATTTGAGTGCCCTTAATATCTACAAAAGTCGCAGTATTGTGCGGGCTATCTCAGAGAAAAACTATCGTGGGATTTTTTTGTTGTGCTTCGGTCACAGTGAATGGCAAAAAGCATTGGCAGATAGTTTGAAGATGATGAAACTTGGAGATAACGTCGAGATAGCTTGACTCTTATAAATATTACGGTTACGTCTAAGAATATTGCAATAAAGCTGCAATGTTTGAAAATTGATTTATTTCTGAAATTCAGTTCTTTGCTAGTCTTTAACGTAATAGGACTTACCTTTACTATTTGAATAAAAAAGTATTTAGTGTCAATATAGCTAAGCCATAAAATGTAGCAGAGCTAAATATTATAATAAGGTAAGAGCTTAAAATGCGGCGATACTAATAGCAAGATATATTGCTTTTATATTCTATCTGTATGGTTTAAAATTTAAGTTTAATTTCTCTAGCATTCTTAAGCTTTGTTTGTAGAATTTTTGAGTATTTTTTTATGTTTTGTGTAACAGAAATCTGTATCCATAGGTACATACAAAGTTTATGCTGATTAAGATCAAAGAGGAATTTTTCGAGGAAAACTTTTATTTTTTCAAGTATTTATTTACTTTCAAGTTGTTAATTTTTTAACCACAAGTTCAAAAAGTTAAATCGTGTTCAGTGCTGGATAAATGTAAAGATATGGCCCCGGGCTAAAAGCTCAAGGAGGCCCCAACCAGCGCTGAATTAGAGTATTTTCTAAGGGTTTCGGTAGTGCCAAATCTCGGACAATGACAATGACAACAGAAGGATTTTTAACTTTAATTTTAGTTGAAACCGTCAATAAGTGAACTGAATGGAGGGAATGGGGGGGTCATAAAAAATACAATGAAAAGTAACGACATGGGGGTGGGGGGTTCCGCGAAATTCTACGTGTCTTCAAATCGTAAAATTGTGGATCGATGTAGAATATATAGAAGATGTAGAAGCTGTTGAACTGGAAGACGAACAATTAAATATAGAGGAAAATATTACTTTAATTGAGGATATACCTTCTTGGATAGATGAGGGAATTCCATTCTTGGAAGAAATTTAAATATTGAAAATTTTTTATTCATTTTAAATATGTTATATCTATTAAAATATAAAATGTAATGTTTTGTGTTTAATATTGTCATTAAACCATGTATTTTATTTTAAAATTCATTAGTAGAAAATATTTTTAAAAATCATGCTGCAACGTAATTAAATAAGGGGAGGAGGGGTTAATAGAGTAAAGTCACGAATCGTCACTATAGGGGGGGGGTAGGGGTTAAAAAAAAGGTTTTTTCGGTCATGTAGTTTATGGATGGCCCCTAAGCCCTTTTCTATTTATTTTTATATCTTTTCCGTTTTTAGTGATCTTCATAAAGTTAAATGTTTCTATTTAATTATAGTATCAAGTTAACTAAATAATATTTGTTTTTATTCAAGTCTAGCTTAAATTTAATTCTGTGATTTTTCATTAAAGATTGTAGTTAAGATTTTGTAATTGCCTTTAAAAGAAAGATATATTCTGATATGTTAATGTTTGCAACTAATAAATGAAATGAAAATGAAAAAATTATAACAACATTATTTCCAAAAATAATTGATCTTCTTTTGTGGTAATCAATATTTTTATTTACGAATTGAAATTTACTATATTACTTATGTCCCCTTTTCAAGTTTTTAGCTCTTGTTTTACTTTATGGTTAACAAAATGTTATTAAGTACAGTACAGCCGCGCTAATCTGGACATTCGCTATTCCGGACTTCCCTGTAATCCGGACATCTCAATGACTCGGCCATTTTTGAAATTTTTCCACTTAATTTCGGACAAAAATAAGTCAAAGTATATTTTAGTTAGCAAATAGACTATTGCAGGAGTTTTTTACGTTGTTTATTTAGAGCAGTGTTTCTTAAAATATTGTATGCACAAACATATGCGCCTCAAATATGCATTATTCATATAGTTTATATTACAATTTAACTTTTATAGATCCATTTTCAAACACTTTAGTTGAAATAAGAACGTAAGTATAGGGTGTCCTAATAAGACTGCACTTTCTTAATATAAAATTAAAAGCACGTATTTCTTGAGCGAGTTGTTATATTGCATTGTAAAGTTCCGATTAAGTGTGGAATAAAATATCCGAATTGATGTTTTCAGGTTTTTGGCGCCACTCTCATTTACAGCAGCAATGTTTTCAAGATACCGATCGGCACGTCGACGCAAGGGCGACTTACTGTCTATAATCGAAAAAGTTTCTTCAAATTTTTAAATCGTTTTTGTAATGGGTTTTCTTAATTATAACGAGTTGTTATTTTCTTAATAATCGGAACAATTATAGGCTACAAATTTCAGAGTTTACACTTGCACGAAAACAAAATGTTCAAAATTTAACAATTGCACTCTTATTGGAACACCCTATATATGTATTTTTTTATTAGAAACTGCATTTTCTGTTTTCTTATTGAATTTATATTTTGTGTAGGCAAAAATTGTAAAATCACTGTTTTGTTATTAAAAGCCGAACCAGATATGTCCCTAATATGAGAATTCAGACGCTGTTTCTGAGTAACTTTTTACTCCATTACTTCTATAAGACAGTACATATATATATGTATTTAGTCTGGCGATATAAAATGTATTGCCTCTTTTATTTTCATCCTTCTTTCTACTGCCCCTCAATATTATATCTCTTACAAAGTCAACTTTTCTAAAAGGAATGTACATGCAAACTTAATGTTTCAATATAAAATTAACAGATTCTAATGCTTTTTATTTTGCCCCATAGCTTATGCGCTTCATAAACTTTTTTTTCACAAAAAAAATCGAATAACTTATAAAGGTTTGGACATCAAACCCTCAAAGATATCGCAGAAACAATGCATTAGTTGCTACAAAAAACAATAAAAAACTGTCAGAATTCAGCAGTTTTTTATGTGCAAAGTTGTACAAGTACCAACTTGCATATGATATACGAATATAATGTCAAAATCCATGACGATATGGGGTGTTGAAAATATTACTACTCATCAATATATGTCATGTCAACTTTTTTTCTAAGGAGAAGCAATTCCAAAAATTAAAAAACTTTTCATGCAAAATAAAAATACTCTCACAGGGAAGGGTAAAAAAAAATACAAATTGAAATTGAATATTTGTGGAAAATATGAAAAAGCCAAATGAATTATACAGTTAATTAAAACCAATAAAAAAAATCATATCCACAACTTATGCCGCGAAGGATAATGGAAAGTTTCGACCCCCTTGGCAAGTGAATTTATCTATAGAGAGAAAAAAAATGAAGTTAATTTCAAATTAAAAATTTTAAAAGGACTTTGCAACCAGAAGTAACTTCCATCGGAAACTTGTGGTAGTATATCATCAGCGAGGCAAAACCAAAACAAGGACCTGCTGCATTACATTCGCAAGTAAAATTTGGTGTTTCAAATTTTTGATTTTCCCCTCAATTATTAAAACAAAAACAACAAAATTAAAAAATTTGCATTTAAATGCAAAAGAAACTCTCAAATAATTTTATCAACACGAAAGCAGTTGACAAAATCAGCACTTTTCCGAAGGAGCAATAGAAAGAAAATGCAAAAGAAAATGGACCATCACGCATAATTCACATTTATCTTTTAGATGAATTTTTTCGCTTGTGATATTTAGGTGTGTGTGCTTGTATGTGTGTGTCACAGTATATGATAATTATTAATCATCTTATGCGCGCGTAAATTTTAAACGCGTCATCGCCATCGTTCACCCTATGCTCGAAAAGCGGAAGCTTGGAGCAAAGCTACAGGATTTCCTTTTTGCTCTGCTGCGTTTGGAAGCAATTTGATTTTTGCTTTTGTTTTAGTTTTTTATGACAGTAAACATTGTTGTTGTTGCTGTTGCATTTCGGTTTTGCTGGTCTAATGAATTTCAACGATAAAGGACTTAATAAATTTTCAAGTTAATTAAGCTCTCTTCAGGAGCGAACTTATTTTGTTATTATTCCAACTGACTAGTCATTCGTTGCCAAGGCTGTACTGTAATGCAAAGTAAACTTCTGAATAAATTTCATTGGCATACTAATTCACTGCAAGTTCGAAGAATTAAGTACCTACTGTTATAATTTGTGGTGGGAGTCATTACTGCCACACCCTGAGGAAGCTTTATATTAAGTATAGAAAATTGATTTTGACGTCATTAAAGACGTTTTAGGCCAATTTCCAAATATTTTTTTTAGCGCCAATTAATGGGAGAAGGCACTTGTGATGGTTAAGAATTTATTACTGAAACGGACACAAAACGATCCCTGCCTTGATTCGGGGCTGCTCATTGTGCTGCCAAAATTTATTTTCGTCCTTTTTTCATCGATTGGTATGAAAAAATTGGTTGAAACAAATGAGCACAAAATGACAAATGACATTCAAAATCCAAAATTAAATGCTATCCTTGGTCCTGGACCGCCTCATGTACAAAACGAACTCATTTCCATAAGTTATGAAATAAAACAAGGAAAGATTTGGACATATTTATTCAATCACATTGTTTGGTTTGGCTCTGCAAATAGTAATCATATGCATTTTACTTTGGAAAGCAGAATATGTTTTTTTACTTTATTCTCACCAAATTTTTTTTTTTATATTTGTTATTTTGGTTCACAGACGCCGTCTACGGCCTCTTTGTTGACACTGCCATTTCAGTATTTTTTTCTCGTTTATCTGAGGTAATGTGGGGAGCAGATACCATGAATAATCGAAAACTCGGATAACACGAGAGAAATAAAAAATTCTAAAATTTTAATGATTTTCTATCCATTTGAAATGATGGATTGAAATATAATCACATAATTACAGTTATACCTCGTTTATGTGGTCTTAGACCAGCCGAGTATTCGCAATATCTCAGGCAACTTCGCATTGATCAAAAAGAATTGCAAGTGATCACTTAATGACGAAACGATTGAGAAATATTTCAGCTAGAAATAAATTTAAGATATCTATTACCGTTAGATTTTCACTTCTGTATACATAATTCAAAATCAATTCTGTATACATTATTCAAGATCAAATTTCACTCTACCATTTCAAATATATAAATATTTTATAATTTAATTTAATTTAATTTAACTTTTTAATTTGATCGTTATATGGTAAAGTTTAACCTTTTCTAGTACATCATTAGAATATAAGTTACAATAAAAAAATAATAAAAATAAAAAGTTCCTAATACTTTAAAACTACTTAATAAAAATACATTACACATAAATGATCAAAATTACTAGAAATTATTAAAAAGAAAGTCAAGAAATATCATCATAGAGGCAGAGAAAGGTATACCAGCTGAGATATATATGTACATATATGAAAGATACAGGTGATTTCAGGCATTAGAAAAATAAGATTAACGTTAACAATTTTTAATTCGTTTTAAAGCAGTTGGCAAAGAATTCCAGAGCCTAAAGGTGCTTATAAAAAAGAATCGACTGGAATTTAAATGGCTGCACCGAGATATAATGTAAGTATGTAGATCACATCCAAGAATACCTCTGCTTCCTTCAGAGATGTGATCAAATCGCCGGATGCTATCTTAGCAGTATTATTGAAAGCATCAGCAAGCTTGTGCTGCAATTGCTAGTTGAGTTTACTATAAACAGCATGGCTGAATGAGATATGGGGTACAATTAATTGAATCACCAGTCTACGTTTAATTTCTTTTGGTGTAAAATCAATGAAAGCTCTCAAGTAGTTAGCGTTGCATATATTTTCCTAACAATGGTATTTACATCATCCACACACGGAAGCCTAGAGTGAAGTATAAATCCCAGGTTTTTAGCTTAACTTACAAACTCGAGATTTACATGGCCAACACATAATGAAGTATACCTAATATAGCCCATTTATTAATGGCTTAAAGATCATGATTAATCGTATAAGTCAGGTTCTCAACAAGACCTAGGGGTTGCGAGAAGTATAACTAGATGTCATCTGCATAGGCATGAACAGTACATAATTTACAAACTGAGAATATATCATTTAAGTATATTCGAGAACAACAGTGGGCCAAGCAACGAGCCCTGAAGGTCTTCTTGAGAGATTAATTTACTTGAAGATGTAGATCCATTCACATGAACTTGCTGCTGTCTTTCACTTAAATCGAAGCGCTATCACTGAAATTAAAAAACGGTTGTAGTTTATTGCATAATACAAAATGTTTCATGCAGTCAAAAGCTTTAGAATAGTCTAATAGGCAAAAAAGGGTTAAGTGATCCCGGTAAAATTGAAGTCGAATATCGTCAGTTATTTTCATCACTGCTATTTGACAGCTGTGACCAGTTCGAAATCCAGACTGAAATGGCAATATGAGTGAAAGTTTTTGTAGATTATAAGATATTTGATCAAACATAATTTTCTCACACACTTTTCCAGTGGGCTTACGGTCTTAAAGTTATTCCGAACAGAGGCGAAGGCAGTCTTAGCAATCGGAAGAACAGAAGAAATTTTCCAGAATGCAGGAGAGGCAACAAAATTAACGTAAAGCTCTGCAAAGTACATATTAAATTTTGCTTTGTTCCAAAAACACAAATAAAGACTTTGTTATTGCAAAAATTTATTCATACCTGGCAGCAACACATTAACATCCAAATACGGGACTAAGAATTAAATACGTACATACGTCCGTATATCCTTATTTCATAAAAAAAAAAATAAAATCGGGACAGCATACTGAAATATAGACACCGTACATAAGATAAATTTTAACAAAAAAATAATACTCATTAACATATTATTGAGATATAACTATATTATAAAGAAATAAAAACAGTTAGATTCACATTAAAATATATATAGTTTTGAAACACTATAACACTCGCAAATAGTGGAAAATCTATTAACTATAAAGATCTATTCGGCCCAAACTTTAAATATTTGCATTAAATTTTCAGAGAGATTCCAGATCCATTCACTCATTGGTCGGATGTGACCATTAAATCTCACTTTCGGTTCATCCGGAATTTGCAAATTGTCTTTCGATTCGCTGTCTTCCATATCGTACGCGATTCGTTCTCCAGAATTTACGAGACGGCTGAGTGCTTCGTTGCCTCGAATGACACGTAGACTCGGTAGGTTGAATGCTGACTAAAAGAGGTTATCTGTAAATAAGTTTGCCATTTCATGCATATTAAAAATTCCAAGCCGTTACATGCTAAAGCAATAATTTCACTTAAGTAAATCGATTTTTAAAACAATCCATTTCGAGAAAATAATCAAATCACAATTTTTGTGAACAAAATTTCAAATCTATGTACTTGACGAGTTATTAAAACAAAAGGCTTTCAATTAAATGATCAATAAGGCAGCTAAGTACTTGGATCGAAATGATATGGCTGAGTGCTATACGTTTTTTGAACTATCGTTAAGGTGAACAAATATTCAGTTTGTCAAACATCACCAATCATATCAATGTGATGTTGATTTCAGATCGATTACTTTCGCCCTTTGTCACTTAGACGATAGAATGCAACTGACTATTTCAACTTAACAACAAAAATATTCCAAAATTGTAACTGGTAAAATTTCTGTTTTTAACTTGATATAGCTACATATATAAAAACAGTGAAATCAGTTTCAAATTAAAAGATATGGCTTCAAACGGAACGGCATTAATTTAAATCTAACCATAAATCAACTAAGTCAACGTATTAACATATGACCAATTTTCTAAGACCTTGCTACGTTTCACTTTTATTTTTCCATTTGGAGCGAAATTGATAATCAAATTCAATTACCACATTCAATTCGTTTTCATGACCCCAACAAAATGAAACACAAATGTACACATGAGTGTACGAGTATACTGCGCAAGTGCAAATGATGATTCTGCGTATCACCCGTACATCAGTGTTGGCATTTTCAGCACATTGGTACTTTTAGTCCAAGAACTTGCTGTAGAAAAGTTGAGTGTATAAGATTACCAGACCAACCACAATTTCCTTGCCAAAACCCTGTGATATTTTAATTAAAAGTGTGATTAATGATGGGTTTCGAAGAGCTTTAATAGAATAAATAGGGCTGTCTTGTCGAATTCTATCCCAAACATGGGTTTCCATCCGTTTTTTTGGCCAAATTTTGTTTAAGTACGTGGTAATCCATATTTGGGATAGGATTCAACAATGCAACTTTTTATATTATATTTAGGCTCTTCAAGCTCTACCATCTCGCATAAATTTCCAGCTGAAATCTTTACTAACAAAAATTGACAAAAAAAGACAGGTTGCATCTCATGTCTGGGATAGGATTCAACAACGCGAATATATATATCCTATAAAGATTCTTCAAGATCTATCATTTGGCATGGATTTCATTACCTGAGTCGATTTAGCTGTGTCCGTCTGCCTCTGTGTCTGGCAAAACAAGCAAGGTAATTAAATCGAATTTGACATGTCTTCTAACAAGCTTCTTGGAATTGAAAATGTGCTAAGTCGGTTCATGGAGACGCCTACTGCCCATACTCAATGCCCGAACCCATTTCGAAATAAGTTGCAGCTATTTTGATAAAACTTGGTGCACATGTGAACAAAATTAGGAATAGGCTTGGTTGTAAGTTTTCAAAGGTTCTAAAAAAGGCGTGGCACAGCTCTAAATTTTAGCTTTTACAACGCTAGTATAAAAGAAGGCGTGGCTTTTTTTAAAAACTGGAAAAATTTGTTTCTATATTACTCGAAATTGAGATCTACGAATTCCATAAAAATTTTAGAGATGATACAAATGCAAGCAGCCATCAATAAAAGCTAAGTCAATTTACTGGCAAAGCTTGTTGTTGGGCGTGGCACAGCCAACAATACTTTTAAAATTTATAATAAGAAAACCAAAAATGCAATTGTTATGAGATTTAACACAGCAAATTAACTTGCTACAAGTTATCTTACACAAAAAGAACAATACCTATGGGTGTGGCAACTCCCATACAAACAAAAAATGTTAAAGGTTATGGTGAGTGTTCTATGAAAGAAACTTTCATAAAATTTAGTGTATAGGTGTCGGTAACTATCAGCTTGAAACTTAAATGGAACTCGACGGGATAGCATTAGTGGGCGTGGTACCTCCCATTTTATCAAGCGTTGTAAGTGCTATTTAAGTGAAATATAACAGCAATAGTTCTGACAGTGAATGTAGGTGGCTTACATGCTTTAAATTATGTCTGAATCACAAGGCGAAATAACACCAGTGGGCGTGGCATCTCTCATACAAGTTAATTAATTTAAGTAGCATATCTTTTTAAATATGTGAGCAATCATACTAAAATTTGTTGTATGAGTGCTGTTTATGAATCAAATTTGTGCTTGATTGTACCTGTGCGGATATCGATTACAAATATAATTTATGGAACCACATGTAGGCGAAATTGGAAAAGTGGCGTAGTTTATTTCGATTTATGCATTTCCATTTGATTTTTTTCCACAATTTCCATAATTTTTCGACTTTTTCAATCTCTTTCAACTTTCTTTAATGTTTTCCACAGTTTTTCGACTCTTCAGTCTTTTTCAACTTCTTCAACATTTTTGAACCAATTTCGACCTGCCCAAAGATAACACCTTAACGAGTTTTAGTACATTTTTGCTTTGAAAAATACGCACGATACGTACAACGGTCTATTTTTTGGTACATTCGGCGCCTCAGTTTCGCCATAGAAAAACTACGCGAGTTCAACAGCGGTATTTTTAGTACATTTGGAGCATTTTCAGTATATTTTCTTCAAATTTCTTTCATAATAATATTTTAGAAAATACTATGTACCTGAGTAAATTTTGAAGGTATATAATGACAAATATATTTGCCATCCAAGAACTACATCTGTGCCTAAGCTCAGTGCATTTCTACATAACCCAAATGCCATCACTGGCGTGCACTGCAAGCTTATGATTTCAATTTGAGTGTGTAAATTAAAACTGAAGTTACCAACCCGAAGTATGACTACAACAATCATATTTATGACTTTTAAAAACCTTACTTGTGTTCGTACAAAAATTTTGCTTTATATCACCCGTAAATAGCCATGAACAACAACAAAACGGCAACAATATCTGTGCCAAAAACTTCAACATAATTTTTGTTTAAGTACGGCGATATTCATGTTAGCTCCTGGTTGGTGGCTGATTGAATTTGTGATTTACAAATTGAAGGTCTACCAGCCAAAAAAAAAAGAAGCTCGATGCTGAGCTACATAAAAAATACCCGCTTACACATACAACACGCATACTCGTAACTTAAAAATTATTGCAAAATGATTACGAGAAATTTTGAATGTTTAATATGTGCTTGGGGCTTAAATTAGAACCTGATTTACACAAATCGATAACAATTATTCGGCAATATAGGCGCATGCGTAACGGAATTCGGACTCTTGTGCGGATGAAAGATATTTAAATTGAATTCGGATCAGAAGTGTTGCGAATGCTGTATGGCTGTTGCATTCAGACCATTTATTTATGGGTACAGTGTTGCTTCATTTAAATGGAAATTGTTGGTTCCATGGCATTTTTCCGTACTTCAGCTAAGCAATGATTTTTATTGTCCGCAACAAGGGTATTCTACTGTATAGATTCTTTCTTCTTAACATAATCACATCACTCATTTTGCTCTCATATTGGCTTGATTTAAATCACGTACAAATGTTAATAATTTTTTCTTTTGCTTATTCGTAATTTCAAATTACCTTCCATAGTAGCTTCAGTTACCATGAACACCATCTTTACTAACCTAACAATCAACACCTGTCGATCGATGAACGATTGCAAAGTACCGAACTGGAGGATCGCGAACTTGAGTGGAATTGCAATCAAGTTACATCTTTTTTTTTTCTCACATCAGTTTTTCTTTCTTCTCTTTTTTTTTTTTTTGTTGTTGTTCAATATTACACAAATCAGCGCAATCTTTTCAAAAAGTTCCTTGATGTTCTACATGTAGTAATTTGTACTTCAACGTACATATATTCGAGTATGTAAGTACATGATAATCCGATCGATCGATTGCGATATCCTTGTGACCAATTCAACTTGAGCATAAAAGCGTCTAGAATGGATCAAATTTTCGCTTTCGTTATAGTCCGGGAGTTAGCGTTGCATATTGAATGGTTTTTTTCATTTCGCTTATTATTTTGGTTTTTCTATTATAAGATTTAATATGGCTAAGAATCGAAGTATGCGTCAGCCGCCAGAATCATGGTGGGACTTGTTGTGAGAGTCAAAAAAAAAAAAAGGTTCCGCTCCATAACTCGAGAAGTAAGCCACATATAGAAATATCTATTCGGAACAATGGTTTTTTGAGGACAGTGGCGTCACTTCAGTAGGGCTGTGGATGACATTGGCCCCGCCCCTCCCAAGAATCTGATACTAGTTATTTTTCAATACATTAATTCAATAAACCCATCTAATAGTGGAGGATTTATAATTCTCGCCTCGCCCAAGAATTGGTGAAGTGACGCCACTGGTTGAGCAGATGAAAATACATTGGTCTTATGCCCGAAATACCTCCATACCTTCATACTTATAACCATCGCCAATTTCGATAGAATACGGTTTTTGTTGAAATTTCAAAGTGATATTACTTGTTCAGATCTGAAGGCCTCATGCAAAATTGATCAAAATTACATTGGAAGGATTTATTGGAAGTTTTAAATCGGTAAAAGGTTAAGTCTCGTCGTATGGAAATTTTTGGAAAATGACATCGATATGCTTTAATCTCCTCTGCATCATTTGTCATAAAATTTTTTTCTTCATGTGGCTTACTTTCCGACTTATTGATCGAAATAATTTTTGTGGGCCTCTCACAACCATCCTACTTCTAAAGCAGCTGAAGGTTAAATTATCATATACCCGAAAGAAATTATTTAAAATAGAAATCAAAAGAGATAAAATGGTTATGTCACTTGCAGCGCTACCTCCCGAATTATTACTGTTGTCAAACAATGGTGATATTGTAAGTATTTATGAACATTATCTGGCTATCGTATAATATATATGTATGTTTTAATTATATTATAGAGTAATTCTCAAGATATGTACATTGATCATAACAGATGAAATATATAATTTCGGAAATATACTTATGTATGTGTTTATCAACTGATGTATGTAGATAATTTAAATGAAATTGTGTCAAATATTTTAAGCTCGTAGTGGTAAAAGAACTTTACTAAGAAGGAGTCAAAAATTTACTCAGTCACTAGCTAAACATTACACGGTACAGTGTAATTCCTACTTGTAACATTTCATTCAGATTACAAAACAGTTTACAATTCTCAATGTGTTTAAGTGAACTGCATAATATTTGCTGGACAAACAACTGAGGTGATTGCGCCAGAGTAAGTCCCATCAAGATCTTTTAGGTGAATGTCAAAATCTTTTGATAATTTTATTTCGATGTACATGATGATATTTATCAATTCAATTTCTATTAATAAACTTCCGATTTTTCGCAATTTTAATATCAGAGCTCACTAAATATAATGGATGGATTAGATTGAATGAATATACTGACGAATATATAGACATTTGAGTATAATTAATAAATTATTTCTTTCATATAGGCGAAATAAATATTTGACATAAGTTTATATGTCACACATTCCGCTGAATTGAATAATTACCAAATTATGTATAGATAATTATACTTTATCAATCATACGTTTAGTAATAATTACCAATAAATACTTTTGGCTGTTGCGGGTTTCTATCAAATTGACCAGTATAATACATATTGATGACACCATCAATATATTTTGCATGTTATATATGTATGTTCATATCACAAGAATGAAACACTAATCAGATATCGATTGATTTCTTAGTATAACAAAATTCAAAGAATAAAACGAATGCAATGTATTTTTTTTTTAATCAAAGACCAGTTTGAAAGTAATGTTTCACCAGTGATGGCATTCTCGGTACATTTGTATCTTTTCCAGTAGAGTAAAGTGGGTGCACATTCGACTTTGCCAATTTCAGTGTGAAGACGGCCTTAAAGCCAAAAAGTTTCAATGCAGAAGGGTGCCTCATTTGACTTAATAAACTTTGACAGTTGTTCTTCAACTCTCTTCGGAGAGACGTTTTTTTTTTCTATTTTCGCGTAAGCTTTCTATGAAATATATATGAATGCTTTTATAAATGTATTAACAAAATATGTTAGCACTAGGTGCAAGTATTAATAAAATAAATGCGTGTTTTGTGAAAATAAAGTGGTAATAATTAAAAACCATCTTCTGAGAGTAGAGCATCGGGCGGAGGAATCTACGAAGCTTTTACGCTTGAAACTATACCACGTCGTTGCACACCAAACACAACATTCAAGAGGGAGGTTTTTTCCATTGAAAAGTGTCGAGCAGAAGAAGCAGAACTTAGAAAAAGTCCACAAAACGCTAAGCATTTAAGCTAAGCATTTAACAAATGATAGTATGAAGGCAAAAACAAAGTTTCCAAAAAGATACGCCCGTTTAAATTAGATTTTACTGGTAAAAGAGATAAATGAATTTTCTTTGACTTGATAAAGGAAATATCAAAGTGGAATATAAACTTACAGATGTCCTTGCAAAATTTAGTGAGGATTCAAAAAATCCGTTTTATTATGAGGCACTACAGAAGTCCATGATTATTCTACTTGCAATATAAATTATCTAAGAAAACTATCACTAACTTTTGTATTAAACTGGTTTATATTACTGGTAGAAAGGATCCTCGTGCCTACTGGTTGTGCTAGCTAGGGTCTGCTCAGATTTATATGAATTTTTTTGAATATATTTTTTCAATAAATCGTGTGTGTTTGTGAAAATATTTATTAAGGAACCTGAAGAAGAAGAACCATTGTCCTCATTGTGCTCCGATACGTTCAAAGAAGAAATTGAGAGACATTTTCGATATCCCAATCTTCTCAGTATTTGGAGTAATATTCCCAAATTTAAGAAAATATTCACAAATGTATTTCAGTTTAGAAATGAATTCTGTCGCATCCGAGCGACTGTTTTCAACGGCAGGTCAAATCCAAAAAGAATTATGAAATCGAATTTCCCCACATAACTTGAGGATATTGAGCTTCGTAAATAAAAACCTAGTTAGTTTTAATTTTAATTATTATCTTTTATACTTAATAAATAAAATCTTTTATACTTAATATATAAAATTAAAAAATAAATAAAAAATGTAAAGCTTCTATTACTTATGGCTGTTGATTTATCTATAATGATTTTACCACTTTGCGTCATAGTTAATCCTTCATTTTAATGCAATGTCAGTCTCTGCGCCAACTTTTTATAAATATCGGTATCGGCGATAAATTTTTATGAATATCGGTATCGGTATCGTATCGGCCAAAACACGAATCTTTGCATCCCTAACTTTAATACTTTCTTTATTAAATTTAAAAAAATTTGTAGTATCAACTGGGCTTCAAACCTGGCTCCCTTTTATTACAATGATTGAATGCGCAGTTTAACGACATCAGCCGTCGTAATTTTTTAGTTGGCTAAAAGTATACTTAAATTATGAATAGACAGCAACGTAAGATGAAATTCAATATTTCATTTTAATGGAAAAGTATTTAAGTTTTAGTGATGACAGTAGCTCAGTTGGTAAAGATTAGCATATTTGAACAGTGTCATGACGGCGACCTAGTTTCAATTCTGATCGGTGACAAGTAAAAAATTTAAGACTTCCTATAAAGTTATAAGAACCGCAACACAAATACATATACATATCCAATTTAAATTCCCAGAAGGCAAGGGCAGGAGCTTGCAGGCCTTCTAGCAGGCCTTCCTTGGTAAGATTAAGGCCTTGCCACCTCCTTTCAAACTTACTTTCTTTTTTATAGGAAACGTCCCGATAAAACAGGCTTTCTTTAGCAGGCCTGATAGAAATACTCTTCAAGCAGGCCTTCCTACATCGCTTGTGTCAAGAGCCTTTCTAAGAGCGCTTACCGTAGAAGGGATCACAGAAGTACTTTGAAAATATTAAATCTTAATACGTCGTGTGACTCTTAGTTAAATTTTTTTATCTGCGTCAACCCCCCTTTTTAATGTTTATTTTTTGTGACGTTTTCTTAATTTATAATTTGACATTGAATACACAACACTCTACCTTTTTAGCATAACATGAAACAGAAGACCAACCTAGTAACATGCACACCGTTCCTTACTGCTAACCATGTATCAACTTTTGATGTCGTATAAGTACAATGCAATGACAAAAAAGTAATGTCGAATCATAAAACATTGCAATACATGAAATAAAAAAATACATGAAGTCCTTCTTCTTTGCCTTCTATTATGAGGCCTTATAGCACTGCTGCTGTGGGAAGGCCTTATAGCACTACTGCTGTGGGAAGGCCTTATAGCAGTACTGCTGTGGGAAGGCATAATAGCACGCCTGCCGTTGTAAGGCATAATAGCATTTTAGGAGTGTAACTATTCTGCTAATTAAAATTTCACTACTTATAAAATGTTCTTATTGTTAAGATTGACGGATTGTAAATAAAAACAAAATTCATAATAAAAAAAAATTTTTTTTTTTTATTTGAATGAAAATTTAGTTTTGAGAAGGCCTCTCACAATCGGAGCAGTGCTGCTGGGTTAATGAAGATATCTTATGAAACTTTTTTTTAAAACTTAATAAAATCGAGTTGTGATTTTGTTATGAACAAAAAAAAAAACAAAAAATTCACTAGTATTTTTTAAAAAAATTAACATCCAGAAAGGCCTCAACCACTTTCTTCCAGATCAATTTCTAGTAGCTTGGAAATATCATAAGCGCCACGAAGTTTTATTAAAGTGGTATTTGTCCGGTTTTGTGGAAGCAGGGCGATAGAGGTATTATGCTGTATCTGTTAAAGCATTAACCATTTATTGGTATCGCTAAATACCGTTATTTGTTTGATTTTTAAGATTTTTTAAATACTTAATGCAACGCGCCCAATTACAAACACGCCCATTTTTATCTTTACGTTGTCTTACCAAACATTGTACATACTTAAAAAGCATCATCAATCCATAATTTTTTTTTCTATAAGTATGTGCTACTGTCTAGCTGTTCATATTTAGTACCAGGGAGTTGTTTGCTCCTAATTAAAACAAAAAAATAATTAGTTTTAAATCATAATACAAAACATTTTCAGTTCTAAATTGTTAACTTATTCATTTTCTTGTGAGTTCTTACAAATTTTAGTGAAATCATATTGTTTTTTGCAATAAATTCTCAATTTTAGTTGCATTTTTAATTATGTTACCAGCAAAATCGTTCGTCAGTACAAATTGTCAATAATTTTGCTTACATCTGTTCCCAGTTTTAACGTTTTATTATAATTGTATTTTGATGTTTTGAACGATTGCATTTCAACTGTATATTTGCAATAAATTGTGTCACACAATGGTGGCATTTGGGTTTTGTGGAAATGTACCGAATCGAGAATTAAGAATGTACTTTTTAGAGGTGAATGCATTTTTTTTTTCGTAGACACACAAAATTTATTAAAATTTTCAATAGAAAAGCCATTCGATTTTCTTGTGTATATTTCAGTAAAATTTACTAAAATGTAGAAAAATTTTCTAGAACTTATTAAAAAACAAAAAAAAAATAAAAAAGATAATTAAGAGAAATAATCAAAATGTACCGGAAATTCACTGAAAATGCACCAATTGCACTAAAAATTCATCTACCGAATATACATACTCTAAATTTATCGAATACACTGACGCATATTTTTCATACTGCAAATGTAGTGGGAATCGGGTTTCCTTTAACACTTAATTTTTAAAGGCCTATATTTCCCAAAAGAATTGAGGGATTTTAAAAATTGCTACTGTTTTTCAAACACTAAATATTAGCGATCAAAAAATATTAAAAAAGCTGCATCTTCTTTTTTTTAGCTTTTTCCAAAAATAGTTCTTTTTGGCGAATGTACCCCGGTACTTATGACTTTGTAAAGGGCACATTTGACTTCCTAAAGGCGACATTTCACAACTCGATTTCCGTCTAAAAACGTGCACAGTTAGAATTTTTGGATTAAATTTTAATATTTTTGGACTTGCATATATGACCGCACCAGAATTGTCTTAAGATTTAGTGTTGCCTAAATATTAAAATTCATTTTTAATACAAATTTGTATTAAATTTTTTGATCCGTTGTAAACGTCCTTTAAGAGGAGGTGGGTAGCGAAACTAGACAAAAGCGGATAGTCTGGAGGGAGTGGGATTACTGATTATAAAGAGTGATCCAATACGAATAGAATACGAGGTTCAATTTCCTACTGAGTTGTTTTGACAGCTGTCATGTGTCAAATGGTTTGTGCATTGTATTTAATACGACTAATCCTAAATAGAAACATCTAGAATGCTGAAGATAAGAGCCAATGGCCAGCGATTAGTTGCACATTTACACAAGAAAAAATAAAACCAAACCAATAAAATTCACTGGAAGTGTTTGAGTGATAATGTACAATGTTGATGATCACAATGGCTTTTCAATTGGTTTCACGCACAAAACTCGCACAATTTCTTGAGCTATGAATTGTTGGCAAATTGAGATTGGATAGATCTGTTGGGCCTTGTCTATTGATTGCCGTATGAAAAAATTGACTATAGCTAGAACGACAACTTCCGCCAACTACAACATCGCACATAGCTTCACCAGGTAATAGTTTAATTTCTGCAACGATTGCATCATGAGCTTCAACAATTTGCAACTCGTTGGAGCTTCTTTCTTCTCTGTAAACTTCAAACTCAGCTGTCTCTCGGCATCTGAAGCTTCGCCACCACCATCAATTCGCACAAAGTTTGGGTCAATCTACTTCTCTTCCATTCCAAATGGTTCCTGTTCATAAGAAAGAATAACGGCAAGTCGCGCGTTATATTTCTCTTTTTGATTACAAGAAAGATTACGAAAAGAAGTGTTTCTGCGACCCTCTTTCAACAATATATCGATTGTGGTCTCATCAAACCTAAAACTGAAAATTTTATACCCGAGATATTTCTACATGAAGACCACATGCAAAACTGCTGGTTTTTTCGTTTTAAACACCAACTGAGTCTCCCAATTCAAAGAAGAATCGTTTTCAAATGTTACTCGGACTGTATTTTTGTTCCACGGAACATGGCTGACAATTTTGAAATGCATCGCAGTCGATTCGTTGCATCGAGTTTGACAAAGTCATGGCACCATTTGCCGAAATATTTTCACAAAAAAAAACTACGACACAAAAAGTTTTGAAATGGTCTGACAGACCACAACGCTAATCGGAGGGTTAATACGGCTGAATTCCTTAAAGTCAACGAACAAAGCAGTGTTACGGATAGTCTACTGTTTCGAAACAAAGCAGCTATGCAATCTAGTTGCATTGTTTAAACACATAGTCCTAATATTGACGATAAGAAGCATCTGTTTGCAAAGCATCACTATAAACAATGGTGAACGCTGTAGCTAAAAAGATTTGAGCTGTAAGCCTATTAATTACAAATGTGTTGATAAAATATCATTAAGAGACAGAAAAGAAAATTTGTCTGTTTGCTTCCGTCATTGTGCAATTTTCGAACTCTCTGTGCATTACAAAAGCATCATAAAAACTAATGATGCGCAATTTGCGTTTTACTGCGCATCATAAACAATCGATTGACGTTTGGGGACACATGCCATTATAAAGGGTTGCGTGTAGTAACGTGTCGCTTTGTATTACTGCAATGCAGCGGATGTTTAAAAGCTCAGCTTATTTTGGACCTCCAAGCTATGAACTTATAATTTGCTAGCAAAAAACTTTATTAACAACTTAAAGCTATTAATATTTTTAATTTGTTAATTTAGCTACCGCTATCACTGCTGTAATAAGAATATGTCGTCCTTAATTTGCTCTGCGTTATTCAGTTGTATATTTTAGTATTCTTTCTCAATGAAGTATTTACTAACGTCCAATCTCGCAGATGTGAGAAAACGATTATGAATGCAAATTTCAAAAAAGCATCACTGCATTACCGCACGAAAGCCACTTCTTTAGAAGAAGAGATTAAACACTGGGTAAATATCGTGATGGTGCACATTTCTTTTATTTTACATATCAATATAAATTCCGTTATTTATTCTTTGCCTTGTGCTGCTGCCCCCAACCATGTAATCAGTAATCTTGGGCTGCGCTCCACTTTAGCTGAAATATCTTTTTTAGTAAACTCAGCAACAGCAACTCACGCTGCTTAACGCACGCTGCCTGTGAACTACACCCACTAGATAAATTTACAAATCTATCTCATCGGCAGATCAAAATGACTTCTTATGTAAGCCGTGAAAATGCAGAAGAGCGCAGCAATGGGAAGACATTTGGTTTGTTGGAGTTCTAACGAAATTTCGTAACAATATTATACGGGCTAAGGTCCTGGTCTTGGTCTACAGCTTATTTGCATATATTTAACATAACGCAATCGATTGTATCGACATGGAAAATATGTTTTCCATTTTAAGACAGAGACAAAGAGAGAGACAGACATTTACCATAACTTACGGCAGAAGCGCAGTTTTTATATCGGATATGCTATTGTGAAGCTCGGGTAGATTATTTCCATAGATTTTCACATCATGGAAAGTTCCGTCATAGATTGTAATATATTGAGTTCCAGCGTTCAACCGATGTCAGCTAAGACTTTCGTGATGGTGATTAGTCCTGCAGATAGAGATTATTTTAAAATGTAACTTCTGCAACATATATTTTAAAATAATGCATGCAAATGTAACGAGCTTACTATTTAATTGCACATATATTTGAATCAAATTTTTGTATAAAATTAGCATAACAAGAAAACACGAAACATTTGTATTTGTTCAAAGTTGACTAAACAAACTATAAATATTTTAATTATTTTTAAAATAAATTAAAGCGCAATAAAAAATAAATAATAATAAAAATAATATAATAAATCTTGCTAATGTATTAGTTGTTTTTAGCATTTGGTTAATAATTAAGCTAACAATATCTGACAAATAAAATCTTGACAAGAGAAACCATGGCTTTTTACATCTTTTGAACAAATAAAACGTGATTACTGTAACCTAAGTTCCTAATAACTTGACTTTCCAAGAAGCAACTGCAGTAGCAAATTTTTGGCACGCTGTTGTTTGATATTTTTTCTGTCTTTTTGGTTGAGATTGCGATCAATTTTTAAGGTAAGATGCTTTTAAAAGTTATGGTTAAAAAATTAAATATACGCTTACATTTAGAATTCGCAAATACAGTAGCTACTGATGACCTATGGTGTTGAACTGCGATTGAAATTTAAAGTAGCTTTGCTTCATATCCTTAGGAAAAATGACTTCATTTTACATATATATACAAGAGACCTGTTTCCTTTATTTGATTTCCCTGCGTTGTGTGTACGGAAAAAATTAAGTTCTGCTTGAATTAAAGTTACTAATATGTATTTGAAAAAGCTTCAATTCTTAAGGAAAAAGTAAACACCACGTATCTCAGTAATCTACACATTGTAACGGGTGATTTTTTAAGCGTTTGGTTTTTGAAAATTGACAAAAAAGAATAGAAAATTTGTAACAGCGAATAAAATATTTCATTAGAGCGATACATCAATTCCTTTTATTTGCTTTTTAAGATTATTTCATGAAAATGTTGCAGGCGGCTACGCCTGAGATGGTTCATTCGTAAACTACAATTTTGGCGTACTCTTCCCAGCATTTCGCTCGGTTCTCACCAAAGGCAGCTGTAGTGTTGTCTTCCAGGGCTGCGGTCGTGTCTGGCTATTTCCTGTACACGAGAAACTTCACGTAGCTCCACAAAAAATAGTGTAGTGGAGTCAAATGGCATGATCTTGGCGGCCAATAGACTGCTTTCAGTGGCAGCTATTGAACTGCTTATGACTGCAGACCAAATTCGGTTATTCTGTTTGTTGACGTACCTATTGAGCCAAAAATGAGACTTGTTGCTGAACAAAATTTTTCGATTTAAAATTGGATATTTATCCAACTTTTCTAAGGTCCATTCACTAAACAAACGACGTTGTGGTAGAAACCCAGATTCAGTTCTTGCACCAGCTGTATTTTGTATGGTTTCATACCGAGGTCCTTATGTAAAAACTTCCAGGTGGTCGACGAACACCAGCCCAATTGTTGACAGCGGCGACGAATTGACATATCATGATATTCATTGACACTGGCCGATACAGCAGCATTATTCTCCTCGGTACGTACTCTCCGCATACAGGTTGCTGGATCAATGTTCAATAAAGTTTATCCTTTTCATAAATGATATGCTGATGATCTAAAGATCTACTCTGATATTAAGAGTAGTTCGGATGCCTTAAATTTACAAGCTGATTTGGACCGTTTAAATACTTGGTGTCAAAACAACCGTTTACATCCTAATACAAATAAATGCTCTCAGTTAACTCTTCATAAAAGTAATTTAGCTAGGGAAACTCATTATTTCATTGGTGATTTTCATTTAGAAAAAGTGACAGAAGTTACTGATTTGGGTGTTATCTTTGACACTAAGTTCACTTTTAGTTACCACTATAATGTTTTTTGTCAGACGAAACAGTACTGAGTTTTCTGATCCTTACACGGTAAAACTGCTATATACTTCGATCGTTAGGTCTAAATTAGAGTATGCTGCTTTTATTTGGAGGCCTTATTACTCTAATCATATAAATCGATTAGAACGTATACAAAAAGTTTTCATACGTTTTGCACTTCGTTCTTTGAACTTTTCTGATCCGGTTCCTCCATATAAATCACGGTGTTTACTCTTGAATTTAAAAACTCTGGAAAGTAGGAGATGTATTCTTTCATTATTATTTGTGTTTGACATTATTAATGACTTTATCGATTGTCCTATTCTTCTAGCAGGCATTGGTTTCAACATTCCTGCTAGAAATTTACGTAACCATGATTTATTTCATATTGGTTTTAATAGAACTAATTATGCTGCAAATGCTCCCATTATCAGAGCTCTAATTGAATTTAACTCAATATATGATGCGAGTGGTTTAAATTTTAGTCTTCCAAAAAATGTATTCAAGTTCTTATTAAGTTCTGTATATACAACTTAAAGTTGCTAAATTATATTTTAAGTTATTACTCATTATTTATTTTAATATAGTCTGTAAGGAAATTTGTTCCATTTGACTTAAATAGATGAAATGAAATGAAATGAAAAAGTGAAACTGGTGCGAAATTTGGTCACAATAACTTGAACAGCCTGTTCGGTGGGTCGATTATGACGACCATAAAATGGACGTAGTTTTCGAAACACATTTCTCACAGAACACGAATTTTGATATAAAAAAAAAAATAATAATTTGCAAGTACTGTTCGTTTGCCAGTGCATTTATGACAAAATGGCAAAACCTTAGAGAGCGTTAAGACATGTTACGAATCACGCGTGAGGCACCAAAAAATTTACACTGAAAAAACAAACAGCAAAAAAATCACCCGATATATACTCGGATTTCGAAAACACTTTTTATATATTCAGTGGCAAAGTATGAATCCAAATTTCTAGCAGCAGTTTCTCATAATTTTTTTTTCTCTAATTTTTCCGGTTTTAGTTTTAGAAGGAACAAAATATATATATATATATATGCAAACCTCCTAAGCTTCTTTTCCAAAAGAAAAGAATTTTTTATTGAAGACTCGCACCAGTTCAACTAATATTTGATTGAAATGTTATTTTCCAAAGCTATGCTGGGGACCTCACTTGCCACTTTGAAAATAAATTTTCAACCTTTTCCCTTCGATTTGTGCATTAAATCGTTTTACGAACATTGGGTTCAAAACACTCCTTTAGGAGAGACGGGAACCTCCCCTGTTACTTCCAAAATCCATTTTCGGTCTTTTCTCATCGATTCGTCCACTAAAACTTTTTCGAAAAATTGATCCAAAACACCCTATTAGAAGGGTCGGTGACCACTGCTGTTACTTCCAAAATCCATTTTCGGCCTTTTCTCATCGATTCGTGCAATCACATTTTATTCGAGAAATTTGTCCAAACTACCTTTTAGAAGGGTCGGGGACTTCCGCTATCACTTTAAAAATCCATGCGCACTCACTAATCAACATTTTTGCATCACTGAAAAATATTTTGAATTGACTCATAATCTTATATAACTCGGTATTTTCTTGGAATCTATATACCGTGTTAAAGGAGAGTTAAGTACTTGTATAAACTTAAAAATTTTTACTATCATTTGCCCACAGTAAAGTTTGTACTTTGTACGATATTTAAGTGCTTAGTCGACCATATGCCCGATAGCATTCAAATTACTTAAGGAAGCCACGATTGCTTGTGACAAACACCTTAAAATTATTAGGCAGCTAAATAAATATTGATCGCCAGTCATAGATACTGACCGTTGAAGGAAAGCAACGACATTGTACTCGCATGTGACACTTTTTGTGAGAGTACACATTCGTACTGCTGTTAATGGCACTTTCACAAGCCGCCCACTTAAGATGCAAAAAAAAAAACAAATCTGCTACTTTTGTAATGCAAAAAATGCAGCGAAACGCTTGAGAATGCTGGGATGGATATTTATTTATGTTTTTGGTAAGCATATTTCGGTTTACCTCAGGGGATTATATGATGAAGATAAGCAAGAATTATTTTGTTCATCTGTATCGTATGTATGTATGTCTGTATACACATTTATTTGCGTGAGTAAGAGCGTCTTGGTTTGCTGGTATTTATGGTCAACGGAGGTACTGAAGATGCATCTTCGTGTTTATTGAATGTTTATAGATGCCTGATGTATATCAAGTTGCCCATTCAGTTTTTTAGCTGGAGCGTGCTAATGGTAGAATGTGGTGACAAAACAGTAGCCATCTGACCACGTGCTGTGAAGAGTATGAATAGCAATGTTTTATTGATTTTGTAAAGCTTAAGCTAAAGTTTTTCTTAGTTAATGTTTGGCTCATTAATTTTGACCACTTTTGCAATTGAGGTAGAATTTTGTAGAGAAAAGTATCAGTTTGATTCTTAGAAATATGCATAAAGCATACACTACCCTTAGGGTCTTTACGGTCCCGCAAACTTAAATATTGTCAATACGAGTAGCGTGTAACCAATTTTCTAAAATAAAATTTTATCTCCAGTTTGAATTAGCTTTGATTTTTATAGCATAATTAAATAGAAAACCTTTTAATAACCATAGAATAACATTCATTACGCAGGTCACAAAGTCATATTTTAAGGCAGTATTGACGCTTTGTAGAATTAAGTGAGTTAACAACGACAAACATAAGCCATGTGCATCACGCAAGTATCATAAGCATTGATCTAATAACAAGCGAACTTGGGCACCAAGGATATTGACGGAGGTTTCATAATGTCTAAAATTTACGGTTCAAACCTAAAATGCTATTGGTTCAACAAATTGCTATATATACTTATTTACAAATATCTTGGAACTAGAGCTCTGCATGAATGTGCTTGAAATGCACTCCATTCTCTGCGAGCAAAGCATTTGCATTAGATCAGAAATCATTCCTTGTTAGAACGAAAACCAAGCAATACAGAGATCAAAAATATTCAGACCGCTTCTGCTGCTTCACAAATCCATTTTCGGTGTTTTCCAATCGAACCGTGCAATAAATTTTTGTTTGAAAAAAATATGTCATAAGAACCCTTTCAGGAGGGTTGGAGATCTATTTTGTGGCATATAAAATACATTTTCGGCCTTTTCCCATCGATCCGTCGAATAAAATTTCATTCACATATCACATTCACATCCCTACAATGTCTACAGAAGTGACTAAACCAAACACCTAATTTTCCGCATGTCTGCCGATGAGACAATGGCCAGTTATGACAACAAAAACTTACGAGACACTATGTCTAGCGCGAGATATCAGCTCTAGAGAGCGCTTAGCATTCATTTCCGACCAGATTGGCTTACAAATGTAAATACATTGCAAGTTGACCCTTGGGTCCATCTCTGTTAGTCTAGCATAACATATTTACTTTTAGTAGCAATTGCTGTTTTTTGCTGAAACCTGTGGGCGTGACACCTCCCATACAAGCTAATGTTATAGATAGTGTGCTATGAGAGTAATCTTCATAAAATTTTTTGTAGAGGTGTTGTAAGCTTTTAGCGGAATTCGACAGGAATAGATCAGTGGGCGTGACACTTCCCATATTAACATAAAGCTGTAAGCGCTATTCTAAGTGAACTATGGAGCGATTGGTCTGAAATTAGCAGTGAAGTATATCTGAATTAAAAGCGGACAAAATAACATCAGCGGGCGTGGCACCTTCCATACCAGTAAAATACTTGAGGTAAGTAATACTAAGGTTTGGTTTGGTGTAAGAGTGTTCCTTATGGAAAGCTATTTCCGGATCAAAATTGTACAAGATTATTCACTGGAATAATACACCCACTGGGGTATATCCGAAACTTGTATCTAAAATGATCAAAGTGTTGCCTGATACAAATATACTAGCTGACCCGGCAAACGTTGTTCTGCCCTCCCTGTTTATGTCACTATCTTCTGCTCCATATCTGTCTCCATCTCCATCTCCATCTCTATCTCTATCTCCATCCCTATCCCTATCCCTATCCCTATCCCTATCCCTATCCCTATCCCTATCCCTATCCCTATCCCTATCCCTATCCCTATCCCTATCCCTATCCCTATCCCTATCCCTATCCCTATCCCTATCCCTATCCCTATCCCTATCCCTATCCCTATCCCTATCCCTATCCCTATCCCTATCCCTATCCCTATCCCTATCCCTATCCCTATCCCTATCCCTATCCCTATCCCTATCCCTATCCCTATCCCTATCCCTATCCCTATCCCTATCCCTATCCCTATCCCTATCCCTATCCCTATCCCTATCCCTATCCCTATCCCTATCCCTATCCCTATCCCTATCCCTATCCCTATCCCTATCCCTATCCCTATCCCTATCCCTATCCCTATCCCTATCCCTATCCCTATCCCTATCCCTATCCCTATCCCTATCCCTATCCCTATCCCTATCCCTATCCCTATCCCTATCCCTATCCCTATCCCTATCCCT
Organism: Meiosimyza decipiens; assembly: GCA_963680825.1. Classification (NCBI taxonomy): domain Eukaryota; kingdom Metazoa; phylum Arthropoda; class Insecta; order Diptera; family Lauxaniidae; genus Meiosimyza; species Meiosimyza decipiens. The sequence goes on from OY804259.1 coordinate 32,785,889, forward strand.
ATCCCTATCCCTATCCCTATCCCTATCCCTATCCCTATCCCTATCCCTATCCCTATCCCTATCCCTATCCCTATCCCTATCCCTATCCCTATCCCTATCCCTATCCCTATCCCTATCCCTATCCCTATCCCTATCCCTATCCCTATCCCTATCCCTATCCCTATCCCTATCCCTATCCCTATCCCTATCCCTATCCCTATCCCTATCCCTATCCCTATCCCTATCCCTATCCCTATCCCTATCCCTATCCCTATCCCTATCCCTATCCCTATCCCTATCCCTATCCCTATCCCTATCCCTATCCCTATCCCTATCCCTGTCATGAAGAGGGTAAAACTAACCTCGCTATCCTATTTGTCATTAAGAGAGTAAAACTAACCTATCTCACTTCCCGGTTTTTTTTTGAATTTTCGGATCACCCTTAACATTTAGGGGGATGAAAAATAGATATGGTCCGATTCTCAGTCCTAGCCGATATGTACGCTAAGATTTCGGAGGAGTTCAATGACGCACTCCGTGACACGAGAATTTTATATATTAGATTATTTCGAACTAAGCTGAAAGTATACTGTGGAACTGACCTTAAAATACTGAAAGTTCTACGAGAGATATATAGGCTTAAGTGTGGGGACTACATATGATGGCGAAAGCTTAACCGAGAAATATTTCGCATGCCCGTCAACTGCGTTACACTGAAAAATTGAGCGGATAGACGACAACGTTACAGCTAAAGGAAATAATTTTTAAATCATGGCCAGTGTTCATTTCACTGCTTCTCAGAATGGTTTTTATATCTTTTGTTATTAGGAGTCATGACTCCCAACGCTAACAAGCTACAATAGAAAACCTATATTTTGTGGGCTTTGTCATCACTGGCATTAGGCCAAATATTTGAAAAACTAGAAATATCAACAGCAAATGGGTTGGTAGCCGATTAAATTTTTGAATCCGTTGCATTAAAATACAAATTAAAGTTTTTGTATTCTTAACCAGAATAAGTTCTTTTAGGAAGATTTTCTTAATTGTTGCTGCATAAATACAAAATCTGTTAGAGGCACATGTTTTCTGCAAGTATTGTCCTGAAAATATTTTTTTTTTTTACTTTCTTAAGCTAAATCATAAAATGTTACTTTTAACGAATACAAAGGTAATAAATCTTAGAGAAAACGCACTCGAGATGACATTTTTTTTTTCTATTCCCATTGTGTGTTAAATAGATTTCGTAAAGGCGATACAAATTTGCCAAACAATAGGCCAACAGAGGCATGCATATTTATCTGTCATGTCCGTCCAAAGTATTGGCCGGTGGCCGTTTTCCAACGAATGCTAAAATCGGTGGCAGCAACAACAATATTTGTTGCATAATCTGTTTGCAGCTACTACTGTTACTGTGGGTATTTCTTCCAACTGCACCAAAGCATGCAACCAAAGTGAGAGGAGATGACATTTCAAAAACGTCATGATTTTTTGTTTCTTGTTTTTTCTGAGAGACAATGAATGCATTTACGAGATTTTCTAACATTGTCTCCCGCTTGTTGGTAATCAAAACACAAAATCTTGTTATGTTGCACGCAAGCTGTGGATGGTTTTGTGGCAGTGGCAATGTGTGTCCAGTTGACAATCTTAGTTTTTAATTTCTTTTACAAAAAAAAAAAATACTTTCTTCTTACCTTTTTTTTGCCAGTGCATGACTACAAAAGAAAAACAAACAATTTGAAAGGCGCGTGACTTGCATTCCTACCTTGGGAAGATTTCATAAATTGTATCATACCATCCTTGAATGAAATCAGAAACAGCTTCTGCATAGGCTTCCGTCCCTGTAGACGCAGATAATATAATTTCTTAAGTGACGAAATTCTCATTTATGAGTTTTTAAGGAAACTGAAAGAGTATTTCTGAACCTCCAAAATAAATTACCCAATAGAAAAGGTTCAGATGGAATTTATACTTTTTTGAGAAAGTTTGTCATTTGCATATGAACATTTGAACAGGATTTTTAAACGTTTACAATACTCGTAAGGTTTTAAAATTAAGGTTGATTTATAAAAGTCAAGAACCTCCTACTATGGTAATGTTTGGTTTTGGTGGCGGCCATAGCCTCACATAGATCCATAGTGATACCACAAACTCTCTGCTACAGTCCTATTAGTAAATTCTGGTCCTTTCATTGTGGTGCACGTTCAAGATGAAGGTACCTGTTGTGACAGCGAATCATTTCATTTCCCTCAGGAGTGCACTATTTAGTTCATTCAGGGATATAAAGAATGACTATCTGAAGTGTTTTAGTTTATTACTTGCCAAAGCAGGGCAAGAGCACAAAATATGTCACATGGTTTCCTCTTCATCGGTTACATGACAATTTTTACACCAGTCGTTGGATACTATGCACAACCTGAATGCGTGATGCCCAATAAGGCAGTGGTTAGTCACAACCCTGATCAATAGCCCGTATTCAGTCGGAGTTAAGGATAATAAATATTTTGCGTCTCTTTAATGGAAACTGGATCACAAATGTTTGGTTATATTGCTAGCGGAAAAGCAAGCCCAGCTTTTTTCGGCATCAAAGGATAGCTCTCTAGTAGTAGTGTTGAAAGGGTACTGAGATTTTCATGAGTCGTGAATCTGACTAAGCACCTTGCTTTGCTAGTAAATCTGCCTTTTCATTTGCTACAATTTTGCAATGCCCAGGTACCCACTAGAGCAATACTGAATTCTCCTCACAATGCATCAAAACATTCAAGGACTGTTTTTGATTTGATGTAATTCGATTTTAGCGCTTTTAAAGCGGCCTGACTGTCGAGATAGAAGTACAGATTTTTGTTAGAAGCACTTCATAAATCGCAGCAATTTCAGTTTGAAAAATGCTAAAATCTTCCGGACGTTTGATTGATTGCCTTGTGTTGCATTATGAGACATAAGAACCTGCTTCTACACTTTCATTCATTTTAAGAGCGATCTGTGTAGATGTTTATTGCATCTCGCTATTTGATTTTCGGCTTTCTCTTGATGGAAACGCAGCCAAAAATTTCATATCAATGAATAAAGTGGGGACCATATAGTCAGTGTTAACATTAAGGATAGAACCTACGTTGTCGGTATCTAAAACACCTCGATTTTTTGAGCTTAAGTATAGTTTTATATGCTACTCCTTTTGCAAAAAGATCAGTGGGTAGCAAATGAAGTATAAAGCTTAAGGATTCTGCTGAAGTGGTACTCAGCGCCTTGTTATACCAAAACACATGAGACACTGTAATCGTTCTAAAAGTGTGAGTGTTGATTTTACTTTAGTAGTTGTCCACCAGACATGAACCAGAGATGTGCACGAATGCATTCATACAAACAAAATGAATTGTGAATCAACACTAAGCATCAGATGTGTGAAACGAATGAAAACACTGCTCACTCAAAGCGAATACGAATGCTGCCGTGCAGTACGTCAACGTTTACACGAGCAAATTCAGTCTGAGAAATTCTTGTCTATTCTCTTTTGTGAATTTCTTTTGCGTTTACATACGGAAACTAGAATTTGTTTGTGCAAGAAAATTTCAAAGCAACTACTGCGTCAACCCGCCACAACAAACGTAAATTCAAAGCATAATATCAGCTAAAGAATAGAACGAAAGGGATTTCGCGTGTACGACAAATTCTGTACACCACCCTTTCGTTTTTCCCTTCTTGCCTACAGACAGGGAAACTTTCTTTGAAGAGTTTCCTCGTGTAAACGCTGTCTACGCATTGCCGATGCTTGCCTTTGCTTTCTTTAAAGGCAACGAACACACTACAAAAGACAAGCACTATTCACTCAAAGCTCAATCATTCATTTCTATTTCTATGCAACGAATGCTATGGATATGCAACGAATGTTATTGTGCAGCATCGAGTTTGATTTGTCAAAGCGCATATGTTGCTTCGTATGCAATGAACGATTTGAGCTCGTACCTCCGTTGCTATTGCTCGCAAGTAGTGTATTAATTTTTTTGGTATTGTTTGTCCTATTAAAAAGTAGTGAAACTAAAATTTGTTAAAAAAAATTCATACATGATTTATTTGGCTAAAAAATGTATCAAAAACAATTATTAATTCTTATGTCCAATGCACAAACCAAAAGTAAAATAACTAGATAGTAAATTTATTCACATTACTATATATAATTGAGTCGGTTGAAATTTTTTTGCCATCCGCTTGGCCTTGAAGTTTTAGATGTCGTCATTCTGAACATCATTGTGCAGTTGAAAATTTTTATATGCAATCATAGAGGGAGCGCAAATGCCTCAAAATTGTTCTCAGTACTTTTTTCATACAATTGATACTGGCACATATCTGTGCGAAAGATCTGGCTCATATTTTTATTTTGGATGACATACCCTTTCGATAGACCATATGAAGTTCAATTTTGCACTCTTTATCCGAGTGGTAGAATTGATTTAAAATTAAATTTTTTTTTTTATTTAAATTTATTTTTATTTAATTACTAATTTGGATGAATAGTTTCTAAAAATCATTTTTAGCCTTATCATTATTTCGTACGACGGATAATTGTGTTCGGTTATAAATCCTTTAACAGTTATAAAAACGAGTTTTATTTAAGTTAAAAATATGTGTAAGTATTTACTCAAGAAAAATAATATATTATAATTTTGATTCGAAAGTCCAAAATAAAAATATTCATAAACGTATATATGGCCCTATCATTTTTTCGCTGAGTGTATTATTCTGTGCTTTATGAAAATAATGCAATTTTGGGGCACTTGCGCACGGCAATAGCAATGAATAAACGAATCGTAAATTAAAGCAAGCCACTCATTGCACATCTCTGACATGTACTCCGTAAAGTAAAACTGGTGATCCAGAGGGTCCTACTATGCTTTCTAGAGAAAGACATAATAGGTTATCGAGTTACTAAAATAGTTTTAAAACATAATCGAATGTTAGAAATGTGCTCTTAGTCCTATATCCTTTTGTCAGGAGATCTTTTGTTCGAAACACGAAAGTTCCGGTTCTTAAAACAGAGTTTTGCAATTTGTATAATGCTATCCATACCTTATTCATGGATTTGTTGATTTTTTGCCAAATGAAAACATTCTGCGTCTGGCTGGTACTAGGCAATCCAAAATTTATTGCCAGCTAAGTTACAGAGTTATTGGTTTTTATCGAGTCAACAAAATGTTTTCTTACTATATTTCTATAAAATTTTCAAGCCCTGCACAAGTTACTTAAAGTAAAAAGTTGAGGTACAATGTAGCCAGCTATCTACATTTCAAACTAATTGTTTCTCAAGAAAGTCTCATAAAGGGGTCTGTTAATTTTATTTGTATGAATGCATGAAATGTATTTATAATTTTGCTTTTCAGATAGAAATGAAAAAAAAAAAAAACTTGTAAAGGTGTTACCTTCGGCCAGGCCGAAACTCACATACCCTATACTGCATTGAAAGTGCTTTTTAAATAGATGTTAAAAAATGTTGAAGAGGTTGAATAAGTCGAAAATAATGTAAAAAGGTTCAAAAATGTTGAAAAGTGTTGGAAAACACTGAAAATGCTGAAAATATATAAAACCATTGAATAAAGTTGAAAAAAATTGAATAAGTCGAAAAATATGAAAAATGCTGAAAAATTAATAAAAAAATCGAAGGTTAAAAATGTCGAAAAAATAAGGGAAATGTTGAAAAAATAGAATAGAAATGTAAATTACAAAATATGTCACGCCCACTTCTCCAATTCCGCCCACTTTTGTTTCAATAAATGATATTCGTGATTGACGTGCACAAACCAAATCTTAGCACAATAGCTTGGTACAATACAGTCCGATTTTGATCCAAAAATAGCCTGCCATAAACAAACCTCTTACACCAAATTTCAGTATGATTGCTCACATATTTCGATAGTTATGCCACTTAAGCTATTTTAATTGTATGAGAGGTGCCACGACCACTGTTGCTGTTTCAAAAGCTTTTGATTCTTATGTACCTAATACCCAGTAAACCACTTACATCATATTTCAGATCAATTGCTCCAATAGTTCACTTAAAATATCACTTATAACTTTATGTTAATGAGGGAGGTGCCACGCCCACTGATGTAATCTTGTCACGTTTCATTTGATTTCAAAGCTTATAGTAACCGACACCTCCACTCAAAATTTTATGAATATTACTCTCATAGCACAGTATCCATAGCATTAAACGTATTTTGCTTATATGGGAGGTGCCACACCCACCGGCACTATTGTACAAAAATTTTGCATGAAGACACCTTTTAGCGAGTATATCTGCCATATTAATTTTCATAGCGATTGCGTTGTTAGTTCTCTTTTTATAACGTTTATAAATATTGTAGGCTGTGCCACGCCCTTCAACGAAATTTTCCAGAATATTAACGAAACTTGTATTGATGACAACTTTCAGTGGTATCATCCCTAAAATTTTTATGAAAATCGTATGTGCCAATTTGGAGATATACGAAATCCAAATTTTCAATTGCTAAAATGTGCCACGCCCACTTTTACAATTCCGGCCACTTAATGCGCAATTCAAGATTTTTATTATCTGTATTCGTGTACCAAATTTCATCCCAGTATCTTGCACAGTTTACGAGCTATGGCGCTATGAAAGATAAAATTTAGGGCTGTGCCACGCCCTTTTAAGAGCCCTTGTAAACTTAAAACCTAGTCTGATCCTAATTTTGTTCTTATCTTCACTAAATCAGAAAGTTTCATCAAAATCGCAGCAACTTTTTTCAAAATGGACTTATGTATATTTACATAGAGTATGGGCGGAAGGCGTGGTCGTGAACCGATTTCGCCCATTTTTATATGCCAAATTTCATTAAATTAACTTGCTTAGTTTTCGCGTAAACCTGATTTCAACAGACAGACAGACAGACAGACGCACAGACAGATGGACATAACTTTATCGACTCAGGTGGTGACGCTGATCAAGAATATATATACTTTTTCATACCTGTCATGCCCCCTTCTATGCGTTACAAACGGAATGACAAAGTGAATATACCCTCCGTGTAGGGTATAAAAACCAAAAACTAACTCATTTAAACAATGATTTTTCATTTTCCGTGAAGTTTCCCGATAAGTTTTTATTTTTGGACAGTTTGTCCCTGGATCTCCTCACTAGACATGTTCAAAAACTCTCATGTCTTATACTTCTTCCGGAACGCTTAAGATTCAAAAACTTCTAGAGTAGTTTTTTTTAACATGTCTACTCCTCACTTATATAAAGGAGCGGTTGGAGGTAAATGGGGCTATCATGATGTACTATGCGTTAGGTAAGGACTGTCCCAGAAAAAACTTGAGCTTTTTATATTTTGTATTATACTCTACCTGGTAATCTTATAGGTTTAAAAAGACACAATATTTGTTTTATATAAAGTGACGTTTAACACTTGAAGATAGCACTTTTAACGACAAAGATGTCTAGGAAGCAACAAAAAGTCCGCGAACTGATTTGGTCCACATATCTGCAAAATTCAGAATTAAAATATTCAGCTATAGCAAAAATAGTTGGTGGATCAGAAAAAACTGTCTACGGTTATTTCTAACTATAAGAAGGGTCTACCTGTTTCCCGAAAAAGGTTCAGGCAGAAAACCAGATTTTTTTAACCCAAAGGTAGCGACGAAGGTGAAGCGCCTTTTTAAGCAAAATACCAACACCTCAGTGCGAGATATGGCGGCTAGAGCAGGTACATCAAAATCTACTGGGCAAAAGATCAAGAAGAAAAGCAAGCTAAAGACATAAAAAGTTCAAAAAGTACCAGACCGTTCTGATCAAAAGCAGTTAATGGCTCCGATGCGAGCCTGAAAATTGTATAAAAGGTACCTGACTAAATTTGATTGCTGTGTTATGGAAGACGAAACTTACGTTAAATCATATTTTATGCAGCTACCTGGGCACGAATATAATGCATTACCAAAAAAGGGGCATGTGTCTAGTATATTTAAAGAAAAAAAAAATTTCGAAATTTCCAAAGCAATTTTAAGTCGTTTTTTCTGTCCAGTGTTTCGAGATCTATTAATCTTAAAAATTCAAAGACCATGTGTATTGTTGAAAACAAAGCAGATTGCCACATGGCAAGCGATACCATGGATCTATTGAGAGTCGAGTTTTTTGAGCAATTCACGTTTTGGGTACTTGAAGTTTCTCGTGTACAGCAACAAGCCAGCCACAATTGCAGCCCTCGGAGACAATATTACAGCTGCCATTGGTGAGATACCGGTTGAAATTCTGGTAAAAGTATGCCAAAATTGGAGTTTACGAGCAAAATTGACATGAAATAATCTTTAAAAGGTAAAGAAGGAAGGAATTAATTTTTTGATCTTATTTTCAATTTTCAAAAACCAAACCCAAATCAGCCATTATAATACTTAAAGAAAGACCAAAACCAAAAGTTAGATATAGATCGATTAATTGATGCATTAAGTAACGCTGTTAAGAGGTCAAAATTATACTTTAAGTCTACTTAATTGGTCACTTTATTCAAAATTCAAACTATATCTTATGTGTATTTGGCTTAAACTATTTTCCGAAAGGAAACTCTCTCTAATGCATTTTTACAGCAAAAACGAATTGAAATTATAAGATATTCTTCCTCACGCTGGGTTCGATTCATTGGTGCCGATTAACGAAGAATTGTAAGTTTACAGTTTAGTTTCCATCATCATCTCTTGCCAATGAAGAGCGAGCAATATTCGTAGTGATCTTCAAAATGATCGCACAGCATCATTTAGCTAAACTCTTCCTTTTGTTGCCATTGTAGTTGCTGCAAATGTACCATAACGTTGTCCTACTAGAGTGGCCCACGTTTAAGTTATATTGAGCCGGACAGACAAACGTTCTGGCACGAACCTACAATATTTTCATATCACGTGTAGTAAACGCAACAGAAGATCTATCAGTTGCAAGGTGGAAGCCTCCTAATGGCCTTTTTCCAATTTCAACTAAAGACGAATACGAGTATGGCACAGTAAAGTGATACGACTCCATAGTATGGATGAGCAATTGAAGCCACCACTTTCAGAGTTGCCTCGATGCGGTACATCATATAAAGGAGCCATTAAAATTGATGGGGGGTGTGGTGCATTGGAGAGAATTCAATGGCTTGGCAATGTGTGTACACGAAATTGCATTCCATACCGTGGCAGCACAGAGTGAAAGATCGATGGCCCACTGAGTGAGTGAGTCAGTGATGCCGCATGCGGCATAGAGAATAAGGCATGGGACGTGAAGGAAACGGCAAGCGAATTACAGTATGTGGTTTGATTGTTGGTGTTAACATTGTTAACTGCTGTGCGCGAACACAGCGCTGGCTGACCGATATTCAAGTTGTTTTTTTTTTGTGAACGCTCCTTCAATTATGGTTTGTTTCGGTTTATTCACGCTCGTGTCGATAGAAAATTGGATATGACATTTAATCGATGCCTTTAAAGTGATGAAGCGTAGTTTTCCAATAAACCAAAAGGAAATAAGTTCAGTCATCAGAACGGACACCAAAAAAGAATAGTACCTATTTTTTCCATACTTTTAACTCTAAGGTTTTTCCAATGATTCAGAAAGTAAAGATTGCTGACTTTTTGTATATCATTCAGTCACATGCAATTTCATATATTTGCGAATACTTAAAATATCTCAAATATTTTATGGATTCTATGGTCCCAAAAATGTGGTCGAAAAAGTAATGTCAACTGCTCCAAATGACGGATTTCTTCTTAGATATCAATTTTTCTCGAGCAAATTTAAATACCTGAAAGTACGCGTAACGAAAAATTTTTTAAAGTAATGCTATCATGAAAATATATATGGTTTCAGCTCGAAAAGTTTTTGGAGCAATTAGTCTGCGAAGTCAAATAAAAGTAGAATCGCACTATTTTTGAAGTAGTTAACATTTCAATGTAAAAATGAGAGTTTTTTATAATGAATCAGCTCATTCTGTTTTCGTCTTTTCCCTTTAAATATAAATATTGATTCATAGATGTCACTTTATTTGGAAAACCTTTAACTCAATTACTTAAATTCGTATAAAATTCAATTCAGATGCATCTTGATATCATTATTTTAACCGATTTGCTACACACAACTACTAAAAATTGTGGTGAAAGTTAAAAGTTTTGTTTTCTAAAATAGGCTGCCTACTCGTTTTCGAACTATGTAATATCAGTTCACCAGAGATACTTAAATACAAAGTCTCAATGAACATTTTGTAATTATTATTTTGAGCTTGCTCTTTCAATACAGTGTACGAAAACACCAAAAATGTACACTGAACAAGGACTAAAACTAGTCATAGTAGTTTCATCCGTTGCTAAGTGGAACCATCAGTGACTTTTAAACCGATTAGTAAGAACCTGATATCTTTCCTTTTCTGCATAAATCTGTTGAGAACCCAAACAAGAAGTGAAGCAAAGCAAAACAGATAAAGTTTTTTCTGTTTGCTTTGCTCTGTTTTGGAAAATCATTTGATATTACACGTTTCCTGCAGGCGCTTCGTTTCAGGCTTTGTTGGTGAGTCAAAGCAAAAGCAAATTGTATGATGATTCGACAAGGAACATTTTTTTAGTATCATCGTCGCTCTCGCGTAGGAAGGGCATAGCTCTTTTTTTTCGTATTTGACTTTTTTGTCGATTAATCAATTTCCCCGTGCTATATTTTATCGATATTGGTATCGTTAATTATGCAAAGGTCCTACCTAAAAAACGCATGCAAAATCTCTTCCCTAAGCCCCCAGGACGACCAGTATATAGGGAAAAAATGGAAGGGGTGAAAATCCATGTTAACATTTAAGTCCATTATTCTGTAACGGCTGTATCGATTTCGAAAATGACGTCATATTATAGATAGTCACAGGGGCTATAATTATGGTATTCAAAACTTGATGTAAGTGCTGCGTTGTTAATATGTGTTGAAATATGCCAAAATATGTGCAATGTTCAAGTGTCAACAAATCATTGATGGAAAATTCATTTGGGAAATTTCTCGCCATCAACTTTTACGTCATAGCCTCTCCCAACCGACCCACTAAGAATTTTGGGAATCGCATTTAAAAAAATTTTATATTTTGATGCTTTGAGGTTTTTTCTCCTGCTGTGAAATTTCAAAAATATGAATTAGGGCCATCGACCCGAGCCTGAGTACTTTTCATCACATGTGAACATCTACAGTGGCGAGCATAACCGACCAAATGATTGCCTGATTCTGTAAAAATTTTAATACTTAACCAAATTAAACGAAACTTTCAGGACATTTTAAACCAATTTATTTTTTCAAATTAACAAGTAATTGTAAGGACACCCATATTTGCTCAGTTTTGCACGTTTCGTGAATCGCATTAAAAGCTGCCATTGTTCAGTATTTGCTCCATGTTCCCATAATTTTTATGGCGTTTATAATGCGATTAGGCATATTTTCTACAAGCTTTTCAATAATTTCGCTAGGTATTTTTATACCCTACACAGAGGGTATATTAAATTTGTCATTCCGTTTGTAACGCATAGAAGGGGGCGTGGCCGGTATGGAAAAGTCGGTCTATCTGTTGAAATCACGTTTACGGGATAGCAAGGTAATTGAATGAAATTCGGTACACAGGTCAAACCATCTTGCAAGCTGCTATAATATAGAAATGGGCGAAGATGAGAACAGAATTAAGATTAGGCTAGGTTTTGAGTTTGCACAAGCTCTTAAAGGGGCGTGGCACAGCCCTAAATTTTAGCTGAAATAGCGCCATATCTCGTAACCCGTGCAAGATATTGTGATGAAATTCCTTACACGAATACAGATCTTAAAAGTCTTAAATTTCGCATAACGTGGGCAGAATTGTAAAAGTGGGCGTGGCACTTTTTAAAAATTGAAAATTTGGATTTCGTATAACTCCAAATTGGCAACTACGATTTTCATAAAAATTTTAGGGATGATACCACTGAAAGTATTCATCAATGCAAACTTCGTCAATATACTGGGGAATTTCGTTGAAGGGCGTGGCGCAGCCTACAATATTTATAAACGTTATAAAAAGAGAACTATCAACGCAATCGCTATGAAATTTAACATAGCAGATATACTCGCTAAAAGGTGTCTTCTTGCATAATTTTGGCACAATACTGATGGTGGGTGTGGCACCTCCCATATGAGCAAAATACGTTAAATGCTATAGATAGTGTGCTATGAGAGTAATCTTCATAAAATTTAGTATAGAGGTGCCGGTTACCATAAGCTTTGAAATTAAATGAAACTTGACAAGATTTCATCAGTGAGCGTGGCACCTCCCTCATTAACATAAAGCTATAAGTGCTAGTTTAAGTGAAGTATTGGAGCAATTGATCTGAAATTTGATGTAAGTGGTTTACTGGGTATTAGGTACATAAGAATCAAAAGCTGGCAAAATAGCAACAGTGGGCGTGGCACCTCCTATACATTTAAAATACCTTAAGTGGCATAACTATCGAAATATATTAGCAATCATACTGAAATTTGGTGCAAGAGGTTTGTTTATAAAAAGCTATTTCTGGATCAAAATCGGACTGGATTGCACCATTTGGTTATTATGGTACATATCGCAAACTATACAAGTAATTGTGCTTAAATTTGGTTTGCTTATTGAATAAAAAGTGGGCGGAATTGGAAATTGGGCTTGACATATTTCGTGTTTTTCATTGCTTTTCTATTTTTTTCAACATTTCTCATATTCTTTGGATACATTCAACCTTTTACCTTTCCCCTTCAATTTCACTCGACATTTTCTTTATTCTTTCGACTTTTCATCAATTTTTCAGCATTTTTCATATTTTCCGACTTATTCAACATTTTCAGTTTTTTCCAACACTTTTCTACATTTTTGAGCCGTTTTACATTATTTTCGACTTATTGAACCTCTTCAACATTTTTTTAACATTTATTTAAATGCAGTGTAGGGTATGTGAGTTTCGGCCTGGCCGAAGGTAACACTTTTACTAGTTTTTTTTTTCATTTAGCTTGCACGTGACACCATAGCTTCTTTTAGTTTTCAGGTGCTATCTCGTATTTCCCAAATCGTCTTCTGATTATTGCACGAAAGTTCTCAATTGGATTGAAATCAGGACTTTCGCCGGGACAGTTTACTACCGTAAAATTTTCCAAAGACAAACATCCTTTAACTATTTTATTGGTACTTCAAAGATGGCTGTGGAAGCATTTAATAAGGACGTCAGCGAATGGATCGTGCGCAAAGATTTTAAACAGAATTGGTTTCGAGACAGCAGTTAAGAAAAAAAACTGCGACTTAAATTCTGCATGAGTCACAAGAATTGGTCAGACGAGGTAAAAATAAGTCGTTCACACGCCCATGGAAAAAGTCATTACTGGCAGCGACCCCATGAAATGATACAAAAGCGGCACGAGAAGTAAACTGCTAAGCGTGGTGGAGTTGGTTTGATGATCTGGGGTTCCTCACATATTATGCATGTATCCGGTAGTAGCCGAAACATATGTCGCCAACTATCGGGTCAAATAGATTCATTTGTTGTCCTGTCATGTTTGTTTCAGAAAAAGGATTGACTGATTTGAAAACATGCAAGAATATCGGTCTTTGCTAAGGACGCAATGTTCAATTATTGCATATGGACGATTCTACTGTTACAAAAGGGACAACGTTGCTGTCTTATTTCTTTTGTCATAATACATACATATGTTATATTAAATAAATAATTCAGTTTGTTTTTGAATCTTCATTTTGCACCCATATTATGAAAACTTGCCATCAAAAATGAAAATTCTTTTGAAAAAATTGAGTTAAAAAAGACCAAAATAAGTGAAAATAATGCAATTAAATGAAACAATTGAATCGTTTAAGAGTTTGTGAAAGAACTTGTTAGCATTGTCTCTAAGTACACAGTCAATATTATGTGTGTTATGATATTGGAACCATACTTAAATAAAATTAATTTAAACAACATATTCAGAAATAATAAGGCATTAAGGCTATTCCTCTAAACGCAATAATTCGACAAGCAAATAAAACTCGAAAGTTTTCGAGCTTGTTCACGGGAATACCCTTATCTATCTAAACGTTCAAACGTATGAGTAATGGCAATTTGACATCTTTTGACTCTTGTAGAAGTTGTAGCGATATGAATGAAAACATTAAACATTTTCTTTGCTCCTGCCCCGCGCTTGCTAGAAAACGCCACAAAACACTTGGTTCGTTTTTATTTGATGACGTGGATGTCCTTTGATATGCTATTTAGTATAGGTCAGCTATTTAGTTTTATTACGAAATCTGGTTGGTTCAATGTGGTATCACAATGGATCACATTTGTTCGTTAGTTCGTAACTGACTGCCACTCCTACCTATAAAATTTACTTCGATCTGAACTTTGGTCTTACCTGCGTTTCTAATAGCACGCAAATGTTAAAATTTTTCAGTCTTCAGTACAGTGTATTGCTGTTACCATTGCAATAACTGAATCAGATTTAAAAAGATCTATGGTTACTGTAGTGAAAACAATTAATCAGATCTGTTGATGATTTCATTGTGTGTGGAAAATATATAGTGACATTTTATTGTGGTTCCTGGGGGAGTTTTTTGAAAAAATAAATAAAAATAATGTTATTTTCCTTTATATCTAATAAAAAGGTCATTGCAAGAAACTATGTGTATAAAAATATTTCGGAAATTGCATAAAAGACATACCGCTAATACACATTCTCTAGAGTTCTTCGGAAACGCTTGAGATTCGAAAATTTTACTAGTCTCCGAGGATTTTCTGAATTAAAAAAAAAAAACTTCTAGGGTTGCTTACAGAGCTGCAAAATTTTATTTTTCGAAATTTCAGTAAAAAAAATTAAGAATTTTTTTCTCATTTAAATTATTTTTCTTTTCAATTCCTTAGCCATTCTTCTGCTGTACACATAAAGTATTACCGAAAAAAGTTTGCCGATATTTGAGAGTTTGCAAGCAAAATGTTTTACTTTTTGCAAGGACCACTTAAGAATCATAGCAAAATTAAAAAACAGGCCTCCAAAATTCTACATTTTTTTCCTTACATGCAATTTGTTTTTGTAACTCTTTTCATAATCCACATTTCTTGCGAGCTCACTTTTACTTTTGAGTTTCTAACATATCTGCTACATTGAGATAAGTAGGTAATAATTCATTTGTCTTAAGATTATAATCAAATAATATGCGAAAAGTTAGATTTCATAATCGTATGATTTCATAAAGCAGTTTTAAACAAGGATATTTAAAATTCGTGATGTGATAAGACAAAACGAGGCCATACTCGGGCTCTGCGTAAAAACTACATGAGAAATAGTTAGTCTGGCTTCCAGTTCTTTTTAGCCACATATCCCCCAGACATGTTGCATTCACTTTTTTTCCCCTTCAAAATACGCGACACGGTTCAAGAATATAGAATTTTATAATTTTGTGTAGTTGCTTGAGAGCATTTTTTAGCCAACCCCTTAAAAAAAAAAAAAAACAAATAAATGAATTGAATTTGCAGCCGTAACATTAACTTCATTTAAATAAATAAACGACAGCCAACATGGGCTCTTTAACAAATTAGAGTTTCATTTTACATTTTACACACCTTCAGACATTAAATGGGGAAAATTAAACTATGCTATTAAATTCCAAAACAAAAGACGTAAATACTCCTTAAAAACAAACTGAAGCGAACAGTGCAAGCAGCAAATGAACAGAATGAAAGGCTGTGGACAAACGAACAGAAATACCTATACATGAATGATCTTTTTAACATCCTTGTTCGCACTAATCCCTTGCAACAGCCATACAAAAAGATTTTTTTTTGTACTCTTGCGTACAAAGGAAAAAACCAAAAAAACATAAGGTCGAGTAACAACTGCTTCCAGAGTAGTCCACGTTCGGATTCCACTAATTTTGGTTACAAATCTCAGAGTTTTTTCTTCCGATAAATGAATATACGCGCGCCAAATTGTGTGTGACTCTTGAAGGTAAGATGCAGCATTTGATGAGGGCGTCCCGCATATAGTGGCAATGGTGACCAAGAGTCGTAATAAATTATCAAATAAAAACATACTCAAAACAAAAGTCGACATCAAAAGAAACATTGAAATTCACTGAGTATAAGAGACCAAAATTAAATTGACCAAATGTTAACACAATATCCGCCAAAAAACAGAAGAAGAAGAAGAAGGCACAACGACTTCATGCTGCGACTGAAGCACAACATGCGAACCCAACGTGAGGGCAGCAAGTCAATAAACAACTTCCTCCATCCTTCATTGTCTCCATCGTTTAGAGTCCTTATGTACCGAACAAAACAAAAACAAAAGAGTCCTGTTGAGTTACAAATCAAAACATGAAGACGACGACAGCAAACAAAATACGCTACATCATTTGAAATATTTCATTTGTTTCGGGAGAGCAGCTACAGAAAATCTGTTGATTTTCGCATTGGATGTTGGTTGATTGTTTTTTCGTTTCTTGGTAGTGATTCGTTATCATTACTTTCCATTCTCATTTACTGTTGTTTTCAAAAGTTGTATTTGTTTGTGTTGGAATGAGTGAGTTCTTGAACACGATAAAATTAACTTAACGCTCAAAATGTAGGCCAGGCAACGGGAATAACTCAAATAATATTTAGTTTTTCATAAATGACTTTATGGAAATTATGACTTAACTTACTTTAATTTTTTTCAAGTGTATATTTTTATTCAACTTTAACTAAGGATTAACCCCGAAATATTAAATCAAATTGCACTGAGAAAAGGATTTGATTAGATATAACAAATTATATTCGTTGCTCAGCAATTAAATATTTATTTCAGTCAAACATATATTTCTTCAAACAAGGATTTGTCACTATTTGCTCCAATATGATTGGCTCACATAAATATTAAAATTACTCTGTAGCAAATATATACTAGGTGTACAAATATGAAACCGGTAAGTTTTTATTCAAAAAAATACGTTCATTTTGCGAAAATAGTTCCAAATTTAATCTTCAAAGTAATTCCCCTCGCTAGCTACACATCTTTCCCATCTTTCAGGCAATTTATGGATTCCGCGCCAAAAAAATTCTTTGTTTTTTGAGGCTATCCATTCATCGAGCCATTTTTGCACTTCCTCGTAAGAATTGAAGTGCCAATCGTTGAGTGCGTGTCCCATCGATGAAAACAAATAGTAATCGCATGGCACCAGGTCCGGTGAGTACGGCGGGTGGCGCATTGGCTCCCAGTTGTACGATTCTACCAAGTTTTTATTGACCGCTGCTCGATGTGGCGATGCGTTGTCATCTTGGAAGACAATTTTGTCATGGCGAAGTTGAAATTCGGGCCTCTTCTGACGTATAGCACGGTTCAAAGCAATCAATTGTTGATGGTAACGTGCACCAGTAACTGTTTCACCTGGTTTTAGTAGCTCATACCAAATAACACCACGCTGATTCCAGAAAATACACAGCATTGTCTTTCGGCCGAAGCGATTTGGTCTTGGCGTTGATTTGGGTCGTTGGCCGGGGCTCAAATATGATTTTTTTCGTTTGGGATTGTTGAAATAAATCCACTTCTCATCGCCAGTGATGATTCGATGGAGAAAACATTTTCTGTTTTGCAGCAATTCACAAGTGGATTTTCGGTTTTCTTGCTGCCTGTCGGTCAGTTCATGTGGCACCCATCTACCGACCTTTAAAATCTTTCCCATGGCCTTCAAACGCAAGGAAACGGTTTGTTGTGTCACATTAAGATGTTCAGCGAGCTGTTGTTGCGTTTGACCATCATCTTCGTCCAATAATGTTTGCAATTCGGTGTCTTCAAACTTTTTCGGTGGCCGGCCGCGCTCCTCACTTATCACATCAAAATCACCACTTTTAAATTTATTGAACCACTCATTGCACTGTGTACGACCAATAGCATGCTCGCCGTAAGCTTCAACAAGCATTCGATGCGATTCAGAAGCGTTTTTCTTCAAATGGAAACAGAAAATCAATGCTTCCCGCAAATGAGAGTTTTCAGGCACAAAATTCGACATCTTTACGAGCGGAAAAAATGCGTTGCTGTATGAAACTTGACAAATTGTGAACTGAATGTTGTTGACAGATGACAAAATGAACAATTAAGACATTTGGTGCGGTTTGGAAGCTCATACATATACGGCTATCGACCGCTAGATGTCATTACCGGTTTCATATTTGTACACCAGTAGTCAAATTATTTTTTCAGTGTAGGCAGAAGCTATTATGCTGGACGTGTTCGTAATAGTATACACCAAACAATAACGCTTCTGAGTATGGATGTTGCGTTGAAGGATTCAATCTCAGCAGACACGGTAAGGTGTGCCATCCTTATGTTTACTCTTGACGTTCTGGGCATATCATTTCAACCGGACCTATGGTGGACAGATCATGTGTTCGGTGTGTCGAAAGAAGCGGTCAAGTGTATTGGTTTTTTGAAACGGTGTAAGAAATACTTCAATCCAGTTGATCTTCTTCTTACTTTACCTATATATACTTTACCTATATAAGACTCAAACTGAAGTACGCATATTGGTCAGGGCTCCATAAACCACTTTGGCGCTGCTAGGTGATAAATCTGGATAATTGGTCGCATCATCAGATCCGAAGATTTCATCATTAAACCATGTCTGAACTCAAAAAAAGTTAAAAAATATATTCTCCGGAAATGCTAGATTTATTAGATACTCATATAAATATCAATGAATGTTTCCAAAAAAATTAGGTTATGCTCTTAAATTATAGGTGTTTTTATAAAACTGCATGTTATAACAAATTTTTGTTTTTTAGTAAATAAAGTTATACTGAACATTTCGTTTTTATATTTATCGTCATATTTTTATTCTTCAGAGAGCCTACCTTCAAAAACTTATTCCTTAGCTTCCTGAACGTCTATTTAAATGAAAATTTAATTGTTGGAGCTATTTTATTGTTTAATCTATTGAAAAAAAAATATTGAGATGCCTCTATTCGCTTGGAAGACAAAAAGATTTGCATTTCTGGTGTTTTTAAAGATTTAGAATAATTTTTTTTAAGTGTAAAAAATATCTGGAACTTTAAAAATTTTAATAACTTACGAATTTGTTCTCATCAACCATAAATTAATCATAATTCATGGTTTTAACAATTATTTTTTCTAAAAAAACACTCGTGTGGAGAACTTCATATTCATAATTTGTACATCTATTAGAAAGTCTAACTTTGACCATGAATACCATGGAATCCGTAAAGTCAATTCAAATAAAATTTTATGCAGTAAAAGCTGTATTATTTTTTTATCCACAACAACAGAGAAAAAAGAGATATCTTAGTTCCTTCAGAAGTTATAAGTTTTGCAACAAGAAATGCCAGATGTCGCCACTGCGCGGCGTAACGTAGGGTGCTTAACCCTTTTCTACAGGTATAATACCGGGATGTGCTTTAGAGAGATACGTGAACTGATCCCATCAATTCAAATTTTCTCTCGCAGCATTCGGGCGTTTTAACAGGAATATTCCTTTTGTATTACGCCGGTGTTCAACAGGACATCACACTTTCGTGATAATTCTTTATTTAGCCGCACGAGTAAGTTGTGGAACAGCCTGTCTGGGTTTGTCATCCCCGACAATCATGACATCAGTAAATTCCAGACGAATGTCCACCAAAACTATTCCATCTATCTCCGTTCCCCCTAACATTTCTCCTTTTCTTAAAACCAACACAAAGTATTGCATTTATAGAGGGCATCCCCTGAGCGTTGGCTTATGATTTAAGAAAAGAAAAAAATGTATTAGTAAGCCAAGAGCAGGTTGAAAGATAAACAGTCTCAGTTTGTTTACAAATATATATCTGTTCTTCACCTTTGAACTTGAAATTTTTTTATTTCCGGCTTCCTTCCTGTGCGCTGGAGTGCTCGGATTTTTATTTTTTCGAATAAAATATAATTTAACTTTTGACGAATATGACACTTCAAGTTTCATTGGCTCTCCTACTTTTTTTGTTTGGTTTGATTTTGAAAACATCGTAACTTCTGACGCCCATCGCAGCATATGCAATTAAGTCATGTCCAGATGCTGCTTTTTTGGGATTTGCATTCCCACATTAAGGAATTGCGCATAGATGAGACTAAATACAGAGTGGACTTATGCGGTATTTGCTATGAGGATAGTAAATAAAAAAATTTGGCTCTAAAATGATAACGATTTCCTTAGTGAGTAATGCTTATTGATCGATAACAATTGTGTCCAAGATATAACACCTGCAAGTGTTCATTGCCGTTTATGTAAATTTAGGATGACGTGGCATAATTTTTATCTGTTCCACCAATATGCCTAGATACCTTATCTTTTAACTATTGAGCTGTCACTGGATTATTTACACAAAACTTTTTTTGAGCCAACCCCAAAGAAAGAAGTTTAAGAGAGTCAAATTGCATGATCTAGATAAAAAATTTGGATCGCTATTACGGGAAATATTCAGTTCCGGCCACTTACCGTGCAATAAAGTTATTTTTGTATTGGCTGGCACTTTCTTTTTGGAACCACATAACGCTTATATCCACTTAACGCAATTTGGATCACACAAATGCATTCATCATTCCCAGCAACATTGCCGACACCATTCTAAAACAAATAAATAAAAATTGTCAATTGATTCATCCAGCTCTGAAAGTGACCTTTGAGGATGCACCGGTCTCTCAACAATCTCTCTTGCATCAGTTTCTCGACAATCGATATCTTTGGGTTTTCATCGGCCAAATGCGACAATTTTTCTTATTAGCATATTCGATGAGATGAAAATGTGTTTCGTCCCTGAAGATATATTTTTTTTAAATAGTTCTCAAGTTTCCTTGTGGATCAATTCGCGTGTATGGGATTCAATTCCTTTTTTAACTGAATTTTGTAAGCATTCGTACTCAAATATTTTATGTAAATTCAACGTTATGTGGCTCGTGAGAGGTCTAATTTCTGCTTGAGCCTGTAGAAACATACACTGATGATGTCTCATCTGCTACCGATCAAGTTTTTTGGAATTTGAGAACCACATTCAAAATTGTTTAGGCTTGAGCAGCCTAAGTTTAACTTTTATTTAAAGTAGAAAAACCCTTAGCTATCTTCCTAGAATATTAAAAGAAAAATCAAAAGAAAAAAGTTATAAAAAGACTAAAATTTATTATTGATACTGAAAAGTTATTGTCAAATTTTGAAATTTTCGATAAATATTAACGACCATTCAAAAGACCATTTAAAAATCTATCGATAGCACTTAAACTAAGATTTTTTGATTCAGGAAACCAATTAATTACACGAACAGAGGGTGTCAAGCCAAAGTTTTAAATTATCATTCCTCGCAGCCAGTTTTTCAAGAAACAGCAAAATATTTTTGGATATAGCTACCATACAATAGAACAAAACTTTGGCTGGGATGTCAGAAGAGCTTGACGTGATGGACAATAACTTTGCTTGGCAAAAATAATCAGGACAACGTCCCGTTTCCAGTTTTTATCGTGTTTACCATGTTAGAAAAACTCTGTCGCAAAGTGTAATACAAATTTTTCATTATTCTGCTTGAACACTTCTTCGAAATATGCTTAACAATTGTAAGCTATCGAGCAAGGAGAATTGAAAGCAGTGCCTCGTGCAAAATCTACTGACTTTTTTGGCAACATTAACCTTCACACGGTCACTATTTACATATGTAAATATCGCAATTTATAATTTACAGTATCTCGCTTATTCGTGATGCGATTCGCAAGAAGCTTCAACTCAGTGACTAATTTTTCAACCTCTTTTTGAAAAACTTAAAAACCGCTGCAAATATTGATTTTTTCCGTTATTTTTTGAAAAACTGTCGTTTTTATCCCTTAAATGGGTACTATTTACATATGTAAATATTTTTTTTATATCAGACATTTTGTTTGGTTATGTGTATATTTTATGATATTAATGAATGTTAGCTAATAATAAGAAGGCATTTTTAAATAATAGCTTATTGAAAAACCAATAGCTTCAAAAATTTTATTATTTTATTATTATATTTAGTTATTTTAAGTTTTTGAAGGAGTCTTCACATTTTGTTTGAACTTTGCTATGTTCAACACAAACTGGCTTCTTGGACTGGATACAAATACTCCTAGCTGCGCGTTTTCGTTAGTGTTCTTCGTGGTAGCACATATAGCAAGTTCCTTTTACCTTGGAATGACCACGATCATCTCCATCCGGGACAAAATCTTCAGTAGTGTCAGTTTTCAACGAGTGAATAGTTGCTCCAACCGTATAAAACGAGTTTCACGAAATATATTTTACTGCCTCATTCGTTGCAAGGCGGGCGGAGTTTAGCTCAATATTGTTCCATCCTTAACCATTAAAAAATGTTCTCTTTCCTTCTCAGAATAAGGCGCTCCTGCTACTTCAGCTTCCTCGGTTTCATCCTCAAATTCGAACTCATTTCCTGAGTCGTCTCCGTGCCCTTGTTCTACGAGATGGAATTCAATTTCCGCATCAGAGGCTTCCCCATCATAGCCTTCAGGCTGATACACCATCATATGCTCTTCAATCATATGTCCTTCTGTTGCGTCTGTTACCTCTGTTTCCGTATTGTCCTCATCCGAGTCCACATTGGCAATTAAATACTCATAATATTTTGCCTGCATTTCAAACGATAACCTGAACATTGAAAAAATAGCTAAGTTTTTCAATGTTTAAGAATAATTCATCCTGTACTTACTGAGCCACAGCATAAGCACTCGGAATTTTAAATTTTTTATTTTTATCTGGCATTTTCACTTATGAGATATATATATATTTATATATTTTAAATTACAAAGATCACTTCTACTAAGGAATTTCAAAACAAGCTGACAAAGAAACGCAGCAACTGAATCCTAGGATACCCCCAAAAATATTGTAACCATAGCAACTCTAACAAGGCTTATTATAACGAAATATTCAAATAAAAAAATCTTTGCGAATGCGTAAATTCGCATACATTTTGTATGAAAACAAAAATATTTACATATGTAAATAGTGACCGTTACCGTAGTGAAACATTGGTAACCGTGTGAAGGTTAGTAACATTGGCGTTTGTTCAATATATTTGAAGGCCGACAAGCTGGTTCACATAGATTCTACTTTTGACAGTCCGCTCAAATGTTTGACAAAGTCAATGCAAAATCAATCGATTAAGATCTCCCAGGCACTGTCAATCAATGCAAAAACATGTGTGAGATGTTGATCTTAGTGCTTCACCGATACGAGAACGATACGATAATTCAAAACTTATTGTATCGTCCTCGTAGTGGCTGTATCGGTATCGTCTCGTTATCGCTGAAAATTCTCGGCTATTCTCATTCACTATTTTATATATATAAAACTAGCTGAAGCAGCGGCTTTCCAGCGCACTGTTTGTTGTACAACCACGTCTACTTCTTACGCAGTCTTTACTGCAGACAATTGGGTCCATGTACGAAATTTCACAACTTGGCATAAGTTCCAAGAATATCAACGTAAGAGTTTTTGTTGGATGGGAAAAGCTATGACCCATTAGCCAACCCTTTTCATTTACCTATCAGATTTCACAACTGCAGCTGCGACATATGCCAAGATATGGCGTTTTAATAAATTTTTTTTATGAAGGTGCCACGCCCGTTTGTATAATATCGCGCAAATTTCGTGAAGTACTTAACATAAACAATTTACATCCTAGCGTCTGCTGCCATAGGTGGCAAAATATTGTGTTTTTAGTGTTTTTGTATGATGGAAGTTCTGGCTGAATTTCGTTCTAGGCGATAATTTAGTGCCAACCGTGCGATAAGCATTACATTATCGCCGAGAACGAGATATCGGCCAGACCCTTCTCGTTCTCGTCCTCGGTCGTACGAGAAATAATTTGTTTAATATCGTCTCGTAATGATTGTGAGTTCTTTGTTAACAATTTTTTCTGATGTGAGGAATGAAAACGCATTGATCTTAAGCGATATTCGCATTGATCTTGGTAAATCTCTATGCAGCAGCCGAAACATTATTTATATGAACAGCCAATGAGCTTCTCAAGTTTAATTTTGTGAGAGCATAAGAGCTAGTATATATTGCGAAAAACGCTGCACAGTGCTATGGATCCCAAAAACTTCACAAAATCAATGATTGATTTGCATAAAATGTTATAACAATTAAAACGTCAAAACTTATCGAATAATTTTCCATTTCAAATTTGCCACGTCCTTACTCCACGAATACCAAATATGATCTGTCAAAATTAATATTAACCAAAATGGCGGCAAATCAAAGTAGTTTACAAAATGTTTGTTTCTTAACCCATCGTCAATCAGGTGGAGTGTGATGAGCCCCACGTGATTAGAAACAGAGGGAACTTTCGCCTCAAACAAATGTCTGCCCCCATGCTTTCAGTGTCTGAAGATAAAATATCCTACAACTAGCACAGCAAACTCGCTTAGTCGAACTTTCAAAGAAAATCACGTAGGTAAACACTGCTGGGGTATGTCACACCCCACCTCATTGACTGCATTACTAGGAAACTTCGCAAAATTATAGGTAGAAGCTCGAAGAAACGTTTGAGGAACCATAAAATAAGACATTCCGAAGATGATATTTTGAGCGCTCCCGGGACAAAGACGGTAAAACCAAATATACTTGCGCCGGATGAAATCGGTCCATTTGCATGGGACATGCAAATTATACCGCTAAAAGTGAGTATACTCTGAGAAAATTAATTAACTTTCATATATATCCTTACTAAACAATATCCTTATGCAGTTATTATTCTGTATGTTTTTTATGTATAAGAAGTAAAACGTTATTAAAAATATGTAATTTTATTCAGTGAATTTTGAAATTTACCGTACTGTTACTTTTACTTGGTTTTCATAAAAGCGTTTCAAACTTTTTGAATTAAATTAATTTAACAATTTACTATTTCTTAAAATTTCTTCAGAACAAATCATAAAATTTCAAAATAAATATAAAAATAATGTTAGAATCTATATGTGTTAAAACATACATAGTTAACAATTTTTGGGATTTTTCTCACCCCACGACATTGGCCGTGTTACATTTCTGAACCTCATTGGCAACGGGTTAAAGTCACTTAGAATTGATTTTCATTCAGCTTTGACCATTTTTGAGTACGAATAACACTTGCTTTTATTTAGTACGAGTATGATGTGACTATGAGATTGTATTCACCAATCGTGTGTAGCGCGTTAAAATTTCTCACCCACTTCACGAACACGTCACGATGATTTAAAAAATAAAACTTCCTAAAAATTTCGATCAGATATGGGTTAAAAGTACAAAAGCACAGCAATGCAACTAAAAGTCAAATAAATACGAATAAATAACTTAAAATATGAGGGTCACACATTAAGTCAAAATTAATGAAAAATATATCCATCATTTAAGAGCTGATGTTGCAACAATTAAATGGGGTTAATTAAAAGCAGGCCGCATCTATTGGGAAATCCATGAAAATTGAATAAGCGGGTCAAATTAGAACAAATAGTTGTATAAACACACATGACTGGGACCCCTTTTATTGCAAGTAACTTGCGAGACTTCAAATGAACGTAAAAATTGTAAAAAAATCTAAAATTAAAAATAAATAAAGACGAATTGAATAATTTAGGTCATATTTATTATTAACTTTGTTGTCGTTCATATATATCGTTTTGTTTTGGTGAAGCACCAAAAGATGATGATAACATTGGAGAAGGCGGTGGTGAGGTTTCAGGTTAATTAATTGTTTGGTAATTGTTGATTAGCATGCATAGGAAAGTAAACATTGAAAAATTTTACTTCCAAAAATAAACGAAGCCTTTGAAGCAACAAGGGGTCAACTAAAACTGCTGCGTGCAGCTGTAAATTTTTGCTTATTTATGCACACAAATCTTAAAATAAAATATTTATTGCTGATTTTAAACACATTTTCAGATTCGCAAGTAGTTCAGCCCTTGCTGCATTAATATGATCCAACAAATATTTAGTTTATTTCTTTTTACTCATCAGTTTTGTGGAAGTAGTCCCTTAAATTGATAATATGGCCTTAATTCCCAGTGATACCTGCAAGTGAGATTTTTTGATTATTTATAACGACAAAGATATCTAACAAGCAACAAAGATATCTAACAAGCAACAAAAAGTCCGCAAACTGATTTTGTCCACATACCTGCAAAATCCAGAATTAAAGTATTCAGGTATACCAAAAATAGTTGGTGCATCAGAAAAAACTGTCTACGGTTATTTCTAACTATAAGAAGGGTCTACCTGTTTCCCGAAAAAGGTTCAGGCAGAAAACCAGATTTTTTTAACCCAAAGGTAGCGACGAAGGTGAAGCGCCTTTTTAAGCAAAATCCCAACACAGGGCGAGATATGTCGGCAAGAGCAGGTACATCAAAATCTACTGTACAAAAGATCAAGAAGAAAAGTAAACTAAAGACATAAAGAGTTCAAAAAGTACCAGACCGTTCTGATCAAAAGCAGTTAATGGCTCCGATGCGAGCCTGAAAATTGTATAAAAGGTACCTGTTATGGAAGACGAAACTTACGTCAAAGCAGATTTTAAGCAGCTACCTGGGCACAAATATTATACATTACCAAAAAAGGGGCATGTGTCTAGTAAATTCAAAGAAAAAAAATTTCGAAATTTCCGAAGCAATATATGGTGTGGCAGGCCATATGCACCTGTGGTCTCAGAAGCACATTTTTTGTTACGCAAGGCACAATCAATTCCAAAGTTTATATAGAGGAGTGCCTCGAAAAACGTCTTCTGCCATTTATTCGTGCAGATGAGGGTGCCGTGATGTTCTGCCCAGATTTAGCAACCTCTCATTACTCTTAAGATACGATGGAATGGTATGTAAATAAAAAGATCAGTTTTGTTCCCAAAATTGCAAATCCGCCCAATTGCCCAGAGCTTCGCCCAATTGAAAGATATCGGGCTCTAATGAAAAGAAATTTTCGACTTGAGACTTAAGTGGAAAAAATCGTACCATACTGTCGATGAAACGACTGGACAAAATTTAATGAATGGCCTTACGAAAAAACTAAGAAATTTTTATAAAAATAAAAATTGTTACTTAGTTTTTAGTTATTTATATTCTGAACATTCTATATATTTTATAACTATTTAAAAAACAAAGTGCAAGTTTTTTCTGGGACAGTCCTTATAATTATCTTATTACATAGGATAAATTAATCATCTGAAGGCTATGATCGCAAATTAGTCTAGGAATAACGCATGGCATGGTCATGGTAAGGTCCAAAATATGAGCAGTCACCTATAGGTGACACTGAGCAATATCTTTTGCTATGCGTTTTTTTTTTTTGTAATGTGTAAAAGGTTTGTTGGAGATTTTATGTAAGCTTCAGGTTGATATTAGCGGAGAAGACCTTTGCGGCAATATTTTATACCCTCCTGACTAGGGAGCTGTTACTGATAAGGAAAAACGTGATGAAAACGAGACTAATTTTCTCAGTCTTCCTATCTGCATGCTACGTGGATTAAAAATGCTATTGTGGCGAAAGAGGATGTAGAAAAGTCAAAGTTTCTGCGACAAAGGACTAAAAGAAACAACAATAAAAATATGGTCCAACGATACTCTTTTGACTGTTTGCTGTAGACGAGACTATAACTGAAGTTTTTACTGGCTATCAGGAGATGACAGCCGCTGATTGTTTTGAGTTGTTCTATGGCTATGACGTATTGCAATTTATAGCTGATATGATTTACCTGTACAATAGCCAAAAAGACAAAAAAAAAGTACACAGTATAGCTTTTTTGCAAGGCAGTTTCGAAAAAACATTTTTTTTAGACCGATTTGCATTTAAATTTTTCGCCATATCTTCGACATTTGCAGTCTAATCTTGAAGTGAATTTTTTTGCTCCAAAGATCATTGACATCAAGTACCCACCAGGTTTATATCTTACCATCTTAATATACCGCCCTAACATCAGAAAATTATAGGTTGCAAAATATCATTAAACTTTTCCTAAGAAAGTATATCTATTATTCCATAAGAACCATTTTAAAAAATATCTAAATTTTTATTTTGCTAAATCGATGGGTGCCATGTTTAGTTTTCGTCATACCTTTGGTACTTCGGACTGAGATCTGATGTATAAGTATTAAAACGCGCTACTTAATGTCAATGACCTCTGGGAAAAAATTGGCCTACTCGCTATAAAAACATTGATATATCATGCTTGAAGATTGAACTGTAAATGCCAGAGATATGACGAAAAATTTATATGTGCGACCCCTACGTTTGGTCAAAAAAACAATACTTTCTTGAGATATATTACTGCAAAATGCTTGGGATTCAATGCTGCACAGTGCACTTTTTTTCTGGTATGGTCTACTGTACATTTTGCAGAAAAATTAGACTCTAAGTGTAACAGCTGATACTTGGGATGGAATATTGAACATCTAAATATATGGGAATGTTCTGTGATGAAAAAAGTGTGACCCCTGACGAACGGGTTTCAACGAGCATAAGGTGGAGTGAAATTTTTTGATTTAACACTTTTTGATTTAATGAAAATGCATCTTTGTGACAATAAATTGCGGATATTGATAACAAAGAACTCGAAAGAAATGCGCCAAGTTTAATATCGGTTTACATTCAAAGTGTTGGAATAAATTCCACAACACATAAATATACTTCCGTTCACAATAAGACATAAAATTAAATATTTTATAACTAATAACTTTTTTAATAAACTGAGCTAAAAACTCTACTTTTAATACAAATAATTCCCAGTTTCAACTCTGGACGACCCCCTGATGTAGTCCGAATACAGAATGGAGCTGAATTTTTTAATAGCTTCAAGCAACAATCTAATTTTGTTTGTAAATTTTGTAGTTAACCCCTTGTTGCATCGAGATCGTTAATGTACGAGTACTATTAGATATTGTACTGAAGCTAAATATCTGTTATTTCTTCTCTTACATTTTTTGCAGCATTCTTTGTTTGATTCCGTTGCACTATTTTATGCTGGTTGACATTTACTCCCATGGTGGCAGCAGCAAAGAGTTGCTGCTGGTGTTGACGTTGGTGCCGCTTTCATTCATCAAAATGTTAGCATGCAATTATGCATTCATCAAGATTATTTCGCTTAACATGCATGCAGAGATGTCAGATCCAAGCAAATGAATTAGTTTTCTTTCGGATAGGAACATGGGTCGTACAAGTTGACGCTTGGGAGCGAATAACTAACACGCGATCTCCCAGCGTCCAGCAATTAATCGTCAAGTGACTTCAATTATGAATGAAATTGTTAAAATGAACCTAATAGAAAAGAACCGACTAATACAATTTTATACACTAAGAAGTAAACTAAAGAAACTGTGCGATTAGTGCACTTTCGAAATGATCGTAATGAGACTTGGAAAAAAATGTTTTCCTTAACAAAAGGTAGGTGATATTTCAATTAAAAGTTATGCGAAATACAGGACGTCGGAATCAAAACTCCGATTAAGTAAACATTTCCAAAGTTTGGTCGCATCTCTTATTAAAGTTCTAGATCGTTTTAAAATAAAAGATATATTTAAAAGTACTGGTGTCGATGTCGTGCTTGTCACTAGGCCTTAGGCCATGAATGTCTAGAAAACAAATTTCCAATCCATAGTCTATAGAGAGATATTGAAAAATTAAAGAAAACTATCAATTAAATAGCTTGTCTCGTTAAGACATTTTGCGTATAGCATACATCGTGCCAAGTCAATTCATGTGGGATAAATTTTTTCTTTTAAAACTCTATGAAAAATGTAGCCAAAGTCTCTAAAATTTCTAGAAAAAAATAATAAATTTTATAAAAGAAAGCTTTATGAAATCTTGCTTTACCGGCAAGGTATCCACAGATACATCTTTTTAAATTAGGTAAGCAAATTTATTTTTCTTTCGTCTATTCCAATATGTGTGGAACAATAAATATGTTTTCTAAGTGTAGATCATTTATTCTTATAAGATAAGCACATTTTTACACAATTTCTTGGTTTCTATCTATTATTTCAACATCATGATTAATGAAATTTTCATTTTATTTTCTTTGTAAATAAATAACTCAAATAATGGCATATAATCTGAACCCGTTTAATTGTACTTAATGCGAAGAGCAAGCGGACGGTCTTGAGAGTGTCAACATTTTTGTCTCCAATTTAGATAAAAGAAATAAACGGAAATAAAATTAAAAGAATAGAATAGTCAGTACGTAAAATTTGCTTCGTTTGATATCATCATATTGTTCATTCATCTGTCTTTAGTTAAGATGTCATGGAAAATATAAATTAAGTCCAATATTTTGTGGGTTTTAATACATAAAAATTTAGTGTTTTCGATACTAGTCACTTCACTTCAGGTAAATCAAAAAGGAATGGTCTTACTAAAGTGTAGGAGTGATTTTCAAGAATCTAAAATACACCAAACTTTTTCCATCAAAAAGCAGATGTCCACGTAACAAATCCGCGTCACATGTTTAGCATACAGGTAGTCCCCGACTTACGACCGTTCGACTTACGACTATTCGCACTTACGACCAATTTTTTTTTCAATTTTTTTCATAGAAAATGCTTAAAATAGTTTCGGGGAGTCCCTAAAATATGTATGTATATGAGAAAAAATTTAAAAAAAAAAACAGTAGTATGTACAAGGATTCGATTTATTTCAGTACAAATAATACGTTTGTTTAAGTGAATAATTTTTTATCATCCCAAAAATGGCTGGAACTAGTAGTACAGTATGTATGTAATATTTTTCTTTAGTTATTTTTTATGAAACTCGACTTACGACTTAATCGACTTACGACCGATGACTAGGAACCTATCTCGGTCGTAAGTCGGGGACTACCTGTATTATTGAAATGTATCATACTCTTACTCCGAAACTGCTTACGTCTTCTGATATCTATTACCTCCTCACGGAAAATGGAGCTTTCACAAAACTCTTCTAATGTGAACTGTATTTAATGAATGGCATGTAACATGATTTAACAATAGGTCTGTAATACAGACATTGTATCATCCGGATTTTCTGTTAAAAAATGAAAAGTGTCAAATTGCGATTTTCGTGAGAGTAAAATCTGAAATTTCTCTGACAAGTCGAATCACCACAATTTTCGGATGATACACAAAAATGGGTAAAAAATGAAAACTGTCAAAAAAGTTGCACGTATTTTAGTAAACAAATAATGGCAGGGTTCAGGAGTTAGAACCTGTGTCGTAGCTGCATGACTGTTTGGTAAATACTTTCTGAATGCAAGCTAAGTGAAACCTTTTTGAGAATATTATTGATAAATAGGATATAACTCATGACCGACTTTTAAGTTTTGTACCTGATTTCTATATCTTGAGCTATGTAAGGACAGTTGTTGGGTGCGTTTCAAATGCAGGGTTTAGAAGATTGAACATGGCCTGACAGTTGCTTATCTGCTTAAACCTAACCTACTGAATACAAGCTAAATAAAATATTTTCGATACCATTTGAAATCTTCTGCACTGCAAAATATTTACATTTGGCATGGGTTTTCAAGAAATTTAAGTTATTTTTAACGTAATTTTGTAAACCAAATTTTTTTGTTCAAACAAAAATTTATTTTGGATGGAATTGTACATAAATATTAAAAAATTAGGTAACTTTGATTTAGCGACATTTGCAAATTCTTATTTTAAAGCTGTGCGCATCGAAAAACAATATTTCAGAAAGAATTATCTGGTTGATCATTTAGGAGACATTCAACTTTGTGATTCCTTTTCAACCATAAATCGCTCACCTCTTTAATTGAATAAATGAGCATTTACCAAAAAATGTTTTTACTTCCAGCTTTTTGTTATGTTGCTGCTTCTTAACACAACCTTTCAGCAAGTGAAAAAAAATGAAGTCCTGAAAAATATTTTATGTGGAAAGTATTGGGCAAATACAATTGAGATATGCAATTTTCTTTCCCTCGCTTGTCAAAAGTAAGTCTCTAGTCTCGTCGCCTACGATTTTGACAGTCTTAAAGTTTTAGCCACAAGAAATTTGTCTGGGTGAAAAATTAAACTTTTTTTGAGGTGAAGTGATCAGCTGTTTTTTTACTCTCATTTTTTCTCTCTCAACCACCACATTTTTCCGGATGATACACTTTTTGTGGTAAAACTTTATAAATATTTATTTCTTTTTTTCGGATGATACAGACCTAATATAAGGTTCTTCCTAAATAGGTCTAGTGTCAAATTGTATTAGATTTTTTTTTCGAATTTTGCTTTGAATGTCAATTTTGACACTCCAGCTTTCTGACGTTCAACACTTTCAGATGTGAGTTCGACAGCTTGCGAGAACCTATATAAGTAGCTAAATTATGGGCATGTACAATATATCTTCCATTCACGTTTTTTCTTGTTCTAGCGATCGTTTCACAATGAATTAGGACGGGTGCGTTTCGTGGTACCCTTAGAGATCCATTGAAGTGCTTTTTAATAAATTTTAGTGTGTGATTTGCGCAACGTGAATCTAATTCATTTCTGATTTTATTGACTGATATGGATAAATTTTCGAATTCGGCAAAGATACTTGGTTGTATTGGCGGATACTGGTCCTTGCCTTACAGAATAACTGCTTCATATTTAACTTAAAGATTTCGAGCATCGATTACCAGACATACGAAGCTGAGCAGATTTGGTTTTCACTTTGTTAATTCTGGCATGGAGGCTTCTGTGAGTCCCGCCATCAGATGTAGTGAAGTATTTAATTTTGAGCCAATCGGGAAAATGTCACGCCCACTTCTCCAATTCCGCCCACTTTTGTTTCAATAAATGACATTCGTGATTGACATGCACAAACCAAATTGCAATAGCTTCTATAGTTTGCGATATGTGCCGTAATTATTCTTAAAATTTAGGGCGGTGACACACCCATTGGTGCAATTTAGTCAGATTTTGATTCAAAAATAGCCTTCCACAAACAAACCTCTTACACCAAATTTCAGTATGATTGCTCATTTACTTCGATAGTTATGCCACTTAAGGTATTTTAATTGTATGGGAGGTTCCACGCCCACTGTTGCTATTTCAAAAGCTTTTTGATTCATATGTTCCTAATACCCAGTAAACCAGTCAAATTTCAGATCAATTGCACCAATTGTTCACTTAAAATAGCACTTACAAAGTTATGTTAATAAGGGAGGTGCCACGCCCACTGATTCAATCTTGTCAAGTTTCATTGAATTTCAAAGCTTATAAAGGGTGTTTTTTTTAGAGGTATAGAGCTTCGAATTGAAATAAAACACAAGAAAATCGTTTTAATGACCATCAATTTGGCTTTATTGGAAGGATAATTTTATGCCATTAATGTTTAAATATGATTTCGGGCATGTGGCCGCCGCGGCTGGCTCGAATAAAGCCAATTCTACAGGTCCAATTTTGAACCACTTTTTCGAGCATATGGGGCCGTATGTCGGCAATAACGCCACGAATGTTGGCTTCCAAGTCCCCTAACGTTTCTGGTTTGTTGGCGTAGACGAGCGACTTCACATATCCCCAAAGAAAATAATCCAATGGTGTCAAATCACACGATCTTGGTGGCCAATTGACAGGTCCATTCCGCGAAATTATGCGCTCATCGAATGTTTCCTTCAATAAATCGATTGTGACGTGCGCTGTGTGGCATGTAGCGCCGTCTTGTTGGAACCACAACTCATCCACATTCATGCCATCCAATTCGGGAACAAAATAGTCGGTTATCATGGCTCTATACCGGTCTCCATTAACGGTAACTGACTCTCCAGCATTATTTCGGAAGAAGTATGGCCCAATGACTCCACCAGCCCATAGAGCACACCAAACAGTCAGTTTTTGTGGATGTAATGGCGTCTCAAGGGTCTCATGTGGATTCTCTTCACTTCAAATGCGACAATTTTGCTTGTTGACGTAGCCATTCAACCAAAAATGAGCCTCATCACTGAACAAAATTTTGCGATGAAAATCAGCATCGAGATCAATCTCATTTTCGGCCCATACACCAAAATCACGACGCATTGCATGGTCTCGCGGCTTTAATTCTTGCACAAGCTGGATCTTGTAAGGTCGCAAGCCAAGATCTTTGCGCAAAATCTTCCATAAAGTTGATGGACAAAGCTCCAATTTCTGTGCACGGTGGCGAATCGATTCATTCGGGTCCTCTTCAACATTTTGCTCTACAGCGGCAATTGTTTCTTCGGTGCGCACTGTTCGACGTCTCTGCGGATGCGTATTATCACATAGAGTAAACGTAGTGCGAAAACGATCCATGGTTAACCGAATTAATTGCTCTGATGGACGATTATGTCGACCATAAAATGGACGGAGCTTGCGGTAAACTTCGCGAACTGAACCATTATTTTCGAAATAAATTTGCACAATTTGCAAGCGTTGTTCTTTTGTCAACCTGTTCATGATGAAATGGCAAACCAAACTGAACATAAATGACATTAGAGTTGCCAGATTTGACCATAAAATGCTAGTTTTATCTCTATTCAAAAAACAAACCTCTAAAAAAAACACCCTTTAGTAATCGGCACCTCTACACAAATTTTTATGAAGATTACTCTTATAGCACACTATCTATAGCATTAAACGTATTTTGCTTATATGGGAAGTGCCACACCCACCGACACCATTGTACCAAAATTTTGCAAGAAGACACCTTTTAGCGAGTATATCTGCCATATTAAATTCCATAGCGGTTGCGTTGTTAGTTCTCTTTTTATAACGTTTATAAATATAGTAGGCTGTGCCACGCCCTTCAACAAAATTTTTCAGAATATTGAATAAACTTGTATTGATGACTACTTTCAGTGGTATCATCCCTAAAATATTTATGAAAATCGTATGTGCCAATTTGGAGTCATACGAAACCCAAATTTTCAATTGCTAAAAAGTGCCACGCCCAATTTTAAAATTCCGCCCACTTTATGCGCAATTCAAGATATATAAGATCTGTATTCATGTACCAAATTTCATCACAATATCTTGCACGGTGGTGACGCTGATCAAGAATACATATACTTTTCCATGCCTGCGACGCCCCCGTCTATGTGTTACAAACGGTATAATAAATATAAACCTGTGTAGGGTATAATAAATATAAACCAATAAGCGCCTCGCCAAAAGCTATATTTACTCCTACACCGCATTGACAGTGAAAGTGCTCATTGGTCTTAAATTTTTATTAAAAGGGAGTTTCTTTCACCACGCTACGTGTTGGCTGGTATATTGAATTTTGCAACATTTACCTAAATAGCTCTCAGAATAGCTGCGCTTTTTCACCGAAATATACCCACTATTTTTATGATGCTAGGCCGAGCTTCTTTTCACATTTGTGAAGAAATTGATTTGTGCTACGCACCTTCGTCGAAATTTATTCAGAGCTTAACCAAGCTATGCCTTGTGGTAGCGTTGAATTTGATTTCATTATCTTAAATGACTCTTTCAGTATAACGAATTAAGTTTAACGCTTTTTTTCCAGAACTTGTTTAAGTATTCTTAGAATTTTTGATAAATTTGGATGCACTAAATTAAATAGCCCGTCAATCCTAATATCCTTGATTGATGGTGCAGGCTGTGTTCCAAATTTTATTAACTAATCTTGCTTGATTTTCGCGTAGGACCAAACTAGTTTTTAGGATAAACTAGTGTTTCCTAGGCCAAAATAGTTGATTTGTGTGCCTGAAAGTATGCAATTTAATTTTACTACAAAAGCACTGTCGATAGCGATGTCGGTGTTGCACATGTTATTGACTGAGCCAAAGCCAAAGATTGCCTGAAAGCCGGTATTGGACCATTGGATTATGTAAGTCCTGAGCGGCGCCCGAAGGCCGCCCTCTTAATCTCACTTACCACTTGCCATGAATATATTGAAGCATATAAGATGTATTGTTTTACTTTGCAACTGGCGTAGTATTCACTAGCCACAGATTTCACTGCATATCTTTAGACTCAACGCTAACTAATTTGGCCTAAAACTAGTTTGGCCGATAACATACATATATAATAAATTTTTATTTCTTTTATTTTTTTTTGGCATTATTTTTTTTTTTTTTTTTATTGATTTAATTGTTTTAGTTTTTATGCAATGTCATGGTAAATTTCTGTTAGAAACTTTGCCGCTGTCACAAAGTACTTTTCGTTAAGCGATTTTTATTATTTGACACATTTATAAATCATCTACTAAGACCAAACTTTCTAGTCCCTAGAAAAATATACTATACATATATTAAAATATATAACTATAAATTTTCGTTTTTTATTTTTTACTAAGTCACTTTTATTCCTTTATTTTCTAAGCAAACCAGTAAGCTGCTTTTTAATCTAACAAATGTCACCATTTCCTATCCTAAAAGTATGTTGAACTACAGCACATTTCTCCCTCATGCATTTTTAATTCTCTTAATAGCTTTTGTCTTTACACTGCATGGTTTGCTCAGCTTATAGTCGCCCATCAACTCATGGAAGTCCAAACGAAAACATAAAAAAAATCCGATCCTCTGGCGCATCAACTAATAACAACAAACATCACCAGTAAAAAAGGTGCTCGCTCAATCAACAACTAGAAAGTTGACGAAAAACTTTTACCGCAAAGTATGCAACAGAAAAAAGTGGTTTTTAACTTTTACTACCTGAACAGACAAAAAACATCTGCGCCCCACACCTTTGCCCCCCATTTTTCTCATCTTGTAGAACAAATTTGCTCTTCCATCAAAATTAATTAGAAATCTTCACTGCGACGAAATTCTTCCCCTTGTACACAGTTGTAATTATTTCATTGCAGACTTTTAGGGTTTGAACAAAATTCATTCATAATTTTTAAGCTTATAAATAAAAGTTAAAAAGGGCCAATAAGGCATTTCACCGCACAACAACAGAAGTCATCATTCATCACCTCCCCCGGAATTGATTG
This sequence comes from Meiosimyza decipiens, assembly GCA_963680825.1. Classification (NCBI taxonomy): domain Eukaryota; kingdom Metazoa; phylum Arthropoda; class Insecta; order Diptera; family Lauxaniidae; genus Meiosimyza; species Meiosimyza decipiens. The sequence goes on from OY804259.1 coordinate 32,822,761, forward strand.
CACTGTTGTTGTGGGTGGTGGTCGACAACTTTGACAAAAGCACAAATGATAAATTGATGTGGCGCAGCGACATTGCTTGCATTTTGGCGTTCACGAGGCAACACAAGCAGTTCAATTTGCCGGAGCAGGCATGTCGATTTGTCTCGCATGAAACTGTTGCAAGCAATGCACTTCTTGGTTGCAATTGCTCATTCAATGAAATTTATTGGACAACATGGCCTGGAATGGCGACTGAACATAAAGACAGAGCTGGGTGAGCTGAACTTTAGATAAAGTGATAATTGCCAGCGGAAGTAAAGGAGTTGCTGGGATAAACCTTTACATTTTCATTCCAATAAAAAAGTGTTGCCAACTTAATGTTTGTATTAATATGATATCATACACAGAGTAAAAAAAGAACAATATTTTCTTGTATTGATAATAAATAATATTCCACACTTGTAAATATAAACTATTGGGCGCTCATAAAATATTACTTTCTCTAATCATTTTGAGTACAATTTTTACCTTTATTAACAATCAGAAATTATATTACTGATTCTGAATCCAAGTTCACTAAACTATTATGGGGTCAAAAGAAAATGCTCTAGCTCTTTTGGAAAAGTACTTTCTTCAAATTTCCAAAACACATATGAGAACAGCCATTTTTATGTCCCAACATTTTAAAGACTTTACTTTTAATGGGCTACAAGCGGCACACTTCTGCATGCAAGTGAGATCAAAAAATCTTTGTACTCAAAGGTGAAGGTTCCATCGGTTTCCCTGGATTCGTTCTAAATTTTAGGGCGTTCGATAAAAGTCCGAGCCGGATTTTCTACCCAGTTTGAGTTCAACTTTTTTCTTTTACTAGTGCAATAACATTTAAAAATAAACTGATGCTAAACTAAGGTTAGGTTAGGTTAGGTAGGAGTGGCAGTCAGTTATGAAAAAAAATAACCAACTCACTTAGACCAAATGTGATCCATTGTGATATCACAGGGTGTTTGACTATACCCTCTCGTCCAACCAACCAGATTTCATAATGAAACTAAATAGCTGACCTATACTGACATGTCTAAGGTCATCCAGATCATCAAATAAAAACGACTCAAGTACTTTGTGACGTTTTCTAGCAAATGCGGGACAGGAGCAGATAAGATGTTTAATATTTTCCTCTTTCTCCACATCTCCACAACTTCTACAGAAGTCAAAGGACCTAACACCTAATCCCTCCGCATGTCTGCCGATGAGGCAGTGGCCAGTTATGAATGCGACAACTGACGAGACACTATGTCTAGTGCAAGAAATTAGCTCTGACGAACACTTAGCATCCCATTTCGGCCAGATTTGCCTAGTTATATTACAAGTTGACCCTTCAGTCCATCTTTTATTAGCATTTTTAACCATTTCTACTTTAAGCAGTAACTTGCAGGTAGCAAGTGGCATGCCAACACCTTCCTTGTCCTGAGGAATTTGTCAATGTTCCTATACCCCGGCACCCAGATGTGATGAATGTTAAAATGTTGAGCCATCTCGTTTAGAGACGAGCGACATTGTTGGGCCACTAGTGAGTTTAGGAAGACTGATTCTAGAGATTTGATAGCTGCCTGACTATCTGAGAAAATATTTATATCCTTTTTGGATACAACATTCCTCCTGAGCCAGGATGCTACTCCCTCTGTTGCTATAACCTCCGCCTGAAAAACGCTGCAATGATCTGGTAACCTCGCAGCAATTCTTAACATCAGTTCCTTGGAGTAAATACCATAACCCACTTGGATATTTAGCTTGGAGCCATCAGTGTAGAAATTAATTCTCCCCGGGAATCCTCCCTTCCAGTCATCCCTAGATGGAATATGAGTTACGTAATCCATGTTGAATGCTAAGTGTTAGTCTCAGTTGAGGATTTTAGTGTAAATATTCGTATGAAACAGTAAACTTGTAGTTGGATGAGCAAAATAAAAAATGTTGGAATGTTGGTTTGATGACAACATTTCCTTAATTAAAATAAATGTTTCCTCAAACTAAGTGAGTTACTAGAAACTAGTTAGTTTCCTCAATGGAAGTATTATAGATGTTTAAGTAAAATTTTATTATATCCAAAGGAATCTTTCCTTAATTAAAGTATAATTTTTTTGTATCTGCTCCTTTGTGGCTATTTAATCTGTTTGCTGTGCTTAGGCAAAGATACACGGTACTTCAAACTGTTTCAATTGAAAAGCAATGTCTGTGAAGTTGGCCCACCATTTTTTGATTTTTCAAAAAATGAAACTTGTGCTGCAATGTGCCCGACTTGTGCTATGATGTGCCGTATTTAAAAAACATATCATTTCTAGGATTCGATTTTTATAAGCAAAGTAATTTTTTAGTGTGAAGTTGGCCTACCATTTTTGATATTTATAAAAAAATAGCCTTGTGCAGTAATGTGCTCAGGATGTGCTGCCGTGTGCCGTAAAGGATATAAAATGAATCCTGCAATTTCGACCTTTATGAGCAAAAACATTTTTTGCGTGTGAAGTTAGCCCACCATTTTTCTATTTTTCAAAGAATTGATGTTGTGCTGTAATGTGCTCGACTTGTGCTATGATGTGCCGTATCGCAAAAAAAATAATTCCAAGTATTTATTTAATAAAAAAATATTTAAAAAAATGTGGGAAGTTGACCCAGCATTTTTTGATTTCCAAAAAAAAAAAGTACTGTGCTGTATTGTGCTCAACTTGCGCTATGTTGTGCCGTATTGCAAAAAAAAATAATTCAACTTTTGTTATATGAAACTTACAAAAATCTATAAATCATACAAAAATGTATGTGAAGTTGGCCAAACATTTTTCGATTTTCAAAAAAATGTTTGTGCTGTATTGTGCTCGACTTATGCTATGTTGTGCCGTATTGCAAAAAAAAATGGTTAAAATTTTGCTATTTCTATTTCGATTTCTTCATCTTCGAAACTAGATCCGACCAACGCTTTTGGATTAAGTACTTATTCTTAGAACTAAAAAGCACATAAGAAAAAATTGGATCAATAAAAATTGGGAGCTTAAGTAAACTAAATTGATTTTTTAGTATATATGATGTTTAATTTTCAGCTGACAAAATATGAATGAACAATGAAAGCTAGCGTAGGGTCGTATAAATTGCCTTCATGCGCTCAAACTTTGCGCTCAGCTTGTGAAAAAAATCAAATTATTTAACATTGTTTTTTTATACGACTTGCCCTCAGACGCATTGAACAGAATAGGGACGGGATCGGGAAAGCGGCAATGGTTACTCGCTGTCAAAAAAACCTCGTCGGAAAATTGTTCGAATAAACACATTTGCGTCTGACGACGATCGACGGAAAATTCAGCTGCCATTTTGTTTTCATTGACATTTCAAACGTAAACAAAAATATAGACACAAGCTGATTGGAGTAATCATTGCTGCTTTCCCGACCACGTCCCAATTCTGTTCAATGCGTCTGAGGGCAAGTCGTATAAAAAACAGAAGTCGTACGGCCAGGTCGCAGGAATGTTAAAATAATTTGATTTTTTCACAAGCTGAGCGCAAAGTTTGAGCGCAAGAAGGCAATGTATACGACCCTACGCTAGCTTTCATTGTTCATTCATATTTTGTCTGCTGAAAATTAAACATCATATATACTAAAAAATCAATTTAGTTTACTTAAGCTCCCAATTTTTATTGATCCAATTTTTTCTTATGTGCTTTTTAGTTCTAAGAATAAGTACTTAATCCAAAAGCGTTGGTCGGATCTAGTTTCGAAGATGAAGAAATCGAAATAGAAATAGCAAAATTTTAACCATTTTTTTTGCAATACGGCACAACATAGCATAAGTCGAGCACAATACAGCACAAACATTTTTTTGAAAATCGAAAAATGTTTGGCCAACTTCACATACATTTTTGTATGATTTATAGTTTTTTGAAAGTTTTATGTAGCAAAATTTGAAATATACCTTTTTGCAATACGGCACATCATAGCACACGTCGGGCACATCGCAGCACAAGTTTCATTTTTTGAAAAATCAAAAAATGGTGGGCCAACTTCACAGACATTGAAAAGCATGAAGGTTGACACAGCAACTTGGCAATAGATGGCAGCTCTTGCACGATAACAACAGCTGCATTGTGTCAGGTTGACAATTTACTGATTAATGGCGCCACTTGCTGCTTATTTGCTTATATTTCAATCCAATTCAATGAATACCATGAGATACATTGCATTCGTGTGTGCTTGTGCGCGTAGCTAAATGCAATTGGTCTGATTAAAATTAAATGCTTCGCAAGCACTTTGTTTCATAGTGATATGAGTACTCATTTACCATATTTACATTGCCCATAGGCGTTTAGCGTAAAACGTAATAAATTTTTAAATAACCGTCTGGGGGTTGAGTAAAAATTCTCTACTTAATACAAGCAAATGAAAAAAAAAAGACACATGATATATTGCTAAGTAATTTTATTTCTATATTTACATCCGAACACATCTCTGAATTATGTTCAAAACTTTTATGGAAATCCATGGCCGAGGCTTAAGAAACTATTCACAATTTGTAAACTCTTTTTTTATCGGTTAGCAGAACCAATCTACTAAGAATATTAACGATTCTTAACAAAAACAAAATTTGGTGACTACAACAACCCTGGCGCATATCAAAGATAGAATGGAATATAAAGTTTCTCGTGAATTAAGAAACCTTTGCATTTAGCTCTGATGCTTGTAACCTGTTCAGTGCATCCCAAATACAATTGCAATCAAAGTTCTCAAAAGCGGCGTTGAAGTCGATGACGATTGTCTGCAACGAGGTCTATCATTTATTTATTCTCTGCTCCGCAATAATGTAAACAGGGTTTGAGTGGCTTCTTTTTATTTCTATCTCTCGTAAGGAGATTTTTTTCAAAACCCAGAATATAATTGACGCATCACGCTCCTGTATCTCTTACATGTCCATTAGTCAACTATTTTTGGGAATTTTGCTATAATTTCAATAGAAGCCAGTCTTCATGAATGCATTCTTCTTTCCAAATTTGGATAAGGAGAAGGAATGTATTATCGGAACCGTTCTAGGTTTCTTGACAGAAGGATTGGGTTCTTTCTCCTCGTCGCTAGTAAGATTTGATGAGGATTTTGATAGCGTTGCAGGAAGTAAAAGAATATATGCATTTCGTTAATATCTGGCTCTGTAAGATACGTAGATTTTGGCCAATTCAAGACCAAGTTCATAGATAAAGTTCTTACAACATTGTTTTTGGTATTTTTCTAGTCAATTTGGATCTACTGTTGTGTATTTTATGAATGCATTCAACGGACAAATGTCCAGGATGTTGGAAAAAACATACATCGGCCAGCGGTTAGTAACTGACTCCTGAAAGAATTTTCTTTCATTGTCAACACCGCCTTTTGTTTTATTATAATATCAAACAATATCAGGAAATTTCTTCGGTGATGGTCCGATATCAGGCAAATCATCCATTGAGCTTTGAACAATGATACATTTATTTTCCTTCCTTACATATGAAACCAAAGAAGTATTTTCGGTAAAGACGAATGTAGATTGGAATAGTGACTGACTTTTCTCGACATGGAGCAGAAGCTTTTACTGTACTTAATTGTGAAACACCGAAAATGGAAATGAAAACGAAATCAAGTTCAAGATAAAAAAAGGTCTTACCTGAAGAAATCACAGGCGTTGAACTGCAAAAAGTGTTGTCTTTTGAAATAACAACTGAGTCTATATTCAACCCGCCTCGTAATTCTTCTTCGCCACTATCATTCTAACCACAATCATCATCGGTAACAGAATATTCAATTTCATTTTCTTCCGGAACACATTCGTCATCGCTACCAGCTGAGAAGTCTTCACTCGATTCATCCAGCAAATTAAATTATTTCTTCGTCCAATAAAGTTCTTCGCGCCAACATTTTATCAAAATAAATCGTTCTTTGCCTTCACGTATACAATCTTGTTGAGTTATGAGTGAGTACTGAACAGAGACTTTAGTTTCGAGATAGAGTGCCCAGATCACCGTATGCACTCGCAAAGATAGAACCGTCATTATAGAATACCAACTGTAGAATTCGTCATAAGTACCAGAAACTCAATGTGCGGCTGTGTCTTTTGGCGGGATTTTGCACTAATAGCGTAATAAATCAGTGGCGTGCTAAATATAGTATGCAACCTAAGCACTTAGGCAGTGCAACGAGCCAAACTCGAACAATCTCAAAACTCACAAGCTTTTTACAAAACTTTACCACTTAAACAATTACGTTGACTCGATTCAACTCGGTTCGTTTAGTTCGATATGTTCGCTCAAATCTCGTTATTTTATCGATACAATTTCACTAGTATACGCACATTATACACGGAATATACAAACACACACCAAAATACTGCAACCGTATTGCTTTGCAATCGTCAGCAAACCTTATGCAATGGTCTAACCAACAGCTGAAAACTGGAAGAAATAACTTGCCGGAAGCTCGTGCGTTCTTCGAGTTTGACTCGTTGCGTATAGCAAAAGTTCGAACATGTTCGATCTGCTCGTTGCACAGCCTTAATCAATACTGAATACGTACGGGTCGAAAGCGACCCCAAAGATAAAAAAAGTCCCAATGTCGAAAAAATCTGATGGAGAACTATCGATAAACTCTGTCGTTACATGCTTTCATTCGTAACATAACTACTGATAAAGTAACGAAAACACAGACCCGCACAGCTGATAGTTTCGAGACATGTGATACGAAAAAACCACTTGCGTCGGTCTACAGTTAAGCCTTAAAATATGCAACGAAATATTAATGTAAAAACACTGGCTAGAGTAGGCAACAAAGATTTCTCAAGTTCATTGTATGCGCTTGGCAAAAGGGGAACCTTTGTTCAGGACTTACATCCTTAAATTTGCCTAGCTTCGTATACGCTACTCACTGTCATTACACATAAAAATTAAGGTAAGCTCAGGAATTAAATCCTCCAATATGTTCCACATCTGGTTCGCTTTTCGGCCTATAGCATGTGCAACACCAACTTCGCTAGCCACAGTGGTTTTGCATTAAAATAAATTATATACCTTCAGGCATACAAATCGACTAGTTTCGCCTAGGAAAAACTAGTTTGGTCGGTAACATCTACAAATTCACCACTTAACTACGTGGGGGCTTTCAACATTTCGGCGATTTGATATTTTTCTATGTTAAGAAGCAAAATTTTTAAATTGGCCCCAATAAATGCAAGCTAATTTACAGCTAATAAATGTCTAAAACGATTTTGTCAAATTAATCGTGTTAAATATATTAGTTGCAGATTAAAAATATTTTAAATAAGTAGTTGTGGTAGCCTTTATAACAACTTTTTTCTTCAGCAATTTTAGTTTTTTTTTTGAATTTGTTAATTAGTGGTTAATCAGGTATCAAACCCTGCAAGGCAAATTCCACTTTTTGACACCGCAAAAACTTTTGAACCCCATCGTAACTTTTGAAATCATGTAATATTTAATTGTCTCAATAGTAAGAGGAATTATTGGATATATTAAAGTCAACTGATACGTATACACTATGAAAGAAATTTGTCTCACACTTCATAACGCAGCTCAAAATTAATCAAAATTTAATGAAAACTAGTAGTTGTAAAACACAGGAAATTGAAAGACATCGGTTTATTTTCTAAAATTTTGAGGTTTTTCTCTATAATGGTACACCAAAGCCTCGATTTGCGTCGTCCCGATTTGCGTCTTTTTCGAAATTGCGGCGTTTATAAATTTTCGGATTTTCAGAGTTGCGTCGTTAAAATTTAAATTTTCTTTGAATAATTTTAAAATATTTTTTTCAGTGCAATTATCAAGGCTTCAAATTCAAATTACTTCAAATTCTAATTATTTAATGGGGAACCCAATTTTTATGAGTAAATCATATGTTTTTCGATTGAAAATTAGTTTTAATAGATTTTTGATACAGAAACATCTTGAATTTATATTAAATTTAGTTTTAAAAAAAATTTAATAACTTATCCGCAATGAATAATAAACGAAAAAAAATAAGTTTGGAACTAAAACTAGAAATTTTAAAACGTTTTAAGTCTGGTGAAAAGACGATTGAAATTGCAAAAAAATTTGATTTGGCTCCTACAACTGTGAGAACAATTTGAACTTTTTAATTTAAATCTTTTTTAATTTATATTTTATGAATTTTATGTTTTTAATTAAAAATGAATACAATTTTTGTTTTAAAAATATTAACATAAGACTTAAAAAGGTGTTGTTATTAAAAAATAACCAATTATTTCATAAAACTTACAACCAGGAACCAATTAACAAAAAACTAGTACAAATACATGCAAAATGATTTCGATTTGCGCCGACTTTTTGCGGTCCCAATTAACGACGCAAATCGAGGCTTTGGTGTACTTAAATTGCCACAGAGTGCATCGTGTTAAACAAATTTTTTTACAAACAACATATCCACGACAGAAGCTGGCAATACCAAAAAAAGGCAAGAAAAGTTGGGGCCTCTTCCAAAAAGTTTATTCTTGATGAAGGTACCAGGCCAGTCGATGAATTCTTTCTGAGGAAACTCAATAACTTGAGTACTATCGGTTGGAGGTGGACGTTTAGTGAAAATATTGCTGGTCGTGTGAGTAAACAGGCACCTTTTTACTTTTAACTGGCCAAGTATGCCAAAACTTATAATAATAATAATAATAATAGTTTAGCTACTACAGCTATTAGCCTTCTTAGCATTTTAGCTTGAAGCTTTAAATCAAGTAAAAAACTTTTAATTAAATAATGGAGATGGAAAAAATTATACACGCAATTAATTTGTTATTTTTTTATAATTTTTTCTTAGCTTTATCGCACTTTCTCAACATACCCACTCGGACCATGTGATATAGATATTAAAATAATTATATGTGTAATTTTACATGGTCCAAGGCGTAAATGCTAGAAAAAATTTACCCTGCATGCTGTGGGGCTCGGAGAACACATAGAAATACAGACATAGTTTTCAATCTAAGCTTGAGTTGACCTTTTGACAAGCCAATGTTATAAAAATCGCAACTGTTAATAAGAGTTGTCATGCGATTAAAAGGAGCTGTAGCCATATAATTAATTCTACTAACCGTTTGATAAAATAATTGATTAGAGTTACGAGTACTTCTCCGATTAGTATTAAAATGTATGTAATCAAGAAGCTCAGATAAAGTATATCCGCAATATTTCTACGGGACATCAAAGACTGCAAATGTAATAACTTCAAACGATCCTCATAAGGAGGAAGGTTCAGAGAGTCAGTCCAATTTAAGCCATTGAGAGCAAAACAAATAAAGTTTTTTTGAATTCTCTCAATTCTATTTATATGAATATTATAAAATGGTGGCCATACTTGGCTGGCGTACTCTAAGTGAGGACGTACTATTGTATTATATAAAGTCACCGTTACTAAAGGGCTATTAAATTCTTTTGCCCACCTCTTAATAAAACCAAACGTAGATGAGGATTTTTTACAAATTAGATCAATATGCTCATTAAAAGTTAATTTAACATCAAAATGTATGTCTAGGTCTTTGACTAAATCGACACGACATATTTTCTTATCTTTTAATTGATAATCAAACTCCACAATATTTTTCTTCCTGGTGAAAATCATAGATTGGCATTTATCAGGATTAAGATGTAAGCTATTTTTAGAACACCAAACCTCAAAAGATTTCAAGTCAGACTGAAGTGGAATAGTATCGCCAATCCTCTTTACATTCCTGTAAATTTTCATGTCATCTGCATATATGGGAGTTTTTAATTACATGCGTAACGTCATTAATTGTTGCTAAAATGAACAGGAGCGGCCCCAGGTGGCTTCCTTGTGGAACACTTGATGCCGCGCTAAATGGGGAGGAAAATACCTTCCAAAATCTTATTTGATATGAGCGATCAGATAAATAAGATTCAATCCAACAAAACTTGTTGCCTGTCATCTCTCCAGTTTTCTCATATGCCATATGTAGTTTTGTTGATGCTACGACTTGCTGGTCTTTGTTGGGTAAATTTGCTTATTTCAATATATACCAAAGAAAACAGAGTTGTGATTCCTTGAATCGGTTTGCGATTCATCCGATTGCAGTTCGATTATTTCTTATATTTTAGTATTTTTGGCAACTGTCGTTACCATTCTTCTAGTAGCTAACTGTTCTGTTCTGATACAAAAGGTCACTTAATTAAGCTTTGTAGTATACGGAACTGAGTGACTGATGGTATATAAAATTTTTTTAAGTGGTTCTTAATATTGTTTTATTTTGTTCCACACGAAACGAAGATGAGCTTTTAATGTGGGCTTTGCGCTTTTAATGTGGTACACGATATTTGACACTTTCCACGATGACTTCTTGATAATCAAATCTGCAAAAAAAATTTGAAGATCTTTTCTTAAGAATGAACAGTTATTAGTGAACGTGTCACGAAACTTTCCCTTTTTGGCATTTAACTACAATGCAGACTTGCGCTCAAAAGAAAAACCCGAGACGGCATAACGTAAAATTGCAAATTTTGTTTGGAAAATGCATCCAAAATATAAGCAGAACAATATTTGAGTTTTTAAAAATCACCCAAGCCTTGAAATTTTCTTTTAATTTGAAAACTAGGCCACAAGCCTACAATAATTATGATTATAATGATTCGGAATTCTTCAAAGGAAGTATGTGAATGTAATGGTAATAAGGAAGAAAATACATATCGCTCACTTACGCGATTTATGAGTTAATTATGTAGAAATATCCTCCATATCATGCTTTATTTTCGTTGAAAAAGTCAAAAAGGCATCTAATGAACTTGCCTTGTGAGAAGAGTCTATGTAAACCTGGATTTTTGAATTTTCATGTTGAAGTTAATTAATTTTTTATTTTTTATATTTATTTATTTTTTTATTTTGGTTTTTTTCTTTACATAAATTCATAACTTATACTTAATAATATATTAGTATTGAAAATCGTTTTCTGGCAAATTTGCCTTTAAGATTTGTATAAAAAAGTCAAAGATTTATGGAGAAAGCCACGTTTTTTGGCATAAAAGCTTTACATTTATTCCAAGGATAAATGCTATTTGTCGATTATGTATGGAGATTTTGTTAATCTTCATATAATTTTGGTATTTCCTCTTAAATGGTCATCTTGAATATATATACAATAAGGAGTATTTTACAACAAATGCGGTAAAGTTCGCCTTGTTTCTTTCTTCATTATGGCAATGTAACACGGTCATATGATATGGTGAGGTGCCCATGTTTGGACAATATGCGGTGACCCATTTATTATTTGGATTTTGATTTTGCTATAGATAAAAAACTAATTCTATTTTTCTATGTGTTTTCAATGTGATTCAAAAGTACAATTATTCCGGTTAGTTATGGAACACGATTTCATTCAAATCACTTACTCGGCAGGCCTTGCAATACAATCAATCCAATTCCTCTGTACAGGGAGCTCTATTTGACCGATGGATGCAGCTATTTCGTCCTTAATAGCCTCAAACGTTGCTGGATAGCGTAAGCGTAACGCTTACTTATAACGGCGTCCCACAAATGATAGTAGTACAAAGGAGTCAAATCACAGCTCCGTTTTGGTCAATGCACACCACCAAAACGGATAATGACGTGATTTTCAAACTTTCAACTCAAATTGTCGATTGTTGAAAACAAGTGTTGTCCAAGTCCATATCCTGGAAAATAGGTCACTAATAGTGCGGCAGCGCTCACCATTCATTGTAACGCATCTTCCGCCCTCATTTTCCAACTTTCTGTCATGATACTAATGACATTAGAGTTGCCACACTCAAACAATCTGGTAGCTCAAATTCCCAACGCTGGATAGACCACCCATCGATTACGATTTTGCAAAGACCAAAAGTTTTTTAATTACAACTACACTAACCTACACAATATCACGTGAAGCGTAAGAACAGCCGCAAGACTTGATGCACATGTCCTTGTGACACCCTTAAACATAATATAAGCGCGCGTTAATTGATTAAGCAAACAAAAGCGTCAACAGGCTTCCAGGATATATTTTAGGGACATGTTTTGGCAAGCGACAAGCTTCCTTACACAACATAACAAACTGACTTATGTAAATACGAGTAGAGATACTAAGTAGAATATCGTGTTGGTGTTTATTATTTTGTTTGTATTTGATTTTTACTTAATGTACTTTGAGGTTTTTAAGCGAGGGGTTGATTTTATTTAATAAATATTTGCTTAAATGTTGAAAAGCTTTACAAGTTTTTAATGTTGTTGTTGTTTGCTTATTTACAACAAAGACTGTTTTCCTGTTGTGGTGGTGGTATGCGTCTATGTGGCCTCATAATATTGTTTTCTAGTTTTTCAATCTATGGACAAAAAAAAAACTTAGATTGGGGTCATATTTTTTCATATGTTAGAAGTTTAGTTAAGTTAGTTAATATGTAAAGGGTTTGAGAGCAAATATTTCATGGAGTTATTAGAAAATGTTACACATGCACAACAGCCTAGGTCAAAGTAAAAGTAAAGATACAACAGAAGTTAAAATGGCAAATCAATTAATCTCACCTATTTCGAAAGGACAAAGGATTCACACTATAGTGAAATTCTTCCTTAGGAGTTTTACAATTTTAGCATCTGGTTCTTTAAGAACAAGTACATATTGCACAACTTTTTGACCGTCGCGGCTTCTCAAAAATCTCAATTCTGTGTTGAATCAAAAGTGTTTTTTTCATATAACGGGTGTTTTTTGGCTATTTGTTTTTTCAGTGTACATTTTTCGACACCTCATGCGTGATTTGTAACATATGCCAACGCCAAAAATGCTCATTGAAGTTTGTCTTTTCACTATAAATAAACTCACAAACGAACAGCCCGTGCAAATGAATGAATTTTACTACGAAAGTTCGTACTCTGTGAGAAATCCAAATTAACGAAAAATTTTCTACAGCGACGGAGCTCAATGGGTACATCAACATAGGCAGTTCAAGAGCTGCCAATGCACTTTGAAAAATGCACTATTCGGTGCGGTTGTGGGCCGGCGGCATCGTTGAACCGAATTTTTTCAAAAATAATGAAAATCGCAATGTTACAGTCAATGGAGCAAGATACCGTCTGATGATTTCCGACTTGATTGATGTGTAATTTCAACAAGACGGTGCCACATCCCACACGGCACGCGATACCGTGGACCTATTGAGAAGCCAGTTTGGTGACCAATTAATCTCACGTTTCGGAACAGACCATTGGCCGCCAAGATCATACGAGTTGACTCCACTACACTATTTTTTGTGGGGCTGGGTGAAGTCTCACGTGTACAGGGACTAACCAGCTACAATTGCAGCCCTGGAAAAGAACATTACAACTGCCATTCGTGAGATACCGGCCGAAATGCTGGAAAAAGTATGCCAAAATTGGAACTTACGGATGAGCCACCTCTGGCGTAGCTGACTTGATGTATCGCTTCAAATAAATATTTGATTCACTATTGCAAATTTTCTGTTCTTTTTTAAATTTTCAAAAATCAAACGCTTAAAAATTCATCCTTGTATTGTCTTATTTATACCCGACAGCTATTGTTCTTGATTCTTATTTTCTTCTTATTTATGTTTTGTTTTTTTGTTTTGTATTCTTATTTTATTCTTGAAGATTTTCCTTAACACAGCATTTCAAAGTTCTCGCTTGTCTGAGGAGTGCCACTCCCTCTTGTTGCTACACATACTTTTTGTCTTGTACTTGCCTGTGATTTCAAATGATACCTTACCAACTTGGAAAATTTGTTGAATAGTGTACTGCGCATAGGGTTTCAAGCTTTTGCTTGCATGGGAAGTTCCACACCCACTCGTCAAACTCTACAATATCTTGTAGGGTCACTACATAATACCACCACCCATATTTTCTCTTAACATGCCGATATTGGTAAAATTTTCGTAATCGGCTCCTTAGCATATTTTTTTAAGTTGTTTGCTTGTCTTGGAGGTGCCCTGCAAGCTCTTCGAAGCTCTGCAAAAATTTTGTTTAGTGCTTATCTGTATCACCAAATATTCCCGTTCCAATCTTGGAAAATTTGCTGGATTAAATTTCCACGCATAGCGTATTGTAGTCTTTGCTTGTGAGAGATGTGCTACGCTCACTATCAGACCCCGCACACAATTTGACTCAGACAACTTTGCTTGAATTTTGTTTAACGCTTAAAAACCTACTGCATTTACTTATATGACAAGTGCCACGCCCATACCTTGCACTCCATCCAACGATTAATTATTTTTGAAAAAAAGACATAAGTATACATATTACATAAGGTAAACCCAACTCCTTTTTTACACGGTAGATACGTTCCTCAGAAATCCGTGTAAAAAAAACAGTGTAAAAAAGGAGGCGTTTCCTATAGTAAAATGTAAGAAGAAATAAAGAACTATATTTACTTCGAAAAACCGTGTAAAAAATTTTGAAAACTATAAAACTTCAGATATGCATACAAACCGTATGTTCATATGGCATTTTATTCAGCATTAAAACTTAAAATACATAATTCATACAGGTGAAAAATTGGTAGAGCAAGAAAAAACAAAAGAAATCTGTTAATCCAGAATTAAGAACAAAAAAATTAGAATAGAAACTAGAAAAGGTGTTATCTTCGGCCAGGCCGAAGCTCACATACCCTACACTGCATTGAAAGTGCTTTTTAAATAAATGTTAAAAAATGTTGAAGAGGTTGAATAAGTCAAAAATAATGTAAAAAAATTCAAAAATGTTGAAAAGTGTTGGAAAAACTGAAAATGTCAAAAGAATATAGGAAGTGTTGAAAAAAATAGAATAGAAATGAAAAACACGAAATATGTCACGCCCACTCCTCCAATTCTGCCCACTTTTGTTTCAATAAATGACATTCGTGATTGACATGCACAAACCAAATTTTAGCACAATAGCTTGTATAGTTTGCGATATCTGCCGTAATTATTCTTAAAATTTAGGGCGGTGACACACCCACTGGTACAATACAGTCCGATTTTGATCCAAAAATAGCCTTCCATAACCAAACCTCTTACACCAAATTTCAGTATGATTGCTCATATATTTCGATAGTTATGCCACTTAAGGTATTTTAATTGTATGAGAGGTGCCACGCCTACTGTTGCTATTTCAAAAGCTTTTGATTCATATATACCTAATACCCAGTAAACCACTTGCATCAAATTTCAGATTAATTGCTCCAATAGTTCACTTAAAATATCACTTATAACTTTATATTAATGACGGAGGTGCCACGCCCACTGATGCAATCTTGTCAAGTTTCATTGAATTTCAAAGCTTATAATAACCGGCACCTCTACACAAAATTTTATGAGGATTACTCTCTTAGCACACTATCTATAGCATTAAACGTATTTTGCTTATATGGGAGGTGCCACACCCACCGGCACCATTGTACCAAAAATTTTGCAAGAAGACACCTTTTAGCGAGTTTATCTGCCATATTAAATTTCATAGCGATTGCGTTGTTAGTTCTCTTTTTATAACGTTTATAAATATTGTAGGCAGTGCCATGCCCTTCAACAAAATTTTCCTGAATATTGAATAAACTTGTATTGATGACTCCTTTCAGTGGTATCATCCCTAAAATTTTTATGAAAATCATATGTGCCAATTTGGAGTTACACGAAACTCAAATTTTCAATTGCTTAAAAGTGACACGTCCAATTTTACAATTCCGCCCACTTTATGCGCAATTCAAGATTTTTAAGATCTGTATTCGTGTACCAAATTTCATCACAATATCTTAGACGGTTTACGAGCTATGGCGTTATGAAAGCTAAAATTAAGAGCTATGCCACGCCCCTTTTAGAGCCCTTGCAAATTTTAAACCTAGCCCGATCTTAATTTTGTTCTCATCTTCAACAAATCACCAAATTTCATCAAAATCGCATCTTTTTTAAAATGGACTTGGGTATATTTACATAGAGTATGGGCGGAAGGCGTGGCCGTTAACCGATTTTTATATGCTAGCAGCTTGCAAGAAGGTTTGACCTGTGTGCCTAATTTCATTGAATTAGCTTACTTAGTTTTCTCGTAAACCTGATTTCAACAGACAGACACACAGACAGACAGACAGACAGACAGACAGACAGACGGACATAGCTATATGGACTCAGGTGGCGAAGCTACCTCCTACCCCCCGTCTGTGCGTTACAAACGTAATGACAAAGTGAATATACCCTCTGTGTAGGCTATAAAAAGTTCACATGCCCGAACGTAAGACATCATCAAAGTTAAAATATCCTCATCCACTTAGGTGATCATATATATAGATCTTCTCTCGCTCACAAAGTTTATTTTCACTAACCTTCCGTTTGGTTATTATCTTTATTTTTTATTTTATTAAAAAAATTCTAAATATAGAGCAGAATTTTTCAATTAAAGAACAATAGAAAACAAAATGTTGGAACGACAATAATTTTTGAATTTTAAATTTATCAAATAAAGTTGGAAACAAAAATGGTGCTTCATAATTTACAGTTGATAGATATAAAACATCATCTGGCTTACGATATACGCAATACATTCTACGAGTCAAATTACTTATTTCCCACATTTTTCATTACTTGAAAGAGAAATTGCAAATATCTATTGGATAAAAAGTCCTTTCAGAATTTTTTTTATGTTATTTTAACATACGAATTCAAGTGACGATATCTTTGAAAAGTGTGGCTTTTCAGCAAAATAAATACGGGTGTCTTGGAATTGAACGTAGAATGATATTTGCAAATTTTGAGCAAATCAGATTTGAAAAAAATGTGCCATTGATGTTTTTTGATTTGATTCGCGCCTGCTTCTAACTTTTTGTTTCGCCTATTTGCTGCTATGGTACTGTGCAGCCGTTTATTTGAGAGCTGACCGTGATAGCAACTGCATTTTTAAAATTTTTTCAGACATCCATCCCATATCCATCTTTATTTTTCACTGTTCCATTTTCGTGGGTTTCTTTCCTCTTTTGGAGTTTGGTTATCTTCGCTTCTTAATTCGTTTCTTAATCACTCGTTTTAGTATCGCTAAAGCTTACAAAAAAACTCTTACCGTTGCAGAGCCAGTTAGATTCAAGTGGCTAAGTACATAGAAGAAGAGTTCTAATCCTGGTCAGATACTTTTCTTTTAATCTTTCAAATCTAGTTCATTCGTATAACCATCGAAGGAAGTCTTGAACTGGTCGATTTATGAAAAATTAAACTGGCGAAACGTGGTCTAGAACTGTTAAATTTCCTACTTATTCAATTACAATTCAACATTTTCTTAATATTTTGTGGTCTTACGATAAATTAATTGCTTTTACCACAGGAAGAGCAAATGATACATCTTTCGGAGCTCCCACACATGCTGCGCGAAATCAAATTCTTAATAAAGGACAGGTTTCATCAGTTATCAGAGCCGTGTCCACTCTTTTATATGTCGATGGTATGCCTTCGGAGTAATGATATGATGTGATATACCCCGATCATGGCCAATGGTTAACTCTAGAAGTTATACTCATGTCTTCTATACGATTGGTTCCACAACTTCTTTAAGGACGGGTTCCGGGTAATATCTAGACGACGAGACTTGGTATTGTTTTGCTACAGGAGAGATAGCAAAGCTTTCTTGGAGGTTTCTGCTGTTTTGAATGTGGCTTGCTAGAACATCGGGAAAAAATGGCAAGGGAAGTGCATAGGTGTCTTTTGTGCTAGTCAGGATGCGCTAAGGACTCCTGCTAACCCAGTTAGCTATTCGAAGCTCGTAAGTGAGCTCAAGCCGAAGCTCAATTGTGTAGCAAGGCATAACACTACAAGAACACTACCTCTCCAGGTTTCGCAAGATGCAGGATAATATTGATAAAAAGCGATTGCTTAGAAATAAGTTTTGCTCATTCTCTTCCTCTTCCGATGCTTCTGAATTTTTTTAAGGAAACGCAGAAGTTTGAGGAACAACTTTATTTCTTCAAGTGTTCTTTCCTTCTCATTTTCCATTTCCATTCATTTCCACACCCTCTACCGGGTCTTAGTATAATGGGTTTTGGATTAACTACAATGAATAGCTCTATTTTTAGACCACCCACAAGTTTAAACTTAAAAAGGTCAGAAATCATTTCTAGACTTTCTTTTGAGATATATATTATTAATGTGGCTCCTTATCACTTAACGATTTTCGCCTTAACTATACAATTTGTTGCTACCGATACTGCGTGGAATCTTTTCTGTTTGCTAGACTTATTTATTAGTGATATCCTTCTCCACTTCCAGTCGCAGCACAGATGAGAGATGAAAGCCAGCAAAGTTAAGAACATGGTTTTTATGTGGTCTACCTACAATCACTTAAATTTTTCTATTATTCAAAATTCAAATAAAGAGAAATATTCTGCCAAATATGCACACGCGAATCTCTCGCTGGACAAAAAGTGCAATTTATATTAATGCATCCAACAAAGCTTCCATTAGCAATTTTTGGCCATCTATTGTTAAACAAAACGCCATTATACTCTTTTTTGTCTGTGAAAATAAAACCAAAAACGAATTTTTATTCGTATGGACAAAAAAATTATTTTATTCGAATATAATACATACACATCAGGGTGTTCATTTTGAAAATTTTGTAGATTGTTTATATTTTTCTTTTGTTTCCACGGATTTTTTCCGACGTGAGTGAATAAAAGAAACTCATGAATAATATTACTGAGGCTAAATATTAAAATATTTACTAGTTATATTCTGGCCCATTTCGTTTAACTTTTATTTATTTTCCACATGAAAAGCATTACACCTTTGGATATGGTCAATAAATAAGTTTAGTTTTAAAACTAAATTGGCGTGGCATTAAATTTTATGACCGATGTTGTGATTTTATTATTTCTCGAAAAACCCCAATGAATTTTGTTCAACGTTAGAAAAATATATCTTAGGATGTAATAAAAAGATTAAAATGACTCGCAACCCCTAGAAGTTACAGTAAATGGTATGAAAACTTCCAGGGGCAGATGGTTTTTACCGTATCTCAGAAATTTTAAAAGCAGTTCTAATGAAATTGGATACGGTTAATTTTATTTCAGTTATCTTTTATTGTGATAAAGATGGCAAGGTTTGGACAACTGGATGCGGTTCTTCCAAACATACACTAAAGCTTCGAACATAATAACAAGGAAAGTCCGTTATAAATTCCAATAAAACTAAAAAAAATGAACATTGTTGGAACAAGCGTGGACCCAACCATCAAGTGATATCAATAACTTGGAAAATGAAGCTGGAACCAACATTGTTTCTCTTACTACTCTTAAAAGTACATACATGCATATTTATTTGCGATAGCTCGGTACTCCAGTTGAAACACCTTCCGACTACTAGGCTGTTAGCCCGTGTTCGAACCTCAGATACCTTGTTCTATCCTGTTCCCTGATATTAATTGAATGAACAAATTCAAATATTTGAGTATTTCGACGAGTGACACCATTTTTAATTGTGGGTGTGATATGTGTGACAGATTTTATCCAAGAAAATCTATTAATCACCTAGCAAATTGGCTCTACAATTAATGATATTCATGACAAGAGTCCTTCTATCTATTCTATTAAAGAAATTGTTAACTTTACATTGATAAATCAAAATTAATGAGAGATATGCATCTTCATATGCATTTCTAATTTTATCATTAAAGGACCCTTAAATTATATTCAAGAAATACACCCCATATCATTCCAAACATGAAATCATTTGAAAGGGTTATATCCTTACTTTAATTTTTATGCCCTACACAGAGGGTATATTCACTTTGTCATTCCGTTTGTAACGCATAGATGGGGGCGTGACAGGTATGGAAAAGTATATATATTATTGATCAGCGTCACCACCTGAGTCTGTCTGTCTGTCTGTCTGTCTGTCTGTCTGTCTGTCTGTCTGTCTGTCTGTCTGTCTGTCTGTCTGTCTGTCTGTCTGTCTGTCTGTCTGTCTGTCTGTCTGTCTGTCTGTCTGTCTGTCTGTCTGTCTGTCTGTCTGTCTGTCTGTCTGTCTGTCTGTCTGTCTGTCTGTCTGTCTGTCTGTCTGTCTGTCTGTCTGTCTGTCTGTCTGTCTGTCTGTCTGTCTGTCTGTCTGTCTGTCTGTCTGTCTGTCTGTCTGTCTGTCTGTCTGTCTGTCTGTCTGTCTGTCTGTCTGTCTGTCTGTCTGTCTGTCTGTCTGTCTGTCTGTCTGTCTGTCTGTCTGTCTGTCTGTCTGTCTGTCTGTCTGTCTGTCTGTCTGTCTGTCTGTCTGTCTGTCTGTCTGTCTGTCTGTCTGTCTGTCTGTCTGTCTGTCTGTCTGTCTGTCTGTCTGTCTGTCTGTCTGTCTGTCTGTCTGTCTGTCTGTCTGTCTGTCTGTCTGTCTGTCTGTCTGTCTGTCTGTCTGTCTGTCTGTCTGTCTGTCTGTCTGTCTGTCTGTCTGTCTGTCTGTCTGTCTGTCTGTCTGTCTGTCTGTCTGTCTGTCTGTCTGTCTGTCTGTCTGTCTGTCTGTCTGTCTGTCTGTCTGTCTGTCTGTCTGTCTGTCTGTCTGTCTGTCTGTCTGTCTGTCTGTCTGTCTGTCTGTCTGTCTGTCTGTCTGTCTGTCTGTCTGTCTGTCTGTCTGTCTGTCTGTCTGTCTGTCTGTCTGTCTGTCTGTCTGTCTGTCTGTCTGTCTGTCTGTCTGTCTGTCTGTCTGTCTGTCTGTCTGTCTGTCTGTCTGTCTGTCTGTCTGTCTGTCTGTCTGTCTGTCTGTCTGTCTGTCTGTCTGTCTGTCTGTCTGTCTGTCTGTCTGTCTGTCTGTCTGTCTGTCTGTCTGTCTGTCTGTCTGTCTGTCTGTCTGTCTGTCTGTCTGTCTGTCTGTCTGTCTGTCTGTCTGTCTGTCTGTCTGTCTGTCTGTCTGTCTGTCTGTCTGTCTGTCTGTCTGTCTGTCTGTCTGTCTGTCTGTCTGTCTGTCTGTCTGTCTGTCTGTCTGTCTGTCTGTCTGTCTGTCTGTCTGTCTGTCTGTCTGTCTGTCTGTCTGTCTGTCTGTCTGTCTGTCTGTCTGTCTGTCTGTCTGTCTGTCTGTCTGTCTGTCTGTCTGTCTGTCTGTCTGTCTGTCTGTCTGTCTGTCTGTCTGTCTGTCTGTCTGTCTGTCTGTCTGTCTGTCTGTCTGTCTGTCTGTCTGTCTGTCTGTCTGTCTGTCTGTCTGTCTGTCTGTCTGTCTGTCTGTCTGTCTGTCTGTCTGTCTGTCTGTCTGTCTGTCTGTCTGTCTGTCTGTCTGTCTGTCTGTCTGTCTGTCTGTCTGTCTGTCTGTCTGTCTGTCTGTCTGTCTGTCTGTCTGTCTGTCTGTCTGTCTGTCTGTCTGTCTGTCTGTCTGTCTGTCTGTCTGTCTGTCTGTCTGTCTGTCTGTCTGTCTGTCTGTCTGTCTGTCTGTCTGTCTGTCTGTCTGTCTGTCTGTCTGTCTGTCTGTCTGTCTGTCTGTCTGTCTGTCTGTCTGTCTGTCTGTCTGTCTGTCTGTCTGTCTGTCTGTCTGTCTGTCTGTCTGTCTGTCTGTCTGTCTGTCTGTCTGTCTGTCTGTCTGTCCGTTGAAATCAAGTTTACGGGAAAACTAAGCAAGCTAATTCAATGAAATTTGGCACACAGCTCACACCTTCTTGCAAGCTGCTAACATATAAAAATGGGTGAAATCGGTTTACGGCCACGCCTTCCGCCCATACTCTATGTAAATATACCCAAGTCCATTTTGAAAAAAAGTTGCTGCGATTTTGATGAAAATTGGTAATTTGGTGAAGATGAGAACAAAATTAAGATAAGGCTAGGTTTTATGTTTGTAAAGACTCTTAAAGGGTCGTGGCACAGCCCTAAATTTTAACTTATATAACGCAATAGCTCGTAAACCGTGCAAGATATTGTGATGAAATTTGGTACACGAATACAGATCTTATGGATCTTGAATTACGCATAAAGTGGGCAGAATTGTAAAAGTGGGCGTGGCACTGCTTAGCAATTAAAATTTTTGATTTCGTATAACTCCAAAATGGCACATACGATTTTCATTAAAATTTTAGGGATGATACCACTGAAAGTAGTCAACAATACCAGCTACGTCAATGTACTAAAAAATTTCTTTTAAGGGCGTGACACAGCCTACAGTATTTATAAACGTTATAAAAAGAGAACTAACAACGCAATCGTTATGAAATTTAATAAGGCGGATATACTTGCTAAAAGGTGTCTTCTTACAAAATTTTATCCAAATTGTGCCGGTGGGTGTGGCACCTCCCATATAAGTGAAATACGTTTAATGCTATAGATAGTGGGCTATGAGAGTAATCTTCATAAAACTTTGTGTAGAGGTGTCGGTTACTATAAGCGATATTTGGTCGATCATAGTAGCAGACTGAGCATTTTTTATAGTGCAAAACTTGAGCACGATTAATAAAAATTATCAAGTTGGTTTTACTATGTAGATCGCGACACATTTTTGAGATAAAAAGTCGATCTTAGGCACATACAAGTTGGCAACCCCTGTACTATATTATACATAAATTATTGTTACTTATGAAATCTCAAGCCTTAACTTTAGGAAGTTCTCTCCAAAAGGACATTCGATTTTGCGGTATAAGATGGATTTCAAAATGTTTTCTTTTTTGATTTGTGATGTGCCGGTTCGAGAAAATTTCTTCTATGGTGGCGGTAAAACTTCAGTTTTCTAATTTTTTTTCCGACGATGTTGAATGTATTCAAATATGCGGCTATTTGCCTTCGTATTCTTAAAATATGTCTAAACCGCTTAGTAATCTGGGGTAAAATTGAGATAGAGAAAATTGTTTAAGGGGATTTTATATAAATTTGAACTAAAATATTTTAATTCGGCTTAGTTCTTTAGACGCGCAATATCTTAAGCTATTCGATGCCATAAGAATACTGAAAAAGAATTTTTTTGAGATACACCCATTTTGTTTCTGAGGACAGTATTGTCCCTTGATCTCAAAAATCAACATTTAACCCATATCGTTTCTTGGATTCGTTATCGTATAACGAAAATTGCTCTTGTACTCTTTACAATATGTCAAAAAACTCGAAGGTTTATGTTTTTCAATATTTTTTATATTAAGGTTTTATCTATTGGCTTTTTTTAATGAATTTATTTTCCATCATTTTCATGCCACGCCCAGTAGTATCCTTAGGGGGAAGATGAAGAGGTGGTCGCCCTGGACGCAGCGATCGGGGGTGCCAAAGGGTTTTTGAAAGTCAAATGTAAATGACTTTTTTATTTAGTAATTGAAAATAG
Organism: Meiosimyza decipiens; assembly: GCA_963680825.1. Lineage (NCBI taxonomy): Eukaryota > Metazoa > Arthropoda > Insecta > Diptera > Lauxaniidae > Meiosimyza > Meiosimyza decipiens. Next base: position 32,845,996 of record OY804259.1, read on the forward strand.
TTGGATATGATAAATTGCAACGGTGTAGGTGAAGATTTTGTAATTTAAACTGATATATGTGTCACTTTGCTAGGGTTTTTAAAATCCATTAGTTAGGACCTTTTTATTTCGCAAGGTAAATAAAATTTTTAAATGAATGTCCAAATAATTTTCTTTGGGAACTTGTTTGTCACGGGCGCGCGATGGGAACGGTATGTCTCTGACCACGCCCACTTTTTAAGGCTAAGTGGGAGTTAAAAAAAATTATTTTAAGAAAAATATTTTCTGATCGAACTCAAGCTTGTTTTCCGCCAATTTTTTCACTCAATTTACGACCTCATTACAATTATTTAAAAGAAAAAGGAAGCTGAATATTTAGGTACTACATGGGTTAAAATTATTTGTGGTTCGGTTTTCGACCGATGATTTTTTGTACTTTTCGAAAAAAGTGAATTAACATTATTGGCAATGAATTCCTTTTGAACTAAGGAATTTTATTTAAATTAACTTCAAATGAAAGGTACGTAATTAAATAACCTAAAATTTGTATGTTCATTTTGATCTTAGCAAAAAAGTATTTCAGGATATATAGTCGAATTTTCAGAAATTTTCGTTTATTTTATTTTTTTTTGTTTAATCTGTTAACGGTAAAATTTTAGTGTACAGAAAGCGAAAATGATTTGTAAAAAGTTGCTCATTTTTTACACTCAAATCGGTGGATTTCGTGTCCTCTTGAACTTAGTCAGGCTCCATGATTTGAAATGGAGTTGGTCAGTGGAGAGCACTCATTTTCTCAGATAAAATTAATTGAAATTAATTACAAACGACTACATTACAAGAATGACTTACAAATTTGTCAATCTAAGCACATAGTAAGTGATATCCTTTAATAACTGGACATTGAGGACATAATAGAAGATTTTGCAAAACAGAAGAAATCATTCGATGTGTGTAAAGCTGATCATTATCACGAGTAAAGTCTCTTAATAAAAGTTCTATTTATATTTTTTTCAACCGCAAACTCTGTGAGTCCAAGGGCCCCTTCATGGCCGAAAATGATCCATATACATACACTTCTGCAGAACAACCTTAAAAATAACATATTTCAAGGTCATAGTCAACGGTGACATGTAGCATTAAAAATTTCATTGGGTATCTCGAATAATTACCAAACTTTCCTTTGCATATATTTTTCGCTTTCTATCATCTGTTACAATTCTGAACGTGCCAAATTTTTTTCGGGCCAAGAGTCGAAGTGCTCTCTTTTTCAAACATTTTAAAGTTCCAAATAAATCTGGATATTTTGAAATTTTGAAACAAATTCCGAAACGGAAATGAAATAGATTTATCTTCTCTTCTTTCACAAACTTTTAATAATATGAATATTAATTTGCAAATTAATTTCCCTACTGGTGACACTCATAACTAAATTATTACATAATATGAAATTTTGAACATTTGCCATTTCAAACGTGTCGACACTTTGACAAAAACAAAAGGACTGCCAAAGGGATAACAAGGCGAAAAATTCCAATTTTCTCAAAACTACTTAAATGTAACTTATAAAAAGTGTTTTTTTTAGAGGTTTGTTTTTTGAATATAGATAAAACTGGCATGTTATGGTCAAATCTGGCAACTCTAATGTCATTTATGTTCAGTTTGGTTTGCCATTTTATTATGAGCAGGTTGACAAAAGAACAACGCTTGCAAATCGTGAAAATTTATTTCGAAAATAATGGTTCAGTTCGCGAAGTTTACCGCAAGCTCCGTCCATTTTATGGTCGACATAATCGTCCATCAGAGCAATTAATTCGGTTAACCATGGATCGTTTTCGCACTACGTTTACTCTATGTGATAATACGCATCCGCAGAGACGTCGAACAGTGCGCACCGAAGAAACAATTGCCGCTGTAGAGCAAAATGTTGAAGAGGACCCGAATGAATCGATTCGCCACCGTGCACAGCAATTGGAGCTTTGTCCATCAACTTTATGGAAGATTTTGCGCAAAGATCTTGGCTTGCGACCTTACAAGATCCAGCTTGTGCAAGAATTAAAGCCGCGAGACCATGCAATGCGTCGTGATTTTGGTGTATGGGCCGAAAATGAGATTGATCTCGATGCTGATTTTCATCGCAAAATTTTGTTCAGTGATGAGGCTCATTTTTGGTTGAATGGCTACGTCAACAAGCAAAATTGCCGCATTTGGAGTGAATAGAATCCACATGAGACCCTTGAGACACCATTACATCCACAAAAACTGACTGTTTGGTGTGCTCTATGGGCTGGTGGAGTCATTGGGCCATACTTCTTCCGAAATAATGCTGGAGAGTCAGTTACCGTTAATGGAGACCGGTATAGAGCCATGATAACCGACTATTTGTTCCCGAATTGGATGGCATGAATGTGGATGAGTTGTGGTTCCAACAAGACGGCGCTACATGCCACACAGCGCACGTCACAATCGATTTATTGAAGGAAACATTCGATGAGCGCATAATTTCGCGGAATGGACCTGTCAATTGGCCACCAAGATCGTGTGATTTGACACCATTGGATTATTTTCTTTGGGGATATGTGAAGTCGCTCGTCTACGCCAACAAACCAGAAACGTTAGGGGACTTGGAAGCCAACATTCGTGGCGTTATTGCCGACATACGGCCCCATATGCTCGAAAAAGTGGTTCAAAATTGGACCTGTAGAATTGGCTTTATTCGAGCCAGCCGCGGCGGTCACATGCCCGAAATCATATTTTAACATTAATAGCATAAAATTATCCTTCCAATAAAGCCAAATTGATGGACATTAAAACGATTTTCTTGTGTTTTATTTCAATTCGAAGCTTTATATCTCTAAAAAAAACACCCTTTATCATTTTTGCTTTGAACGGCTTTTGTTACAAATGTGACAGAATATGATGTCAACATCATAATCCCATCATCAGCATTGCGCATTATCCTTTGAAATTAGCCATTAATCACGAATTGTTCTGATTTGCTGCAATAAACGCTCTTATGTTCGCATTTATTTTAATACCGAAATAAAGACGTTTGTTAAATTAATGCGATGCTCAGAAAAAGGACATACATACGTTTATGTGTATGTATGGAAAAATGCTACTTGTATTTGTATAAAGCATATGAAATTGCTTTTGTGGGCAAATTATGAGATATTTTCGCTATGCTTGCTAAAAAGATTGAAATTAAATTACTGCAGGATTGCCTTTGTAGAAGGATATAAATAGGTACTAAAAGTCTTCGTTGCAGCTGAATACGGAATATCCATTCTGGTCGTAATTTCTAGATGTTCAAATATCCCGAAAGTGGTGCCGGTGTTGGGCATACTAAACGATGTAAGCCCTGAGTCGCAAATTTATAATTTTTTACTATCTCGCATTGCTGGCTACAGTACTTCAGCCTAAAAGTTGGGGTAAGTGGGCTGCCTTCGGTCATATTTCATTGCTTACATCTCTTAGTATCTTCAACATCGGGTTCGCTTACTACAGTAACTCTGCATTAAAAATTTCATTGGATATCTGTAAGTATAAAAACTAATTTTAGCCAAAACTAATTCTCCGAAGGCGAAACAAAGTGCATATGTATGTATGCTTTAAGGCATGAATTGAAGTTTCAAGATCAAAATACTGTACCGACGAGTACATATGAAAACAAAACTGATATTAGAATTGTTACCTTCAAAATTTTGTCATTCTAAAGTCATATTTTTCGTTTATGACTTATAACTCAATTCGTTTCTGTTGGCATAGTGGTGATTGTTTAGTTTGATTGATATTTTGGACATTTGACGCCAGTGCCTACTCGATACTTCGTTACCGGATACTTTCACTTTATTATCAAAAAGCTTTCAAAATATAAGTTTAAATTCAAGAGACTTAATTCTACCCAAGTGCCTTACTATTTTACTAAATATTTCATAAACACAATTTTTTAATTCCATGCTACAATTTTAAGAATTTCTCATTTACCATTTCTCTGTTTTGGGCTCTGAGCCGATAAGTCGCGAAAAACACAACAAAAAATACTTCCCTTTTAGTAGAGTGAATTAAAAAATAGAAAAAGTCGTTAAAAGAGTTGATAACGCGTGCAATTTTCAACGTACACGCGAACGCATAAACTTTCCAAGTTGCCAAAAAATCGCGCAACTAATAAATAATTTCAGAGCATTTGTCTGGAAGGATTATGTCCTCATCGCGGTCGCAGTTTTGTTGCTCTGCTGTGGTTTTCAGCGCTTACGAGGTCGCATTTGTTTTGGTGGCTTTTTATTTGGTTGTGGTTCATATTTTTATCTCTGACTCTGGATGACTTTGGTCGCGCATTTGTAACCCTTTTTTATGTTGTTGAACTACGTGAGTCACGACGTGCGATGTCGCGTCGCTGACATCAGATGCTCGCTTCAACGCGTAATCCATTAGGCTGAAAAAATACGAAAGTTGCTGATTATAGAAAAATGGAAATGTTTCAAAAATACGAGTACCAACCTTTAACTTTTTACGCAACAAGCAGACAAAACTGAGTTTCGGGGTGAGGGAAATTCAAGCAATTTTGATATTCATATGAACTAAAACTCTTTATGTTTCTTTTTGCATTTTCTTTTTTTATGTCGCTTGTCCAACATTCAAACAACCAACAACAAATTTATTGCTTTTAATTTATCCTTTAACAAGAAAATTTATTTTAATAAAAATTAATATCTTGGCAAGCATTTCTTTCTTTCTCCACATTTCTTCAAGATGTCATTCCTCCCTCAAACTGTCAGTTTCTATTATTTAAGTGAACTGCCAACGTTGTTGTTGTTTGTATGATTTCTCTTTTATGTATATTGTTGGGTGTCATTGCAACAATTAACCATCTTGATGTTAAGCTACAGCAAAATAAAGAAATTGCAAATAAAAATTTACATTCGAGTTGATACAATTGAAGGAAAGTAAGAAAGTCCAATGACATTTGCCATTGGTACTGTTGCTAATAATTGGCAGCATTGGGTTCGTGGAATAGCGGTGCCATAGAAACAATGGGCGAAAGTCACTAGTGTTGTCACGCCTCATAAATTAATTTGGTTTCCAAGGAAAGTGGACTCAAGTGGACAAGTGTATAAAATTTATGAGCATAATAGTTGGGGTGTTCTTTAATAACTCAAAGATAGCAACATCATTAATAATATGAAAATAAATAAAATCATCTGCAGATGTTACGAGTACACAGTAAGAAATGTGAGCGCGATCTAAGGTAGGTAGATATTTTCTTAAAAATTCGAAACTAAAAAAAATTAAGGTAAATAAATATCGAACACTTTTTTATATAAAATTGCCGTAAAATTCGACAATAACCAAATTTGGAGGTTTAACTAAAATGTCGATACAAATTAACTGTGGAAACCTTCAAAAATACCGATTTAAAATTCTAAGTAGTACTCTCGTTCTTGGCACAAGGTATCAAAAAAGTCAAAAGGATCCATCATCAAGGTCAAATTTAAGACTTTTCAAAAGACCATTTATCTGTGGAAACCTTAAAAATACCGATTTGAAAGAAATTGAATAAGTCGAAACATATGAAAAATGCTGTAAATGAATAAAGAAAATGTCGAATGAAATTGAAGGAGAAAGGTAAAAGATTGAAATTGTCAAAAGAATATGCGAAATGTTGAAAAACATTGAATAGAAATGCCAAATATGCCCGCCCAATTCTCCAATTCCGCCCACTTATGGTTCAATAAACTAACCAAATTTTAGCACAATAGCTTGTATAGTTTGCGATATGTGCCGTAATTATTCTTAAAATTTAGGGCGGTGACACACCCACTGGTACAATCCAGTCAGATTTTGATCCTAAAATAGCCTTCCATAAACAAACCTCTTACACCAAATTTCAGTATGATTGCTCATACATTTCGATAGATATGCCACTTAAGGAATTTAAATTGTATGGGACGTACCACGCCCAGTGTTGCTATTTTGCCAGCTTTTGATTCATATGTACCTAATACCCAGTAAACCACTTACATGAAATTTCAGATCAATTACTCCAATAGTTCATTTAAAATAGCACTTATAACTTTATGTTAATGAGGGAGGTGCCACGCCCACTGATGGAATCCTGTCAAGTTTCATTTGATTTAAAAGCTTATAGTAACCGACACATCTTCACAAAATTTTATGAAGATTACTCTCATAGCACACTATCTACAGCATTAAACGTATTTTGCTTGTATGGGGTTGCCACACCCACCGGCACAATTATGCCAAAATTTTGCAAAAAGACACCCCTCAGCAAGTATATCAGCCTTATTAAATTTCACAACGATTGCGTTGTTAGTTTTTGTTTTTATAACGTTTATAAATATTGTAGGCTGTGCCACGCCCTTAAAAGAAACTTTTCAGTCTATTGACGTAACTTGTATTGTTGATTATTTTCAGTGGTATCATCCCTAAAATTTTAATAAAAATCGTATATGCCATTTTGGAGTTATACGAAATCCAAAATTTTAATTGTTAAGAAGTTCCACGCCCACTTTTAAAATTCTGCCCATTTTATGCGAAATTCAAGATTCATAAGATCTGTACTCGTGTACCAAATTTTATCACAAAATCTTCCACAGTTTACGAGCTATGGCGTTATAAAAGTTAAAATTTAGGGCTATTCCACGCCCCTTTAAGAGCTTTTGCAAACTTAGAACCTAGCCTAATCTTAATCTTGTTGTCATCTTCACCAAATCACCAATTTCCATCAAAACCGCAGCAACTTTTTTTCAAAATGGACTTGGATATATTTACATAGAGTATGAGCGGAAGGCATGGCCGTGAACCGATTTCATTCATTTTTATATGCTAGTAGCTTGCAAGAAGATGTGACCTGTGTGCCAAATTTCATTGAATCAGCCTGCTTAGTTTTCTCGTAAACGTGATTTCAACAGACAGACAGACAGACAGACAGACGGACATAGCTATATCGAATCAGGTGGTGAAGCTGATCAAGAATATATATACTTTTCCATACATGCCACGCCCTCTTCTATGCGTTACAAACGGATTGACAAAGTGAATATACCCTCTGTGTAGGGTATAAAATTCAACAAAAAAAAATAATATTTTGAGAAACATTTTTATAAATATAATGCTGATATGTATGGATTACTAAAGCGTTATATGTCTAGACAAAGCTCTTCAGAAGGATTTTCATTAATATTGAAAACTGGATTAGCACCCCGTGTTTTAAATTGTCCACCTCCTTAACAAAATATTGATTTTAAAAATGGTGCAAGTCAAAGAGGTTATCAAATTTTCCAACTAAGTAGAGGTGATTTTCGGGTTGTTATCGATCGAGGAATTAGAATCCGTGATTAATTTTTTCTCCATATTCTGGCTTTTTTATTAAAAAAAAAGTTTAAAATTGACCGGAAAACAATGAAAATAATATAATTATAATCGATCCCGTGATACATCAGCTTTGATGTATTTTTTTTTTTGCTTAAAAGAATGCCGTGAACCACATATAATTTCAAAACCAAGATATCTGCATTTTTCTAAATTACCAGACCTGACTTTCTTCGAATTGGAGTCGACAAATATATGCACCTACATATTAAGGTGATTCAAATTTTTATTTTTTGTTTCAAACAGCTTTATTAGTTGCAGTTTTTTTTCAAAATGGACTTGGTAATGAAACCGGTAATGACATCTAGCGGTCGATAGCCGTATATGTATGAGCTTCCGAACCGCACCAAATGTCTTAATTGTTCATTCTGTCATCTGTCAACAATATTCAGTTCACAATTTGTTAAGTTTCATACAACAACGCATTTTTTCCGCTCGTAAAGATGTCGAATTTTGTGCCTGAAAACTCTCATTTGCGGGAAGCATTGATTTTCTGTTTCCATTTGAAGAAAAACGCTTCTGAATCGCATCGAATGCTTGTTGAAGCTTACGGCGAGCATGCTATTGGTCGTACATAGTGCAATGAGTGGTTCAATAAATTTAAAAGTGGTGATTTTGATGTGATAAATGAGGAGCGCGGCCGGCCACCGAAAAAGTTTGAAGACACCGAATTGCAAACATTATTGGACGAAGATGATGGTCAAACGCAACAACAGCTCGCTGAACAACTTAATGTGACACAACAAACCGTTTCCGTTCTTTTGAAGGCCATGGGAAAGATTTTAAAGGTCGGTAGATGGGTGCCACATGAACTGACCGCCAGGCAGCAAGAAAACCGAAAAACCACTTGTGAATTGCTGCTCGCCAGGCAAAACAGAAAAGGTTTTCTCCATCGAATCATCACTGGCGATGAGAAGTGGATTTATTTCAACAATCCCAAACGAAAAAAATCATATTTGAGCCCCGGCCAACAACCCAAATCAACGCCAAGACCAAATCGCTTCGGCCGAAAGACAATGCTGTGTATTTTCTGGAATCAGCGTGGTGTTATTTGGTATGAGCTACTAAAACCAGGTGAAACAGTTACTGGTGCACGTTACCATCAACAATTGATTGCTTTGAACCGTGCTATACGTCAGAAGAGGCCCGAATTTCAACTTCGCCATGACAAAATTGTATTCCAAGATGACAACGCATCGCCACATCGAGCAGCGGTCAATAAAAACTTGGTAGAATCGTACAACTGGGAGTCCCTGCGCCACCCGCCGTACTCACCGGACCTGGCGTCATGCGATTACTATTTGTTTTCATCGATGGGACACGCACTCAACGATTCGCACTTCAATTCTTACGAGGAAGTGCAAAAATGGCTCAATGAATGGATAGCCTCAAAAAACAAAGAATTTTTTTGGCGAGGAATCCATAAATTGCCTGAAAGATGGAAAAGATGTGTAGCTAGCGAGGGGAATTACTTTGAAGATTAAATTTGGAACTTTTTTCGCAAAATGAACGTGTTCTTTTGAATAAAAAATTACCGGTTTCATATTTGTACACCTAGTACATGATATCAAAATTGTGGTGCAAGGAATGCTGTTAATATTAATGTTAAGCGATAATGTTTCCAAGCGATTCACCTGGGAATCACAGTTTTGAACCGCTCTTATATGCACGTAAAAATTTGTTTCAAAAATTACGTGTGTATTATAAATAAAACACTTTCAGCTAGACCATTATCTTATCTTACATAGAATATTTAGTAATTATTCTGATTGCCTCATCAAAAGGGAATTTTCACGGTGTTCACATTTTCCTATCCACTTGGTGAAAGTGCTCGTATTTTTTTTAATTGCATTCCCCTTAATACGGAAATTTGCCAAATAAAGAAAGCACAAAAATTTCGCTCAAGTGAAAATAGATGCGACAACAGCAGTACGAAATCATTCTGCAACCATATGCAATGAGTTACTTGTAAACTTAAGCGTTAATTAGTGAGATATATGCGTGTCGCGCGCACTCGCTAATTAACCCCCATTACCCAAAACCGAGACTGCATTCTGAGTGTCCTGTGCCAATGCTGTTGGTGACGATGACGATGATGTTTGGCGAACATCACTAACCATACAGTCCATTCATGTACTTACATGGGATGGAATGGGCGTGTGAGTTCATCCACTTGAGGTCAAGCTAGCAGTAATTACAATTTTTGCTTGCCTTATCTCAGCAACTAGTTGAGCTTATTTTTCTTATGTTCATAACTTTTTGTTCTGGTTCTTTTTTTTTTTTGTTTTTGTAAATATTTGCTAGGGACAGCAACATTTTATTGCTGCGTTTTTGTATGATTGCCGATAATGAATGCCATCTGGTGGACAATTCGTTTAAATGAAATACGAATTTGCTGACATTTTAAGTGATTTAATGTTATTGTTTTTGAAAGGCACAATGCTTGGGGTTGTTGTTTTTGTGCTCGTCGTTGTTTTTGTGCTCATTGTTGTTTTTGTTGTTATGTATTTAGTGCTGGTGTTGTGGTTGTGGTTGGTGCCACTGTTGACCATTGCAGCCTTTTAATGAATATTAATGGGTAAATTTTAATTGATATGTTTTGCATTTTGTGGTCTCTTATTGAACTGCAGAGAAAAGATTTAAGGATTGTTTGTACAATCCAAAAGGGTAAGGATTTGAAAAGTTCATCTTTAATATGACCCATTGTTCAATTAAACCGGAAATTATTATGTGTAGTTATGAACCGCATGAAATAGCTAACTGAAATTCAGTTTCGTGTAAAAGTCTCATTAAACCTAGTGGGACCGATTGTGGTACAGGTGTACCTTTTGACATTTGAAATCAAATAACTCAGAATCAGTTTAAGTTAGAGGTCAGATCCTTTCTGACAACTTCGGCTCGTCATTTTAACGCATTTATAAGCTATTTGCAATATTTTACTTTTTTACTGCTCCGGCTAGGAGCAGTTTTACATATCTACCTCGTGGATGCCGGTCAGTGGTACAAGTATTTTCATATAAGCTGTTCAACAAATGCAAGAACTTTGAGGAAGTAAAAGTAGTAATTCAAAATAAGTGAATCGTAGTTACAATTATTTAAAAAAAAATTTAATGAGCCCGATTAATCTTAATCCGGATCAGGGCAAGTAAGATTATTTCACGTCGGGATGAGTGATATATGTCAACTGCTTGCACTGATCACATGAGTTGAGAGACTTTCTCTTCTTTATATCGATGGTACAACAGGTGGAACAGTTCCTTTATCGTGTTTTGTGGACTTGCGGATTGCGATCTATGGGTGCACGAAGTGGAACTTCAATGGGAATCCTATGTCCAAAAACTGATTCAAGTGCAATGCGAGTCTGGTTCAGATTCAACGCCACAGGTATTTCACATCGTGTCATAATGTTTCTGGCACACAGCTTGTAAGACAAATCTTCCAGAAACTTTCATCAAGCGACCCTTGCTTTATCTGAATGGACCGCATCATAGATTTTGTAGGCAGCGAGTCCTGAAACGTCCAGCATATTATAGAATATCACCAGTATCATCGGTTGGTATTCCGTTTTGTTGCATAGTGTCTCACTATTCTGTCCTTAAGGACAACTACACCCTTTTCGTGATTATAGTAATAAACAATCTCCTCCGTTCCGTTCATCTGAGATATACCGCTTTGTTGCGTGCATTCATCGCGATGTGCGTAACCAGCAGTGCCAACCGAATCTGCAACCGTTAGACGTGGATGTTTAGCTATGTAGTGTCTATTTTTACGTCAACGATGTGGAAAAATTGTCAGTAGTAACATTATGACTCGACTCCCAGTATTTGGATGCCAAAACCATCACAACTTTCTCACAAGCGATCGACTGCTGGTCGATGGGCTTTCCTTCTAAGGGATACGAATTTGCCGAATCACATACCCACCAAGTCTTTATTCCATATCTGGTCTTGGGCTTTGCAGGCATGTATTGAGTGAACTTTGTCAGGCCTCGGTATGGGAAGAGCTGGTCGTCAACAGTAATCGCCACGTTTGGATAATAAAGTTCTGTCAATTTCTCATCCACCATTGGCCAAAGGTTCACGATCGGCACTGTAGTGTCAGTGGCTGACCGCTGCACCCGCAAGTAAGCGTTATCGAAACGAATAGCTCGTTGTGTTAGAAGAAATACATCTTTCGAAATGACAGCACGATATAACGGCAATTAACGGAAGCCCCACAAATTTATCACCTTGTTGTCACCAAGCATCTAATACTTAAAATACTTGGTGGTACACATGTACCATCAGCTGTCCATATATCATTAAATTTTTTCACGGCCCACTAGGGTTAAATGTGTGAGATTTGAGTTTTTATGAAATAAGAGTGGTGAAGATACTCCGTTTATACGGCATTTAAAATCAGAACTAGTTCCTGAGTCGGCGGCTCGTATTCATGGAGGTGCCCATGAGATCCGAAGCCCCTTGAGTTATTATGCCTGACACCCAATAACATTTCATTTATTTTAGTCTTAATATCCATATACCAATTTTATAGTTTAAGGGAAAAAAAGCTCATTTGAATTAAAATAAAATATATATCCGAGTCAAAAAATTGAATATTTCTAAAAAAAAAAAAAACAAAATATACAATTTTTAACTTCAACAAAACAATCAACTTTAATATGGTTTCTCGGATGAGGTATTGTCAACCTTTTTTTTCTCGTCGCAAGGAATATATGCTCCGAAACCAAATCCCGAATTCGTACCTTCTAAACAGAATTTTAATAACACCCCACATACATACATAGAGTTTAAAATTTTGATGTTATAAAAAGTGTCATGCCCACAAGCCTAAGTTTTTTTTCAAACGCTGGTTTTTAGTGAATATTTTTTAAAGTGTCATATTTTCAAATTAAAATAAAACACTAGAAATGTGTTTTATGCCCTTAAGCATTTAAATTCGATTTTGAACATATGAGTGTTGCAGATTGCTAAGATATAGCGCAGTTTGCAATTCCAATTTACGACCACTTTTCGAGAGTCTAGGGTCAAATCTCTGCAATGATTCGGCATAGTTCGGCTTACAAATGGTCTTGTTTATCTGAATAGGCTAAGGGCTTGATGTATCGCTGAAGCAAATAATCCAGAGGCATCATGTCACATGATTTTCACATGATCTAACTTTGAACTTCGAAATCTATGTTTTGTTGGTTTTCCTTAAATAATTATTTTATTTTAAGCAAAAAAATTACTTTTCTGTTTAGTTTACTTTATTAGTTTTTATAAAATTCAAATTGGCACAAAAGAACTGTCAACTGCATTGTGTAAGTGCGACGAATATAAGCCTCACGAAAAATATAGATTTAAAAAAATCTTCATCATCTGTCATCCATAGCAGATAATATATCTGTGCGGCGCACAGTACTTTTAGCCCATTCAAAATTTGCTCAAAGATAGAAGGAGATGCCCAATGCAATATGCCATGATAATAGATATTAGGTCCTTGATTCCTAAAGTATAATTAGTTTTAATAAAAGTTTCTGCGAGAAATGAGAGCATTACGGTTTCGAGGTATTACGGTTTCTTATCTATCTTTTTTATGTAGAGTTTGTCCGAACCATTTCTAGCATAAATAACTCAATTTTTGCAGCATTTTAAAAATTGTGGGAGGTGCCATGTCATTTTAGCCTAGTCATTTTATTGGTAGTAATTATGTGAGGTTCAAATTTAAATATTCTAATAGTGCTCCCAATAAAGTGTCTGCTGTTAGGGTATGTGCCACGATCCCTCAAAGCATCAAGATACCAACCACGTCCTTTCTATGCGTTACAACCGAAATGAACATTTTTCAGTACTATTTCAGCTTCCGACTTTTTATATATGTAGGTACTATTTAAGTAAATTTGTTAAATAAAATAAACTTTTTATCGCAATGTGTAAAAATATGATGGTATTATTTGAAGTGTCTATGTTATTACTAATATTTTTACTAGTCATAAATCCTACTAAAGTGACACTACAGGCTCTCCGGTAAAGCGTTTAGTACGTTCATCAAATTTATATTTATGTTCTCAATAGACTAAATTTTCAAACCTTAGGACAGCAATTAGAGTTTTGAGTCCGCTTGTGTTATAGTTGGCGAATACACTGTAAGACTCTGAGGTTCTTGCTTAAAAAGTCCTTTCCAACGAATTGAATACTGAACGAATGACTTTAATGTTTAACTGCACACACAAAGTATGAAAATGATTTACATTTTTACCTTATCTTATTCTGCCAAAGATCACTACCAACCCTACATACTTGCACTTAAGCATACCAACTTAAAAACCAATGCATTTGTTTCGAATTCTTCCTGGGATTAGGAGTTCTAAAGGGTGTTTTTTTTAGAGGTATAGAGCTTTGAATTGAAATAAAACACAAGAAAATCGTTTTAATGTCCATCAATTTAGCTTTATTGGAAAGACAATTTTATGCCATTAATGTTTAAATATGATTTCGAGCATGTGGCCGCCGCGGCTGGCTCGAATAAAGCCAATTCTACAGATCCAATTTTGAACCACTTTTTCGAGCATATGGGGCCGTATGTCGGCAATAACGCCACGAATGTTGGCTTCCAAGTCCCCTAACGTTTCTGGTTTGTTGGCGTAGACGAGCGACTTCACATATCCCCAAAGAAAATAATCCAATGGTGTCAAATCACACGATCTTGGTGGCCAATTGACAGGTCCATTCCGCGAAATTATGCGCTCATCGAATGTTTCCTTCAATAAATCGATTGTGACGTGCGCTGTGTGGCATGTAGCGCCGTCTTGTTGGAACCACAACTCATCCACATTCATGCCATCCAATTCGGGAACAAAATAGTCGGTTATCATGGCTCTATACCGGTCTCCATTAACGGTAACTGACTCTCCAGCATTATTTCGGAAGAAGTATGGCCCAATGACTCCACCAGCCCATAGAGCACACCAAACAGTCAGTTTTTGTGGATGTAATGGCGTCTCAAGGGTCTCATGTGGATTCTCTTCACTCCAAATGCGGCAATTTTGCTTGTTAACGTAGCCATTCAACCAAAAATGAGCCTCATCACTAAACAAAATTTTGCGATGAAAATCAGCATCGAGATCAATCTCATTTTCGGCCCATACACCAAAATCACGACGCATTGCATGGTCTCGCGGCTTTAATTCTTGCACAAGCTGGATCTTGTAAGGTCGCAAGCCAAGATCTTTGCGCAAAATCTTCCATAAAGTTGATGGACAAAGCTCCAATTGCTGTGCACGGTGGCGAATCGATTCATTCGGGTCCTCTTCAACATTTTGCTCTACAGCGGCAATTGTTTCTTCGGTGCGCACTGTTCGAACCGAAACGAAAACGATCCATGGTTAACCGAATTAATTGCTCTGATGGACGATTATGTCGACCATAAAATGGACGGAGCTTGCGGTAAACTTCGTGAAATTTTGTAGCCAAAGGTTCAAACTACAATTTTAGAAAGTGTTTTTTTTTTTTGTATGAATCCTTTCATGTAAAATATCTTGGATTTGCAGTAAAAGGACACATCCCAACTTTTGTGGATGGAAAAAAAAAGCTCAGGAACTGTTGTGGATTGATTTGACAGATTTCTTTCATGGTAGCAAAAAAATGTCTTAACTTTTTTACAGGCCTCTTAAGGACTAGTAGAAAAACAACATATATCTATAATTTCTTTATAGGAGCTTATAAGAGCCATTTGGCGTGTGAAGTATAAAGTCACTTTCCCCTTTTTGTTATCTTTCAAGAGACTCGACAAAGTTCTTTCTGAGCTGTTTAAAAGACAAGTCGAAAACACCTAAAAAAGATTTCCGGATTTCCGGTTTTAGAGATTTTGTTGACTTTATTTATTTTATTTATTATGCAAATTGTAGAACTTCATTATTTGAATTTTATTTCATTATCAAATTTAATTTGTACTTACTTTACAAATTTGCAAATTCGGTTTCGAACCCATGTCCCAGCGCTTGATATTAGTATTATATTTCAAAAGTGAATGATATCTTTCTCACATTTGTTTTGGTAAAATAACGTGCCCTGTCTCTGAAAACATAAGACGTCACGTTTTTTAAGTGACTTATATGGCTATAGTAATAAGACATGTGAGACATGCAGTCTCTTTATCATGACTTTATATCTTGCTCTAGCAAGATATTATAAAACCAAATTTCGCTACAAAGGCAAAGTATCTTATTAATTACGATACAAAGCTATTTTAAAGTCATCACTGTTTTGTAAGCTAGATAATAACTTTTCCTGATGCTGCTAGGATTGCTTACGAAGTTTATGGAGAGCGGTCAATGTGTGCCAAATTTCATCATATTACTCCGCTTCGTTTTCCCCTTTTTCCGCACTGGATTTGAAAAATTTTGTGTTCAGAAAGCAATTTTTAACTTCTGTTTTAATGATGGTAATTTTTTGTCTAATTCTCTGAGGAGGATTTATGAACAAGTACACTTGACCTCAAAAAGTACCTTTCGACTCCAAAGTCAGTACAATGGTAAAAAGTTCAAATACCATCACTGATACCCATACCCTTTTTCATAAATATAGGTAAACCTTAGTGCTTTCACATTCCAAAGTGTGTAAATGGTAAACTTGTCAGCGAATAATTCATCTGTTGACGCCATTGGTTGGAACTGCCAACTAACGCAAGTCACGGTGTTGTCAATTGTTTGTCAAAAAGCCATTACGTTTCTGTATCGAATTTCATGCGAAGTCAAAATGTATGCGCGCCAATGACTCAAAGAATAAAAAAAAAATCTTTTTGCCAGGAACAAAAAGTGGGTAAATAAAAATGGTAGCTAAAAATTCCCTAAAGAGCAGCTTTTGCGTTGACATCTTTTTTGTTTCATTTTAGTGTGTCGCTTTAAATGGATACTGACGAATTTCACTTGACACAAAAGCACATTGCAAATAAATGACAAAAATATTTTTTTTTTTGTTTTCAGCAGAACCTTCCCCAAGGGGCTTCCTTACATTGAGTGACAAAGTTGTCCGGGGAAAGCGGCTAAGCTATGTTAATGAAAATATTGCGACCGTGATTTCTGTCGAATTTGGCACTTGAAAATCTTATATGTACGTATGTAAGAGCATATGTATGTATGTAAGTAGGTATGTGGTTTTACGCGATATATGAAAGCCCAGCAAACATTTGCATAATGGCTCGTTTTGTTACAATTTGCGGCGAAAAAGATTTTAGCGGTTGGTTTTTCTAAAATACTCCCTTGATCATAAATAGTTCTTCAAGTCAATATGAGTCTAAAAAAACTCAAAGTTGCTAGCGCTAAGCAAACCGATTAACCAATAATTGTTTATTTCTAAGCATGGAGCCCAGAAAATTGGCTACCATTTTTTCCCATCCTTTATGCTAGAGTGATTTATATCGAGAGATCTATGGACTTAGGCCCAAAATTAGACATATGACTGGTATACAAAGCTAAGACATTTTTAAAGTTAGTCATGCCTGCTTTTTGAAAATGTATTTTGTTCGATATTTTCATACAAAATCGAAAAAAAATATCTGTATCAGAATTATATGTAATGCAATTAAGTACAATGCATTAAATCTGGGGCTCTCGTCATGCCTTTTTTTGTCCTCATCTTCAGTGTTTTACCTTATGGGAGCGCACCTGTTTGTATCATCTCTATGCCACAAAAGGGTTAGAAATGCAATAATTTAAGCATATAATGAATTCCACAACATTTGAACTATTTACGAGCACATTAAGTTAAACAGGGTTAAATTGAACGTAAAAAAAGCTTATAAGGATTGCCAAAGACAACTAAGCCGTAAGAAATTGGAAAACTGGCATTTTGGACCAACACAAATCGTTCAAAGCCACATTTCATCGAAAAATATAAATATCTAAATATTTAACTTCCTTCTACAGACAACAGCAGACACACGTTTGATGAAAAAAAAAGGAAGTCAAACTCTTCAAGAAAAGGGCCTCGAAAGCCAATTGATATCTGCTTTACAAACACGAAACAGAAACAAGCTATGGATGCCTCGGAACTATTATTACTGAAAACCTTTCAACAGCCTAGACAATTGAATACAATAAGTCCAAGTCCACTCCGAAGGAAAGTGGTAAGATAAAGCATTCCTTCTTCACCGATTTCACACCCTTCTTAGCAGACTTTTAATGATACTTAGCTTTGTTTGTGAATTTCAACTACACAGGGCGACACAATTGTCTCGTTATGAAACCCGATTATACCTGTCCGAAGGTCTAAAACGTACTGTTTTTGAATACGTGGTCACAATTTTTCTAATGGTTCCGGTTTTCGAGATATTCTAACGTAAAAGCGCGAAAATCACGGTTTTTTATACGTCTGAGATTATATCCGGAAGAAATATTCTTCCTCTTTAAAACCCACTTTAAGCTATAAAGTCAGTTAGCAAAGACCATTAATTCTGTAAATGCTTACAAGTTAATCAATGCTTTTTTCTCTTTGATGTATAATATACATATATATATATATATTACCGTCCAAACTAAATAGTTTTTAGGATAATCTAGTTTTCCATAGGCCAAACTAGTTGATTTGTATGCCTGAAAGTATGCAATTTAATTGTAATACAAAAGCACTGTGTATAGCGAAAGCAGTGTTGCACATATTATAGACTGAACAGCGGCAAAGGCAGCCGCGAAACCGGTATTGAACATATTGGAGAAGCAGCGGCCGATGACCGTTAATATACCGGTCCTTACCACCTGCCAACTATACAATGAAATTGATAAGACTTATTGCCTTCCTTTGGTACTGTCTTAGTTTTCACTGGCCACATTACATTTGCATTCAGGTTTCACTGCATATCTGTAAGTTTAACAGTAACTAGTTTGGCATAAAACAAGTTTGGCCGGCAACATATATAGAATATTTCAATTAACGATGATTCGGAAAAAAATGTACCCATATAATTCAAAGTAGGCTTTGAGGTGTAGTTCTTTTGGATTCTATTAATGGTTTCATAAGAAAATAACCTTTCGATGCAACTTTGCCTCAAATATCTAGAAAAACCTTGACTTTCGCACTTTTAGGTCAATTTGAAAGAAATCAAATTTTGACATATAGAGCCCTGAGTTAAAATAGTTACAGGCAAAGCAAACATATTTATTGAATCGTCGAACTCGAAAATATTGTCTCATTTATCTTCAAAAGTTAAATGCATATTTTAATAGCTGTTTGTTAGTGATGTTTTCGTAAATACAATAGCGATTCACACTGGCATCGAAATCGCGCAGTTTTTATTTATTACGATTATGAGCCAAAATCGAACTACATTCTCTCGCACCTCAATTCCGTTTCAATCTATACGAAATTGCTCGAAATTGCATACTATTGTGAATGGATTAAGAATGTTGCTTAATTTTCGCTCTTATGTCAAAAATTCATAGTCAAACGGCTGTTAAATCAAAGAAGAATAAGTAAACATTCGAAAAATAACCAAATATAAAATGAAACCTCAACGCAAGGTTAATATATTTGTGATCAGAATAGTTTTATTTATTAAAATGCGTTCAATTTACAGTTCCTTCGAAGACAGCTGATGTCAAACATTCAGCTAATGTCGAAGAAGCAAATGTCAGCCAAATCGCAATAATGCCAGTGTGAAATCAATTTTTAAAATCGCGATACTAAACCGAGATAAACGAAAATTGCGCTGATTTCGCCGGAGTAGTATGAATCGCTTATACTTAACTAGTGCTTCAACGATACGAGAACGATACGATAGTTCAAAAATTATCGTATCGTGCTCGTAGTGGCGCCAAGCTTATCGTCTCGTACTTGTTCTCGTACGGTAATTTTTTTTTTTTTGTATCGCTGTCGTCTCGTTCTCGTCGCGTTATCGCCCATATTTCTCGGTTATTCTCGTTTACATTTTTACACATAATATAGCTGGAGCAGCAGCTGTATCGCGCACTGTCTGTTGTACAACCACTTCTACAGTTTAGGCAGTCCTTACTGCAGACATTTAGGTCCATGTTCCGAATATCACAAATTTGTATAAATACCAAGAATAACAACAAAAGGGTTCGTTGTATTGGAGGAGTTCAGACCCACTATCCAACACCGAAAAAGTGGTATCATCGATGTCAAGAGTAAACGTAACAAAAATAAAAATTGCTTGTTTTGACATTAAGGTAACTCTAAAAGTGAAGACGAAGATTTTTTAGAAATACTGCTACCAAGGTAGAATTTAATGAGAGTCCCCACATTAAATTTTGATTTTGTTTTTATCTTTCTTATTTTCAGAAAAAAATATTAACGTTGGCATATGCGCATATGTACATGTGTTTATCCATTAAAAATATAGTGCAACATTTTTTAAGCAAAGGTGTAAAGCACGATAAACCCTACATTATCGCCGAGATCGAGATATCGGCCAGACCATTCTCGTTCTCGTCCTCGTTCATGTGACAAACAATTTTTTTATATCTCCTCGTTCTCGTTGTCGGTCCAGATAACGATAACGAGAACGATATATATCGGTTCTCGGTGAAGCACTACTTATAACATGAAACCAGAAATCACCTTGCGAAATTGACTCGTCCTTTGTTTCTTACTAGTGAAGCATAAACCAAATTGATCGTGGGAAATGGAACAGAATTGCAGCGTACATCTGGAACCCTGCCGACGGGTACCTGTCGATTTATATTTCATTCTATTTCGGCAGGCGATGACCAGTGTTGCATTTCGAATCAGCTGGCGACTTTTTTTTTTTTGTTTACAAGTGTGAAAACAAAATGACAGTTGATTGTGTTAACTCCAACGATTTTCCGACGGTATTTTTTTCAACAGCGAGTAATCGTTGCCGATTTCGCGACGCCGTCCCAATTCTGTTCAACGCATAAAAGCCGAACGCAGACGTTACGCGTACATGCGAACGTTTAGTTGCAATCGTCTCGTCACGTCTATTTTGGTTAAGGCTTTATTTTTATATGAAACATATTGTATTTGTAAATACAAATCAGAATGAAGCATGAAAAATTCAAAAATGCCTTAAAGTATGCTATAAAAAGATTAATATAACTTTTGTAAATGAGTTATAAATTCATCGTCTGGGCAATAGGAGATTCAAATATCGGCTTAACGTTGGCTGGGCGAAGATTTCAATTGAACCCATGTGAATGTCTCTTCGGTGCTACATATACCTATCTGCTGCTTCGAATTGTAAACTGTGTGGTAATAAAAGTGTGCTCGGTATTGGATTTGTTATACTTTTTTCTCGATTTGAATTCACAAACAATCGATTTTACATTCATTGTCATTTTTTAATTAATTGTGGTGTGAGTTACACACAATTTTTTTTCTGAAACTCTTTACACAATTTTTCTGCAATAACAATTGCAGTCGCCGTAACTGAATGACAAAAAAATTCCAATTTTCACATTCATTGTTGCGATGGGAGGTTATTCATCGTTGATAACCAAGCGAATCGGATAGGAAATTAAATTTTTTCCAATCAAAAATGTTCAACTGTTAAAATGATCGAAAATATGAAAAAAAAAAAAAATTTAAAGTTGAATGTGTAAGGCATCAGGAGTAAAGTGAACTGCTGATTTTATTCTAACAAATTTAAGAGATGACAGCGCACAAAAAAGAAATAACATTATTATATTAATTATATTATATACAAATAATTATATTACTCGTATATACAAATCCGTGTTAAGCTATCAAATTTCTTGAAACTTATAACAGAATCGGTTCATATGACTTCTGGGTGACAGTGCTTTTTTATGCCACTAAGTAATTGAAGTCTATTAATAATTTTTAAACCTAACTTTTTTAATTAACTCAGGTCTGGAACTCATTAAGTGCGATTACCCTTTGCATCAGAGTCTCTAACATACAACAATACTATAAGTGAAAGTAAATTTGAAGGTTACATAGCTTACTATATTCTATTTTGTTTTTTTAAATAACAGATTTTCGAAGATCTCGAAGAAGTATATCACAAGCCCATAAGCGTGAGAAAATTTATCATACTCGTACATGAGGAGACTGTACTATAGACCGTACTACCTTACTAAAAAACAAACAGTCCACACTACACCATCGAATTGAAAGCAAGGTCGAATATCGAAGTCGCGTATTTAAATTGTTTGTCATACCTTCAACACTTACAGTCCGAACTTAAATGTGATATATCAATGTTTTTGTCTCGATTTTTTTGCTCTGATAGTCAATGACATCAAGTTAAGGACTTTCTAGCACTAACTCATCAGATCTCAGCTCTTACCACCCAAATGTAAGAACATTAAAGCTTCCAAAAATTAATTAAATTATTCCCAAGGAAGTGCTGCGAATATTCCATTAAAACTATTTTAAAAAATATTTTAATTTTTTTTTTGCAGAAAGTAGGAGTCGCTTTAAATATTTCGTTGTTAGAGTCGGATCTTAAAACTTCATATTTCGATCTTTTTGTATTAGTTTTAGAGAAATGAACAAATTTATACAAATGTCGGAGTTTATGTCAAATATCCTTAGCCAAATATCGAACATAATCGATTAATTTCAAACTTGGGCAAAGTGTTATCCTATTAGATGGTAACTATATACCAGAATACTTTTCTGTTTCTTCAAAAACTGGCTCAATTAGGGGGGTTGTTATTTTTAGTTGACATCTTCTGTTTCGTGTTGATTTCTGAACTAACTGTAAAATTCTTAGTCCAAGAGCTTTCGATCCTTAAAATTATTTTTCGAGAATTCTTAAATTTGACCTTCATTTTTTAAAATCAAAATCATATTACATTTTTTTTTTAATGAAGGTTAATTTTTTCATGGTCTGAATTTTTACACTACAATTACTTTAAGCTCTAGAGCGCGTTTAATTTTTACTTTTTGAGAAACTGCACATTGAACATTTCGGCATAACTTTTGGCATCGGAAAATCGAAGGCCAGATATGAATTCAATGCATCAAAATCCTTTCAAATAGATACTTTTCTGTTTTCAAAACATTTTTTTCATTTAAAGCTTTTTACAATCAAATTCATATTAATCAGCTAGAGAAAATTCAATATTAGGTGTGCGCTGAAAGTACATTGTAATATTGCTAAGGAAGAAATGGCTCAAAATTTTGACAGCCTAAAAGATTTTCGGCAGCTAAGGGTTTAGTTTCTTAAAAACTCAGACCTGATGAAGTAATTTTGGTACCAGATTTTGTATACAGGTGCAAATACCCAGACTTTAAGTAAGTAATTCCACATTACATATGTTGTCGCAATATTTCATAAGGCCAAAAATCTTTAAACCGCTACTAACTCAATATCACTAACTGACATACACACAGTCAGTTAGTGCGTTTTCATATCAACCGACGTTATATAGATGTCCTTAGATGTTTATTTTGTCATATTTTGTTGTCTCACGTTCTCAGTTGATGAATTAATCCATCAACAGCCCTCGTTGTTTTAATTTCTCATTCTCAATTAAGTCATTGATTACACACACATGACAACAACACGTTACGTATGCGTATATGAACACAGCTAAATGTATGTATTTATTACGCACAATGTCCTTGTAAAAAAAATGCATCCTAACTGTTAAGAATTATATTTTTATTCACAAGTCGAATCTATTAACATTTTAATGTTTTTTCTCTTTCATTTTTCACAAATGATGTACCATAGAAGCTCAATGTTCTTTATTTTAAATCTCTAACTTTTGGTCGGTAAAATTTTATCAATTGGCACATAAAAATCACCCTTTTCTGTGCAACTAAAATACGAAACACTAGCAAGGGGTTATGAGGGTGTTCGAGCTTGACAATCTGCAAAATACTGAAAAAATAAAATCTGAAAATGTCTTCATTTGCATCGAATGTCATGTAATTAAATTTGCGGCTGTGACAATTTTTCCCGGTTCTAATTGTTTGCGGGATGTATGTATGTGTGTATGGTGATGGTGATGGCTTCTCAGTTTTGGCATGTGCCGACAACCCTTCTTGTTCAACATTTGACCATTTCTCCCTTTCATCCGCCTACTTAATGGAATTTATTAATGCATCAAATAATCAAGAGTTGCAAAACATTATGAGCACCACTTTTGGTGACTTTTAAGGACATCATGTGTTTCAAGGACCCTTTTAAGTTTGAGCCTTTTGGTATAGTCTTTAAAGTCATATTGAATATCATTTTTTAAGAGGTTGCCAATTTTTTTTCAAAATCTGTAAGTATTTTAATGGACGATCCTAATGAAGTGAATATGATTGCATAGTCAGATAGGTTTGGAATTAATATGGTAGCCGTTTTTTTCAAAACTTTTAAAACGGGTGGTTAAGAGGAACGATTTATTTGTAAATTACTTAGAAATTGATATGGTTATCAAGATATTCATGTAAGGCAGACACAAAACTCTCAGTCAGGGTTTCAATGTACGTAATCTCGTGGGGTTGGGTTAAAGATGGGACGGAAATACCATCCCTAGCTAGAGTTATATATTGAAACCGATTATAAGCTACAATTATTCAAATAATATTTTATTGAAATCCAGAAGTTCTTCCAAATAAGACACAGCTTATATACATAGCGACTAGTGCTACTCAGTTAGGATTAGAATCAAATGAGATGTTTTTCATATAGCCAAACCTCATGGTCATCTTGCACATCCCAATTCACTACATTCATTTAATCAAAAATTTACTACAACATAGGTCCACAAAATTAATTAAATATTTTCAAAAACACAGTACCATTTTGCCGCTCTCAGGCCGTTGTGCTCAGGGGGACCGCCTCCTCCCTCCCCCCCATAAACGGCGCTGGGCTACTGTTTTCTCTGCAATTGCTATAAGCAATATCGCTTTTGAACCGTTTCACGGGGTAAATTTAAGTTATTTGTAGATATCTTGAGATCTTTTATACATATATGCTATTTATATAAAATTGCTTACACGAAAATGGTTTGTAACGGCTTGGCGTAAAATATAATGCACCGATTTTAGAGATTTCTTTTTCAAAACAATATGTTTGTGCAAAAGAAGGTTCCTGCATACATATTTTTTTTTATTTTTAAAATTATATATCCTTTATTTTTGGATTAAATTTTGGGAAACCTCAATTAAAACATGTTTTCAACATTTTTTTCAAAAACATCTGCTGGAACATTTTATTTGGATTTTTTTGACAGTTTTTTCTATGCTGCCAATTAGCAGCGATTGATATTAATGAAAATGTTTTCTTTACTTTATTAACCAAAGTAAAGCAATTACTCTGGAATTCAGACCTATGTTTCACTTCTAAAATTCTCATCAGTAAATTTTTGGATGAAACCATGATATAATTTGTTAATATCCATCTTGGAGATGGACAACTGCATTTTTTTTTAGGTAAGCGACTATGATTGTCGGTACCTCAGACAACCTATATATTTCATAGTTTTACTTATCCAAAAAGGCAACATATATGCAGAAAATCAGCCTATTAATATTTATATTGCAGAAACAGGGCTTTTTGCTAAGTTCCTGTTTAGTTAATTATGACCGAAAATAAAATGTTCGCTTTTAAAAAAAAAATTAACTCTTTCGGAAATATACTTCTGCTAATTATTATGCTTCAAATTATGTTTTACACTCCAACCTGTAATGGATAAGAGCAAATTTAGAAAAAGGGAAGGCTCAGCTTCGCGTATCGCTTTGGAATGTCAGGCATTAATTCTTCTCCACGTTCAGCGAATTTCTCCCCAAAGTTGCATTAAATATTGATATCATTTCAAAGAAAATATAAGTCTATACATTCCAAACAGACTCAACAGTTTTTCCTCAAGTCTTGACTGAGCTCAATGTAATCATAGGAAACTGAAAACTAGAAATCTATATACATTTCAGTATTTTGGCGGCTGCATGCTACAACTCATGTAGCCCAAATGGGAAATGGTTTAATGAAAAGTTTCATATACAGGTATAGTATAGTATATGTATATAGTAATAGACCAATACTTGACTCCAATTTGTATGGCGAGTTCCACAACTTAATTAAATCGCTTGTGGGAATTAATCCCAAGCTTTGGTAGTGAACAACCCACTGTGCAACATCGAGCCGATGTATATATATTATGGATAATAACGTATTTACGCTATTTTATTATTCCTCCGTAAGTAAGCGAATTCAAAACTAAAACTAGCATAGGTGTTATCTTCGGCCAGGCCGAAAATCAAATACCCTACACTGCATTGAAAGTACTTTTTAAATATGTAAATGTTAAAAAAATGTTGAGAGGTCGAATAAGTCGAAAATAATGTAAAAAGTTTCAAAAATGTTGAAAAGTGTTGGAAAAGACTGAAAATGTCAAAAGAGTATGGGAAATGTTGAAAAAAATGGAATAGACATGAAAAACACGAAATAAGTCGAGCCCACTTCACCAATTCCGCCCACTTTTGTTTCAATAAATGATATTCGTGATTGACGTGCACAAACCAAATCTTAGCACAATAGCTTGTATAGTTTGCGATATGTGCCGTAATTATTCTTAAAATTTAGGGCGGTGACACACCCACTGGTACAATCGATTCAGATTTTAGTCCACAAATAGCCTTCCAAAAACAAACCTCTTACACCAAATTTCAGTATGATTGGTCATTTATTTCGAATGTTGTGCCACTTAAGGTATTTTAATTGTATGGGAGGTGCCACGCCCACCGTTGCTATTTCGCCAGCTTTTGATTCATATGTACCTAATACCCAGTAAACCCCTTACATCAAATTTCAGATCAATTGCACCAATAGTTCACTTAAAATAGCACTTACAACTTTATGCTAATGAGGGAGGTGACACGCCCACTGATGCAATCTTGTCAAGATTCATTGAATTTAAAAGCGTATAGTAACCGGCACCTCTACACAAAATTTTATGAAGATTACTCTCATAGCACACTATCTATATCATTAAACGTATTTTGCTTATATGGGAGGTGCCACACCCACCGGCACCATTGTACCAAAATTTTTCAAGAAGAAACCTTTTAGCGAGTAAATCTGCCATTTTTAAATTTCATAGCGATTGCTTTGTTAGTTCTCTTTTTATAACGTTTATAAATATTGCAGGCTGTGCCACGCCCTTCAACAAAATTTTCCAGAATATTGAATAAACTTGTATTGATGACTACTTTCAGTGGTATCATCCCTAAAATTTTAATGAAAATCGTATGTGCCAATTTGGAGTTATACGAAATCCAAATTTTCAATTGCTATAAAGTGTCACGCCCACTTTTACAATTACGCCCACTTTATGCGCAATTCAAGATTTATAAGATCTGTATTCGTGTACCAAATTTCATCACAATATCTTGCGCGGTTTACGAGCTATGGCGTTATAAAAGTTAAAATTAAGGGCTGTGCCACGCCCCCTTAAGAGTCTTTGCAAACTTCAAACCTAGCCTAATCTTAATTTTGTTATCATCTTCACTAAATCAGCAAGTTTCAACAAAATCGAAACTTTCTTCAAAATGGACTTGGGTATATTTACATAGAGTATGGGCGGAAGGCGTGGCCGTAAACCGATTTCGCCCATTTTTATATGATAGCAGCTTGCAAGAAGGTTTGACCTGTGTGCCAAATTTCATTAAGACAGACAGACAGACAGACAGACAGACAGACAGACAGACAGACAGACAGACAGACAGACAGACAGACAGACAGACAGACAGACAGACAGACAGACAGACAGACAGACAGACAGACAGACAGACAGACAGACAGACAGACAGACAGACAGACAGACAGACAGACAGACAGACAGACAGACAGACAGACAGACAGACAGACAGACAGACAGACAGACAGACAGACAGACAGACAGACAGACAGACAGACAGACAGACAGACAGACAGACAGACAGACAGACAGACAGACAGACAGACAGACAGACAGACAGACAGACAGACAGACAGACAGACAGACAGACAGACAGACAGACAGACAGACAGACAGACAGACAGACAGACAGACAGACAGACAGACAGACAGACAGACAGACAGACAGACAGACAGACAGACAGACAGACAGACAGACAGACAGACAGACAGACAGACAGACAGACAGACAGACAGACAGACAGACAGACAGACAGACAGACAGACAGACAGACAGACAGACAGACAGACAGACGGACACAGCTATATCGACTCAGGTGGTGACGCTGATTAAGAATATATATACTTTTCCATACCTGCCACGCCCCCTTCTATGCGTTACAAACGGAATGACAAAGTGAATATACCCTCTGTGTAGGGTATAATAAACCTACAGAGCTTTGCTGGGAATTTTAAGTTTATTATGATTTTTCTTAAAGCCATGTCCGATTTTTCAGAAATCTGAATTTCTGAAAATATTTATTGGAATTTTTTAAATAATGGCTTTTGCTACCTAAAGAAAGTCTGAGCGAATCATTTTTAATAAACGTTTCTCACCCTACGCAGATAAATGGAGAATAGTCGCGTTTGAAAAACATTTTTATACTTAAAATTTGGAGATTTGGAATCGAGAAATTTCTAGGATTAAAATGTAGTAGGGAAAGTGGGACACCTTTGACATGTATATTTTAAAGGCCTATATTTCTCAAAAGAAGTGAGAGATTCTACGAATTGTTACTATTTTTCAAACCTTAACTAGTTGCGATCAAACGTCAAAAAAGAAAATTAAAAAATTCATCATAGTTTTTTTAACCTATTTTGAAAATAGTAATTTTTGTCAAATTTACCCCGACACTTTTGACATTTTGAGGGTCACATTCGACTTCATAAGGGGGGACATTTTACATCTCGATTTCGGTCTTACAACCGGATGGACTTTATTTAGGACAGAAATAGGAATTTTCAATACAAAAGTAGGGATAGTTTTCTTAGATAATGTATGTAATACCTCCCACATAAGCAAATTGACTTTTTGAATTTTCTCCAAGCTTTTAACTTTCCCATATCAAATTAAGCCCGGTAGAATCTTGCAAGTCGGTATAGAAAATGCTTTAATCGCTTTCGGCGCATATTTTTGGAAACTTTGTTTTCACTTTTATACTACCTTTAGTTATGTATATGCCTAAGCGACCACTAAGCGTTTTGTGCACTTTTTCTAGGTTCCGCTTCTTCTGCTCGACGCTTTACAATGGAAAAAATGTTCCTTTTGGATGTTGTGTTTGGTATGCAAAGACGGGTCGTATAGCTTCAGGCGTAACATCTTCTATCCGACGCTTTTTCACGAAGCTCGACAGGATTCTCAAAGCTCTACTCTCAGAAGTTGTTTTTGGATATCAGAAGAAATAATGTGCATATTAGCTTAATGTCAAATGTACCCTTTTAGCTAAAGTCAAATGTGACCCAAACGTTCTAGAGCATTTTTTATGCTTTTTTTTTAATTATTACCGCATTATTTTCACAAAGCACATTTCCTCCTGCTAACATATTTTGTTAATTGATTTGTAAAAGCATTCATATATATTTTATAGAAAATAATATCAGCGATCGCGAAAACAGAAAAAAACCGTCTCTCCGATGGGAGTTAAAGAAGAACTGTCAAAGCTCATTACGTTTTTTAATTCATTCTGCACTTAAGCTTTTTGGCTTTTAGGCCGTCTTCACACTGAAATTAGCAAAGTCAAATGTGCCCGGTATCAAAAGTACCCCACTATATCTTAAATCAGTATTATTTTTTTTTGTGATTAAGGACCACCACAACCTAAGTGTGGCCCTTCATAAATGGTGTGGTGTGACAAAATTTCTTTGTATTTGTAATTTCACATATACAGGGTGTTTTTTTTAGAGGTTTGTTTTTCGAATAGAGATAAAACTGGCATTTTATGGTCAAATCTGGCAACTCTAATGTCATTTATGTTTAATTTGGTTTGCCATTTCATCATAAACAGGTTGACAAAAGAACAACGCTTGCAAATCGTGCAAATTTATTTCGAAAATAATGGTTCAGTTCGCGAAGTTTACCGCAAGCTCCGTCCATTTTATGGTCGACATAATCGTCCATCAGAGCAATTAATTCGGTTAACCATGGATAGTTTTCGCACTACGTTTACTCTATGTGATAATACGCATCCGCAGAGATGTCGAACAGTGCGCACCGAAGAAACAATTGCCGCTGTAGAGCAAAATGTTGAAGAGGACCCGAATGAATCGATTCGCCACCGTGCACAGCAATTGGAGCTTTGTCCATCAACTTTATGGAAGATTTTGCGCAAAGATCTTGGCTTGCGACCTTACAAGATCCAGCTTGTGCAAGAATTAAAGCCGCGAGACCATGCAATGCGTCGTGATTTTGGTGTATGGGCCGAAAATGAGATTGATCTCGATGCTGATTTTCATCGCAAAATTTTGTTCAGTGATGAGGCTCATTTTTGGTTGAATGGCTACGTCAACAAGCAAAATTGCCGCATTTGGAGTGAAGAGAATCCACATGAGACCCTTGAGACGCCATTACATCCACAAAAACTGACTGTTTGGTGTGCTCTATGGGCTGGTGGAGTCATTGGGCCATACTTCTTCCGAAATAATGCTGGAGAGTCAGTTACCGTTAATGGAGACCGGTATAGAGCCATGATAACCGACTATTTTGTTCCCGAATTGGATGGCATGAATGTGGATGAGTTGTGGTTCCAACAAGACGGCGCTACATGCCACACAGCGCACGTCACAATCGATTTATTGAAGGAAACATTCGATGAGCGCATAATTTCGCGGAATGGACCTGTCAATTGGCCACCAAGATCGTGTGATTTGACACCATTGGATTATTTTCTTTGGGGATATGTGAAGTCGCTCGTCTACGCCAACAAACCAGAAACGTTAGGGGACTTGGAAGCCAACATTCGTGGCGTTATTGCCGACATACGGCCCCATATGCTCGAAAAAGTGGTTCAAAATTGGACCTGTAGAATTGGCTTTATTCGAGCCAGCCGCGGCGGCCACATGCCCGAAATCACATTAATGGCATAAAATTATCCTACCAATAAAGCCAAATTGATGGACATTAAAACGATTTTCTTGTGTTTTATTTCAATTCAAAGCTCTATACCTCTAAAAAAAACACCCTTTATATTGAACTTGGCTAACCCACATCTTCAGTCTTCTGTACCTGTCAACTGTCAAAATTTAGCTCTACCCAAGCTAAAATTGTTTTTTAAAAAAAATTAGCGTAGGCAACTAAAAACTTAAAAAAAATTAAACCTTTTTAACAAAATTTTTTATTGCTCCTGATGGGAACAAAAACATCAGTGATGCATTCGAAATCAAATGCCACGTCAAAGTGGGTTTCCACCCCTTCGAACTTCATCCCATTACTAAGCCGACTAAAACCCACAATGAACGAGTGGTAATCCTGCAATGATTTACCACAATAGATGAGCAAATTTGTGTAAGCTGTGGCGGATTGAGGAATTGCGGTGATGTTGTAGCTGTTTATGTGCGGTTACGCAGATTGACTTACGCTGTGCTTAACATTTGCGGTTTCTCACTTTTTCGCACAAACTGTCGTGCGTGTGTGTGTGTGTGTGTGTGTGGCGCAACGTTGAGGGTTGATAGATCCGGACCCTGACGTTTTCGTCATCACTTGAGCATAGCTATTGATTGTACGCAACAGGGTGGAAAGCTAAAGTGTACGCGGTCAGTTAGAGCGAAATGAATTAAGAGCGTCTGAAACGATTTCCTTAGTGAGGTGGGTAGACGACCGATGTTGTCCGTGGGTGGCTTTCACGGTGATGGACAAAAAGAAAATGAGCTTGTTTGTTGATTCCTGTGGCCAAATTAGTAAATGAGACTTCTGTTATTATGCGTATTGTAAGGTGGATAAAAGGTATTAAGGACGCTGTTGTTGTTCATGGAAGGAATGATGCATTTAGGCTAATTGAAAATTTGTTGAAGCA
Organism: Meiosimyza decipiens; assembly: GCA_963680825.1. NCBI lineage: Eukaryota > Metazoa > Arthropoda > Insecta > Diptera > Lauxaniidae > Meiosimyza > Meiosimyza decipiens. The sequence continues at coordinate 32,877,253 of OY804259.1, forward strand.
GGTGTTTTAGTGGAGAAAACGAAAAGAAAAGAAAAAAGACAAAAAATTTCTAATAATTTTACACACAGCACAGTGAGTGAAAATTTTTATTTTTTTTTTGTTGTTGTTGTTGTTGTAAACTCAATACCTATACAAATATATAACGTAAGACTTAGTTTTGTTATTCCACAACAGTTTCAAATTCATCTGTTATCAGCACTTTACGCATGATGTAGTTTTGAAGCGCATTTATAAAAATTTTGCCAAATTTGTGATTTTCATTTTTCAGATTTCTTTTTTATTTTTCATTAAATCACAAAAAACGGAAATAACGTCAAAATGTTCATTGACACTTTACAGTTGAAATGTGTCAGCGCACAAAGGTGACATTTTGATTTGATATGTGACGTTGATGAGCACATGCTGATAATGCTGTCACATACTCTACAAATTAAAATGAAAAGTTGAATAAACCCGTTAGCAACATCCCTTTAAAAAATTGGTTTTTTTAGCGAATCGGAAACGAGATAACTTTACAGCAGTAAATAGACAGAAAGTCCTTTTGTATTTATTATTCTTTTTATTATAATATTTATTTTATTTAAACATTAAATTTACTACAAATACCAACTATGTTCACGAAATATGTTGAATGAAAATTCGACTTCAAATAATACACAGTATCTATGTACATCCAAAACAACTAATAATATATTACTAGCTGTCCTGGCAGACGTTGTCCTGCCGCTTCTGGTAAGTTGCGCGATGTTGCATGAACTCATGCGATGCGCAAAGCCCATTTTTTTAGTGAAACTAACTTTTGTCCCTACTCTTTTACATACATATAGCAGTAACTGGTAGGTGGGGTGTTGAGCTTAATTTTTTATAGTCCTTGTCTTTTATACGTACCATGCCTCATTCATATGCATCAAATTGTTGCTGATATATACAAAATGTTGTTTATTCGCATATGGGAGGCGTGGTACTGTCCATTTTTTCCTTTGAAACTTTTATATCAAGTCCATTCATCTGCGGCTAGTAGGTGATGAGACAAGATAAATTTCATTTCGGAGTGTGTGTTATCGCCCATTTCTCTAAAACAAGCTGAAAAAACCTTCCATAGACCATAAGAAGCATTTAATCAGCAATTATGAATCCTTTGTGAAAATTCTATTTAAAAAATATTTTTGTATGAGAGCCACCTAAATAATTTTTTTACGTCCTTAGCTGTGCCTTTTAATATAAAGGCCACGTAATTTAAATTCTATGAGAATCCATTAAGCGATCTTGTAGAAAATTATATTTAAAATATATGTTTATGTGAGGGCCACCCTAAATAAAAGCTTTAGAGCCTTAGCTATGCCTGTTGACATAAAAGACACGTGGTGAAAACTCCATTTGAATCTATTGACTGGTCTTTAAGAAAATGCTATTTTATATATGTTTGTGTGAGGGCCACCCTAAATAAAAATCTTATAGTCTCTCAATAAAAAAGGCACTTGGTGTAAGTACCATGTGAATCGAGTAAGTGGTTCTTGTGAAAATGCTATTTTCAAAATATTTTTGTGTGAGGGCCACCCTAAATATGCGCATTAAGTAAAACTCTACAGTTCGTATCACAAATAATAAATAAACTACAAAATATTCTTATATGCTAGTACAGTCAGTAACGAGAATGAAATGCTTTTGCTTCGCGATAGGTGGAAGGCGAACTTTTTTGTTTGTTTTCCTTTTTACTTCACTGGAGAGCATAGGGGTTAAACTTGACGATTAATTGCTGCCACTTTAACATTTTCCTAAATTAGGTTGGATTTTTCTAATTAACGAGTATCTGTCCGCCTCCAAGTGATTTTGGGCAGCCGCGACCTCTGCTTTCTTGGAGGTTCCAATCTAGAGACATTCTGGTGATGTTTCTGCCGACTTTCTGATGGTGTTGCCGATTCACATCCACATTTTTCTCCTTTATTTGAATTACAACTGGTTATTCGCTTGTCATTTTCCAAAGATCTTCATTCCGATTGACATTCGGCCAGAATATTCTGCATATGATTCGCAGGCATTTGTTGATGAGGAATTGAACCGGACTACCTGGACGCGAAGTACCTTTGCATTTATTGTTAAGGTCAAATCTTAAGGGAATTTCGGCAGTTTTTGCTACCAATTTTATATAATTTTTAAAATTTTAAGTATGTATAGTACTTGAATGAAACATATCTATATTGATATGGTTGGATTTAAGACTAGTGGACAGCCTGCGTTTTTGAGCATAACGTTTTAAGGTTGCCAAAAGCTTTTCTTTATGATAAGCTCATAATCCTGCCACAAAAGTTATTTTATACAACTGGCAGTAGATTGACTGGAGATCTTTTTGTAAGACTCATTATTTTCAATAACTAAAACTTTTCAACTTTAATCCCATTCATTAGTTTTAATGATTTTGATGTATGTGCTTAAGGTAATTTCGAACCAGAGTCCGAAACTAACTTTTTAATATTGATATAAAATAAGACAACAGACTTACAAAATAGTAGCCGAATTAATAAAAATTGGTGATAAGCAGTTAGGTTACATTTCTGATGAATAACAAATATTATGGGAAAATATGTGGTTAACAAGCAAAAACCATGTGGGTCTCTTTTCTGAAGACTTATTCAACATTTAGGCAAAATACTTATAGAGCAGTCATTCTTTGTGGGTTTACTTTGATAAATAAGGAACGTATTGCAGGCGATAGTTTGATTTTTCTTGTTTTTCGTATAAATTTTTCCCAAAAAATTATATTATGAGATGAAAAAACGCATTTTTAAAATGTGGATATAAAGATAAACAAACTTTATCAAAACGAAATCATTTTCCTTTACATTGATATATATCCGATTGATAATTTTATGCATATATATGTAAGTGGGTGCCCCGCAATTTTTTCCTCAATTCAACCTAATTTTAATTTGACTTAAATTATGTATGCGAATCGAGCGAAACACTCCTATAGCGATGCTAATGCCTTTAGGCCATCTTGCCTTAAATATAACTCACGAAAGGACATTTTTAAATGCCAAGTTTTTTTTTACTATTTCCGAAATGTAAAACTAATAAATATTGAAATAAAAGGAAGACTGCCTGCTGAGCCACATGCCAAACATACATTTACAGGATTACAGTTGATTACATGTTTCGTTGTGCGCAACACTTAAATTACAGCTTTAATAAGGTAAAAACCTTCCGACGGAACTCCCGCAGGGACTGATCAATCAATTCAAATCAAATCAAATTTCAACTTGGCAAAATAATCCCTTCACAACCACAACAAATGCAAGTCAAACATGTGTGAAATTATTAGTACATAATGCGAAGTACTCGTGTGTGCGTCAGGCATTCTGTCAGTCAATATTTGTGGGAAGAGAAATCGCAACGCTGACCAAATACTCGTTGATTCTAAGCATTATAATACCCATAAAATTTAAGTCTATGCCGACTGATTTTTGAAGTTGAAAATTGCTGGACCAAACAAAGCTCACAACGGTAAAATAATCAAGGAATTTAGATGTTAAATGAGCACCGGCTGTACACACAAAAACAACAAGCAGCGCCGCAACAATTTGTATATCAACGTCGGTTTTTAATTTGCTCCCTGGTTGAGAAAACAAATCATTTTGTTGGCTCAACGCTCTGCTTTGTTTCTCTGATTATTTCGCTTGTCAGTCAGTTTTCCGGTAATGAAAAACGGAAATGCCACTTGATTCATTTTTTCACATTTATCGCTGGAGCTCTGGTTGCGTTTATTAGTTTTGTTGTTGTTGGCATTGTTTGTTGTTTTACTTATGCAGGATTAATTGATGTAATTAATCTGTAGTTTAATTTTGATCAAGTCGAAGTCTAAGGAAAGTACAAGTGCATTGAGGGAAAATGAATTGAGTTGGATAAACTTCATGTTGATGAAGTTGTTTTTCACTTTGTAATCATTGCCTCTGAAAGTAAACAGAAAAGGGCTTACTATGTACTTTTTGATCAATTTACATTACTATGAATAGGTACCTATAGTAAGAGGCCAATGGTAATTTATGTATAAGAAATCATAATAATTAATATTTCGATTGTTTTTTTTTCCAACAGTTTATTATGTATGTACCTTAATCTTACTGTCTCCTTATGATATTTGTGACCGTCCATGATTTATTGCCGGACAAGTTTTCTCAGATCCAAATTCAAAATGGACGTTTTCGGGAATTTCAAGTAATTTAATTTATTTTAAATTTTCCCAAAAATAATCTTGAAATCGCTAAAAAACTAAAATTTTGCAGCGAATTGAGCAAGAAAAATTGTAAGCTTCGTCATTTCAGCAGATTTTCTTCAATAAAAATATACCAATAACTCAGTTTTCAAATATGGAACACTTCAAATGGAGTGAAAATACTTATGGTAGATGTATAGACTTAACTAAAGTGGCGAAAAATAATTACACTTCTATAGTCGTGGGTGCACGGGACCCGCCCATATTTGATTGAAAATAAGTCAAAATTGATTTTAATTTTAGATTTTTTTTTATTAAACTTTACATTGAAACATTAAAAATCGTAATATTAAACAGAATCAACAGTAGAAACTTTCTATTCATATTTATAATGGCACTTCTTTTAATAAGTTATATTTTTTTAGGCGTGTTCAAAGATTGAACATGGGTCCACTAGACCCACGGCTACAGTTGAGGGTTAAAAGTCCTGAACTTCTAATAAAAACAATAACAAGCGTACAATAATTACATATCATTGCATCATCTAACTGCGTAATTTTGTTGCCTCTGCAATGGTCCCAAAAAGCAGAAAATGCTTCACCGAAAATCAGACATTATCAATACTAATGAAAAGTTTTCTAGGAAAAACAAAACTCAGGCCCACAAATAATTTTTTTGTTCAGAAGTTGGTCAGTCAGTATGGTATTTACATGTATTTTTTTTCCGCTGAAACCGAATTCAGGTTCAGAATTGTTTTAGCACGTCAGGTTTGCGAGATATTCTAACTTAAAGTGCGAAAAACACTATTTTTTGAGGTTATGCATCACGTCGAACTTTTTTTTTCTAAATACAATGTAAGAAATCTTAAAGAACAAGTCTTCTTCTAACAAATTGTGATTTTCCCTGTACCTTAAAACTCATTAGGGACACGCGTCGATCGAAAGTTTGTTTTTTTATTAATGTGGGAACTGAGCCCGTTAGACAGATAGACAGTAACACGTACAGTCAACGTTTAACTAGGAGCGGATGGAATTACTAATATATTGGTAACAATGACTTTAACGAAGACAGGGACAAGAACACGGACAATGAATAGGATCACTATATAAAACCGAACGAAGCGTGCGTGTCGAGAACAAAAGAAGTACGAACGAAGAAAAGATGAATATGTAGTTGAGCTGGACGGATGAACACGTTACGATGAGAGTGAATTTTAAATAAAAAGATAATGTTAATTTAAAATTGAATGTCTCAAAAATGAGTTACTTTTAAATATAATTTCAATAAATAAACGAATTTTAGTGAATTGAACAAAAACTAGTAAAGGTATTATCTTCAGCCAGGCCGCAACTCACATACCCTACACTGCATTAAAAGTACTTTAAAAAAATAAGTGTTAAAAAATGTTGAGGAGGTTGGATAAGTCGAAAATAATGCAAAAAAAAGATTCAAAAATGTTGAAAAGTGTTGGAAAAAACTGAAAATGTCAAAAGAATATGGGAAATGTTGAAAAAAATAGAATAGAAATGAAAAACACGAAAAATGTCAAGCCCACTTCTCCAATTCCGCCCACTTTTGTTTCAATAAATGACATTCATGATTCACATACACAAACAAAATTTTAGCACAATAGCTTGTATAGTTTGCGATATGTGCCGTAATTATTCTTAAAATTAAGGGCGGTGACACACCCACTGGAACAATCCAAAAATTTCAAAGCTTATGGTAACCGGCACCTCTATACAAAATTTTATGAAAATTACTCTCATAGCACACTATCTATAGCATTAAACGTATTTTGCTCATATGGGAGGTGCCACACCCACCATCAGTATTGTGCCAAAATTATGCAAGAAGACACCTTTTAGCGAGTATATCTGCCATATTAAATTTCATAGCGATTGCGTTGTTAGTTCTCTTTTTACAACGTTTATAAATATTGTATGCTGTGCCACGCCCTTCGACGACATTTTCCAGAATATTGACGAAACTTGTATTGACGACTGCTTTCAGTGGTATCATCCCTAAAATTTTTATGAAAATCGTATTTGCCAATTTGGAGTTATACGAAATCCAAATTTTCAATTGCTAAAAAGTGACACTCCCACTTTTAAAATTCCGCCCCCTTTATGCGCACATCAAGATTTATGAGATCTGTAACCGCGTACCAAATTTCATCACAATATCTTGCACGGTTTACGAGCTATGGCGTTATAAAAGTTAAAGTTTAGGGCTGTGCCATGCCCCTTTAAGAGCCTTTGCAAACTTCAAACCTAGCCTAATCTTAATTTTGTTCTCATCTTTAACAAATCACCAAATTTCATTAACATCGCAGCAATTTTTTTTTAAAATGGACTTGGGTATATTTACATAGAGTATTGGCGGAAGGCGTGGCCGTGAACCGATTTCGCCAATTTTTATATGCTATCAGCTTGCAAGAAGGTTTGACTTGTGTGTCAAATTTCATTGAGTTAGCTTAGTTTTCTCGTAAACCTGATTTCAACAGACAGACACACAGACAGACACACAGACAGATAGACAGACAGACGGACATAGCTATATCGACTCAGGTGGTGACGCTGATCAAGAATATATATACTTTTCCATACCTGCCACGCCCCCTTCTATGCGTTACAAACGGAATGACAAAGTGAATATACCCTCTGTGTAGGGTGTAAAAATATTTGCGCGAGCTTAACGACATTTGAAAGAGGAAGACATGTACTTTTAACAGAAATTTTTGAAAACCATTTTTCTCTTTAATTTTTCAAATCGATGTTTTTTTTCAGGTAACTCTGTTTTACAATTTTTAAACACTATAATGTAAAAGCTTTTATTTCCCAAAAGATTTGATGGATTTTAAAAATTGTTTCTGTTATTGAAACGTTGACTATTCCCGATCAAACCTTGAAAAAGCTAATAAAAATAACTACTTCGCCGCTTCTTTCAACTTTTTCCAAAAAAGATCTTTTTTGCTAAAAGTACCCCCACACGAGGCACATTTGACTACATAAGGAGGGAACTCTTTAAATATGGAATTCGGAAATTATCAAAGTCAAATGTGACCCAAAGTCAAATAAATTCTACAGTTAGTCACAAAACCGTTCAAAAAAAAATATTTCTAATTTTAAGGTTTTATTTTTTTATTTGCAATAAAACTTTTTTAAAAATCGCTTACAGAAAAGTTACAAGTGCGGTATTTTAGCTAAAAAAATTAAAACTAAATTATTTCATATTTTCATTAACTTGGGAAGTTATTTTTGTAATTATTTTCTAGTGAACACACATTTGTGTCTTTAGCTACTAAACACATTTTAAATAATTTTTTATATTTTTTTGTGGCCGCTTTTGGCTCTAATGGTGAGTTGTATTCTCTTTGGCATACTCGCTATCAATTTGTCTAGTATTTGAATGCTGATCTCGGGCCACTGTTCAATGGCGACCTTGGATTACTGGGCCAGAATTTATGAGATTTTGGTTTTTTCATAAGTACTTTTTTATAAATTTTCCACACATTTTCAATGGGATTTATATATGAGGACTGTGCTGGCCAATCGATGCAGGTAATATTTTGGCCTCGGAGCCATTTCATTGTAATTCTAGCCTTATACTTCGGGTCATTATTCTGCAAAAAAATGGTATCACCTTGTTCGCAGCCAAACTTTTCCAGTTTTTCAGTTCTCTAGAACATCAATATCGTCTTGTGCTTCCATTATTCCATTAATTTTACGAAGAAATCCCAGTTTATTACCATAAAAATACCGCCATATCATCAAGGAGCCTTCGTCAAACTTTAAGCTATTCTGTATATTGCGTGCAGTAATGCTGATTAAATTCTTTTTCAACAGCGACTCAATAGAGATTCAAATGCCCTCTCGACCACAATTTTTAGAATTGCTTCCAATGTGCGTGTTAAAACTGTTTGAATGGTATCAATGTCATCGCAATTGCACCCTTTCAACTTAATTTTTTTTTTTTTTTTTGGTATAATGCCATATCACATGGTGTTAAACTAGGCGAATACGGTAAATGATTTAACGCACAGACCTGATTTCGTGCCAAAAAGTATCACGATGGCGGTATTCTGGTGGAATTTGACCAATTCGGGCCATCAAACGGTGAAACACTTCAAAAAAAAAATGTACAAGTAATTGTTTGACCAGTTGGAACGAATTCGCTGTGAAGGATGCCCTTGCTTTCGAAGAAAACAACGAACATTGGCCTGGATTTTTGATAGAACTTATCAGGTTTTTTTGTCACTCGAAAGTCTTTATCCGTACTAGACAATTATCCCCATAAGCTTTTTGCATAATTTTGAAAGTTTTTATGGCTGCTGTGTCAAACTTTCGCGTATAATGGATATCCTTCTAACAGCAGATGTTCGACCCCAAAGCGGGTCAGAAAAAGTAATATCATGTTTAGTAAAAGTCGCATCGTTAACGATAAAACCGGCTTTTTTTCAGTCGCTTTGGTACCACAGACACAAATGTAAATTTTTTTAGCAATTTTTTTTGCATAATATTTTTAAATAGTTTGGATATCAAATATGGTTTAAATTAAACCTTAGACAGTGTTTCTTTAAAAAATAGATGTTGAATTTAAATCTTTTGTTTTGGTTTAAATTTTTTTCAAACTTTAAGCTGGTGTTTGATGTAAAAAAAATGTATCACAACTAGGTGCAAACTTGTTTAAAAATTGAAGCTATAGCTTTTATGGTTACAAAAATATTGCTTATTTACTGGCAAAGAGGCTGTTTGTATGGAACTTAAATTTCAACAAAAACAGGTCAATTTTATTTTATTATTTTATGTTTATTTCAACTCGTACTTGAATGAATTGGACTGATGAACGAAATGTCATAAAACAGACATATGTAATTCGATTTCAATTAAAAATTGCTTGTTCAGAAAAATTCAAACTTCAATACGACGACTGAAATAATACTTCTATACCGGAATATGATTGGTGTTTGTGTACATATATGTTAGAATTGACACACAAAAATATATTATCATTACAGCAAAGTACGAAAAAATTCAGTGGCATGTGACTGTGAGCTTCTTTAACTTTAAGTGCAAACAATACTGGAATTATCATCTTGGCATCCAAGCTTCAGAGCAAAACAAAATTTTTTAGTGGGCCTGTATTATCAACTATTTCTTATAGCTGATCAAAAATTATTTTCAAAATCTGATGACATTCTTTTCAGACTTTTTTTTTCCAAAATCATTTTCATATATTGTCTGTTATTTTCACAAAAGCGTTTTTGTATGGTGTATTCTTCATAAATTCAATTTTAAGTAGTGTATATTCTTTGTAAAATCGTTTTTATATAGTGTCCGTCAAAATATTTCGTGGGGGTTCTATCCCCTAGCATCCCCCGCTAGATACGGCCCTGCTCAAGACCCTCCTCCCGCCTCTTATCAAAATATTAAGTCGATACATGCAGCACAAGCGTTACACTAGCAGTACAGAAAAGTGTTTCGGAAAGGATTCGAACTTAAGTTTAAAGTAAAATCTACAAAATGTGGCAATCAATCGCAATTTCAACAGATATCAAGCTAGTTACAAATATTTTAATCCACTGTTTTGCTTAGTGTTTCTTTATATATTAGAATAATGACCAGAGAACGCGTAGGCGCTCAAAGGGCGTAAAAATGAGAACGCGAAGGCTTTTAAAGAGCCTTTATAAGTTTTTGATTGAGACAAATGCTAGATTTGGGTGTACAAATATGAAACCGGTAATTTTTTATTCAAAAAAACACGTTCATTTTGCGAAAATAGTTTTAAATTTAATCTTCAAAGTAATTCCCCTCGCTAGCTACACATCTTTTCCATCTTTCAAGCAATTTATGGATTCCTCGCCAAAAAAATTCTTTGTTTTTTGAGGCTATCCATTCATTGAGCCATTTTTGCACTTCCTCGTAAGAATTGAAGTGCGAATCGTTGAGTGCGTGTCTCATCGATGAAAACAAATAGTAATCGCATGGCACCAGGTCCGGTGAGTACGGCGGGTGGCGCAGGGGCTCCCAGTTGTACGATTCTAATCATGATGTATTAACTTTCAATTACAAAAAAATACATGTTTAAAAATTTATTAAAAAATTAGAATTTCAAAAAAGTTAAGTAGTTCAGAAATATACATGCTTTTTCTCAGTAAAAAAAAGGTTCAATATGTGTACCGCAACTGTTTACTTGCAACACTTTGTAAATATTTGATCGTCGACAAAATAAAATCGCAAAACCGAGCTCCCGCTAGGGTTTTACTCAGCATTGGTCATGCGTGTCATCCGGGCAAATATTCGTAAAGCAGATTGAAAATTAAACTGTTTTTAAAACAAAAGCATCTTGTGAAATGCTGAAAGTATGGTCTTTAAACTTTATGGGCTTGAAATTTCGCTACGTTGGGCTCCTTTAACAGGTTTTACGCAACGCAGGTCATGCGTGCCACATAAAGATTCTAAGGCAATACCCATTGATGCGTTTCTTCGCTGCGGCTCTTATATTTTTTGCAGTAGTTTTTACCACAGAGGCAGATTCTACCAAGTTTTTATTGACCGCTGCTCGATGTGGCGATGCGTTGTCATCTTGGAATACAATTTTGTCATGGCGAAGTTGAAATTCGGGCCTCTTCTGACGTATAGCACGGTTCAAAGCAATCAATTGTTGATGGTAACGTGCACCAGTAACTGTTTCACCTGGTTTTAGTAGCTCATACCAAATAACACCACGCTGATCACAGAAAATACACAGCATTGTCTTTCGGCTGAAGCGATTGGGTCTTGGCGTTGATTTGGGTCGTTGGCCGGGACTCAAATATGATTTTTTTCGTTTGGGATTGTTGAAATAAATCCACTTTTCATCGCCAGTGATGATTCGATGGAGAAAATCTTTTCTGTTTTGCCTGGCGAGCAGCAATTCACAAGTGGTTTTTCGGTTTTCTTGCTGCCTGTCGGTCAGTTCATGTGGCACCCATCTACCGACCTTTAAAATCTTTCCCATGGCCTTCAAAAGCTCGGAAACGGTTTTTTGTGTCACATTAAGTTGTTCAGCGAGCTGTTGTTGCGTTTGACCATCATCTTTGTCCAATAATGTTTGCAATTCGGTGTCTTCAAACTTTTTCGGTGGCCGGCCGCGCTCCTCATTTATCACATCAAAATCACCACTTTTAAATTTATTGAACCACTCATTGCACTGTGTACGACCAAGAGCATGCTCGCCGTAAGCTTCAGCAAGCATTCGATGCGATTCAGAAGCGTTTTTCTTCAAATGGAAACAGAAAATCAATGCTTCCCGCAAATGAGAGTTTTCAGGCACAAAATTCGACATCTTTACGAGCGGAAAAAATGCGTTGTTGTATGAAACTTAACAAATTGTGAACTGAATATTGTTGACAGATGACAGAATGAACAATTAAGACATTTGGTGCGGTTCGGAAGCTCATACATATACGGCTATCGACCGCTAGATGTCATTACCGGTTTCATATTTGTACACCTAATTACAGTGTATTTAAATAATAAACTTCATTTGGCACCCAAGCATACTTCTATCGCAAATGTGATTTTGAAAAATGGTTTCAATAGATCGTTCATACGATCAGTGGAATAATTTCAGAAACTCATGGGACATTGATTTTGGTGGAGCTTTCAGACAGAATGACGGATTCAGTGGAAGACAAAAAATCGGAGCGATCTGGTAAAATAAAGTTACATATATTTCTTTCTTCAGTCCTTACGATCTCAACAGAGTTGCAGAAATGCATATTTTCTGACTTTTAATTACAGTGTATTTAAATAATAAATGTTGTAAGATCTGCCGATATTCTTATCAAAAATACCAATGAAATTTTCTCATAAGTTGAATCCTTATATATTAATAATATTTCATAATTTTTTTCAACACCGACTTTCGGCATTAAAAATGCTCGACACTGGAAGCCACGGGACTGTCAGCGCCTTAAGATTGAAATTCTTTAGCGATTATAATACGTTTACGTTTTCTTTAGAAAATTACTGTACCCTCATTACTCATTTTTGCAATAAATGCTGAAATCAATTTCCAAAGGCGAGCACTAGCTGACCTCTAAGGAGTTAACAAGATTTTCAATCTAGAAGTCAAAAATGTCAGTAGTTTCACAATTGTTATTGTAACCCTTGAATGGTATCTGATGTGGTCTTGTGTCACGCGTGTCATTCAGCTAACGAATACCAAAATACACACACATGATGCCATAACAAATAATTTTAATATTTATACTTTACACATACCACACCACTGCATGTCTTGAAAGTGTGTTGCACAACTCGAAGGACTATGGTAAATGCGCTCGTATTGTTGGTCCGATTATGTCAGCGAACGGAAGGAAGTCTGAAACTTTTACACAATAGCAAGCATAAACTTTGACATGTGTAGTGTTAGTGTGCGTGTGTTTCTAAAGTTGACACTTCTTTCATAAGTTTTCAATCCACTGAAGGGAGAAAACTTTAAAGAAACAATGCACATATGTACATACATACATTTCCTTTTCCAAGTTATTGCACTGACTGTCAGATTGGATACTTTTTGCATTGGTTAAACTTTTCACAGAATGCATAAATTGATTTAAGATCGGATTGAAGAATTTGAATAAAAAAATGAATCTTTGAAATCATAAAAACTTAACACTCTCCGCTCCAAGTAACTTTCGTTAGTACCAATAAATTTCAACAATAAAAGATGATTAACTCATAACAAATTACCATTTTAATTAGTGCACATTATAAATGACAAAACGACACTGCTTTATCGACACTTCAATAATAATGGCGCACATTTATTATTCTCTGTCATCTTTTCCATCCTCTTCCGTTGATATTATAGTGAAATTTATCAGTTTCATAAAACTTTAGCAAAAACAACAAAAGCCAAGCTCGTTTATTTACAATTTTCAATTTATGCAAACCATACCTACTCGCACAAAAAAGTTTAGCCATTGAAACAAACTAAAATATTTTAATACAATGCTATCGATTCACAATTTTAATACCCAACACGTCATTTCATATCTCTGTGCAACAGTGGTAACACTTTTCATAACACAGCAACACCCCTCATGGCCTCAACCGTGCCCTAATGCAGCACCCAACCGACAAAATAACACATAAATTCCGGCTGTGACGCACATTAATTAATTTTGTTTTGTAACATTTTAAAAGGATTAAATGGCACAAAAGCTAAATTTTACCTACAGCTGAATTCACGTAGCCCGACTATGCCGCCTCGTACGAGCATCTGTATGATGGTATATTGGAAATATTTATGCTCCGCAACATTGCTTACAACGATTTGTTTCAAATTAGCATCTATGTACATCAGAATGATTCCGTTTAAATGTATGAATTAATATATCAGTGCAGGTCCACACCAAAAAAGAAACATTTACATCTGCTTTCATATAAAAAAATTTCTTATGTCAAAAAAAAAAAAAAATATCCAAATTGGACTTTCTAAAAAGGAAAAGTTTGATTCATTTATTCTCCACTTCAACAGAATTTCTTTTGCTTAACCATTTTATTTTTGATAAAAGCTATTCTTTCGTACGAGCGCTGATGCAAATGCTTCCTTTTGGTATGGACCTCCTTATAAGAAGCTCCACACTCCAACACTTACAGTACCCTATCGCAAAAGAAACAGCAGTCAATAAAAAGTTATATTGTGTCGTGTACTAACCAAAGTAAAATTATTTATTATTCCTATTTTTGTGGCGGTGTACTGTATGTATGCATTAGGGACAGTAGCGTTATAAATTTTTAAAGTAAAAATTGTTACGAAATACATGTTAGCTAAAAGGTCAATAGAGTGTTCTGAAAAAAATGTTGCTGAGTTCTAAGTTGACTTAATAGGGTATTTTTGAACAACTAATTCCGAAATGACCAGCATTTTTTTTTTTTTTCAATTATATCCGGTTTGTTAAAAAAATGTGACGAAGAAAAACACCAATTTTTCCAAAAAAAAATTTTTTCGGGCACCATTTTAATGAAAGTTTTATGTACCCAAGAAGTATAAATACTACTTAAGTCACAAAAATCCTCGAAACTGTTCCCAAATCACTAAAAAAATATTAAATTAAATTAGAAACTATTACTATTAATTCTTGTCATTGACTTCTGTGTGATAAGATTTGACCGAGTTACGTCGTAGCAACCGTAGCGCTTTACTCTTGCAAAAAAGCGGTAGGTGGAAGATGGGGACTATCACCTCGTATTATTCACTGGCTATACACAGCGGTCATTCGACCGATTCTATTAAATGGCATTGTGGTGTGGTGGCTGGACTTAGACAAGGTCACCTATTACAAACAATTGCAGAGAGTTCATAGGGCAGATTCCATGTGTATCATTGGTGCTCTGCGGACTACACCAACTGATGCTTTGGAGGTCCTCTTTCATCTCGTTCCTCTTGACCTGTTAGGTAAACGGATGGCAGCTTGTTCTGCCATTAGAGTCAGAGAAACTATTTGCTGGTCCGAGGGTAGAATAGGGCACTCAACTATTCTTCATAGCTTGAGGTCTGTAACCTCTAAAATGAACTATAATGTTCCAGGTATCTCATTCAACAGGGATTACGTAACTCATCTGATAGCTCCAAGCTAAATAACCAAGTAGGTTATGGTATTTACTCCAAGAGACTGAAGTTAAGAATTGCTGCGAGGTTATGAGATCATTGTAGCGTTTTTCAGGCGTAGGTTATAGCAATAGAGGGAGTAGCATTTTGGTTAAGTAGGAACGTTGAATCCAAAAAGGATATAAACATTTCTGAGATAGTAAGACAGCTATCAAATCTCTAGAATCTGTCTTCCTAAACTCACTAGTCGCTTGTCTGTAAGCGAGATGGCTCAACATTTTAACATTCACCACATCTGGGTGCCTGGGCATAGGAACATTGACGGCAATTGCAAAGCGGATGAACTTGCTAGGCAGGGGACTACTGCACAAATTCCTCAGGACAAGGAAGGTGTTGGGATGCCACTTGATACCTGCAAGTTACTGCTTAAAGTAGAAATGGTTAAAAATGCTAATAAAAGATGGACTGAAGGGTCAACTTGTAATATAACTAGTCAAATCTGACCGGAATGGGATGCTAAGCGTTCGTCAGAACTAATTTCTCTCACTAGACATAGTGTCTCGTCAGTTGTCGCAGTCATAACGGGCCACTGCCTCATCAGCAGACATGCGGAGAGATTAGATGTTAGGTCCTTTGACTTCTGTAGAAGTTGTGGAGATGTGGAGGAAGAGGAAAATGTTAAACATCTTCTCTGCTCATGTCCCGCACTTGCTAGAAAACGTCACAAAGCACTTGGATCGTTTTTATTTGATGATCTGGATGGCCTTAGACATGACAGTATAGGTCAGGTATTTAGTTTCATTATGAAATTTGGTCTAAGTGAGTCGGTTTTTCATAACTAACTGCCACTTCTACCTAACCTATCCTCACCTACGTCGTTTTGCCAATATATAAAATATTTTAGAAAAATTTTATTTGAAATAATGTACCCACAAAATTTGGTTTTATTAACTTTTTGTAGAGCCAAGACAAACAACGTGAACAATCGATGCAGAAATTCAGACATTTCTAGGCCTGCAAAAGTACATCGAAATTGGTTAAAAATTCTGGGCCGGAGGTAATTTTGTTTTGTTGTGTGACATGAGAATTTGGTTTCAGAGCTTCTCAAAATACTCTATTATTTAAAAAACTTCTATTGTTCTTCTCTCCCGATTACAAAATCTCAAAATTATTCGATAAAACTTTTTTGTTGTTTACTCCATCCAAAGCATTAAAGAATTTTTGGTTTCATAGTCCGAATTTGAAGCCTGCTTTATCCTTTCATCTTAAACTTTTGTAAAAAAGGGAACACTCTTATGCATATGTTTTTTAACAAGACAGGCTGTATTTCATAATATCGGTTGATATCTTAAGTCTCTAAAATCTTCCAAAGCAGAATAAGCGATAGTTAATGAAAAAAATTTTTTTGAAAATAACTCAAAAATCGGATTCATGAGATCTTATTTATGAAGTTATATATCGATTATTAAAAAAAATCACAATCGGTTGATAATTGAATTTTATAGACTTTTGAAACGAATTATTTTATTTGGCTCCAGTGTGCATTGCTACTGTGGCTTATTTCAATTCAGTACATTTTATCTGGCCGTCAATATCCTTAAGATTATTTGGTATTAAAGAATAAAATAAAACACGCCATTGCCTATTGTAAATAGCACATGCAAAAGCAGAGGTATTCTTTGTGTAACCGATAACATTTGAGAATTGAAAATTGTTGACTTCATCTTCGTTTCAACAGCATCTCACCCCAACTTTCATTTGACACCGCTCTGAAACCTTTGAGAGCGACATTGTAAAATCTAATGAACAAAAATTAATTTACTACATTAATTCAACTAAAACACGAAAGAGCGACACAATCTGCTTTTTGGCGCACTAAGCCTCATGCCGTATCATGAAACAGGATAGGGTTTAGAGTAATTATTGTCATCATTTGTGGCATCCACAAGCCAACAACTGTGCCGGTAGTAATAACTTCCCCCGGGGAGCTGGTTCATCCATACCGCTTTACCTCGTAGCAGACGTTAAACTCGCACTTTCATAAAGTTTCCATTAGCAATTTCCATAAAATTTGTACACAATTTTTGTGGCTACAAATCAGCGTTTACACTGTAAGCGTTTGTTTGTTCGGTTTTAGATTTACCTGTTGACTAGCGATCCTATGCACCACTCCACTCGAACATCCATTGACACCAATGTTAGCCCAACGCAACCGTATTATTACCACAAAGTGTAAATGGATCGCCTTCTGTCGAAAGTGTAAATTTTTCTTTGAAATCCGGTAATTGAGTGTAATTGTAGCCACGGTTCGGTGTTGGTTTTAAATGAGACACTGCACCGCGATAACAACCCTTTGGCGCATTTTTACTCATTCTACCAAGTTGGATATTTCTTGTTATTGTTTTAATTATGCGGCGTGAATAATTTTTCATCGTTGACGATGTTTTCAATTTGAGTTAAAATTCGGTTTGCTTTGAATTTAGCAGAAATTTGTAATACCTTTGTTGTTGTTTTGGCTTATGTTACTAATAAAGTTTGCTAATGCTATTTCCACTTTAATTATGGCGTCGTTATAACTTCTGTGTTTGTGATCTTTATAATTCTGATTTTTACAATCAACGTTTTTTTTTCCAAAATTATATCATCTTACTGATAGTAATTATAATGACAGATTTTTTGCGCCGCAAGGGGGTTATCAACAGTGAATGTTTAACATATTGTTAAACCTTTATTTTTTACCATGTACACTTTTTTCTCGTGGAGTATTACTAAGAAAGTTGGTCCCTAACTCGAAATAAAATACAACTATTATATTTTTGCCTAACAATACCCAGTTATCCAAAATTGAAGCTGAAGACAACATTTTTTTTTTCCAATACTCTTTTTATTGTATTTAGATTTTAAAGTGGATTGTTCCCCCAAAAGGCGAAGAGAAAATTTGCCTACTTTCATAGCAATATTTCTTTAAAAATAAAATAAAAATTAAAATATAATATTATTTTCAACATAAAAATTTGCAAATCATACTTCAATTTCAGGGAAGGACTATATGTATATTGGCCCCCCTAAGTGCTGAAAATAAGTTAGTTTCCGTAAAAAAAAGTAGAAAAAAATTTTTTCGATGGTTTTAACTGTCTAGGACTATCCCTTATCAATAAATTGGGTTTGATTTGGCACAAACGAATCGCATTTGCAAATTATTATTAAAAACAAGGGAGTTTCAGTAGATTTTGTTTGATTATTTTTGAAATTATCACGCAAAAAAACTTATATATGGGGTGTTTTTTTGTATTTTTGGGGGTCTTGCAAACATCTTAGGATTTTGATACCTTAATTTTCTTAATCAGCGGATCAAAGACCATATATATAGAGACAATAAAATTAGTCGTAAATAATCTTTGACACCTACATATAACTATGTTCTCAATAGTCTTCAATGCTTGTGGCGGATTGAGCGACCTCAAGAACGGTCTCAAATATAGCAATAATGGAAAAGTACCGATTTATATAAACTTTTCTTTGTGGCTGAATCACCCTATCGTTTGATTACTTTGAAACGTCCTAGCTACTTTCCAAACTAGACAAATTTAAAAATTAGTGCATTTTTAAGAAAATCGGTTGAAAAAGAGTTATAGCCCTTAAATGATATTTTACACGAATATTTTTGTCTATTTTTATTTGTAACTTTCTCATTTTCAATTTTACGGTAAACAATGTTTCAATCAAGATTGTAGAGAAATCAATTTTCTACAAAGTTCTACAAAGTTTTTGTGAGACTTAAAGTTCTGAAGATATCGCGGATATGCGATTTACAATGATTTTCAAAATGGCGGCCAAATGGGAGTGCTTTCAACCCCGAAAACTGAGTTTTATGCTCACGCTGATCCATCCTACACGACCAAAAACTAAAATCTTGTCATGCCCAAAATGCAAGGTTCAGCCAAAATTTTGTAATATTTCAATGGACTAAGTGACCTTATGTCAATGTTTGTAATGTCAATTCGCTTACAAATAAGAACTCATTGATGGTTATTTTGGTATTGCGGTTGTTGCAGCTGATCCTCTGAATTGTCAACTAATTTAGTCAATGAGGCAGCGCTCGCCAAACGTATGTGATCTCAGCAAGGCCTCATTCAATAGAGATATACCATCAAATTTATACAAAATGGGCACTCAGAATAATCATACGCTTAAGTTAGGCGATTATTGGCAAATGACTAAAACCAATTATGATTTCAAAATTAGTGCAGCTAGGCTGGATTATTGATATATCTTAAAACACCATCCAAACTGAAAAGTCGGTTTTCAGTACACGGTTAGAAATCTTGGAATATATTTCAATACCAGCGAAATATTGCTAAGATTTTCAACACAATTTTGATTACATTTAATACTTGTGAATAGATTTCAAAATTTTGTAATACACTTCATCTTAATACATTTCAAATATAACAACGATATTTTATACCATTTGGAATCAATTTGATGCTATCGTAAGTACTATATATGATTTCTGAACCATGCTGTATTATATTTTGATACCTTTTTTATTGAATTAAAAACAAATTAGAACGTCGTATCAACTGGGGTTAGAACCTTGTTCCCTTTTAATACAATGGTTGAATGCGCAGTTTAACGACAGCAGCCAACGTTGTATTATTTTTTGGTTGGCTAAAAGTATACTTAAATTATGAATTGACAGCAACGTAAGATGAAATTCAATATTTAATTTTGATGGAAAAGTATTTAAGTTTTAGTCGATCACATAAATGATGTCAGTAGCTTAGTTGGTAAAGATGGGCATATTTGAACAGTGACAATGACGGCGACCAGGGTTCAATTCTGTTCGGTGACTGGTTAAAAAAACAATTGAAATTTTCCTTTAAAGTTTAAAAAATACAACACAAAACAAAACTTACAGCACCAAGCAGCATCACGGATGAAGGTGACGGATATGGTAAAAATATTTTTTAAATCTTAATAAAACTGAGTGTTAAATTTTTATACTTTGTATTTTTATTATTATTAAAATTTAATAAAAATTTTTATTAAATTTTATTTTTATTTTATTTTTATAAAAATTTTTATTAAATTTTAATACAAATTTCTATAAAAATATAACACTCGGTTTTATTAAGACTTAAAAAAAATTTGTATTAAAATTTAATAAAAATTTTTATTTGTGTTAAAATGGAATTTTAATATTTAGAAAGTATTAAATTTTAAAACAATTCTGGTGTGGCCATATATGTAAGCCCAAAAGTATTAAAATTTATTCCAAAATTACTAACTGTGTAGTTACTTTGAATTTGAAGCGAAATTTTTTTTCAATCTTAAATTCCTTTTGACAATACAATCGTTTCCATTACAAGCATAATATCAATATCATTTCAGCAAATTTGTAGGAGTTTTATTAAAATGGTATAAGGTTTGTGGTCGCTGGCACTTACTTACTCTGATTCTCTAATTGACATGTAGTCGCTTGCGCCAGCATATTGCAAACAGACACCTACAGCAGCGCCAACGATTATGACGAAGGTAGGATTATGCGCATTAGAAACAAAACATCATCTGAGTTATGTTGGAGCGGGCAAGGAAGGCCCCCAAGCATTGCACTTAGCCAACGTTGATTGTTTAGTTTTTGAGAATGCAAAGAAAAAGGTTTCCTCTAACAAACATGAGAGTTTCGTTCATGGTAGAAATAAATAAATACGCCTGAAATAGTTTTACAAAATATGTAAAAGAACATTGTCTTAGAAAAGTATTATATTAGACCCGAGAATAGGATGCCTCCCTTAATCGGTCCTTAATACTTCTGGTGTAACTGCTGCTTTAGATTATTTTTTTTAAATTTTTGTGGTTCAATTTGCCAACATTTGATGCAATAGCAACAAGACTGCAATTGTGACTGCGTGATTTTAGCTTTATCTACAATCCGCAATACCACCATGAATTGTTGTTCATATTATTGTTGCAGTTGCTGTTGCTGTTGCTGTTGCTGCTGCTGTTGCAGTGCATATTGATTGACAGAGTGTGGGCGTTACTGATTGCAAACATGCGGTTTCCATGTTTCAATTTGCATTTAATTTGGTTGACTTTCTGCGCTGATTGTCTCCTTAGTTTCAAAGTACGTAGTTCTTGTTTGAGTTAATTTGAAATAATTCGTCGAATTTACATGTCAAATTGGTTTGTGTTTTTTAAAAAAAAAAAAATCATTTCGAAAACTTTTTTAAATATTTAATAAATAAGCAATCTTAAATTTATTTTATACGCATCGATAACAGCTGTTTCTACTTAAGAAATATTACATATTTTTAAAATTAGTTATTAACCAAATGTATTATAGCCCTGGTTGTACAATTGGTCTTGTCCTCCAAAACCAAAGCCAGGAGATCCATAAAATCCTCCTGGCTGTACGTATCCACCAGCGAATCCAGGACCAGCAAATGAACTCGCACTGGAACTAGCTACTCCGTTGTTATAACCAAAACCTCCAAATTGACGTTTCTGTCGCACTAATGAAAGATCTGATGTGGGAATTTGTTCCACTGCTCCATAGCACAAAGTTATGAGGAATATTATCACAAAAGCAAAAACTATGAACAAACAACGCATCTTTAAAAATTACTTTTTTTCTATCTTAAATATATGTTTCTTATTTGAGAACTAATTTCTAACTGATAAACATATTGACAAGTTTAATGGTTTATATATTAATGATATTGATCAGAATTTAAAATAAGATACATATTTTTTATGTTGTTTTCCAGCTAGCCATCTAAAGAAATCGTTGTAAACTTGTTTGTCACAAAGTTAAGCATTTACATACGCATAATGGAATTGATTTTGGTCAGTATGTATTTGGTGTTTACAAACTTAAGACGTCAAATACTTTTAATTCCATCTTAATTATTGACATTAAGGATACCAACGTTTCCCCCTACAGATCTGGCATTCGGAAAATTTTGTGTCTTACGAGAAGACGTAAGTTTATGTAAATTGACGGTAAGACTGAATTTGCAGAATAATTGGCGAGGATTACTAGCAATTAACGCATTGAATTTTATTAAAATTTTCAAATTTTTAATTAGATATGATTTTAAATTGACATAAATCAGGGTCAAATCATAGCTATGAGAAGTACTACTATTGGAACTATTTTCGCAAAATGAACGTGTTTTTTTGAATAAAAAATTACCGGTTTCATATTTGTACACCTAGTATAGACTGCCATCTTTCTGATAAAATTTGTCATTGAACTTCAACATAACTTCACGAATAACATGGCGGGTTTCGTTCTTTAAGTTTGCAATTGTTTGGGATCAAAATTAAACTTTTCGATCACGAAGATCGTCCACGAGATGGACGATTATGTATACCAAAATCTTTTTGCATTACAATTTGTCCATTTCTCAAATAGGTTTTTGCAATTACAATGCGTTTGAATTCCGTAATTAAAAATTATGATACCTAACAATAATATTGCTGCTGGTGTAGGATATTAAGTTTTTATCGATGGTATTCTGGACACCTCTTAAAAGTATGTTGCAAAAAAGATTTGATGCCCATTTGCCCTTACTTTTATTTTAAATCAATGTGGCTAGCGACGCCCCCTTAAATACTATAGTTTGAAAGAAGATGAAAAATTTTAGGAATTTTTTGAAATTTTTAAGTCTAACCCTTACTGACCATATTTCAATTGAAATTCGGCCTCAGCCACCACTTTTATAAAGTAATTACAAATGCAAATAAATTAACATTTATGGAAATATTTTAAATTAAATAAACGCCTGACTAGCCGCTATTTCTCAAACTCTTTAAGTCAAAAGATCTTAGATATATATAACACTGTTCGACAAGTCTCAATATCTGAAACCCAAATATAGTTTTCCGAATATCTTGGAACTGCTGAATTAAAGTCCGAAGTCAGAATTTTTCTGGTGTTTCCGGTTTCAAGATATTCTAACCTAAAATTGCGAATATCACAGTTTGTCAAAATATTTGTGGTTATACATATTGCATCTAAAGGTAATTTTTATTTATGAAACCATTAACTGGATTCAAAAGAACTACTTTTTTTCTTGAAAATACTTTTTTTTCTCTCTCTCCGAAATATCGTAAATTGAAATTTGTTATGCAGGTCTCCATACAAATCATATAAAGATTCAGTAAGTGAATATGTAATAAATTTCAATTTGCGATATTTTGGAGAAAAAGAAAGATATCGATATAGTTCGAAAAGTATTTTCAAGACAAAAAGTAGTTCTTGTGAATCCAATTAATTGTTCAACAAATAAAATTTATTTTTCGGTTATAACAATAACCTCAAATACTTTAAAAAACGCACTTTTAGGTTAGAATACTTTGAAAACCGAAACCACAAGAGATCTTCTGACCTCGTATTCGAATTTAGCACGTCGAGAACCTTTGGAAAAGAAAATTTGGGTTTCAGATACTAGGAATCGACCAAATTTTGTCAAACTGTGTAATTGATTAAAATAAATAAATATGTATGTAACGTATAAAAAATTGAAAATGTAATAACTATTAACAAGTTCCATATCAAGTTAAAGAAAATTAATTTTGCTTACTTAATATCTTAATAAAATTACAATCTATGTATACAATTTTTAAATTTATAAATTTTTATTTGAAAACAAAGGTAAACATTTTTAAAAAACATTAATATCACCAAATGTATGAGATAGTCTTTTTTTGCACTCATCTTATAAAACGTAAAATTACCTCCCATAGGATATCAATATGTTTAAAATCTGTTCAGAAATCAATAAGTTATATTGATTTTTAGAAAATCTTTTACCTAAACTTTTCATGACTATATCTCGGTAACTAGATGCTAGCGACGTTTATTTTTAGCATATTCTTTTTTAAAATTGAAAACCACGTAAGAAAAATTAATTTAAAAAAATGGCGGCATTGAAATAGGGTCAGTAGGTAAGGGTTAACGATAAAAATTTCAAAAAAACTCCTAGAATTTTTTTAATCTATTTCAAACCAATTGAGCGCACGTCCTCATTTTTTCCCCTAAGAACCAATAAGTTAAATTGGCGTCTAAGGCCAAATTTCACATTGAAATTGGGTCAGTAAGGGTTAAAAATAAAAATTTCAAAAGTTACTTATTTTTTTTTTATCCTATTTCAAACAAATTGAGGGCGCGTCACCAATTCTAAGAGCCATCCTTATGTACATACATACTATGTATAGTCTGAACCGCGGCCCAATGTGTCTGATCCTTGAGATATTGCGGCATGTTTATTCTGAGCCGCGGCCACCCACTTTTGATGCAAGCACCACCAGAAAGAGAAATAATAACACCATTTAAAATGCCGTTACATAAGAAAGAAATTGATCAAAAATTCCAGGTAAAGTCAAATGAAATAACAGCCAACAAAAATTAAGTAACCCAAAAATGGGAATGAATGAAATAATTTCCAACTAAAATTTCATTGGAAGTGACTTCCTAATGAAATAGCACCCAATGATAACGAAGGAAAGCACCCGCAATTGGAATGAAATAGACCCCAAACTTCGGGTCTTATTTCATTATGAAAAAACTACCAAAAATGAATACAATTTTTTGGGTTTGAATCCAACAATTTTTTGGATCTTATTTCTTTGGTTTCTGTTTCATAGCGCAGTAACTTATTTCTAAGGCTTTGTTTTCAAATTCTTCAGCCCAAAGTTTAAAGAGCAAATCTATCTAAAACTTTCTTTTCGATACCAAAACAGTTTAGTCTGTAGATCAAATTGCCACCATTGTGCGTTTTTCTGGCTTATCAGCACAAGCCAGAAAAACGCACATTGCTTCGAAGTTTAGTGGTGTAAAATCACACGATCTTGGCGGCCAATTGACTTCATACAAAAAATACTAACAATTTAATTGTTGTCCTACTAACTTAAATTAATTTAAAAAAATATTCTTTCATTCTTTAGACTTTTATCTATAAAACTCATTTTTCGAAAAGTGGATTCTCTATTAGGTCGGAATTAACAGATTTTTCAACAAAAAAATATTTATAAAAACTTTATTTTCAGCTTTTGACTCTGTTTACTTCTGACAAGAGCCAAAAAATATTTTAGTTGGCATTTGACTTCCAATAATAAAACACGAAAATCTCTTTTGAAAACTCGGGCTCCAACGATTTGTTGGTATTTTTGTTAGCTCTAATTGAAAATAAAATGTTAATTTTCCACAAGATTTGCGCTCTCTTGCGATTTTTGATCCAAAAAAAACATTTGAGAGCAGTGTGCGTACGCCAGAGATTTCAAACACTCGCTCTCATATTTCGAGTCGTCCCACGCTGCACGCTTAGAAACCTCGTGAGTTGCGTGTCTTGTGCTCCAAAATACTTAAAAACTTCCGATCTGATAGAGACTCCACTTTTTTGTAAAATAGATTTTGTAGATAAAGGAATAAAAAAACAACATTTTTATTTTTCAAATTAACTCTATTTTGGGAAACACCATATTAGAACTGTTCAAAAACTAAATTGTTATTATTTTTCATTTATGAAAGTCCGATTATCTTTTTTTAAATACTCTTCAAAAGCTAACGTTATAAAGTGTCAAATAAGAAATCCGACATTGATCCGATCAGAAAACTGGTGTTAATAACATAGACTTCAAGTATGAGAAGATTTCAGCCAATTATCGAAAAATCATGGGTTTTTTCAGCAAATTCCAGATATGCGTGTCAAAAATCTTTATGTATACGTTACCGCCCAAACTAGTTTTTAGGACAGACTAGTTTTTCCTAAGATAAGCTAGTTTATCCGAAGCGCGTTAGGATGAATCAGCTTAACTTTTGAAAATTTTGGTATGTTAGGGTAAGTGGACAGCCTTCGGCGCAAATCAGAGCTTACATCCTATAATATGCACAACAACGGTTTTGCGGTGACCTTTGGCCGCGGTTCACTGTAGTATATCCAAGGTCGGTGTGTTAGTGAAGCCCGTGTAGGACATAGTATAATAAACTGCTGCCGATTGTCGGCGCGAAGCCAGTGTTGGACGTATTGGAGGATGTAATTCCTGAGCTACAGCCGAAGGTAGCCCACTTATCCTAACATACTAAAGTTTCAAGAAAATCAAGAAGGAGGCCAATAAAGTAAATAATAGCCCCGGTTCATACTAGGCTAAGCTAGTTCATACTAGCACGCTTCGGGTGAACTAGTTTGGCCAAGGAAAAACTAGTTTATCCTAAAAACTACTTTGGCCCGTAATATACTTGCATAAGCTATAAAATAAAGTTCGAGCAATTCAAAAATGTCAAAGTTGTATGGCTGTATGCCTCTTTTATACGTTTGTATATTTTACAACACAAATTTCTAGGATTTGGACAAAAGTTTTCCGCCAGTATGGTACAATATCGAACGCTTCTATTATCTTACTGATATGTAGCAATTAAAAATACATATCAAAAGAAAATTATATCATTTGGCACGAAGAAATAGTATTAAATTCTAACAGTCAGAAACATAACAGATATTGGTTCTAAGTATATACATTTTGAAAATCTGATTTGTTTTCAAACTGTATGCACTTGATGTTTATCTTTCAAGTAAATGCAAACTTGAAACCATAAAATGGAATTCCCCTCAATTAAGCATATTTTTTTATAAATTTTTTTGGTGACAACGCATTGGCGTATTCAGAGTTCCATTATTTATTACAACGATAGAGCATAACTAACTGTTCGGCTTAAAACAGCATATTTTCGGTATTTTATTAATCGATGATGGAGTTGTTTACAATAGAATTTCTGAGTTGTTGATAGGAGCTTTACACTACAAATTTTAACATATTTTTTTGAATAAATTTGACGTAGTTTAGCGTCCATGTGAGAAGAGGAACTGGTTTTAATTTAGAAAACGTATTGTTGTTTTGTATTGATTACGTTAATTTATTATTACAAATTAAAAGTTTAATAATTAAAATTATGCTAGCGTATATTTCCATGGAGGTTACGTTGTTTTGAAAAGCTTTAATTTTTAACGTCGGATTAGTTAGATATATTATATGTATGTACTACGATATTCGATCTATTATTATTCACTCAATCTGAAGAGTGAATCTGATTTCAAATCAAAATTCCCAACATGACTTTGGAAAATATCATACAAATAGAGTGGTGCGCGTTTTCTATAAAAAAATCATATTTTCCAAAGTTAAGGTGGGAATCTCGATTTGAGGCAAAGACATTCTAAGGATTGATTAGAGAATAATCAAAAAAAATTAACTGGAAAAGTACGTGTAAGCGTTCAAATTTTGGAAACAATTTGGTTTAAGTAATAGCTCTCTCTCAAGAGATGGGAATGCCACGACCTCTTGCGACATTTATCTAGTTTTAGTCCAGAGCTTGTCCAAATTATTTCTCGTATCAGTGCATAATTAGGTTATGCTGCCTTAAATAACTCTTCAGTATATCGTTTAAAAAGTTTTAAATGTTACGTTATATGCCGCGCCCTTCTATACATCAATAAAATTGTCAACATTTCTGGTTTAGGCTAAAGAATTTCTAGTGTTTGTGTGAAATTGGGTGCTATAACCATAAGAAATTCTCTAAGTACGCCGTTTTTAAGTTTAAGTCTTTATGGTGGGTGCCACACCTACTAGGAAATATTAGCCTTGTTGTTAGCCAGAGCTTTTCAGAATCATTTCTACTGTCTATGTAAAATCTGGTTTCATTACCTCAAAAAATTCCTCATTATAGCGTTTTGAAGTTATTACTTGTAATGTAGGTGCCACGCCATCCTTTCAAAATTTGCATATTTTTTATCCGATGGTAGACGAACCATTTTTTGCACTTGTGTAAAATTTGGTTTCAGTACCATAAATAAATTTCTCAGTATAGCATTTGTCCCGCATGTAAATTTTTTTAGAAAATTTATATAAAATGTTCCACAGGAGAGTTGAGAAGTGGTTCCGGAGTTGTAGAGTAAATGAAAAAAATATTTATCTTTCATGAGAAACAACTTTGCTTCAGAAGCCAAGCCTCTTGATACAGCAACACAAAACTACTCTCCATTGTTCCTCGAGTTTTACTGCACACAGTGTAATCAGTCGACATAAAAAACTTCCTAATTTTTATGTGATAAACGTCAATTTAAATTTCAATCACTTTAAAAAAATCATTTTTTAGAAGTAATTAAACTCAAACAAAACATAAATTTTAATGAATATACAAAACAAGAAAGGTGCAAAAATAGAAGTCTTTGAGCTTATCCTTCCGCACAATT
Organism: Meiosimyza decipiens; assembly: GCA_963680825.1. Taxonomy (NCBI): domain Eukaryota; kingdom Metazoa; phylum Arthropoda; class Insecta; order Diptera; family Lauxaniidae; genus Meiosimyza; species Meiosimyza decipiens. The sequence goes on from OY804259.1 coordinate 32,905,324, forward strand.
AGCTTGAATTATGAAAAAAAAGTATTTTTTTTTTTCAAAAAGGTATTTTATAAAAAAAAAGAAGAAGGGAGGAGATAAAATCACTTAGACTTAATGGCTTATGTAAAGCTTTCAAATGGTGTGGAAGCAAAACCGCTTCTTGCTTTGCATTTATATTATCCTTTTCTTTGCTTTCTTCAATGCAATTGTGTGCAGTGGAATAAACAATAGGCGCAGTAATTCCTTGTGCACCTGCAGAGAGTGCAGCAGTGTGCGACCCAATTAGTTAATGTGACAGAAGCAGCAAGAATGCGTATGTCCCTACATGTAAAGGATTCTAAAGTTTTTTTTTTTTTTTTGAGGTAGGCAGAGATCAGAAGTAAAGGACGACAACTGACACAGTTTTCGTTGGGAATTATATTTAAATTAAATGCAACACCACATCAACATAAAATACAAAATTTCATCCATTAAGTTTTTAATAGAATTCAGTCATTTTATCGCCAAGATTTCGAAATGATGATCGTAATACTAAAAATGGTTCAAGCAATTACTGACAAAAACTTGAGCGCGTTTTTGCAAGAGCAGCAAGATTTTGCGCTCAAACTTCAAACAGACGATGGTTTGGTTAAATATAAGAAAACCACCCCTGTCATGCACAAGATTTCCTTCGGAATTTTGCTCTACTTCCGTATTTTGCAATCGTGGAAGATTTTTGGTGAATGAGAAAAAGATCCCTGGAGAATGAGCTATCGGCATTAATTTTTGAGGGAAAATTTTTGACGTTTTTCGCGAGTTTTTTCTCCAACTTTTTAGCAAGGAATTTAATGAGGAAATTGTAATTTTATTTGATAAAAAGATTTTTTAAGATATTTACAAGATCTAACAACACAAATCAAGAGCAATTTCAGATATTCGTCCAGTAAATGGAATCCACTTCGAGTATCGCCAAAGCCTACACGAAAACGAGTAGATAGCAAACTATGAAGCTATGCCATTCTCTAATTTAGGTGACTATTTTTTTGTAATGTAGATAAAATTTCACAATATTTTTGCACAGATTTCATTTAACTATTTAAATTTATTCTTTGCATTTCATTTTTATTTATAATTTTGTTCTGCTGACAGGTAAGCTAATGTCAAATCTGCAAAATCACAGTTGCATTGCTTATTGGAAGTAATTGGAAATATTTTAGCAGCACTGACTGGATATGAAGATTTCTATATCTCAATTATTTATGATTGCAGGAAAAAAATTAATCCAAAAAAACCGTTTTCCTTCAGATATTCATGACAGCGGTGAACAAGTAAGAATATTTTACCATGAGGGCGCATCAACTCACTTACAAGCAAAAACTTATGAGCTCTGCTCTACACGGTCCAAAATTTAAGTATAATTTTTCAACTTTTTAAGTTGACATATACATTCTTTCCAAAAAAGTTAAATTTTTTGACTTATTTAGGTTGAAAACGTTATGCATTAGGCATTCTCAATATCATTCATTGAAAATTAAAACCTTGTCGGTTGAAAATACAAATAAAAACTGAATCTTTCGTATGAAAAATAGTTGAAAAAGCGGCACAGAAGGTTGAAAGCATTGCTTGAGTTTTCCACCGATATATATTTATTTATGAGCGCATTTTTATATGGCATATTCACTTTTTCTTAGTCACTCATTTTATTTGCCGTTTTTATGACCATTCCTAAGACCCATCGCGATTGACAACACTTTCATCCGAATCGGACCAACTTTAGTTTCCATATATTAGTATGTATCTACGTTTGATGTCGTATACATGCAATTTTGAAAACAAAAAAGTAATATCGAAGATGGTAGGGGATATCTTTTGGCAGTCCTGGAAATCAATTATTATTAATCTTTGCTAATTCCATGTGATATTTTTAAAAAATTGGTAATTGCACTCATCAGGGTACGTTTCACAAACAAATTGCGCAATTCCAATCATGGAGGAAACTTATCTGGCAATAGCTTCCGAAAATTTGTTGGAACGACACATTATGCCGCTAAGATAGTCTGTGCGTACCAGCCGATGACTCTGCTCTTACCGGAATTGGGAAACGTTTATCAATGCTAAGTGGGTTTTTTCAGTCTTTTGCAATTACGCTTACATCAGGAATATGTGGTTTAATTAAATTACGTTAATACTCTGCTCGCGCTACCTCTTCATATCCATCGAAAAATTCGCAGACAAACACAAATTAGCACATATTCTTCATTTGAATAATCTGCCATTTAAGAAATGCTTCAAGACTACACTGAACTGAAATTGTATTTGTCAGATTAGAAAAAAAAAAATACTTATATACTGGGAAAATTTCATAAAAACCTAGCAAAAGAAATATTTCTTATAATCTAAGAAAAAGTATTCATAAAGTTACATATCGATAGCTTTTTGAGAAAATTTCCTTATATTGCAAGAAATGTTTCATACAACTTATTATATTGACGTTTCTTATGATACAAGCAGCTGTTCTTAAGGTATTTATAAGAAACATTACATATAATTATTTTAAGAAACGTTTCTTAGAATATAAAAATCTTCTTAAGTACCTAAGAAACGTTACATAAAATTATTTAATGTAATGCCTGTTAGCCTATAAGAAATTTATATATATATTGCTTTTTTCTTTATCCAATTTAAAAAAAAAACACACATTAAGTTTGCAGAAACAAATCTTTATTATGGTATTTTAAGTATTTCGAATGTGATAATTTCAATAAAAACATTTCATTGACACTTTTAATGCACTTTTCTTGTAATAGAAATTATAATTAAATTTACTGGAATAGTTCTCAAATACTGAATAAAATGTATTTTATAATAGAGGGCTGCATAAGTACGCTTGAAAGCCCTTGAAAATTCATGTTTACATAAGCTTGATCTTTAACTGAAACACGCTTGAGTTGAAAGTTTTGTGTCCTTAGGAATAATTTATGTACTATTGAGTTCACTTAATAATATGCTTGCCTTTCCGGAAGTCTTCGAAAATTTACACGACATATTGTAAAAATACATTTCTATAAATTTCCAGAAATGGCTTGATGCATCCGGGTATTTGAGGTCAAAAATATGATAGCATTTGTAGCATACATCGAAGCAGCGGAAAAAAATTGTCGAAGGATAACTTTTGACCATCCAAATATGTATAAAAAGAACTGTTGAAACCAACTGTAGTCAGATTCACCAACTGCCAGGATAAAAGGTTGTAGGTTTTGATTCTTTCCTTTTAAAAAAAACTTATGTGCTGTTCAATGTGCTGATTAGTTTGGCCCACGAATCATACGGATGCCTGTGAATCGTTTATAGCATATCTCTTTACAGATGTTTTACCAGTGCTGTCTATATGCATTACTTTACAGTTACGCGTGCAGAAAATAGAGCGGGGCGAATATATACGATGATGAGTATACATTTGAAAACATATTTATGTACATTTTGGTCCTGAAAATAAATAAATTAAAAACTTTATTCCTGCTCTGAAAGGCTTTTTATTTCACAGAAGTAAGAAGAATTTTTACCTTTTTCAACTGACTGCATGGGTAGTTCCTAAAATCGTACAATATTTAGTCCTCCTTTAGCAGCATTCAGGTTTTTGAAGAAAATGGTAAAATTTCGCCATTTTTGCCTCTCACACTTCCAGAAAATCGTTGACATTTAAATTTACAAATTTAAGGTCGATATCAATCTGTACATAAAAATATTATTAGGTGGAATTCACTTTGCACGTTCATCTTACTTACAAGTCTGTATCCAGATGGTTTTCCATATTCGGGCCACATTTTTAAAATCTCAGCTACAGTCTTACATTCATTAATTATGGTAGTGTGTCTGTGCTTCGATGATGCGCTCCAAAGTTAGTACCTTTCTTTATTTTCAAGACTGCTCGCTTTATTTACTTAATATAAAAAACAACTAACTCAATAAAATAATTTTTTCTTTTTTAAAATAGAATTCAAAACTACGATTTTAAGAACAAAGTTTCTTATGATCTAAAAAACGTTTCATATATGAAAAGACCACTTTGTTTGTCGAAAGGGCATATAAGAAAAGTTTTTTAGATTATAAGCAAATGGTTTTAACATAAAAAAAATTATTTAATATAAACATTTCTTAAATTTTAAGAAAGAAATCATAGATCATAAGCAACTTTTTCTTATGCTTGGACAAGAAATTTCTCAAAAACGTAATTTCTTATATTCTAGGAAAACTTGGTAATAACCTAAGGAGGATTATACTCAATAACTTTATGAATCGCATATTTAAAGTTATAAGAAACAATGCTTATGATAAATTTAATTTTATGGAACGTTTCTTCGGTTAAATAAAATTTTCTTTATAAAGTCAAAAAAATTACTTGAATAATTTGAATAACTTTTTCTTAAAAATTTATGTACATTTTTGCTTCAGTGTACTTACAACTTCAGTGTGATGCTATGCAAATTGAACTAAAAATTCATTAAAAATAAAACATGACTGTTTCATTTAAAAGAGTAGGTAGCAAAAAAGTCACTTTGGAGATTTATTTAGATAATATTTCATGTGGAAAACTGTTCAGTTCATACGATAATGAATCTGTTGATATTAATATGATGCACCTAAATATTAATAAAAAGGAAAGTATTACAATACGATACGTTTGATGATTAACTATTAAAAATTATTTAGTTACTCCATTACCGGTTCGTTAACTGGATCACCTTGCAAGCAAATTGAAAAATTAAAATATTAATAGTATTGGGACTACAGATAGTTTCTTGTATCATACCGAAATCTTGTCGAATGTTTAAACTAGAACATACAATTGGCTTTAGGGACACTGACCACCTGAAAAGAACGCACTAGTCTTTTAATCAAGCTTAATTTCCAATAAATTTCGTCTATCAAATTTTGAACGAATCAACTTTCAGAATGTTATGACGCTAACTTCCAAAGAAGCTGACTAAGTTCAGAGCTATAAACAATTCAAAAAAAATATCAAATTGTAGAAATTGAGCATAAGTTTAATAAAAAACTAGTAAAGGTGTTATCTTCGGCCAGGCCGAAACTCACATATTCTACACTACATTGAAAGTACTTTTTAAATAAATGTTAAAAAAATGTTGAGGAGGTTGAATAAGTCGAAAATAATGTAAAAAGGTTCAAAAATGTTGGAAAGTGTTGGAAAAAACTGAAAATGTCTAAAAAAATATGGGAAATGTTGAAAAAAATAGAATAGAAATAAAAAACACGAAATATGTCACACCCACTCCTACAATTCCGCCCACTTTTGTTTCAATAAATGATATTCGTGATTGACATGCACAAACCAAATTTTAGCACAATAGCTTGTATAGTTTGCGATATGTGCCGTAATTATTCCTAAAATTTAGGGCGGTGACAGACCCACTGGTGCAATTCACTCTGATTTTGATCCAGAAATAGCATTTTATAAAAAAACTTCTAACACCAAATTTCACTATGATTGCTCATATATTTCGATAGTTATGCCACTTAAGGTATTTTAATTGTATTGGAGGTGCCACGCCCACTGTTGCTATTTCGTCAGCTTTTGATTCATATATACCTATTACCCACTAAACCACTTACATCAAATTCCAGATCGATTGCTCCAATAGTTCACTTAAAATAGCACTTACAACTTTATGTGAATGAGGGAGGTATTACGCCCACTGATGCAATCTTGTCAAGTTTCATTTAATTCCGAAGCTTATAGTAACCGACACATCTACACAAAATTTTATGAAGATTACTCTCACAGCACACTATCTATAGCATTAAACGTATTTTGATTATATGGGAGGTGCCACACCCACCGGTGCAATTGTGCCAAAGTTTTGCAAGAAGAAACCTTTTAGCAAGTGTGTCCGCCATATTAAATTTCATAACGATTGCGTTGTTAGTTCTCTTTTTATAACGTTCATAAATATTGTAGGCTGTGCCACGCCCTTAAAATAAATTTTTCAGTACATTGACGTGGCTTGTATTGTTGACTACTTTCAGTGGTATCATCCCTAATATTTTAATAAAAATCGTATGTGCCAATTTGGAGTTATACGAAATCCAATTTTTTAATTGTTAAGAAATGCCACGCTTACTTTTACAATTCCGCCCAGTTTATGCGCAGTTCAAAATTCACAGGATCTGTATCCGTGTACCAAATTTCATAACAATATCTTGCACAGTTTATGGGCATAAAACTTCAAAAAAACATAACGTCATAAAACTTAAAATTTAGGGCTGTGCCACGCCTCTTTAAGAGCCTTTGCAAACTTAAGACCTAGCCTAATCTTAATGTTGTTCTCATATTCACCAAATCACCAATTTTGATCAAAATCGCAGCAACTTTTTTTCAAAATGGACTTGGGTATATTTACATAGAGTATGGGCGGAAGGCGTGGCCGTGAACCGATTTCGCCCATTTTTATACGTTAGCACCTTGCAAAAAGATGTGAGCTGTGTGCCAAAGTTCATTGAATTACCTTGCTTATTTTTTGCGTAAACCTGATTTCAACAGACAGACACACAGACAGACAGACAGACAGACAGACGGTCACAGCTATATCGACTCAGATGGTGATGCTGATCAAGAATATATATACTTTTCCATACCTGCCACGCCCCCTTCTATGCGTTACAAACGGAATGACAAAGTGAATATACCCTCTGTGTAGGGTGTAAATATATGGTTTGAGTCCAGCCGATTATGTTTTTATCTGGAGTGTACTGACCAAACACAGCAATTAGCCGCAAACCTTAATTTTTTGAACTCCTAAATATTATATACTTTTTCTGTCTACACATAAAAGCTACATGCGAAAATGGCATACTTTCAGTTGGTAGCCAAATGTTTTTATTGTGTCGAGGGGTTGAGTTTAACCAACAATTTTCAAATAATCTACATATGAATTTTAATCATTTCCACTCGTATAACCCTTTAATTCGTGCTCTTTTACCCCTCATTAAGAAAAATAATTTAAAATAAATATCACACTTGTTCCACACTTCGAGAACGTAGCGAGCTTAAAAATTGAAACGAACGACCTTTATGCCACTAAGTCCCCTTGAACGGACGTACCAATTCCGCTCTGTGCAACATGGCATTCATATAATTTCCGTTTTAATTCTATTGGACCACACGTATGGGTGCTCTTATCGCAGTCGAAACATTTGCAAGAATCGTCCTTAATGTCCTGCTTTTCCAACGAAATCAAAAAGTAAAAGGTTAAATTATTATGCGCGCAATGAACTTTATGGCACCCTCATGTGGGCGCTCCTGTGAGGGAAAGGTTTTTAAGCCTTGGCGTAACGCCTCGTTACTTCGCTCTTTCTAAAGTGTTTGTACATGGCACACAATTGTCTATAAACTTATTTAATGGTGCCGCAGTTGTGGGTTGTTGTTTCAAAAACAACAGCGTAGGCGAAAGGTCTTCTTAATACCCGTAACTCGTAGCAATGATAATCAGCGGATATTCTTCAACATCACAACCAAACGCATTCTACTGGGCTATGTTCGACGAGCTCAGACTGAATAAGAAAACTTCTGCCAAAAGAAAATACTTTGTAACTGAGATAAAGTTCATTTGAATTAAAGGAGAAGAAATAAACGCTTAAAAGTTTATTTGCCGGCAAAAACGCTTTTGTGTAGATGATTTAAGCAGGTATTTAAGATTCTCACGATTAGCCTATTCTTATGAAGAATTTATGTTAAAACGGGCCGCTGTATTTTCTTAACCATTTGCTAAATCTATGTACCAATACAAAATTTGTTTTTGTCTGTTTGTGTTACTGACAATGAGTATACAATTTTGGAACAAAATAAAAAAGTTATTTTAAGCCAAACTACATTCACATTTAATATCAAAATCCGCGTTACCGTTTTGAGCATTTGCTATCAGAACTTTGATTTGCAAGATTGCAGTCAGGTCCAAAGGAATAGCGTTTTAGAATTGGGGACGGAAATGCTGATACTGAAAGACTTCGCAATGAGGCTTGAAATTGCTGGAATGCCACAATTCAGCGCGAAAAGTTTCTGCACGAGCTTGAAATGCGTAAAAATCAGACTTCATCGTCTATTCCAATTCTCTTAAGGAATGACCAAATTTTCACTGACGCTATTGATAAAGCATCTTCGCTAAGAATGCTATGCTACCAGATAGCAATCCACCACTCCCCTGTGTCGAGAGTAAATCTTCGGCAATTCCGACCATTTACTTTCGAACTATGGCAGTAAAAAGAGTCCTTGCTAACTTTAACAAAACCTCTGGGCCAGATGGTATATCAGCCCATATGTGTTTTGTCTCAACACTGGTTTAACCATTGCGCAATCTTTTTAACATCAGCTACACTTGTGGTGAATTTCCATCATGTTGGAAGCTTGCTAATGTCTAGCAAGTTCCAAAGAAAGGCGATGTTACCAACCACAAAATTACCGCTCCATTGCGATATGCACTGCGCTCTCCAAAGTAATGGAGAGTGTAGTAAACTTTCACCTTGTGAACTACTGGAGTATAACGAATTGCTTAGGGACCGCCAATTTGTGCAGGGCCCGCTTTATCGGAGATCTAATAGCGTTCTCGGTAAAAGTATGGTTGTCGCTCTTGATATTTCTAAGGCATTTGATCGAGTGTGGCACCGCGGCCTCGTTTCAAAACTAATTGAATATGGTCGGTAATGCCTTCACTTGTAGGACAACGAGCTTTTGCAGTGGCCGTTCTATACGTATTGTCATAGAAGGTTTCACTTCAAATGAATACTCCAGCAATGCTGGAGCTTCCCAGGGTTCGGTCTTATCTCTGTCCAACTTCCTTGTATTTTATCAAAGATCTTCTGTCTTCAACCACTAATCCAATCCATTTCTTTGCGGATGACAGCAACATTTGTCATTCATATTGTTTTAAAAAGCGCCCAGGCTCAGTGGAAATTGAGACAGAAAGGCGTTCTATGAATGACACACTTTCAAATGACCTAAAAACCATCTCCGAGTGAGTTGTGCTAACCGGTCGAGTTACTTGTGGTCTCCTAAGCGAATGGATTACTATGCTATACCTCTCAATGTGGCTGGCTAGCACAGAAAACACTTGCAGGGTGATTACGAGAATTAACCGAACTGTGTGGTGAAGCTCATATATTTCTATAGAGCACATCTCATTAAAATATCTTGGAAATAGAGCTAAACACCCTACATTACGACAGTGCTCGAGAGAATCAATAGAGGAGGCATTATTCACATCCCTTGTTAAGTTTATCGCACATTGCTAAACTCTATCTAGCAGCTCCAAAGTTGTTTTTGAAGCCCCGGCCCATAAGAGCGAATGCTACTTCAGTTTAGGTCTAACGTTGGTAACATAGACAGTTCGAAGATCAAAAGGGTTGAAGTAATTCTTTCACCATTTTAAAAACCTAAGCATTTGGCAGCTTCTTCAAACACACCAAACACATGATCTGTCCACCTCAGATCTGATTGAATCGATATACCCAGATCATAAAGAGTTGTTTATTTCGAAATGTCTACCTCTGACATTATCAGATTCAAAAAAAATATCCACAGACATTACTTTTCTCATCCCCTTTTCCACTAACCTATCCCCATTTCCTACAAATCAACACGATGCATTGCATTTATAGGGGATATCTCTTTAGCGTTGGCTTAAGTTTTAAAAAAATTAAATAAAATTTGTCGCTGGTGAAAATATATACGGGGAGTTCTAATGAATGTATATGATACAGCTCTTGGACTAAATACATTATTTATTTGAAAAGTGAAAATATTTTTATATCATCGTAAAGTACAAAATTGCAGATTATTGAATCTCCCATGCGTGCATTAGTGTCATACATTTTAAAGCATTATGATTCGATATTTCTTTTTTGGGATATGCATTATACAATGTACATATACGACATCAAAAGTACATAGGTAAGCAAAGAGCGGTGTCAAATTGTCAGCCTGGTTTCTGTCATCCTGATGTGTGCAGTGTAGTTTAAATGAGTACATCATTTTGACAACAAAATATTTAAACGTAACAAATATTAAACAATTTTATAGAAATATCCACGCAATTTGTTTTGTAAACAAAATGAAATTAGCTCGCCCCGATGACAAGTCATTGAACGTTTCTTCAGAAATCGCTAGAGTGTCTCTAGATGAGTCTGCATGAGTGCACTTGAAACGACAATTAAGTCACACGTTACAATTGCAGTTATATGGAGCAAGAGAGGTGAGTGCTGCATTCGCAAATAAACTATTCTACGAGTTCAGGCACTCGTTGTAATACGCGGTGTGATTTGTTGTCTCAACAATTTGAATGTCGATAACACAAAAAACATCATAACAATATTCCTCTAAACTAGAAAACCACGTAAAGCTCGAAAGTGGTGTAACACATCAAAAAGAAAATGAAGAATGAAAATAATGAGAACGTAGTCATCTCGATTTTGCGGGCCCTTTCTTTGGAAGCATGTGGCTCATAGTTGTGGACTCTTACTTCAAGTTTCCATACACAATAGAAACTTCGACAGCAACATCCCATGCAATAATTTCATCTTAACAACAAAATATTTGCCATTGAGAAGTTATCCATTTCACGTCGAGGGAGTTCAAGCAGCTCTGCATCCAATGGGCTGGCCTAGCGTTTCGTGTGAACATTGATTGAAGCTTTTAGTAAATTAATGATGGAAGGCGTCAGCAAAGACTTGGCGATATGCAAGCATCTAGTAACCTCTCACTCAACCCTAAATCAACATTCAGGGAAGTCACCAACCGAAATGATGCAAGGTCGTCAGTCTCGTCAGCACTTCGCCCTACGTCACACGAAAAATCAAAATTCAATGGAAAATTCATCATAGGTCAAAAAGTTCAAGTTTGAAATTTCTCTGGAAAGAACCGATGGATTCCTGATGTTACTAGCCATGTGATGATGTGCGCCATTACAACTCATTGGACGAGACGAGATAAAATCAGATCCGAGGTGCTGAACCGCAGCCAAATATCGGGACAATAACAAACGATACTGATTGCGAGTTAATGCTCAGCAGTCCCAAAGCTATAAGTAATACATACTGATCCTCAGATGAGTACACCAATGATACGACATTCAAATTGACCACGCTCGCACATAGTCTGGTTCCAGATGATGCCGAAGTGAATTAGGTCCGGAAGAATGTAGAAACTCGATGCTTATAACTTAAATACAACTATCATTATTTTTATATCCTTGCTATTCTTTTGTTTTACTATGCCTTTTGCTCTTGTCTTTCGATTTTCATTGCTGTTTATTTCACTTCATAAAATAAGATAATTGAATAAAGCTTTGAATAAATTGAATAAAGTACTTTACTATCATCACCTTGACCACTACAAAACATACTATGTAAGTATATATGTATATCTTAAGACACGATCTTTCGATGTAGTCCCTGCAGCCTGATGATGACTTTGATGAAGTCGCATAAATAAAAGCAAAAATACAATTCTTTCGTAATTTTAAAAATATATGTTTTCGAGTACACTTGTTGAAAATAGAATTCTAAAATCACTTAATCACCTCTTGTGATATTTCTAAGCCTATGAGTATAATAAAATCCCGTCATGGGGCCTTGAAGTTAAATCTGCATGCTATATCAAACATTTCGCATTTAATAAATTTCAAGTTTAATTAGTATTCATGCATCCTATGGGGTCACAACTCTACCGTTCTGTTACCACAATAAGTCACAACTAAATAAATGGTAGCACAACCCAAGAATGTTCTCGTGAGTACGTAAAATTCGTATGCAAAAGTTATGCAAAGCTAAAAATTAATCAATGATTTACAAGAACCAAACGTGTACTTTAGCACATAAAATGGAAAGGTCGACCAGCACAAAACTTAACACCCTCTTGTTTGTGAATAAGGAAACCAATACCACATCAGCAAACAAATCTACCCAAAGGGCATTCGATGAAAAAAAGGAAGCATCACATTTGGAATACTCGCATACTACGTCAGAGCTCTAAACATAAATAAGGCGTTTGCTGATCCTTGTCACAAACGCCAGGCGGCAGCCTCAGACAGCATGAGGCAGGCAGGATGTAGTGTACTTACAAAGCAATGCAGTACCATTCGAAGCCAACCATAACCACAATATAAAACACTAATAATTCAATTAGTTATTAAAATTCCAAAGTGAAGTTAAGTTTTATGTTAGAAATTGGTGGCGGTGCGGTTCAATAATCAAACTGCCTCAGGATTATAAGCGAATATGGTTGTTGATTTTATGTTGTGGTAAAGAGGTTTATCTGGAACTCTTTTTTGTTTCTAATGTTTTTAATGTAGTTTTTTTTTAATTATCTGACATAGTTGATACCAATACCCTATTGGGAATATAAAAGCTTAGACCATATGTCATACATTTCAGAAATAAGGTGTCACCGGAACCACTGTCTTTGAAATCATTTCTGTAAGGTTTTTGCATTTTTGTATTTCTATTTAGCTTAAAATCTTTTGATTTAAATTGGAAAGGAAATGTACGCTAATGCGTCAACGTGCATATGCATTTTAAGAGTAGTTACACTCTTAATTAAAATGTGTGAAATTGGACACAACTGCGGGAAGGGGAGGCACACAATATTGTGTAGAATTATAGAAACATTCTCACATTTCGGTCTTGGAGTATCTAAGAATATTTTGTCAGCAGCGTTTTGACGACGTTTCTTTAGGAATGTATTGGCGAGACAAATAAAATATTTATACCTACTAAACAGAAATAAGCAGACTTTTTATGAAACTTCAATGAAAAACGAAAATATTTATTATCAGAAAGTGATAATGATGAATTTGCACCAAATAATCGAGAAGGAATGATTCCTGCAACATCATACATGAAAAGCACACCAAAAACAACTTTTTTTTGGTTACTCAAACCCAATTCGACAGATTCATTTGCACTTTTTTAAAATTTTTTCCAATTTAGTTTCTCAACGAAGTAATTTCCAAAATTAATTAAATCATTCTTGAGACCTCTCTAAATATTAAGCATATTGGTTAAGTTTTTAGGATTATCAGTTTATTAATCTATACATACTAAATTTTCAGGGGGTAAGGGAAATCAAAATTATGTTTTTAGTTTTCTTTTAACCGCAAAATTATATATGCGTCAGTGGAAGCAGATTCGTACCGTGCAGATTGGGTGTCTGGGGAAAAAACTTAACTGCTGCCGCTACCGAAAGAAATTTTAATGTTTTCTTAAAAATATTTCATTTAACTCACCAAAAAAAATACAATAGTCCTCACTTTTGACATTCAAAACTCCAGCAAAATGCGATATATTTCACTTAAACTTTGAAAATTTCCACCTACACATTTCAATTTCCTATATCGAACTAGTTTTCTTACTAAAAATTGAAAGACTAGTAATGGTGTTATCTTCGGCCAGGCCGAAACTCACATACCCTACACTGCATTGAAAATACTTTCTAAATAAATGTTAAAAATACATTGAAAATTAATTACCTAAAACTTTCATGAAAATCGTATTTTTAAAATTTTCAATTGTTGAAAAGTGTCACGCCCTCTTTTCCACTTCCGCCAACTTTAAGCACAATTCCAGATATATATGATCTGTATCCGTGTATTTAATTTCATAACAATATCTTGCACGGTTAACGAGTTATGGCGTTATTTAAGTTAACATTAAGGCCTATGTTACGTCCTCTAAAGAGCCAATGGAAAATTGAAACCTAACCCAATCTTAATTTTGATAACATGTTCACCAAATTACCAAGTTTCATTAAAATCGCAGCAACTTTTTTCAAAGTGTGCAGGGGTGTGTTTACATAGATTATGGGCGGGAGCGTAGCCGTGAACCGATTTTCCTCATTTAAAAATGCTAGCAGCTTCTAAAAAGGTGTGACCTATGTGCCAAATTTCTTTTAATCAGCTTGTTTAGTTTTCCCTTATACGTGATTTTAACACACACACAGACAGACAGACACACAGACAGACAAACGGACACAGCTATATCGACTCAGGTGGTGACACTGATTTAGAAATGAATGGGATTTTAAGTTTTTTTTAATATTCAGATATATATATACACCCAACTCTTTTTTTACACGGTTTGTTTTTACACGGATTTGAAGTTACACGGTTGAAAAAAAAAATTTTGAAAAAAAATTTTTAATCTAGTACGGTTTCAAAATCACTCTGTCTTGTAATTATGTTTGTTTTTACCACACTTGGCACCATTGCTGAAATGAACATACATAGTAGTAACTGGGAAATCCCCTTATTCGATAACTCTTACCTACACATTTTGTTCGCATGATATTTACATAAAATATTGCTTAATTAAAGTGTTTAAAGTTTATTAGCTCGCAATATTTTATCAATTGTTCGTGCTATCAATTAGATTTGAACATTTCTGACCTTAATAAGTGAAAAAAGGCATTTCATCTATAAAGTTTTAGTTAAGCTTTAAAAATAAAATTTTTACCCTTACTGCAGTTAACAAAATGTCCAAAATTTCAAAGATTCGTAAAAGGCAAGCCATTTCTTTGGAAGCAAAATTAAAAATCTAGGACTGTCTGGCAAGAGGTGAAGGTTCAACATCTGTGGGCAAGGATTTGGCTTAAATGAAGCTACTGTCAGGACCATTAAGAAAAATGAGAATGAAATACGGAAATCTGTCATCAGTTCATCAAAACATAGTTCCAAAACATCGTCATACATTAGAGATGAAGTGTTAGTAAAAATGGAAAAATGTGTAGTGTTTTGGTTTGAGGATTTATTGCAAAAGAGAATACCTGTAGATGGAAACATTATAAAGCAGAAGTCACTGCGAATTTATAAGCAACTTCAAATATCGGAGCCATCAACAAGTCGTCAAGATAAGATAAAGGAATTTTCTGCTAGTGATGGATGGCTAACAGGATTTCTTAAAAGAAACGCATTTCATAATTTAAAAATTAAAGGTGAAATCGCATCAGCAGATGAAAAGGCAGCTAAAACCTTTCCAGCAGAACTAGCCAAAATAATTGAAGATGGGGGCTATGTCCCCGCCCAAATTTTCAATGCCGATGAAACGGGTTTGTTGTGGAAATAAATGCCTTCCAGAACTTTTATAGTAAAATCCGAAAAAATTGCTAGTGGTTTTAAAGTTTCTAAAGATCGGGTAACATTTTTATTGTGTAGCAACGCTTCTGGTGACAAAATTTCAAAGCCTCTTTTAATTAACTGATCATTAAGGCCACGTGCTTTGAGAGGAAAAAACATTCAAGAGTTGCCGGTTTATTGGAGGGCGAATAAAAAAGCCTGGATGACAGCAGGTCTATTTACGGAATGGTTTGAAGAATGCTTTGTTCCTGAAGTTAAAATATATATGGAACAGCAATGTCTTGATTTTAAAGTGCTTTTTCTCATAGATAATGCGCCAAGTCATCCCGTTTTAGAGCATCCAAATGTTCAAGTAATATTTTTGCCACCTAATACCACTTCCTTGATTCAACCATTAGATCAGGGTATAATTGCTACGTTTAAGATTTATTATATTCAACGAGCATTCCAACATATTTTAGATGCAGTAGAGAAGGACAACCTTACGATCGTTGATGCATGGAAAAAATATATTCTATTTTGGATTGCATTACATACTATATGCTTCAATGGCCAAAGAAAAGTTAAGGGTATCAACATTAAATTCCTGCTGGAAAGCACTTTGGTCAGAATGCGTCAAGAGTGGTACCTGAGTGCCCCAGGCATCGATGGAGACTTCTGAAATTATAGCCTTGGCACACGAAATCGGAGGAGAAGAATATGAGGACCTACAAATTGAAGATGTCGACGAATTAATGATAGATAAACCTCTAGATGATGATTGTCTGATTGAATTAATATCAGGTGACGGCAAAACTGAGAACCATAATAGCGATAACGACGAGGAGACCGATATATGTAAACTTACTGCTAGTTTAATTGATGACTGTCTAACATTTGGTAAAAGTATGGTGAATCATTTCTTAAAAAATGATCCTAATATGGAACGTGCCCTGAAATTCGAACGAGATATTAATAATTGTATTGCTGGGTATAAAGAGTTGTATAAAGAACTTAAAAAACCAAAAGTTCAACTTTCTATAAAAGATTTTTTAATAAAAAAGTCGACGGCGCAAGACCTTTCGGAAAGTAGTCCGACAGTTCAAAACTCTATTACCGGACGAAAGTAACCATTGGATAATTTGATGGATATCTCCAGTGATGATACGGACTTTAGTCCAGTTCGTCTCAAACAATTGCGCTTGTTATCAAGTAGCGACGAATAATTATGTAAATATGTAAATATTTTTTCTTTATTTCTATTCTAATTTTTTTGTTCTTAATTCTGGATTAACAGATTTCTTTTGTTTTTTGCTTGATCTACCAATTTTTCACCTGTATGAATTATGTATTTTAAGTTTTAATGCTCAATAAAATGCCATATGAACATACAATTTGTATGCATATCTGAAATTTTATAGTTTTCAACATTTTTTACACGTTTTCGAAGTAAATATAGTTCTTTATTTCTTCTTGCACGGTTTTCAGATGACATGGAACGTATCCCCCATTTTACTAAAGGAAACGACTCTTTTTTTACACGGTTTTTTTTTACACGGATTTCTGAGGAACGTGTAAAAAAAGAGTTGGGTGTATATACTAGCTATTCCCGCAGCTTTGCCCACTCACTTCCCGTTGTACAATCTCGCTTACACTTTACGCAGTCCTTACCTCAGACAATTGGGTCCATCACTAAATTTTGCAACTTGGTATGAGAACGAAGACTGGTAATGTAAGTGCTTTTGTTGTATGGGAGGAGCCACCCCCGAATACACAATCCCGTTCACATTTTGCAATGTACATCCATGCATCAAGCCTCACAACTGTAGCTGTCATGAGAAGTTTAAAGTATTTTTGTTGCAAATAAGGTTCCACGCCTCGTTGTCTTATCGCGTCCACATTTCCTCAGGTCCTTAGAGTAGACAATATACATCCTTGTTCCAAATTTTAAAACTTTTGCTAATATAATTTACCAAATACAGCGTTTTAATTGTTTGTATCGCATGGAAGGTGCCACGCCCCGCCATCGAATCCCGTTAAAATGTTGAGGAGGAGCTTAGCATAGACCATATGCATCCTAACACGAAATTTTAAGACTCTTGCTAGCAAAGGAGCAAAGATTTAGCGTTTTAAGTGTTTTTGTTGTATGAAGCTACCACGCCCCGTTGTCTGACCCCATCCATATTTTGCGAGGAGCTTTTCCTAACACCAAGTTCTAAGACTGTTGCTGTCATAGGAGTTAAGATGTAGCGTTTGAGTGTTTTACGTATGGAAAGTGCCACGCCCCGTTGCGTATTCCCGTCCACATTTCATGGAGTGCTTAGCATAGCCTGACACCAAATTTCAAAACTATTACTGTCATATAAGCCAATATATAGCATTTTAGGATATAGTGTTTTTGTTGTATGGAAGGTGCCACGTCTCCTTATTTAATTCCGTCCATATTTAGCGAGGTGCTTGGCATAGAGCATTTGCATCCTGTCACTAAATTTTAAGACTCTAGCTATCATAGGTACGAAGTTATAGCGTTTGAAGTATTTTTGTTACATGGAAAGCATTTTCATCGAAATTAGATATATGTTTCCCAGGGATATTGTAGGTATCTTTCGTTTAGTAGAACAATTTTGAAAATCGAAGCAGTAGTTCCAGAGATTACTATCTACATAGACACAAACAAAAAAAAAACAAACAAACCTTACCTCTTTACATAATAGTATAGATATAGACATATATATGCATTATAACACAAATTATGTTAATAAATAATCGGTAAAGTTGCTTTTTTTTAAATTTTTCGGAAAAGTTTGTTCTCAGAAATGGTCAAAATCGGTATTTTGGCCCTTTGAACCCATTTATCTATATAAATAAATTCACGAAAAAAGTAACAAAAGTGAGTTTCTGAAATTCGAGTTTCCTTCAAACTCCTTTTTCAAGTGTAACGCGGTGTGCAACTCTAAAATGTTAGCCGGTGCGATTTAAAAAACATGTGTATTCTTGTTAAATTTGCTTTGATACCAATACCGAAATTATTATTTATTGCTTTATTTTTATTAAAAATACTGATTTTTCAAGATGTTGAAATCAGTGTACAAATGCACTAATGATTTTTAAATTTTATTTGAATTACTTAATAGTTTTGACATTTCATACGAAATTATTACAAGTAGCCTACCAATGATGCTGTAAAATGGTCCTTGTTTTGTAGCCTATTTAATTAATTTTGTGTACCTTTTATTTTTGGTTTTGGTAAATGAAAAAAAAAAAATATGTTGATTTCCCTAGTAGGAAAAAAAAGTTTTATAGCTACTTTTACAGGCATCTTAAAGACAAGTAGAAAGACAGCATATAAAACTTATAAGCCCCTTTATAGGGGCTTATATGAGCCATTTGGCGTATAAAGTATAAAGACATTTTTCCCTCTTTGTTATCTTGCAAAAGACTCGGTAAAGTATCTTTCTGAGCTGTTTGAAAGATACCTCGAAAACACCTAAAAAGATTTCCAGATTTCTTGCCTTAGAGATTTTTGTTGACTTTATTTTATTTACTTACTGTGCAAATTGTAGAACTTTGTTATATAATTTAATTTTTACTTGCTTTACAAATTTGCAAATTTCTCGAACCCATGTCTTAGCGATTCATAGTTCTACGCGCTACCTGTCATATACTGTAACGCGAATCATATCTTTCTCACATTTGTTTTGGTAAAGCGAAAAAAATTGGACAATAATGCGCCCTATCTCATGTGTCTCTAAAAACATGAGACGTCCAAGTGACTTATATGACTACAGTATTAAGACATAAGAGACATGCGGTCTCAATATCATAATTTTATAGCTTGTCCTAGAAAGATTTTATAGCACCATATATCGCTACAAAGTCAAAGTATTTTATTAACTACGATACAAAGCTATTTTAAAGGTATCACAGTTTTGTAAGCTGAATTTTTGTCTTCTTAACTTCTCCTGATGCTGTTAGGGTTTGTGAAAAGCTCTGACCTTTTTTTTGCTAAATTAATAATTTTTTGATGTGATTTAAGCTGTGATTTTTATATAAAAACAATGAATGATTTAAAAATTTTGGGCATAATTTTACTTTAGGGGCGATGCTCCAAAACCTTTTTTTCAGAAACATGGAATTTTACCCCCTAAAACCGAATCTGAAAAAAAAATGCCGGTCTCTTATGGTTTCCGAGAAAAAATTGATCAAAGTTTCAAAATTCCCACCCCCCGTCCCTCCCTTGTATAAATAAATTGTGTAAAAATTTTTTTATTTGTTTCTTATGTTGTACATGTTTTGACTTCTTAAACACAAAACCGTTAAAAAACACTTTATTGATCTGTTCTGATTTTCGAGTTAAAATTCACAAAAGTTTGAAAAAAGTTTGAAATTTCTCTGTGCTGGCAACCCAGGTGTTATATATATTATAGATTGATCCGTGGCCGAAGGCCGCCGCGAAGCCGATATTGAATTTTTGGGAGTTTTAAATACTGAGCTGCGGCCCATTTACCCTTACTTATATGTAAAATTACTGTGGCAAGCAACCCAGGTGTTGGATATATTATAGACTGATTGGTGATATAATTTCATCAATTTCGCAAGAGAACCACGTATACATAAAATATAAATAGAAAAATTTTTTACACAATTTATTTATACAAGAAGGGCATGAAATTTTCAAACTTTGACCAATTTTGTCTCGGAAGCTATAAGAGACCGACTTATTACATGTCTCTAAAAAAAAATTTTTTTTAGCATAGCCGCTAAAGTAAAATTGTTCCGAATTTTGTAGTGATTTTTTGCGTTGAGCATAGGTCCTGATTTTGTGTTTCAAAAATCTGATATCCGTATCTAAAACACTCTTGAGGACCATTGTGTACAAGAGGAATCATAATGAAAGTTTGTATTTGTGAGGGTAATACTTAGTTATTACGAACACAAGCGTTCACTGAATCGAAGTTGGGTATAGTCGGTCCGTTTGCGTTGGTATCCTCCGTATAAAGAACTATACGTTTTTTAGGATGCTCGAAATTGGGAACTGTGTTTTCTTTTTTTTTCTCCTCATAAATTGACAGTTTTAAGTTTGAAGATTAAAAACGTTTCTTGTTTGTTTACAGTCTGCGCATTACATCACGATTAAATCGACGAATATCACGACACAAAATAATGCTCCGAATCTTATTATCAAATCTTAGGGACATCCCCTGGGTGAGGTAAATTTGCAAAATAGATGAATTGATTTCAACATGAATATTTGAATAATTTTTAAAGTATAAATTTTAGCTAATTGATGTGTTATTTAACTTAAGCTGCAAGAACTTCATAAATATTTATAAGCTTTTGAATAATTATTAAAAATTTAACAGCAGAAAGATAATCAAAAATTAAAAAAAAAAGACTATGACGTATTTGCCTGTTCCTCTGAAAGATATTGTGATAATATTTTATAAAATTTATGCGACTAGTTCTTTTGTTTTCAGAAGAAACACTTGCTCTGGAAAAAAAACTGTGAAACCTGTTAGTTCCTCACAAAAGTAACGCGGTTTCAGGTAGTCGATTGAAATTATCAAAATTTACATAAACTCGTGTGCTTTATGCCTTTTTCTAATTAATTTTTTATGGTATTATTCGATGAGCAAAGTGTGCTCTTCATATATTACGAAACACGACCGGTTGGGGGTGGTCTTTAAATTAATGCCAATGTTTGATATGGGAGGAAAGTGGGCAAGCGAATCTATGTTAATTTTAATGATAAAAAGCTAAACATAACTTTAAAGTTAAATGAAGATCGTTTCTCCTTCCCACTCTGAGATGCTCTAGAGGATATGTTGTTTCATTTCTACGAAATTTGAAGTTAACTTTTACGTAGCGTTACCACACACTCTTTGCTATAGTCATATTAGAAAATTCTGATCCTTTCATTTTGGTGCTCGTCCAACATGAATCTTTGGATTTCTCTCAGGTGTACTTTTCTTAGTTCCTTCAAGGATACGAAGAATGGCTGCCCCAAGTATTTTAATATTTTTCATGTAAAAGTGAGGCAAGACCAAAGGTGTTTCATGGTTTCCTCTTCATCGGGTTCGTGACAATTTCTACACCAGTCGGCTGTGGCAAGTCATAGTAACCCTGGTCAATAACCTGCATTTACTCAAAGTTAAGTTAATATTTTGTATCCATTTTACGGAAGCGGGACCAAAATGTTTAGTAATATTGCGAGTTGAAGAGCACTCCCACCTCTTTTTCGCAGCTGGGAGTAGTTTTCTATCTTTTAAAGCCTTTCATGTGTTGTGCTTCAGAAAAAGCACCTTGCTTGCCTAGTGGGTCTGTGATTTTATTTCCTATAATTTCGCAATTCCCAGGTACCCACTGAAAGTATACTATAGTCTAATTTTTTAATACAGTTTTATGAATAAAATATTTTTAAAATTTGAATAATATCAGAAAATATAATGCCTCATTGGTTGTGCATGCTTACGTACCTAATGTCAACTTTAAGTGACTTTCGTTGCCTAAATCTTGCCAGTTTTTTTCAAACCGTATAGTAACTGGCAAAGTATATACGAATATACTGAGGTAACATTTGGCCACCGATTGAGGTAGATTTTCCAGTATGATAATGCCCCAAAAAATTGTTCTCGACATGTCAAATTTTGGCTTTACAATCAATGCACCAAGTTTCTGGAGTGGCTAGCTCAAAGTCCCGACTTAAATTCTATATAGAACTTGTGTGGCATAATCCAACGAGTTCTAACAGCACAAAACCCGAATAGTAACACAGCTTTGTGGCAACTTATTCAAGAGGAGTGGCATAAAATAACTCCATACTACCGTGCAGATCTCGTTGGCAGCGATTCTCTACAATTTCGGAACAAAAAGAATTTCCAACTTATTATCAAGGCAATTTCTATGACTTTCTTTCAGATAACTTAATAACGTGAGCACTGCATATATATCCTTTTTGGCGTTCTCACATTTTTTGGAGAAAAAACAAACTATTTTTTTTTACATTTTACTTTAAACAACTGCTTGCATAACTGGATTATAAAAATAATAATGGAAGAATCAGAAAAAAAAAAAATAATAAGCAAATTTTAATAAAAATTTCACGTATGCGAAAAGGATTCCGATACTTTTAATGCGTCATAAAACGGCTTACTCCCACCAGCGGCACGTGAGAAAATAATAAAAAAGAAAGTATGTAGTACCAACAGCTGAACTAATAGAAGAAAGAAGAGAACGAATAGAAGAATGGAATGACAGCATTGAGAGTAGAAACAGAAACATGTTAGGTTTGTTGCTGGCATCTTTCTCATTTGCTATTTCGTTCATCCAATTCTTTGTCATATTTACAATTGACATTTTTCTCATCAACTTTCAAGGTTCTCGCTAACCGAGTAGTTCGTCCGGACTGCATACGCCTGCCCCTATCAGAGATCCAGTACGGTACGGACTTGCGTAATCAAAGCAGTCCCGGTTAGGTTTGGTAACGTATGGACCCAGACAAACCAAATATGGCGCTGATCAGTACACCTGATGTGGCTTTCCATAAAAGGATATAAATGAGGCTTGCCAGCTCCAGTCGTTACCAGAATTGTCCAATTAATGATTTATGTTTATATTTATTTAGTCTTAAGAATACATGTTCCTAACAGACTAGATATAAAAGTAAAAATAACTTAATAAGAAAATTTATAATTTTTATAAACTATTCAACAGATTTTTAAAAAAATTGGTTGAAAAAGGAAAATCTAAGTTATTGTTGCCCACTTGCTCTAGTTAATGGCTCATTAAGAGCATAGTTTGCTCTATGGAATTGGATTGAAAATAAGTCGCAATGCCGCAACATTCTTGAAGGTATATTAAAATTAATATTTTGCAATAAAGGCGGAATCGTATCTGAAATAAGACCGTGAGTGAAAGTTAAAGATTGGACCTTACGTCTAGTTTCAAGAGATTCTATGCCTAAAAGTAAGTAACATGATACATAAGAAGGCAATTTCAAAACTTGTGGACTGAAGCGCAAATCTGGTAAATGATTTCTAAACTTTTTCTATTCTAAACGAAGAAGTACTAAAAAACGGACTCCACACGAAGGACGCATATTCCAGTCGCGACCTTACATACGAGTTATACAAAATCTTAATGGTAAGAGGATCTATAAATTCTGAACTATTTGTACGCACAGAAGCAAGTAGAGAATAGGCTTTCGGAATAATATAATTAATGCCTTCAATAAACATAAATTTCGAGTCCAAAATCACACCAAGGTTACAACTACAGTCAATTCACATTATAGGCTATAGGATGTATAATGATATTCCTGTACATAGAAAAAGTAAGTGAAAAATATTTGGATATATTCAAAGGCTAGCCATTTTGAACACTCCAATTATAAATATCATTAAGATCACTCTGTAGTAGGGTAGAATCACTTAAACTGGAAATTTTTAAGTCGTCCGCACAAAGCAAAAATTGAGAAAAACGAAAGTATTTACGTAAACCATTAATAAACTATATGAAAAATAGTGCGCCAAGGATACTGCCTTCCGGAATCCCAGAAAAAGCAACATACTCATATGATTTTACATCATTTATTTCTACAAAGCAAACTCTATCTAGCAGTTAGGGTTGAATCCAATTCAAATAAGTGGAATGGCAACCCATTTTAAGCAGTTTAGCAATTAAGGCATTAGGAAAAACCTTGTCAAAGGCTTTGGAAAAATGTGGGTAGATGCAGTCCACTTGATACCCACTTTGAAACGACGCAACGCAATATTTTGAAAAAAGTGCTAAATTTGTCACATGGGAGCGCCTAGCAAATAAACCATGCTGTTGAATACAAATATGATTTTTAGCCAAGAAAAATAATTTGTTCTTCACGAAACTTTCAAAAAATTGCGATACATTAGACAACTTTGAAACAGGCCCATGTTTAGAAATTTCATTTTTTATTCCACTTTTAAGGAGAGGCGTTATGGGTGCTATTTTCCAGCATTGAATAAAGACACCTTCAGAGAGAGATTTATTAAAAATCAAGAACAATGGCTTAGATAAATTATGTGCGCAATTTTTAAGTAATATAGATGCAATACCATCAATATCAGTTCTTACGGATCTGTTCACACTAGATATAGCACCAAGATCCAAAACAGTACTAATATTATTCAAACTAGAGTCATTAGACCAATTAATTACATCAGTAAAAATTCGATTTAAGATAGTCAGCAAAGAGGTTCACAGTATCTTCAATTAGCAAAGAATGTTTTCGAATATCATTCATAAATGTTGGAATACAGGAACCACCTTTTTTTGACAGAAAAAATTCCAAACTTGGCATATCTGATAAGGACTGGATGAAAGGGCCTTGCCTGGTAGGGTTGCAATATGGCTGATGTTTCCCGCAGCTGATTCGGTATTCCTTAAAAGTTTTCCTCCTTTTATATACTGATTAGACTCGCATGTGGTGTGAGAGGTATGGAACGGGTAATAATGCAGTATAATAGCTTTCACCAGCTTTTTAAATTCGTTATACTTTTGCTACACATAACTTTTTTTTTGTACTGAAAAAAAGTCCGCTACAATTTTTCAAAATTTGCGTTTACTTCGAAAACAAATTAAAAGCTAATGCTGCAAGTAATCGTTACGAAGCAGCTTATTTTTTGGGAAACTCATTTCTTTTGAAAGGAAAACTTATTACATTTATGGTAATTTGCTAAGCAAAACTAAAACGTTTGAGTTAGCAAAAAGCCGATTGCAAAAATTGTTCAGCTATACATATGATGGAATTTCGTGCCTAAAATTTAATAATTTGTTTAAATATTTCTATCTTAAAAAATTTAATGAATAAATTAAATGAGCTTTTAATTATCTATCTAAAATGAAATCAGTAGAGACTCAAAATACGGGGGAGCGTCTCTGTGATTCACCAGAATAGAAAATTATACCACTAACTAGAATTGAAAAATCAAAATAAGATCATTAATACGAAATGTTGTTTCATTAAAAAATAAACTTTTGTGACGAAAACCAGTTTTTAAACAATTTACGTTTGGTGATATGTATCAAAACAAGAACAAGAATTTCAGCCGCAAGTTTCGTAGCAAAACGTTTTAAAGCTAGAACATTCTGTTCGTAATTAGCAGAATTCGATTAAACGTTAAACAAAGGTAACTAGTTTTCTTTGATACAACTGGTCAAATCATTAAAAGTTAACTTGCTCGTGTCTGACATAAGATGTAAACATCTTTAAGCGCTTCTATCACCGTCACATTCATTTTAATTCACTAATTTTGTGACATTAATAATTACTTATCATTCATAATATGAATATCATATGATGATTCAGTCAATTTCAGAAAGGGCACAACTATCAATATATAAATTGTACAGGAATCTATAAGATCTTAATATGTAGTATATAATCTCTTTGATAAAATTTCATGCTATTGATACATATATACGTACATTTAAAGTTTCGATTGTTACGTGTAGAAAAATTTCACAAGGTTTTTGGATCATCATCTATTTTCCGAAATTCTTCTGAAAATAGCAAGGACAAGTTCCACTGCGAACCCTTTCTACATTTTATGAATTTTCGATTTTTACAATGTTGATGTTCTAGGAAAGTACATAGTGCCTGAATTCATAACCTTTTCATTAGTATGGTACAATTTTCTCCTTATGCATAACCATTTCACTAATTATGGGATGACTTTAAGTTATGTAATTATGTCCAACTGGCTGTATTTTATTTATCAACTGCCTTTCTATGTATTACATTGGAGCGAGTACTGCCGGAGTTTCATTACATTGGAATCAGAACTACACTGGTCCCATTTTATATATTGTTTAGCTAGTAAATTTATGAGACTAGTTCCAAAGTATATATATTTCAGTTAAGTATTGACTAAAATGCGATTTCTGATCCTTTGAAGAGCGTTACGGGCATGATACTAAGAACTCATGTTAAGTTTGTCAAAATCCGCAACCATAAGGCGTATATCCGCGCTGTAACCAGAAATTTGGTTAGAGGCGGCTTGGTATATAGTTTCAAATCAGTGGGGAGGAGCGAATGTTTAATGCAATCGAAGTAGGGATAATATAAATGAAAAACCGCTATTTCTTGTCATTAATATCTTCCATGTATTTTTAAGTGTCAATTAAGCGCATAAATATGCAGAGGAAGGCGAAAAGTGTGCTATACCTAACGGGTTAACCAAGTTTTCAGCAAACAAAAAAAATTTTCGCACAATTAAACATGTAGGATATTAGTTCGATCTATATTGAATCTATTTAAGTTATTGAGCTAATTATTTTCTCAAAAAAAGATGTTTACTATTGCGATGCAAAAAAAAGTACGTTTCTACCGCTTTGCTCCTCGGGCGGTTTATAGCCGTATACGAAATGCAATACATTAAAAATGATAATTATACATTTGTTTTAAGTTTTCTAAGGACAAAAACCAGGTTTTTTGTGTGTGATGAATGGCCGTCAAAAAGTAGCAGGACTTTTCTGTTCTTCGAAACTCCTGAAAACTGGATAAAACGATGGAATCAAGTGATGAACAATGCCGTTTTGCCTCTACCACTCTGCCCCCATGACCTATGTAAACATACAGACGCGTAAAAGTTTATCCTAAAATCGAGTTTGGCCGGCGACATAGACGCATTTACATATTACTGATCAACTGATTACCAAGATTTCTTTGCTGCCATTATCCAAATAACTTCATTCGAATCAACATCCAAGTCACAGTATCTTTCGTTGCCCGTTGAGTTTCGTTTGTAAGTTTTTATTCTGCGACAGGTAGAGTTGACAAAACTCTCAAATAAGAAGACCAAACATGTTATTTGGTCTATCGTCCCGTGCGTGTTGCATTACGATTCTTATTTTTGTAAGCATTGATGTCAAATAAAATGCGTTAAATTTACACCTGCTGTATTATTCTTCTTCGAAGTACCTTATATTTCATTTTGTATCTATAATGTGACTGATCCTTTGGTATAACGTACTAAGTTGTGATTTGGAGGTAATATTTGATTGATATAACAACTCCGCGAAAAGAAATTTCAAGTGACAAGAGAAATTTTGTTCTTAAATTTGCAAAAGAAACTTAATTATGAGGTAAAATGTTGAGTTGACCAACAGTTCACACGATCATTAAAAATTATGAAAATATTGATTCCATTGAAAACAAATCCCAAAGCAGTCCAAAGAACCTATTTCGTAGATATGTGGAGCTCGAGCCCTTGGGCTGGCTATGCCCTTGGACTTAATAAATATCGTTCTCGTTATCGGGACCGAGAACGAAAACAAGACGATATTAACAAAAATGAAATAGAGAGAATGAAATAGGTCTGGCTGATTCCTCGTTCTCGGCATTACAGAATGTTGAACGCGTCTATTTATAATTTTGCGCTACATTTTTAATAAACACAGGTACATAATATACATATATGTACATTAGAGCGGTTCAAAAGAAAAAATGTTTGTTTTTTCACGATAAGTCAGCGGATTACAATATCCCTGTATGTCTAGGCAAACCCCTTGAAAAGTATTTCCATTAACATTGAGAACTGGATTAGCTCCCCCTGTTTTGAGTTTTAAAAAATACAGATTTCAAAAATAATGCTTAAGAAACTATTAAATTTTCCAACAAAGTTGGGATGGTTTCCGGACTATTGAAAAAACACCGTTTTTCTGCTTTAAAGTTGCAAAATCGCCCCATATTATTTTACTGCCGATCCCGTGGCACATCGTCTTTAATGTATTTTTCTTTGCTTAGAAGAATTGCTATTCTTGATTCTTATACCAAGTTGTGAAATTCGGTACAGTGACCCAATTGCCTGCAGTAATAGCTGCGAAAAATATAAGTGGGGTGGAACAAGAGGCAGTGCGCGGGTAGAGCCACTAGGCCAGCTAGTATTAAATATATAAATGTAAGCGATATAACCGTGAAATATCGGCAATAACAAAAGACGAGAACGAGTTTTAGAAGATAATCTAGGCGCCATAACGAGCAAAATTATCGTATCGTTCTCGTTCTCGGACACATACGAATGAGTCCGAGTCACCAAGCCTTTTTTTGAATTTTGTAAACTACATGCTAGAAAGTTTTTGCAACGAAAAAGTAAAATATTTGTTAGAATAGTATTATCGTATTAAGACTTAGGTCTCTGAAACTGAATTATACAATATACAGATTGAAATTAAAAATGGATACAAATATATCAACCTAACACAGCTAACAGTATTCTACTTTGCTGAAAATTTACTGGATAAATGTATACCATAAGACTTGGGCACATATTATGCTTTAAGCCAAAGTATCTGCCAAAATATTGGAGTAAAGGTAATATTTGAAAAAACATATTGAAAACTTTCCTACATCATAATTATCCAATAATTTTTTTTTCAGTGCCAAAAATAGATTTTGTATCAGTAAAAACCTTAGAGTATTTCTCTGATAAAGATATCTGAGTATCTTTATATCATTGAATTTTTGGAAAAATAAATGTTTAAGATGACTTTTATTTATATTCCCTGTAAATTTCGCGATCCAGCTATTTGTCAATATTTTCAATAGAATACAAAAACAAATTTCAATGTGTCAATTTAAATAGATTCATTTATTATATATTATAATTCATAGTCTAATAAAAAGTTCAATTCAAAATTTACATTACTAATATATAAAGAAAAAAAGTTCACATCTTTTTTTCAGAGTTTTAAAAATTTATTGTTGTGTCTGTCCAATTCAGTTAGAACAGTAAAAATGTTTGGCACACTAGTTATCACTTTAAATCAACACTTGCATCAGAGCTTTTCCAACGGATAACTAAAAATTGTTAAATAATTCGCCTTCAAATTGAAATATTCAAAACAATTTTTTGTTCTGATTTTTTTTTCAACCTTTTACATTATTCTTTTGTAAAAATGTCAATAAAATATAGTATTCTTGATGTGGCATTTGAAATGGATCTTTATTGTTCAGATATTTCTGAGAATATATCTCTCGAGAAAGTATTATCCTCTGTAGTAGAGACGGAGATATTAAATAATACTGAACTTTCCAGTTTTCGAAAATAAATACTAAATTTGATTTATTTTTTGTTAGTCAGTAATGTTATTCAGATATTTAAAATTCAGATAATTCAAAGTTCAGACGATTTTAAACTAAAAACTTTGATATATTTGAGTTTTTAAAAAAAATTCAGATAAAATTCAGATATTCATCATATTTTTTTAGTTTCAAAATTGCCTACGTCCTATGGCATATCCAACACCGGCTTTGCTAGCCACAGTAATTTTTCATAAAAGTTTCCGTAAGTGGGCGGCCTTAAGCCGCAGCTCAGGGACTACGTCCGCTAATATAATCACAATAGTGTGCCCAAAAACAAAAAATTTGTGTATTTTTCACCACATTATTTTTGAATTATCTGAATTTCAAATTCAAGAAAAAATATGCCACGTAACATATGTCACAATAATGAATATAAAGGTGACATTATTCCAGATGATATTAAAAAAACTTGCATGAAAACGCTCGGGAGTTTTTGTCAAATTATTGCGATTTTTTAGATGCAGACAAAAAGCGCATATATCCTTTGTCACGTCACGTATCCCTACAATAGTGCGCTACGCGGACAATATTGCGCTAGTGGTGGTCGATAAAACTACAGAAAAAATACTCAGGTGAAGTAGTAAATAGGGTAACTCGATGGTTAGCAACCGAAAAATCGGAAGAGGTTCTGCTTAGCACTCGTTAGGTGCGCGAGGTCTTCACTTTTAGAGTAGACGATCAACAGATATCGCTCAACCTTACATAAGGTACCTTGGAGTACTGATTGACACCAGAATATCATTTAAAGAACACCTGATCGCTGTTGGTGAAAAAGCAGCAAAAGTGAATGGAGTTCTATCGCGTATCATGGCAAATGTAAAAGAACCAAGTGCAAACAGGTGTAAGCTACTGGCTAGGGTTACATGCTCCATCATCCTCTACGCGGCGCCGATCTGGGCTGACGCAGCACAGAAAGTAACATGCCTGTCGGTAATCCCATCTACATACCGCTTAAGCACACTTCGAGTGGCGAGTGAAAAATGATGAAAGAACTCCGGTTTATTGAACGTAGAAGAGCTGTGGAGCGTAGACACCTCCGCTACATCGAGGACAGGTGAGGACTAGACTGACCAACTGACTGATAATTGAGCATTAATGCTCTAGACGACCTCCTGACGTAATACTCAACGGTAGTTCCAGGATAAGCAATGCGTCCAGACCAGAGGAGTTCCTTAGCGGGTTTGAGTCTTGCAAGCAGGCCTTGGACGCTTTTACTCTTTTTAGTTCAAAAAAAAATGAAAAACGTCACGTATCACTTTTGTTTGATATTATCTTAGTACCATAATTTCGATAGCTTTTAAACTTAATAAATTTACTTTTTCTTCATATTAAAGACCATCAATAGCTACGCAATGGATATGCCCATTTATCTAATTCCGCCTTTGGATTCATCAACAATTTCAACGCACTCAAAAATGCACAAAGACTACCGCGAAAGCCTGCCAAAAATTAAATGAATTAATTTTCATAACAAAATCCACTTCATAAAAACAATCAATTAAATAAAATTTATGCGAATGATTAATATTTGACGAGATCACGGGTAAACGCCATTTCACAAAGAACACCAATCAACTTTAGACTAAAACTCGCCTGGTAAACAAATGTTACTCATTATTATTCCTAGTTAGGTGAACAATGTCATCTACATACATGAGCAGCGTAAAGATTATATACTCGATGATAAATTTGCAATTTTATTTAAACAAACAAAAGAAGAATTTAAATGTTTTTTGCAAATAAAGAACTTGCTCACAATCTTCTATCAAATGTAGCAGTGACGCATCCAGGATTTTATTTCGTTTTGTTGATATGAGATTTTTTCTACGTAGTGTATATTCTTTTCAAAATCGTTCCTATATAGTGTCCGTCAAAATATTTCGGGGGGGGGCGCGGTTCTATCCCTTAGCATCCCCCCCTAGATACGGCCCTGAAATGTAGTTTTTAGATTTTTTCCTTTGAAAAAAAATAGCATTAATTTTTTAGCTGTTATAGTATTTTGTAAGTTAAGTTTTCTTTGATTGAAAAATATGTTTCAATTCAAAGAAATTTAATACTACGATCAAAAAAGTGAATTTGAAACAAAATCATCTAAAAAAGAAAATGTTTTTTGTTCTTGGGATTTTTTGGTTTTATCACACACACACAGTGCACTGGAAAAAAAAAATTTTATTTGACAGAGATTAAATATTTATTTTCTAGAAGGTATTTAAGAACTGATAGTCTTTCCCAAACAATGCTTTTCTACACAAAAATCAATATTTCAATTTTATTACAAAAAGTTTAGAATGAAAGAAAATGTTTAAAAAGTTCTTTTGTGAAATTCAATATCATAATTTATATTTAATTGATTGCTTATATGATATTTGACATTACGTATAGAATATGATGTTGTTCAAGTATACTTCTTTGGTCGTGCCGCAAAGGCGAGCTCTCTTGAGCACATTTTTCATAATAAATTTGCAGGCTTAAGGTGATACTTCAGCAATTTCGAGGCTGTAGTTGGTTAGTTGGTGTACAACTCTTTCTTCAATTACTCCCATAGGAAAATTCGGGAGATGCCGAACCAGGGGATCATGGGGATATCACCAAAATTCTCGCAAAATTTTCATCTAGCATCCGCAAAGGAATATGGTCCAATGATGCCGCCGGCTCAAATGATGCACAAGTTACTCTAGGAGGATGTAGTGGTGTTTGGTGTATGCATTGAAAGATTTTCACAATCCCAAAGCAGCTATTCTGTTTATCAACAAATCCGGCCAAGTCGAAATGTGCATCGTCGCTCATAGTGATTTTGATCAATTATTTAACAAAGTGTTTTAGCAATTGCAACACGCTGTTGCGCCATTAAAAGCTCCATAATAACTTTAAATCGACCACTCTCAATTTTTCACAAGGCCAGAGGGTGTTACGAAACACATTCGGTGTGTTGCATTACCGTGCATAATAAATTGTTTACTTGTATCCTTTTGTTAGAATATACCTACTTTTTATCTAGTGCTTATCTGAAACATTAGTAAGTTATGTATGTTCATGTTTGCTTGCATTATGCACTCGGCGCACAATTGTTTTTGTAAATGCCCTAAGGCATAGGCTGTGCATTCCTATGCAAAAACACCCTTAACAATTCGAAATACACAAACAATTTTGTCTTTTTCGTTTCTTATGTTTCTTCCTTGCCTGCAAAGCAACAACACTTTGGTATGCTTTGTTGTTATACATTGGCGACAAGGATCTTCAACATAGATTTCGCGAAAAAAGTTTGCAGCTGTGGATTGAGAGCACTTGAAAAAATTTGTGTTTGACTTAAGTTTTAAATAAAAATTATTCTAACATTGAAAAATGAATTACAGATCTTTAGAAGAGAAGTGGGAAAGTGATTTTTTTTTCACTCATAATCTAAAGGATACTATTTTATTGGAATGCTCATGGAAGAATGAAGGGAAATTTAGTTTAATAACTTTGTTTTTCCATTGCAGAAAAAATAATTCGTTTTTTTTTCTGTGTACATATTAAAATCTGTATTTTTTTTTAATAAAGTTTATATGTATTGATGTTTGCACTTCCATAAGGAACTCTTGGGCACCCCTGCCTTAAATACATCTCTCAGTAAAGCGTTATGAATTGTTTGCGTGTATGAGAGGTGTCACGCTCATTGTGAAAGCCCTCCCACTTTTTGTGTAGGGCTTTCATGAGCGATTCCTCGTTCGTGAGAACTTGGTTGCCATAGCTTAAATCAGCGATGGGCACATAGCGGCACTTTCCACCCTCATGGCCCGTACCGTTCATATGCATAATTCAAAATAAGTTGTTCAGCTTATTTCTAACAAAAGCATCATTTAGTACTGTCTTTCTACCTTAAAACGAGCTTTCAAATGGTCATCTATGATATTTCCTCGCATAGTTATAACCATTTTAAGATGACATGCATTTGAATCCGGTTGGGTAATATTGTTGGGTCGTGGGGGATCTAATTTGTGACACTTTAAAATTACTATAACTTTGCAAGGAAATATCACAGATCACCACTTAAAATCTCATTTTAAAGGACAAAGACGGTACTAAATGATGTTTTTGTTAAACTTAAACATTTTTTGAATTCTGTATATGACCTCGAAAGTAGACAAAAAACATCATGTTTTAGGTACTTAACCTCAAATATTACAGAGCTCTGACGTGATGGGTCAATCATGAGTCCAGATTCGGATTCAGTGAAAAAAAAAACTACTATGAATAACGACCATCAGCAGCCCTACAAAATTCATCATTTATCCATTCACATACCTTTTAAATAAAATATATATTTTTTCCATACAATTTACATGTAAAACTAACAGGCTTCGGCGCAACCTTATAAAATTGAGGTAAAGTGCTGAATTTCGTGCTATATTTCTTCATGTCCTAAACTTACTTTTTAAGCAACAGCACCTTAAAAAAACGAATTTTAAAATTTTTTTCTTTTTTGTTAAAGTTTTACAAAAAAGTCTGTTAAGTAAAATTTTTGCATGCAATAAAAAACCCAATGTTTTCATTAGGTAGGAGGCGGCAAATTATCTCTACGCCCCAAAGTGCCGTCTGTGTCGTTTACAGGTTTGAGCTACGAAGCTCAAATTGTGAGACCATGATATCTTAGCCCCATATTAAAACATAGGCAAAAAATTAAAAAATCTAAAATCTAAAATCTAAAATTAAAAAATCTATAAAATTCTTAACATAATTTCCCTAATATACATGCGCTACTACTGGAAGGAGAAGGTGAATATGCATAACCTGTGTGTGTAAAAAGTGCGTTCGTTTATTACTGGTGATCAGCAAAAATATTTACATTTTCTTGAATGTCTGTCTAAATCAGAACTTTGTGCTTACTAACAATAAAATTTTTATGTCCGTATAAGAAAGAAGTACTAAAAATTATTCTAATCGGCGAAACAAGTTTGCTAAATTTTTTGCAACTATTTGACCAAAAATATCAATATTAACTACTGCACACTTTTCGTATATAAGGCATTGAAACATTTAATTTAGTAACAGTTTCATTCAAGCCTTTGAATTAGAATCACATTTTTAAAAAATAAGTTGACAAAAATATAAAAATGCGTGGCTACATTATCTTTGCCATTATTGCTGCACTTTGCATGGCCATGTGCTTTGCAGATGAATCAGAACGGCCTTTAGTAAGAGAGAAACGACAATTCGGCGGTGGTTTCGGAAGAGGTGGTTACGGACATGGGGGCGGTGGTTTCGGTCATGGAGGTTTTGGTGGTGGACATCATGGCGGTGGTGGTTTCGGTCATCATGGAGGTTTTGGTGGTGGACATCATGGCGGTGGTGGTTTCGGACATGGTGGTTTTGGACATTATGGATAAATACAGCTCTAAGATTTATAACGACGTAATAAGTTAAATAAAAACAAATGTAAATAGGTTATTGTTAACATAATTTAAATAAAAAAATAAAACTAATTTAAACGAATGTAATTCTAATAACATGGAAAATTTATCAAATCGGCCAGTCGAAGAGTTCTTAAAAATGAATTTAGGAAGCAATTATTACTTGAGGTTTCTTTACATCTTAACAATAAGTCTTTATTATTGTATATAATCGCCATCAAACGAGGAGAAAAGAAAGACGCATTCTCTACAAAAAAAAGTCGCAAGAAACGGCTTAAGCCTTGGACATTCCTTTAAAAATATTGGTTTCTTCAGAAAATAATTCAAAAAATATTTGCAGTTGATAAAAAAAAAACTTGTAAGGAGCACCTGCAGGTAAATACTCTCAATCATACCTTCCGAATTCGACGGAGATGTTAAGGGATATATGAAGTAAGCAAAATATACATGGGAGAAAACAATTTATTTTTTTTGCTATTGGCGACTAGACATGGCCAAGACATTTGTATTTCCAAAAAAATTTCCTTATATGCCGCATATCTCTTGGCAATATACGAATTCTTCTACACTGGCATTAGTTTCTAAAAGTCGCTACATTAGGAGTTAAAAAAATCTGAATGATAACTTTTATAAAAACCTGTTTTGTATAAAAAGTGCTAAGAATTTGCCAAGTGTAACTGTGTAGGAATGCTGAGAATCTTGGAAATTTCTGGATTCTGAGCTCATACACACGCTGAAGTGAATAACTGATATAAAAATCTTAAACCCGATGAAAGCTTAGGATTTTATACTAGAAAAAGAAATGAAAAGGTTTTTGTCAGGATAACAAGCTTTCTTTATTATACGCTCCGACATTCTTATTTATATGATAGTTCTATGCCAAGTAAACTTTAGCTGACTTTGCGATTTAAAGTCAGAAATTTTTCAATAGTAATACCAAAATAATATAATAAAGGAAAGCACATTTCAATTAGCTTCTGGCTTACGAATTTACTTTATATTTGAATTGTCATCTGGCCTAAACACCAAGCAATATACAAGAACTTTTTGCAAATGCTATGTATGGAAAATGTCTCAATTGTTTTTGAAAATTCTTTTTAAACAATTTTTTTTCGAAAATTTACTTATTTAGGGGAAAAACCAAATATGACAGAAAGAAACACAAGTGCCAGCTTTTTAAAACTGGCATCTGCAACAAAATTGGCCTGTGAAAATATTATTGACGATTCCTGGTGTAAAAATGTACACAATGTGATTGTGAAAAATGAATTCAATAGCCATAATCGTTCATCTTGTACCATGCTTAAGAAATTTGTCGACAAACAAATTTGTTTGACATAGATCATTATTACATTAATTTATATTACAGTAGAATCTCGCTAATCCGGATCAATTGATACCGGCGTATGAGGATCATTAAAGCCATATTAAAATTATTAATGAAAAGGTACCAATGCACTGTAAAAACGAAAACAAACCTATTTATTTTTGCTTTATTTTTCTTTATTTCAGAAACTGTAGATATACCGACACCATATTTTTCTGCAAGCACTTTTTCACTACTACCATTTAGTTGAACTAAAATATTTTCTTTTTCGGCGAGAGTTATCGATTTATGCGACATTTTTGATACCATTTTGATGAACAACTGACTAAAAACCTCCCTCTGTCTATCTGTCTATATATTTATTCCTGGAAGGTAAGGCTTAGATCTAGAACAGCTACAGCAACAAATGTTATATCAATCAAAGTGCTCATCGTGCAGCGTTGCGGAAAATTATTGGATCCAAAATCCGTAGACCAGAAGCTGAGATATAAGCGTAGAAAGGTTTCCTTTTTCTTCAACTCTTTCAAGCATTGGACTGATTAACTGCAAAAGCATTGCCATAGCGAGGAGAAAAAAAATCTATATACCCCCTGCACTCTCTATCTCTCTAATTGTTATTGTTTGCCAACTAAGTGTTGTTGTTATTAAAATATTAAAATATTAAAATCAAAGAATAAGCGTGTATTTGATGAGAAAGAGCAAAGGAAAAACAACTTCGTGTTCTGTTATTGTTGTTTTTGACCATTTTGGGGGTATGTCAACTCCAAAATATATTTAAACATCGCCATCGTGTTCTGCATGCTCGAAAACGGGGGCGGAGGTGGTCTGGTTGCTTCTTAACATACAGTACAAGCTTGCTCAACGCAACTAATAGCAATTCGGGCAGTTGCGATGACTGAGGTTGTTGCAAAAACCGAGTCAAGAAATATTTTCGCCCAAAGGTGCTGATTTGGAATAATAATGCATATTATTCATTAAAATAAACTCGCAATTGGAATGAGAGTAAAAGTATTTTATTGAAAATACTGCATTCTTTATTTAAAACCAAAAAAAAAAATTTAAAATAAATATTTCTGACGCAGTAGTTAAAATTAGAGTTCAAAAAAAATTTAAAATTTTTGGCACCATTTTGTTGTATGCCATTAGGTCACTGCATTTTTGCCAAGATCTTGAAGAATCAAAATACTTTTTAAACCATTTTCTTCAGCCCATTGAATACAAGTGCTGAATGAACTAAAAGCAGTGCTAGCCTTAATCTTCGATACAGGTCGAGTGCAACATTGGTTTCGTCTGCGTTTTCAATTTCTTCCACTTGATCTTCGTTTTTTGACAACTGGCATTTTGCTGCACACAGAAAGGAACCAGTCGTAAAATAAATTTAATTAAACTGAATAAGCACGAAATAAATGTTATAATAATAAAGGAATAGCAGTAACATTTAAAGAAGCATTTCAAAATCAAAAAAGAAGTCCAAGTAAACTGGAACAAAAGTTAAAAAATTCAAATTGCGATAATTCAGTACTGCTTTTTTTAAAGTTGCATTAACAGAGTCTACAATGTAAATAACTAAGGTGTTGCAATAAATCAAGGAGTTGCGTTCATCGAGGGTTGCGTTGAGCGAGGTTATACTGTATTTGTATTTTTCAGTTCAAAAATGGCTAGAGAGTGCCAATCTTGTCAGAAATTAACCATTTTTGTTTTTAACTAAGGATCACCAAAATATCAATAAATCTTCGCAATCCGAATTTAAAAAAAAATGTTCAGTCAAAATTAAAAGCCAAAAATAAATTGTTACACACAAATTTTTTTGTTCTAAATTGTGTAAACTCCGATATAATAGAGACTCCACTTTTTTGTAAAATGGGTCTTATAAATAAAAGGTTCAGAATAACTTAATATTTTTATTTATTTTTAAATAATTCCAGATGGGGGAACAGCATGCTAAAAATATTTAAACTCTAAAGTATTTATTATTTTTCATTTCTTGACAGTAAAAATAGTTTTTTTTATACACTTCGAAAGCTAACGTTATAAAAGACAAAATAGAAAAAATCCGAAATTGATGCAGTAAAACTGGTGATAAAGACTTCAGGCATGAGAGGATTAGAGAAAATTCACCAAATTATCGATAGTTTTTGTGTTGATATTTTTGAAAAAAAAAATTCAACCAAAATCCTGTAACGGAACTTGTTGAAAGAAGCAAGAAAGAAATGTTCATCGCATTTGTAGTAGTCGATTTTTTTTTCTCCTGAAATCAGTGAATTTTGTAAAATAATAACAGATACAGGCTGAAAAAGAGCGGGAACATTATTTTCGATATTTTCTTATGTGTACAATAGGTTAATGGAGAAAAAATTTCACAAAAGAAAGCAGTTAAATTTTTTTAAAATTTTTTTAAAATTTTTTACTCAAATTTCGGCAGCTGAAACTAAAAGTTTTGCAGGTCTAGTACCAACACTGGTAAAATGTCTTTTTTTGATTGAGTATATACTAGAGGAGGAGTAAGTTACCGAATTTCGCGAAGAGTTCTAGAAAATTAGGTTATTTTGAACATGCCTTATATACATATATACATTAGGGCGTATTACCCAATAATGTCATACTTGGACTTATAAGAAACCACTTTGAGCGCACAACTTTTATTGAAAATGAGCTTGTATCGAAAGCACTGTATCCAAAACAGTTGTACTTCGAAGACTCAATGCAAAAAGGATTGTTACCACCTGAGGCTTTTCTGTATCTCGACTCACTAGGGTACATATCAGACGCAGGGAACATACCAATAATTTATCATGTGGCTAGGCGAGCTACTGATAAGAGAATCCGACATTCCCTTATATTTACAGATAATCGAAACGCAAACTGGAGGTATTGTAATGCCATACCCGAGCGTGACAAAATAAATAATAATCGCGCGAATAAAAATAAATTCTGGTGGCTCGACTGGAGCTCAGATATCACACAGCCCTAATATTTAGAGTCTATTGTGCAATTTTATTTTTGTATCTATTTAGTTTAAATTAGCCTTAAGTAGCCTTATAGATTTTATCTTAATCAAAAAGTTAATACTGTATTAAAAGTTTTTCCCCTTTTTTCTTTAAAAGTAAATGTAATATAGCAGAACAAAGGCAAAACAAAAACAACAATTTATCGATAGATCTTATATTAACTTGTAAATAGATTTTTGTAAGGAATACCTTTTAAGGTCAGTTATTTAAAAAGTATTATAGAATGTAGTATTTTCATTGTTCTACGTTTAATATTATATGATTGTTAAATTTGGGATAAATAAATGAATTAAAAAAAAAAAAAAAAAAAAAATAGGGCGTATTACCCCACATGTAAATAAATGAAAATAAAGTATATCGTTGTAAGGATATCGACGAGACCTAGGTTCGAAGTTTAGCGCTCGTCGAGACATTTAGGACGCGTTAATAGTGGGCGCTATAAGCGAAGATGGGCGAGTAGCGAAGCTAGTCAATGCTATAAGATGCTATTTCTGTTTAGAATAGAAGCGTTTAGCAAAGCAAGTTGCGATCTTCTTTCTCTTTTTTTCCTTCACACTCTTTGTTTCTTCTATCGCTGCTTTTTATTTTCTCCAATTTTTTTTTTAATTTATTGCAAAGATCCTTAGAAGCATAACTATTCTTCGTTTTTTGTTCCTTTTTTGCATTAGCAAGTGAAATGAAAATAAACTAGTAAAGGTGTTATCTCCGGCCGGGCCGAAACTCACATACCCCACAATGCATTGAAACTACTTTTTAAATAAATAGTTAAAAAAATGTTGAAGAGGTTGAATAAGTCGAAAAAAATGTAAAAAGGTTCAAAAATGTCGAAAGGTGTTGGAAAAAACTGTAAATGTTGAAAAAATATGAAAACCATTAAAGAAAGTTGAAAGAAATTGAATAAGTCCAAGTATATGAAAAGTGCTGAAAAAGTCGAAAGAATAAAGAAAATGTCGAATGAAATTGAAGAGGAAAAGTAAAAGATTGAAAATGTCAAAAGAATATGGGAAATGTTGAAAAAAATAGAATGCGCCCACTTCTCCAATTCCACCCACTTTTGATTCAATAAACAAACCAAATTTTAGCACAATAGCTTGTATAGTTTGCGATATGTGCCGTAATTATTCCTAAAATTTAGGGCGGTGACACACCCACTGGCGCAATCCAGTCCGATTTTGATCCAAAAATAGCCTTCCATAAACAAACCTCCTACACAAAATTTCAGTATGATTGCTCACATATTTCGATAGTTATGCCACTTAAGGTATTTTAATTGCATGAGAGGTGCCACCCCCACTTTTGCTATTTCGCCTGATTTTTATTCAGCAAACCACTTAAATCAAATTTTAGATCAATTGCTCCAATAGTTCACTTAAAATAGCACTTACAACTTTATGTTAGTGAATGAGGTACCACGCCCACTGATGCAATCTATTCAAGTTTCATTTAATTCCAAAGCTTATAGTAACCGACACCTCTACACAAAATTTTATGAAGAATACTCTCATAGCACACTATCTATGGTATTAAACATATTTCGCTTGTATGGGAGGTGCCACACCCACCGGCGCAGTTGTGCAAAAACTTTGCCAGAAGACACCTGTTAGCAAGTGTATACGCCATATTGAATTTCATAACGATTGCGTTGTTAGTTCTCTTTTTATAACGTTTATAAATATTGTAGGCTATGCCACGCCCTTAAAATAAATTTTTCAGTACATTGACGTGGCTTGTATTGTTGACTACTTTCAGTGGTATCGTCCCTAAAATTTTAATGAAAATCGTATGTGCCACTTTGGAGTTAAACGAAATCCAATTTTTTAATTGTTAAGAAATGACACGCCCACTTTTACAATTCCGCCCACTTTATGCGCAATTCAATTCATAAGATCTGTATCCGTGTACCAAATTTCATCACAATATCTTGCACAGTTTACGAGCAATGGCGTCAGAAAAGGTAAAATTTAGGTCTGTGCCACGCCTCTTTAAGAGCCTTTGCAAACTTAAGACCTAGCCTAATCTTAATGTTGTTCTCATATTCACCAAATCACCAATTTTGATTAAAATCGCAGCAACTTTTTTTCAAAATGGACTTGGGTATATTTACATAGAGTATGGGCGGAAGACGTGGTGTGAACCGATTTCACCCATTTTTATATGCTAGCAGCTTGCAAGAAGGTGTGAACTGTGTGCCAAATTTCATTGAATTAGCTTGCTTAGTTTTTGCGTAAACCTGATTTCAACAGACAGACAGACAGACAGACAGACAGACAGACAGACGGACAGACAGACAGACAGACAGACAAACAGACGGACATAGCTATATCGACTCAGGTGGTGACGCTGATCAAGAATATATATACTTTTCCATACCTGCCACGCCCCCTTCTATGCGTTACAAACGGAATGACAAAGTGAATATGCCCTCTGTGTAGCGTATATGAAAAGTGTTGAGAAACAACGAGCGCTGTTTGTCCTTTGATCACATGTGCAGAAATTTTTGTTCACTCTTTGTTCCCCTTTCAGTTTTTTGCAAATGAAATAAACAAAAACGATGATGAAACAACAACAGGCACTGATTGCTGCTTTGGCTCTGCTACCATTTTTTGTATTTAAAACAAGGGTTCGCTTATGGCGCCCATTGTGAACGCGACCTTACAGCGATCTTACTTACGATACTTAACGATCAAACACCAAACGGCAGAACCATGGATAAAAAATCATAAATGGAATATTTATTTTAACAAAAAAAAAAAACAATTACTATGGAAATGTTCTGGGGAAGCTTTCAAACTGGCTGGTCACCGGTAAATTTTCTTTTCATGATACGTCGTAGTGTACACGCTACAAATGGAAGGACAGAGTGAATATACCCTGTGTATAAGGCGTGAAATTAAACAAAATATTAATCAACATAAATATTTACATTTTATTGAATGTTCATAAATAATAGGCCTAAGTTATAATTTTGTGTTTACTAATAAAAATAATAATACAATTTTTATATTCTTATGAGAAATAAATAACCAAAATTATTCTAATCGGCAAAACAAGTTTGCAATATTTGAAGCAACAATGTTATGAACCAAAACTATCAGTTTCATCTGCCGTATATTTTTCGTATATAAGGCATTGAAACATTTAATTTAGTAACAGTTTCATTCAAGCCTTTGAAC
This sequence comes from Meiosimyza decipiens, assembly GCA_963680825.1. NCBI lineage: Eukaryota > Metazoa > Arthropoda > Insecta > Diptera > Lauxaniidae > Meiosimyza > Meiosimyza decipiens. The sequence goes on from OY804259.1 coordinate 32,947,415, forward strand.
TAGAATCACATTTTAAAGAAATAAGTTGACAAAAATATAAAAATGCGTGGCTACATTATCTTTGCCATTATTGCTGCACTTTGCATGGCCATGTGCTTTGCAGATGAATCAGAACGGCCTTTAGTAAGAGAAAAACGACAATTCGGCGGTGGTTTCGGAAATTATGGTGGTTTCGGTGGCGGACGTGGTTTCGGCGGAGGACGAGGTTTCGGTGGAGGACGTTATGGTGGTTTTGGTGGTGGATTCCCTGGAGGCGGTTTTGGTGGTGGACATTATGGAGGTGGCGGCGGATTTCCAGGAGGCGGTTTCGGTGGCGGATTTCCTGGAGGCTATTATGGATAAAAAAATCCTCTAAAATTGATAACTACGTAATAAGTAAATAAAAAATATATGTAAATAGAATATTTTTAACATAATTTAAATAAAAAAAAATATTAAGTTAAGCGAACGTAAATCTAATAATATGGAAAGCTTATCATATAGGCGGAGGGTTCTAAGAAATTTTGAATTTAGGAAACAATTATTTTACTTGGTTATTAGTTGTGATTCCTCTGCATTTAACATTAACACTAGAACTGCCACCAATCCGCCGGCAACTTCAATCATCTATAAAAGCGATGGGCACATAGTAGCTCTTTCCGCCCTCATGGTCCGAACCGTTATTCGACGCACAAGCAAGCAAAAAACAATTCGCCAAATTTCAACGATATTGACGAACAGCGTTGACTTGAGTTCAAATGAAAACAAAAACAACACACGAAGGCATTAGAAACGGTGCCGCATTGTGTCCCGACGAATATACCAGTTGTTTTTTGTTTTTTTGTAGTGCAATTTGAGTTTTTTTGTGCAGTTGGCGAATTTGGAAATGAAAGCAAAAAAATCTTTAAAATTTTGTTTTTTGTTGCTTGATTTTGTTGTTGCGCTCTTTTGCTAGATTACCATGCCCACCGCTGATCTATGGCACAGTTATTATTGCATGAAAGACCTTGCAACTTTTTGACATTTATTAAATACTAGCTGTCCCAGCAGACGTTGTTCTGCCCTTTTCGATAGGTAGAATGATGAGTGTGATTTGGCAACAGTTCTTGCACAAAAAAGCTTTGATCATATGGAAGGCGCAGAACCGCCCATTTTCATTGAAAATTAATACTTTTGTCTTCATCTTTGCAACATACCAAGCTCATTAATCTGCTCCCCTTAATAGGTAGCGTGTTACGAAAAATTTGTGCAAACCAAACTATGGTTAGAAGCTTCTACTGACGGTACGAAATATGTGTACCAAATGCTATCCAGCTGTGCCAAATAGTTGCTGAGACATAAAAAATTTCGATGTTTCACAAATGGAAGGCGTGGTACTGTCAGTTTTTAATTGGAATTCAATGCTGTCAGAGTTTATATAAGTGCTAAGTTTTTCTTCATTTGCGTTAAACAGGTGATGAGATATGATGAATTCTTAATATCACTTATATGAAGGGGCGTGGCATCAACCAGTTTTTACAAACCAAACTATGCTCAAAACATTCCACAGGCCATGAGAAACATATGTACCAATTGTTATCCAGCTGTATTATATAGTGTCTTATACAAATAATTTAAATTTTTCTCATATGAGAGGCGTTACGCCGCCCATTTTTTCATTGGAATGTACTTTTGAATATATGCGTCAAATAGTGGATGAGATATGACGAAATGGATTTACTCATAAAAATTCAATTTTTTTTCAAATTTGTGGCCCTGTGTTACTATTTTCAGATGTAATCATATCAGTCGGTTTTAATGTTCATTTATAAAGAGAAAATGTTTTAATTGATCGTATGTAAACTGATGTTTTCACATCTGTCAACACCGCTTAATCTACGTTTTTTACTAATACGAGCAATACTTTGCTAGATTTATTTTTTTTCTAAATCCGAGATCTAAGATATGAGCTCAACTGTCGACACCTGATTTTTTCAAGGATATTCCAAGTGATTGCAATACAGCTGAGATCGATGAACTTAAAACAAATTGGATTGTGTTCCTACGCCAGCTGTTATTAACAATTTTTATAACAATCATTTTTGTTCATTAAATATTGGCATTAGTTTCAGCATCAACTGCGTAAAACAAACTGATGTTCTTGACAGTTCTCTAGCTATCAAATCAAACTCAGCAGGATTTGATAAAATCAATCACACTTTTTTAAAGGCGTTGCTTCCTAAGCTGCTTCCATTCCTTACTATTTTGAATTTTATTAAGACTACATTAAAATTATTGACAATTTGGAATTGTAATTCCAAAAGCATGTAATGCACACGGTCCGAGTCCACTTCTATCTTTTATTTCTAAAGCCATGTAGATCACTCTGCACAGACAAATAAGCAGATTTGTTGAAGACAACTCGTTACTGACAGACAAGCAATCTGGTTACAAACAGTGGCGTCACTTCACCAAGTATTGGGGGGTGGCTATGAATTATAATTCCACCACTATAAGATGGGTTTATTGAATTTATGTATTGAAAAATATCTAGTATCGGATCCTTGGGGGAGGGGGACAATGCCTTCCCCAGCCCTACTGAATTGACGCCACTGGTTACAAAAAATCAAAGCGTAGTTGTACAACTGCATTGATCGATGTGACAGAGGACATAAGAAGTAATTTCGACGAAAACAAATGTACATAAGTACAAATGTACTGAAAATGGCATTACTGGACTGTAATACAGTTTCAAGTTTTCATCCTGTTGCAAGAAGTGTTCCTCAAGCAAGGCTCTGTTTTAGGGCCACTTCTATTTTCTTTGCATGTTAATGACCTTCCAAAGTACCTCAACAATTGCAACTTTCACATATTTGCTGACGACTTACAGTTGTATGGTAGTTGTACTATAACTCTTCAAAGTTTATCTTTGTAATGGAGGTGATATGTGCTTGTATCAAATTGTGCCCATTTTTGCCCAGTAGGGTAGAAGGGGGAGGCTTCGCGACCCTAACAAAAAACTAATTTTTTCTTCGAAATTCAATTTAGCATGTTGTTTTGAGCAGAAATATATGTGCTACGTTTATAAACTACCAAGAATTCATTATTATTGTTATTTTTGGAGTTATGTTGAAAAAACAAAAGTACAAAAAATGTCGAAACCTTCCACCTTGAGGGAGGCTTCGTCAGTCTACAGCGAGGCTTCGACACAGGATGGGAGGCTTCGTCATATGAAATTTTTGACCAATATTTGTGTATTTTAATGATGGTTTTTATTCAGAATGTAAAAATAAGTAAATAAGTAAATATAGTATATATAAATTCTTAAAAAACTGAAGAAGGAAAGTAAAAATTATTTTTTCATCGTAAGTATCTTCAGATTGCTAAATTTAATATTGAATACGTATTTTGCACGAGTGCGGTAAGTTCTTGTTGGATGATAAGGAGTTGGCAGAATGGACGCAATATCTTTTATTCAGACCCAGCCAATGTTGTCCATAAGCGGTTCGTAGAAGCTGTGACGCATACTTTGGCGTCGCAAGAACTTTACGACACACGAATCGATTTTCATTTCCTGAATCACTCCGATACAGTAAAAATGTTTTTTGCCTATGAACTTCAATAGAACGAAGTGATTTATTTTTACATCAAGACCATCACCAACTGCGATAATTCTTCATCCTCATCAAAATTTTGAGATTTGTCGAGGTCAGCAAGACTATAGATATCGCTTGCATTTCACGAAGATGAGCTTAAATTTTTCAGCTTGAGTTTATTTTTGTTCGTCCGTTTTGTTGCTTTTCTCAACTATGTCAACTCTTTATCCTTTCGCTTGTCGCGTAAGTCTTCTAATCGAGCTTTTTCCGTTGAATCCGTATAAATTCTCGATTTCCCTTGATTATTTGAAACCGTCTGCTTTTTTAGTATATATGTTAAAGGACGAATTTCTTTTGGTGAAGCTGGGACTTTACGGTGAATCTCGACCATATCCGACAAAATAGTCGGAACAACGTCAGTGCCTGGAGCATGGTCAGCGCTTGGAACAAGAATGTCAGCGTCTGCAATAGGAGAGTCAAAAGCTTCGGGCTGAATCGGATCCACATCCAATTGTTAGGCATAATCTTCGGATTCTGTACTGTGTGAAAAATCAGATTCAGAAAAAAATTATGATATCAGGATATGTCCTTTTCTACACATTAGGCATTTTGATAACTGAGATTAAACTTCGATTTCACCATATGAACGTTCAACATAAACGAATTGGAGGATTCGACTCTTTGTCTATCATTTGCATTTGTCGAACCCTGCCTCTTCCACTTCTCTATTGCGCTTTTCACCGCAAGGTCAAATTCAAGTGTTAGTTTGAATTTTAAAAGCTTCTCTCAGAAACATATAAATAACTTTTATTTTAGAAAATATTGCAATATAATATCAATGCAGTTTTCCTAAGATTGGTTTGAATAATCAGTTCTTAAGCTCAAAAACTTATAAAATTATTTTTATTCTTTTTACAACACTTAAACATGCCATTTCAGTTTTTTTTTGTTTCTGAAATTCCAACTTTAACTTCAAATATTTCCGAGAAAAGATGTTCAAAAATTTTCAAATTATTTTCAAACTGTTATAACTATTACACTCAAAAATAATGTTTATTCAACAAAAAAGTTATTTTCAGTCTATCAATGATATATTATCGAATAAACATTATTTTTATGTGTAAAAACTATATCAGTAAAAAATAATTTGAAAATATTTAAAGTTGGAATTTCAGAATAGTAGATAGCTTTGAACAACCATATCTCAGCCAATTTTCATCAAAAATTCTTTTGTAGATCGCCATTTTGACGGAAACTACGTTACCTTTCTTTTTATACCCTACACAGAGGGTACATTCAGTTTGTCATTCCGTTTGTAACGCATAGAAGGGGGCGTGGCAGGTATGGAAAAGTATATATATTCTTGATCAGCGTCACCACCTGAGTCGATATAGCTGTGTCCGCCTGTCTGTCTGTTGAAATCAAGTTTACGGGAAAACTAAGCAAGCTAATTCAATGAAATTTGGCACACAGGTCACAATTTCTTGCAAGCTGCTATCATATAATAATTGGCAAAATCGGTAAACGGCCACGCCTTTCGCCAATACTCTATGTAAATATTCCAAGGTCCATTTTGAAAAAAATTTGCTGCGTTTTTGATGAAATTTGGTGGTTTGTTGAAGATGAGAACAAAATTAAGATTATGCTCGGTTCGAAATTTGCAAAGACTCTTGAAGGGGCGTGGCACAGCCCTAAATTTTAACTTTTATAACGCCATAGCTCGTAAAGCGTGCAGGATATTGTGATGAAATTTGGTACACCAATACAGATCTTATAAATCTTGAATTGCGCATAAAGTGGGCGGAATTGTAAAACTGGGCGTGGAACTTTTAAGCAATTGAAAATTTGGATTTCGTATAACTCCAAATTGGCACATACGATTTTCATCAAAATTTTAGGGATGATACCACTGAAAGTAGTCATCAATACAAGTTTATTCAATATTCTGGAAAATTTTGTTGAAGGGCGTGGCACAGCCTACAATATTTATAAAAGTTATAAAAAGAGAACTAACAACGCAATCACTATGAAATTAAATATGGCAGATATACTCGCTAAAAGGTGTCTTCTTGCAAAATTTTGGTACAATGGTGCCGGTGGGTGTGGCACCTCCCTTATAAGCAAAATACGTTTAATGGTATAGATAGTGTGCTATGAGAGTAATCTTCATAAAATTTTGTGTAGAGGTGCCGGTTACTATAAGCTTTGAAATTCCATGAAGCTTGACAAAATTGCATCAGTGGGCATGGCACCTTCCTCATTAACATAAAGTTGTAAGTGCTATTTTAAGTGAACTATTGGTGCAATTGTTCTGAAATTTGATGCATGTGGCTTACTGGGTATTAGATACATATGGATCAAAAGCTTTTTGAGGGCGTGGAACCTCTCATGCAATTAAAATACCTTAAGTGGCATAACTATCGAAATATATGAGCAATCATACTGAAATTTGGTGTTAGAGGTTTGTTTATGGAAGGCTATTTTTGGATCAAAATCTGACTGGATTGTTCCAGTGGGTGTGTCACCGCCCTTAATTTTAAGAATAATTACGGCACATATCGCAAACTATACAAGCTATTGTGCTAAAATTTGTTTCGTGCATGTCAATCACGAATACCATTTATTGAAACAAAAGTGGGCGGAATTGGAGAAGTGGGCGTTATATATTTCGCGTTTTTCATTTATATTCTATTTTTATCAACATTTCTCAAATCCTTTTGACATTTTCAGTTTTTTCCAACACTTTTCAACATTTTTGAACCTGTTACATTACTTTCGACTTATTCAACCTCTTCAACATTTTTTTAACATTTATTTAAAAAGTACTTTCAATGCAGTGTAGGGTATGTGAGTTTCGGCCTGGCCGAAGATAACACCTTTACTAGTTTTTTTCGTTTTAAAGCAATTTCATCATATAATAATCACATTTACCAAAAAGACATCCACAAATTAGGTGCGATTCCGTGAAAATTGATTTTTTCACATACGGTACCTTTGTTCCTCTAAACTTTTGACAATCAATATGTGTGAGGAAGACCCAGAGTTGCCGGTCTAGATTAGATTCACCGCACACGAGACGAGTTGCACTGAGAAATTTTTATAATAGCGGGGTACTGTTAGGAGTTTTTTTATTGCGCGCACAATTTAGCGTGGTGAGAAATGTCAAAGTTTGGCAATGTCGAGCCACCACAGTGTCGACGCCTCCTCTTTCTACCCTACTAGTTAAGATACAGGTAGTCCCCGACTTACGACCGAGATAGGTTCCTAGTCATCGGTCGTAAGTCGATTAAGTCGTAAGTCGAGTTTCATAAAAAATAACTAAAGAAAAATATTACATACATTCAGTACTGTGGGTGTTTTTTTTAGAGGTGTAGAGCTTCGAATTGACATAAAACACAAGAAAATCGTTTTAATGTCCATAAATTTGGCTTTATTGGAAGGATAATTTTATGCCATTAATGTTTAAATATGATTTCGAGCATGTGGCCGCCGCGGCTGGCTCGAATAAAGCCAATTCTACAGGTCCAATTTTGAACCACTTTTTCGAGCATATGGGGCCGTATGTCGGCAATAACGCCACGAATGTTGGCTTCCAAGTCCCCTAACGTTTCTGGTTTGTTGGCGTAGACGAGCGACTTCACATATCCCCAAAGAAAATAATCCAATGGTGTCAAATCACACGATCTTGGTGGCCAATTGACAGGTCCATTCCGCGAAATTATGCGCTCATCGAATGTTTCCTTCAATAAATCGATTGTGACGTGCGCTGTGTGGCATGTAGCGCCGTCTTGTTGGAACCACAACTCATCCACATTCATGCCATCCAATTCGGGAACAAAATAGTCGGTTATCATGGCTCTATACCGGTCTCCATCAACGGTAACTGACTCTCCAGCATTATTTCGGAAGAAGTATGGCCCAATGACTCCACCAGCCCATAGAGCACACCAAACAGTCAGTTTTTGTGGATGTAATGGCGTCTCAAGGGTCTTATGTGGATTCTCTTCACTCCAAATGCGGCAATTTTGCTTGTTGACGTAGCCATTCAACCAAAAATGAGCCTCATCACTGAACAAAATTTTGCGATGAAAATCAGCATCGAGATCAATCTCATTTTCGGCCCATACACCAAAATCACGACGCATTGCATGGTCTCGCGGCTTTAATTCTTGCACAAGCTGGATCTTGTAAGGTCGCAAGCCAAGATCTTTGCGCAAAATCTTCCATAAAGTTGATGGACAAAGCTCCAATTGCTGTGCACGGTGGCGAATCGATTCATTCGGGTCCTCTTCAACATTTTGCTCTACAGCGGCAATTGTTTCTTCGGTGCGCACTGTTCGACGTCTCTGCGGATGCGTATTATCACATAGAGTAAACGTAGTGCGAAAACGATCCATGGTTAACCGAATTAATTGCTCTGATGGACGATTATGTCGACCATAAAATGGACGGAGCTTGCGGTAAACTTCGCGAACTGAACCATTATTTTCGAAATAAATTTGCACGATTTGCAAGCGTTGTTCTTTTGTCAACCTGTTTATGATGAAATGGCAAACCAAACTAAACATAAATGACATTAGAGTTGCCAGATTTGACCATAAAATGCCAGTTTTATCTCTATTCGAAAAACAAACCTCTAAAAAAACACCCTTTAGTTCCAGCCATTTTTGGGATGATATAAAATTATTCACTTAAACAAACGTATTATTTGTACTGAAATAAATCGAATCCTTGTACATACTACTGTTTTTTTTTAAATTTTTTCTCATATACATATTTTAGGGACTCTCCGAAACTATTTTAAGCATTTTCTATGAAAAAAATTGGTCGTAAGTGCGAATAGTCGTAAGTCGAACGGTCGTAAGTCGGGGACTACATGTAATTATTAATATTTGTAAGCAATTTGGTAACATGCCATCAACTATTTCTCTTATTATATCGTTTTAATTTTTTTCCAAAATACGCTCACTTTTTGTCTTCGTGTTCACTTGTTAAAATTCACGCGTGTCCGTTGTTCAGTTGGATCACATAGCTCTTAGTATAGCGTTTTAAATGTTTTACTCGTTTGGAAATATTACATGGGTAAATCAACTCAACCCGCTCCAATGAGTTACAAACGGAATGATTAATTGTACCCTGTGTGGTGTAAGAATATTTACTAATGAACCAAAATAATGTTATGAATAATAAAAAAAGTTCTATCAACGTTAGAAATTGTTTTTGTGCTTACTTGTACCAAATTTCTCATCACAAATATTTCGATTGAGAAAACCAGTTTGCAACGCATTAAACTTTTAAATTTAAGAAATTTGCATTTTCATTATTCTAATTTTTGTATAAAAAGCATGGAATTTTTTCATTTCATAACACATTACCGTCAACGTTTAATAACAAATAACACATTTTTGAAATAAAATCGAAAAGAATAATACATAAAAATGCGTGTCTACATTATTTTTGCGATCATTGGTGCATTGTGCATCAGCATTTGCTGCGCAGCTAAAGATCAGCCTTTATTAAGGCAAAAACGACAGTTAGGTGGTCTTGGTAACCTTCTTGGTGGTCTTGTCAGTGGTGGTGGTGGTGGTGGACCCTTCGGCGGTTTTGGTGGTGGTGGTGGACCCTTCGGTGGCTTTGGTGGACGAAGATATGGCGGTTTCGGTGGAAATGGTGGCTACGGTGGCTATGGTGGCTATGGTGGATATCCTGGTTACGGCGGCGGATATAATGGCTACAACGGTGGTTTTGGTGGTTCACCTTACTACGGTTAGCACATTTTTATACCGTATACACAATACACCTAAGACGTTTATATATATAATAGGCTAAGTATATATGTATGTATGTATGCATGTAAATAGTTTGGAAGATCGTTGTTAACAAAATTGTAATAAAATTTTAATTTATTGAAAAAAGGTCTAATTTCACTTTTACCGCTGCGGTGATTGTAGAAGAAAAGAGTTCTTCTGTTCTGAGTTAGGTTTCCTTTTTTTAATAAAAATTTTTAGTAATCCTACATTTGAGCTACATATGTATCATGTTAAGACAGGGTTACCAAATAATCTGTTTTGATCCGGATCCAATTTATAGATAAGCGACAACATAATTTTTTGCTAGATAAATACATACTTTGTAGGCGTGTCTCGTTTTTTTCAATCAGAAGCAACGATATGTTTGTCTCTATAGTTTTTTTTTTTATTAACAATTTAATTTTTGCATTAAAAAAGCTTATATCTAGTGATTTCATATATGAGACATTCTCTTACCAACTGAACACTTTTTTTAACCAACCTATTTTTGAATCGCTCCAAGTTTTTTTTACACATTTTAGGCATTTTATGAGTGAACACTTATATCGGGAATTTATTTTTTATCAAAGATGTTGAGCTGTGAATGTTGAAGGTCTTACGTTTAATGGTGTTTTATGATCACATTCATTTACCTTTGGCATTGGATGAAAATCTAAAACTTTCTATAACAAATTAATTCTTTAAAAATAGGAAACGCTGAAATTAAAAAAAAATTGCACTGAATTCTTCGTCAAATTTCTTTTAAAAAATCTATTTCTTCCGAATGGTTGCCAAATAGTTACTATCCAAAACACATAAATTCTTCCGCGCCCCTCTATAAATAATATGCGCCGCTGCACACCCGAATCGAGTTAAATGACGAAAAAAATTTTTTTAAATATTTTTTTGTTCAAAAATGGCTAGACAGCGAAGAATTTTTTCTTTTAATCAAACCTTACCGAAATTCCAAAAAATCTTTGGAGTCCGAATTTTGAGATATAAATATTGATTTTTGGAAAAAGCCAAAAAAATTTTTTTTTTTATATTTTTTGTTTCAAAAATTGCTTGAGACCGGAAATTTCGTCGAACTGAACAATTATTCTTTCTAAATAAAACCTAACCTAGATGTCAAGAAATCGTCAGTGCCCACTTTTGAAAAAAAACTAAGTGTTTTATTATTTTAAGTTTGAGGACATAAAAAAAAAATTTTCAAACTAGTTTTGGGTTCAAAAAATTCCTAAAATGCCAATAAATTGTTGTACCCCAAATATTGAAAAAATTATTCCGTTTTTTATACCCTACACTACATATTCACTTCGTCATTCCGTTTGTAGCACATAGAAGGGGGCGTGGCAGGTATAGAAAAGTACACATAATGTTGATCAGCGTCACAACCTGAATCGATATAACTGTGTCCGTCTGTCTGTTGAAATATCGCTTACGAGAAAACTAAGCACGCTAATTCAATGAAATTTGGCACACATATCACAACTTCTTAAAAGCTACTAGCATATGGGCGAAATCGGTTCACGGCCACGCCCACCGCCCATACTCTATGTAAATATACCCCTGCACATTTAGAAAAAAGTTTCTGCGATTTTGTTGAAACTTGGTGATTTTGTGAACATGTGAACAAAATTAAGATTGGGTTAGGTTTTAAATTTGCACAGGCTCTTAAAGGCGTAGCCCTAAATTTTAGCTTTAATAACGCCATAGCTCGTTAACCGTACAAGATATTGTGATGAAATTAAGTACACGGATACAGATCATAAATATCTTGAATTGTGCATATAGTGGGGGGAATTGTAAAAGTGGGCGTGGCACTTTTCAAAAATTGAAAATTTTGATTTCGTATAACTCACAATCGGCACATACGATTTTTATGAAAATTTTAGGTAATTAATTTTCAATGTATTTTTATCATTTATTTAGAAATTCCTTTCAATGCAGTGTAGGGTATGTGAGTTCCGGCCTAGCCGAAGATAACACCCTTACTAGTTATTATATTAAGTTAAATATGTATAATATATAGTTGACCCATGCACCAAGAAAACTTCCGAATACAGTTCACTATTTTAAAATGGCGTACACAGCTTTTGGTTATCAGAAAGAGAGATAGAGATACACCAAACCTATCGGATGGTTTTTACTTTGCTGGGTTTTTTATTTGAAGTTTCCATTGCTTAAATCTTAAACTTAATAGTTTCGTCTCTTTATTTCTTATAATCTAAATATCATGTTTATATTCATGAAATATAAAAGTATAAATAAAGTCTTAAGCCGAGTTTAAACTTCGAATCAATTAAAAATTTTGAGTGCAAAACGTTAATTTTCCTTTATAAATGTCGCAAATTTTTGAATACATATGAAGGTTTACCTCTTTTGCCTTCGCCATTTGTCTCAATTTTGTATTTATTTTTCTTTTGTACTGAGAAAACCTGGTAGAATGGCATTCCTAGTTTTGTTTTCAAGTTTTGTGCAACAGGTCTAAGGTTAGCTATGGCATTCGTATTTAGTTTATCCCCTCATTATAGCTATTTGCATGATGAGAAGGAATCGCATATATTTCTTTTGTTTAAGTCTGATCTTAATATTTGATTTAATAGACCGTTTAAGCCATTTACACCAAAAAGCAACGTCTCCAATTTAAAAAAAAAAAAAAAATCTTAATATTATACATTTCTATTATTAATTTTTATAAATGATTTACCTTTAGCCTTCTGTTACAGTACAATTTAACGTGCGCGATGACCCTAAATTTTTCATGTTTAAATTACCTTCCCTTCAACATCTGATCTTAATGACCTGGCTGCAATCTTGACACTCTTGACCCAAAACTTCTATATAACGCTCATATAAATCTGACAGTTAATAAATCAAAAGGAATACTTGGTTTTATCAAATGTTGAACGAAGTATTTCAACAATCACTATAGTATTAAGTTTGTTTATATGTCGCTAGTCAAATCTATGCTAGAATAGGGACCAGCCTGAGGCAGTTTAAAAACCTTTTATAACCTTGTACAGTACAGTGCACATTGGAAAACATGAACATTCAAAAAATGTGAAAACTGTAATTTTTTCATTGACTACTCTGAAACGCAAACAAAACTAGAAGCTCTAAAACGCGAACAGAAAGTTATTCCATATTTCTACATAAAAATGCACTGTTACTTTTTGAGAAGTCGGAGAATCCCATAGTAATTACAATGTGTTATATTTGCTATTTTAATGAGTTGCTGTTATTTAGTTGCTGTTCTTATCTTGTATGACATGGTCCGATCACCGCCTTATCTTTTGCTTAAAAATCTGTTTCAACAGAAAAATATAGCCAATTTTTTTGATAAATAAAACACATTTTCAAAACGTTCGAAGCCAAAAAACAAATCAATTAAATCAATTTTGGTTTTTCGCTGCACAGAGCCGAACTTTCTCTAATTAAAACAATTATGTATTGTTTGTATGTACATATATTTGCACATATATACGTATGTAAAAACATTCATGAACCTGTGGTATTACAAGTAAAAATTTCGCAAAGAGAAGAGTAAAATTGATAAAATGTAATTTCTTTAAAGAGCAGTGGAAAGGATATATGGTAAGAACACAATTTTGATCTTAAAATTTTACATTCAGAAACATAAACAACCTCAAAAACGATTATTGTTTAGCTAGCTCGAGGTCAATTTTGAATTACAAACAGATTTTGAAATTTTTTTTTTTAATTTTTATCACCAATATTTCGGGTTGCAATGCAAGTCATCTTCTCATTTTTTGAAAAACATAAAAATTTTACTTTGGAGATGCTTCACATAATCAACACTCCAGCAAACAGCCACATAAGCCTCAAAACGGACACAGAAAATTGTGCACTATGTATAGGTATTTAGTTAGTCATAAGCGGAGAAATTAGCAATAGCAAAAAAGTTACAGTGACTCCGTGTTGCAATAAGCACATATTTATAATGTAAGAGTAGTGTTCCGTTTTAAATTTAATGTATCAAGTGCTTAATATTTGTTTTTGTTTTGTTTTAGTCCTTAGCACCCTTAAGATGAGTTGCAATGCGACCCAAAATTTTGCAGTAATATATTTAAACTAAAAATTTGAAAGTCTGTTTTTGATTCAAAACTGACCTCGAGCCAGCTAAACAATAATCATTAATTTATAAAGGTCGCTAAAATAAAATCTTCAACCTCAAAAACTTGAACACCCTCGGGTATTAATTAGTTCATATTTTCCAATGTGCACTGTACACATGCTTGCTTCTCAACAGACAAAATGCGAAATATAAGTGAAAGAAAGCATGAAAACGTACGACCTCGTACGATCGCTTGAATTTTTAGAAAATTTATTTTGTGGTTGCAGCACTCACCTCGCTTGCTTTGTCTTTTGTTTTGTTTTGATTTGATTTTAGATTTGCGTACACAAAAGCTTGGTAAACTTAGCAATGTGGCAAATGACATGATGGCCGCTTCAAGTGCACTTACGCAGACCTCTACTCCGTAATTCGATTTGAAACGCAATACTGTTCGAAAACCAAATTCGATTCGAACGCAAATTTGTACTTTGTAACTTTACGTACGGATGTTTAATTTTTGAAATGTCCTAAAAATTAAACAAAAAAGAAAATGTTAATTAAATTGAATTTAAGTAATTTAAAGAAAACAGAAATAATTTTACTTTGCAAAAAAATGAATTCGTTTGCATTGTGGTTAGACAAAGATATGGAAGATGAAAGAGTTCAGCGCAGATTGATTAGAGATCAATCTAATGTTTTGGCACTCAGTGGCAAAAGGTAATGAAATAATATGCACGCATACACAGTGTTTTTGTAAATTTTTTTCGAAAACATATATATATGTATTTTAGTTTCGTACAGAATTTCCGGTTAAATAAGGAATCGTTTATTTAAGTGTTAAATAGCATAGAGCATTAGCTAAAAATATAACAGAGATGGACAGCAATTTCAGCCATAGGAAAGCTATATGCGGCATTAAAATTTTTAGCACAAGCTGGCTACCAACCCCAAATTTGACATGACTGCAATGTAGGTATGGCACAACAGACTATGTCCACCTGCTTGTTAAAAGTGTTTTGTACAAAGCATATACATAAATTTTAAAATGTCTGTGAAAATCGAAAATGTAATGCAATAGAGTGATAGCTGGCACACACATTCAGGAGATAAGACCAATCAGAAACGAACATTTGTACTTCAACAGGAAGTTAAATCATAGTATACTAGGTGTACAAATATGAAACCGGTAATTTAAATTTAATCTTCAAAGTAATTCCCCTCGCTAGCTACACATATTTTCCATCTTTCAAGCAATTTATGGATTCCGCGCCAAAAAAATTCTTTGTTTCTTGAGGCTATCCATTCATCGAGTACGGCGGGTGGGGCAGGGGCTCCCAGTTGTATGATTCTACCAAATTTTTATTGACCGCTGCTCGATGTGGCGATGCGTTGTCATCTTGGAATACAATTTTGTCATGGCGAAGTTGATATTCGGGCCTCTTCTGACGTATAGCACGGTTCAAAGCGATCAATTGTTGATGGTAACGTGCACCAGTAACTGTTTCACCTGGTTTTAGTAGCTCATACCAAATAACACCACGCTGATCCCAGAAAATACACAGCATTGTCTTTCGGCCGAAGCGATTTGGTCTTGGCGTTGATTTGGGTCGTTGGCCGGGGCTCAAATATGATTTTTTTCGTTTGGGATTGTTGAAATAAATCCACTTTTCATCGCCAGTGATGATTCGATGTAGAAAACCTTTTCTGTTTTGCCTGGCGAGCAGCAATTCACAAGTGGTTTTTCGGTTTTCTTGCTGCCTGTCGGTCAGTTCATGTGGCACCCATCTACCGACCTTTAAAATCTTTCCCATGGCCTTCAAACGCACGGAAACGGTTTGTTGTGTCACATTAAGTTGTTCAGCGAGCTTTTGTTGCGTTTGACCATCATCTTCGTCCAATAATGTTTGCAATTCGGTGTCTTCAAACTTTTTCGGTGGTCGGCCGCGCTCCTCATTTATCACAACAAAATCACCACTTTTAAATTTATTGAACCACTCATTGCACTGTGTACGACCAAGAACATGCTCGCCGTAAGCTTCAGCAAGCATTCGATGCGATTCAGAAGCGTTTTTCTTCAAATTGAATCAGAAAATCAATGCTTCCCGCAAATGAGAGTTTTATGAAACTTGACAAATTGTGAACTGAATATTGTTGACAGATGACAGAATGAACAATCAAGACATTTGGTGCGGTTCGGAAGCTCATACATATACGGCTATCGACCGCTAGATGTCATTACCGGTTTCATATTTGTACACCAGTAAACGCTATGGTTATATGTTGCTCCTTTATTCCACACTAATTTTCGTTTCTAAGAAACTAATGCGAATGATTTAAGATTTGTGATCATAAAATGAACATCAAGTCGGTGAATGGTCTGTTTGCTGACGACGAAATTTAAAAAAGCAATATGAAAATGGTGATAAAGGAATATGGATCTTAGGAAAAATTAAATCAATGAGAAGTGCATAAAGCATCGAAAATTTTAAAAGTATGTTGTGCATTTGCATGCTTTATAACGTTGAACAACCTGCAGAGGTTCCAATGGAAAAAAAATATATACACCCAATTCTGTTTTTACACGGTCTTTTTTTACACGGTTTTGATTTAACACGGTCTGGAAAAAAAGATTTTTTTCCGTTTTTACACGATTTGATTCGATTTAGCACGATTATAAAAAGCCATTTGATTTAAATTTTAAAGAAAACTATTATTACTAGTGATAACCCCCGAAAATCGGGTGAGTGTTCTGTACACACAGTGCAGAGTGCAGTTTATTCGAACTCAAGTAATTTGGCTTTCGAATCGAAATATAGAGCAGGCTCCCAGTACTAAAATAAGAAAAAAATTTTTAAAAATCTGAGATGCAAAAGCAAATGTTGTCCGATTTGGCGTGGTATATATATAGCTGTGAAGGTGTCGAAGTGCTTCGCTTCCTGTTTTTAAAGCCTCTACAAGTATTTCATATAATCAGGCTTCTTTTTTGTTGGTAAAACTCTTTAGATTTTTTTATGCCGAGTGATTTTTTTGCTATTTGTTATTTCAGTGTAAATTTTTTGACATCTCACGCGTGATCTGTAACATATGTCACCACCAAGAATTAAATTTTATTGTTAAAATTCGTACTCTGTGGGAAATGTGTTTCGCAATTTACGTTTCCTTCAGCGACAAACAGAATTGCCGAACTTGGTCTGAAGAGCTGCCACAGTACCTTAAAAAATGCATTGTTTGGAGCTTACGGATGAGCCCCCTATGGCGTAGCCGCGAGCAACATTTAGATTAAATAATTTATTAAAAGTAAATCGAAGGAGTTGGTGTATCGCTCCAAATAAAGTTTTCATTTACTTTTGCAAAAATTTCTGTTATTTTTTGAATTTTGAAAAACCAAGCGCTTAAAAAATCACTCGTTATCATATCTGTGGCGTAAACATGAAAAGAAAGCCCAAACTAGTTCATCCGAAGCGTGTTAGGATGTAGCAGTTTAGCCTAGGAACATTTTAGTATGTCAGGATAAGTGGGTGGTCTTCGGCCGTTACTCAAGATTTAAATCATCCACTATGTCTGGCATCGCCTTCGCTGCGGTCTTCCGTTGCTACTGTACGGTTCACTACAGTATATCCAACGCTGGTGTGTCATCGAAGCCCGTGTTGAACATAGTTTAATGAACCGCCGCGAAACCGACATTGAACATATATGAGGATGTAAGCCCACTTACCCTAAAATACTAAAATTTCGAGAAAATTTGGAGTGAGGCCGTTAAAGTAAATAATAACTCTAGCTTATCCTAAAAATAGGTTTGGCCGGTAACATATGGTATATATACCGATAATTTCAAGTTTGATTTTCTTAAATTTCTTTTTTGTTTTAGTTGAATTCTTCAACATTCCAATTTTTCTTTGCCATGAAGTTTACTTAACTTCTGTTCCTGTCATCACATCCAAGAAATACCAAAAATTTCCTGTTCTATTATCTAGAAAAACGTTGAAAGAAAAAAAATTTCGACTTCACCTGAAATAAAAACAAAATTTTGTTTTTGTTTTGTTTCAGTTTTACTTCGCAATTCAATAAATTTTCTTTATGGACACGATTTCACAGCTATTGATTAAGGACTTACATTCTCTTTGTCGTTATTCAATGACCACTCAGCCAACATCGTCGTCGTGGTCGTTGTTTGTCACCGTTTGGCGTTAAAATGATGACCATTGAAGTGGACGGCGAAAAATTGTATTCATGTCTGTTGGTGTTGGCCATAAAAACCAATTTCGTTAAGGAACAACTTCGTTGGGGACATTTTTTTTTTTCTGTTATTGATAAAAAAATACATTCGTAACCCTAAAAATGCATTGACAGCATTGATAAAATGAAATAAAGAAAGCCATTATGGTCTTGGAGTGAGGCATTTTTGAGCGAGCCGAGTGTAAAAGTCATCATACACACTGCAAGGACTCAAGACAGAACAGTAAATGGGTATTACTTAAGGCTTTTAGTGCTAATACGAGCGATTCGCTCGAGCAAAAAATAATACACCTAAGGATTTTGGGCTGTTGTTCATGAGCAACAATAAATCACAATTGCAATACTTAATAAATGTTTACATGTAGGGAGTTTCGTTTGGGAGAAAAATACATCCGAGTTCCTTATAAAGAGGACACTCATGATAAATGTTAAATTTTAAAAAAAGAGCAAAAAATACTTTTCAAAATTTATGTTTTTATGTAAGGAAGCAGAAAAATATTTAAAAACTATGGAAATGACTCTTATGGTAAAAAAACTTCAATTCGTTCATTACTATTTGACCCAAATAAAGTAAGTGTTTACATTTTTTTCTCCAGGTTCCAAGTCCGAAACATTTCAATTAATTTTAGCAATCAAAGTTATTTAAAAAGTTACAAAAACTTTGCAAAAAAGCTTACAATTAGGCAACTATTTTCCCAATTATATCAAATTTACAAATTTTTTAAAAATTATTGACAGTATTAGAAGCTCTTATGGACTCTTCTATACCTTATGGTTTTTTTCAAGACTTTTGAATCTGACAATCATAGCTTATTTTTCTGTAAGCTAAATGATTATTTTGATTTTAATTCCAATGCAGTCAATTCGTTATCCCTGGAAATACTTTTTTTTCTTTTCAGATTTTAATTTTAGAGTTTCTCAGAACTCTATCTTGAGTCCCTTCTTGAGCACTATGTTTCTCAATAATATGTTTTATGTATGAATGTAGGCTTATGCACACGATATTCAAATCTACTTTTATCGGCAAATCAGACTTCACTAACCTAGTAGAAAACGAGTAAGTTGTCAGGACAAAATGTACATTTTTTTATGATACCTTCATAATTATATTCAAAATTATTTCAAAATTACCCTTTTCAAACATATACTTACTTAAATCCCCTGTCAGAAGAGGATTAATAGCAACAATCTAAAATAAAAAAAACAATAACTTCGATTTTTGAATTTGGATAATTCTTTATAGCAAGACTCTTAAGAGTTGATATGGTTAGAATATTTTTCGGGGGAACCTAGGATTCAGTTGATGGGTTTTTTAGTTAGTTGTTTTGAAATGTCTTAATAGAAGAGACCTTTGTGATAAATAAAAATAAATATATAAATCTCAAAAATGAAAATGGCAGATAACAATAAAAAATTTAAAACTCAAAGTGATTCATAGTAGGACCTATTTTTAAACGCCGAAAGAATTAACTATTTTGGCCAATGTTTGTATGATATGCAGACAAAGTACTATGAACATTTAATTTCTTCGGATGAGGACAATATGGAAACAGAGGTAACAGAAGAAACAGAGCTGATATGATTAAAAAAGAGAAGATGTTGTATCGACCTTAAGATGATGGCTGCACTTAGATGCAAAAAAATTGACGCATATCCCTTAGAAATAAGACACGGGGGCGACTCAGAAAATAAGTTAGAATTTATCGATAAAACTGGGGAAGCAGGAGCGCCTTATTCTGAGGCGGAAAGAAAACATTTTTTCTGTGGGTAAGAACGGAACAATGTGGAGCAAAACTTCGCCCGCATTGCTACGAATGAGACGTGAAATCCGCTTTGGTGGTCCAAAACCGACTACAAAAACCAAAGCAATATTTACACATCTTTCTGTCTAGTGTCGACGTTGGTAGGCTTGCTCTTCCACTAGCAATATAACCAAACGTTTTTGGCCCCGTTTCCATAAACGGAACACAAAATATTTATTATCCCTAACTCGGAGTTATGACACTGCCACTGCCTTATTGGGCATTACTATCCAACGACTGGTGTAGAAATTGTCATGAACCCGATGAAGAGGAAGCCATGGAACATATTTTGTGCTCTTGGCCAACTTTTGCAAGTAATAGACTAAAATTCTTCAGGCAGCCATTCTTTATATCCCTGAATAAGCTAAATAAAGTCCACCTGAGTGAAATTAAAATATTCGATGTTTTTTCCTATATTAATTATATATGCATGTGTTAGGGTTGGATAAATAAAAAAAGGTAACGAAATATCGATGGCCAATATTTCCAATCGATTTTCGATATTTTTGCTAAAAAAATTAAAATGCAAAAAATGGCGTCCCAACCACTACTAAGCACATTTAGCATTGAAATTCTGTAAATATAATCGTTATTTTCAATTTGCTTTACAGTTGTTGCTGCAAAGATAAAATGCAGACATTTGAAAAATGTAATTTCTGTCTCACACAGTCTACTACGCCCGTACTTGAGGATGTTGATGTAGCCTTGTACTTTTTCCATCCGCCATGTGAAAAAAAGTTTTAGAGTACTAGAACCCGAAGTGCGAAGAGATCTCAAACACCGTCTGGTATCTCAAATATTCTGGATCTTAAGCTAAGAGACTTTTAATCAATTTGATCGTAGTTGTTTTCAATAATATTTCCCAAAATGTCAATTTCTTTGCTTTCTCCTCTTTCTACAATACCTTATACACTACTCTAAAATATTTTCCACTCATTTTCCACTCCCTCATTTGCCGAAATTGCCCAATCAAACTCCAAAATTTGTTAAATTGCTTCCTTAGATATAGCTTTTCCTGTGACAAAACTTTTTGTTACCACTATGGCCCAAGGTTGTCCACAGGCAACTTAAGTTTGATAATTACCTCGTTTGATTTGGACCACACAAGTGTATTTTCAATTGGATACGGAGCTACCTTTGAACAAAAATATCGATAGTCGAAAAATAAAATCGAATTTCGATATATCAAAATAAATAATAACGCCGATATCTATCAAAAAAAATATCGCGAATATCGATAATCGATATATTTTGCACAAGCCTAATATGTTTATACATACAATTTTATCTAAAATAAAGTAAATATACGGGATTGTAAATAAATAAATAAAAGTTTTAATGAGCTGCCGTGTTAGAAAATCAAATACACCTTAGCCACATGCAAACACAATTTTTTGTATACGAACCTTAAACACTGGCAAGCCGAGACCCAGGCTGAAAGATTCATTACAATGTAACAGAAGACATTATATTTTGTCATACTTATTTTCTTTTATCCCCAAACGATTTCTCTTCTTTAACTAAAGTATTCGTAATAAATTTAAATATTAATCTGCTCCAATATTTGAGTTAGCTTTTTCACTAAACGTTTTATATGCTGCGTAAAGTTTTTAAACAATATTACCTACATTTGTTAAATACAGAATAACGCTGTAAGAATCTTTCTCTTCAGAATATATATCCGGACATAATTCATCGCAATACTTAATCATTTCAGACGCCGTATTTATGTTTTGTTTGTGGACATTCTCTGTTGACAACATCCCATATGCAGAATGTAATAAAGTAAAATGATAAAATACCTTGTCATCAACAACTTTCTGTAATGCGACTACGCCAGTATAACGGATAGAGAGCCGAAATTCTCTTGACTTCCGTCTATATATTTATTCTAAGCTTCTATCCTTTCTTGCAAATTCTTTTGGATTGTAAAGACTGTCGGAAATTAATTTATCTGATATAATTTTTATTTGGTAAGACTTAAGTTTACACTGTTCCAGGAGTTACAGTTCTTGTTACAGCACATCTTTGTGGCAACAGGCTTCGATATTTTTTTGGGTATCTAATGCGATATTAATATTTTTTTAAGAGATATTCAATTCCTAAGCTACAATATTTGCCGCCTATTCCCATTGCTGCAACTCCTGCGATAAAATTTTCTGATTCACTCGCTCTTCTAAATCGATATTCAAGTTTTCTTCGCTAATGCATAACTAAGATGTCAGTGAAGTTGGCACAGCATTCTTTAATTTTTTAAAATATATAGCTTGTGCTGCAATGTGCCCGACTTGTGCTATGATGTGCCGTATTTAAAATAAAGAAAAACCGTTCGTTGGATTCGATTTTTATAAGCAAAATAATTGTTTAGTGTGAAGTTGGCCCACCATTTTTGATATTTATAAAAAAGTAACCTTGTGCTGTAATGTGCTCAGGATGTGCTGCCATGTGCCGCAAAGGATATACAAATATTCTTGGAATTTTGAACTTTATGAGCAAAAACATTTTTTGAGTGTGAAGTTAGCTCACCATTTTTCAATTTTTCAAAGAATTGATGTTGTGCTGTTATGTGCTCGACTTGTATTCTGATGTGCCGTATCGCAAAAAAATAATTCCAAGTATTTAATGAAAAAATGCATTCAAAAAAAAAAAATGTGTGAAGTTGTCCCAGCATATTTCGATTTTCAAAAAAAAAAGTACTGTGCTGTATTGAGCTCGACTTGTGCTATGATGTGCCGTATTGTAAAATAAAATGTTCATAAAAATACAAAACAAAAATGTGTGTGAAGTTGGCACAACCTCAATTGCTTGAAATATAGAAAAATGCTGGGCTAACTTCACGCGCATAAAAATATTTTTGGTTAAAAAGTCGAAATTTCAGGAATAATTTTCTATCCTTTACGCCACATGGCAGCACATCCTTGGCACCTTACAGCACACACTTACTTTTTTATAAATACGAAAAATGCTTGGCCAACTTCACATATTAACTTAACGAGATTTAAAATTTATTATTTGTTTTATATTATTACCTCTGTTTACACGCGACACTTATTTTTGCGCACTTCAAATTCACATGAAAATCCAAAATTTTTCAGAGTATTTTTGAATTTTATGAACGTGTAAACTTTCATAATTTGCCTATGCATTACACGTTTCCTTAACATATCGTGTATGTTTTCTCCATCTAAGTGTAGTGTAAGGAATCAATGATTACAAATGCTAATGCATGGCCCCAAAAACTGCTGAGCATCTATTAAATACTTAAATGTGTGTTGCAACCAGTGTATAAAATAAATCATATTCTATTTTGACATAAGTTATATGAACATTTGGGTTGTCTTCTTTGCAAACCATAGACACGAATTAATCCTTTAGAGACTTGTACAAAACAAATTTCTTCCAATTCATTAAACCAATGTCATGGATACATGTGTTATATTAAAATTCATATAAATTCATCAAATCCTTAAGTGAGTCATTGGTACATTACACACATACATTGAAAGAACGAAAAATTTGAATACATGTATGTATGTGTTTTAAACAAAAAATGCTGTTGTCACACCACAGATGTGCCAAAATCTTAAGAAATGATATACATAAGTCATTCGAGAAAAGGGAAAATATAAAAGCAAACTGATAAATTGTTTGTAAACATAGTTTATTACTCAAAGTTTGTGTACATATGTAAGTGCAGAGCTGCCTTAAGATAACGCTAGGGCCCGTGCAAGCAGTAGGTGCGAGGCACCTCTTGCAAGCAGTAGGCCCAAAATTAAAACACCACACAGTAAAAACCGCTGCTTTTTTTTCACCTTCTATCGTTAAGATTCTTCAATGCACTGAAAGCAAAAATCAATCTATAACTAGTAAAGGTGTTACCTTCGGCCAGGCCGAAAGTCACATACCCTATACTACATTAAAAGTACATACTTTTCTAATAAATGTTAAAAAAATGTTGAAGAGGTTGAATAAGTCGAAGATAATGTAAAAAGGTTCAAAAACGTTGAAAAGTGTTGGAAAAAACTGAAAATGTCAAAAGAATATGGGAAATGTTGAAAAAAATAGAATAGAAATGAAAAACACGAAATATGTCCCACCCACCTCTCCAATTCCGCCCACTTTTGTTTCAATAACTGATATTCGTGATTGACATGCACAAACCAAATTTTAGCACAATAGCTTGTATAGTTTGCGATATGTGCCGTAATTAGTCTTAAAATTTACGGCGGTGACACACCCACTGGTACAATCGATTCAGATTTTGGTCCACAAATAGCCTTCCAAAAATAAACCTCTTACACCAAATTTCAGTATGATTGCTCATTTACTTCGATAGTTATGCCACTTAAGGTATTTTAATTGTGTAGGAGGTGCCACGCCCACTGTTGCTATTTCAAAAGCTTTTTGATTCATGTGTACCTAATACCCAGTAAACCATTTACATCAAATTTCAGATCAATTGCTCCAATAGTTCACTTAAAATAACACTTACAACTTTATGTTAATGAGGGAGGTGCCACGCCCACTGATGCAATCTTGTCAAGTTTCATTGAATTTCAAAGCTTATAGTAACCGACACCTTTACACAAAATTTTATGAAGAATACTCTCATAGCACACTATCTATAGTATTAAACATATTTCGCTTGTATGGGAGGTGCCACACCCACCGGCGCAGTTGTGCAAAAACTTTGCAAGAAGACACCTTTTAGCAAGTGTATACGCCATATTGAATTTCATAACGATTGCGTTGTTAGTTCTCTTTTTATAACGTTTATAACTATTGTTGGCTATGCCACGCCCTTAAAATAAATTTTTCAGTACATTGACGTGGCTTGTATTACTGACTACTTTCAGTGGTATCGTCCCTAAAATTTTAATGAAAATCGTATGTGCCAATTTGGAGCTATACGAAATCCAAATTTTCAATTTCTAAAAAGTGCCACGCCCACTTTTACAATTCTGCCCACTTTATGCGCAATTCAAGATTTATAAAATCTGTATTCGTGTAGCGAATTTCATCACAATATCTTGCACGGTATTCGAGCTATAGCGTTACAAAAATTACAATTTAGGGCTGTGCCACGCCCCTTCAAGAGCCCTTGCAAACTTAAAACCTAGCCTGATCTTAATTTTGTTATCATCTTCGCCAAATCGCCAAGTTTCATCAAAATTGCAGCAACTTTTTTTCAAAATGGACTTGGGTATATTTACATAGAGTATAGGCGGAAGGCGTGGCCGTTAACCGATTTCGCCCATTTTTATATGCTAGCAGCTTGCGAAAAGGTTTGACCTGTGTGCTAAATTTCATTCAATTAGCTTGCTTAGTTTTCACGTAAACCTGATTTCAACAGACAGACAGACATACAGACAGACAGACAGACAGACGGACATAGCTATATCGACTCAGGTGGTGACGCTGATCAAGAATATATATACTTTTCCATACTTGCCACGCCCCCTTCTATGCGTTACAAACGGAATGACAAAGTGAATATACCCTTTGTGTAGGGTATAAAAACAGTTCAAAAACGTTTTATCTTAATTTTTCGAAAAATTCGATACCCTCCTTCAGCGCGAGGGCATGTGCAGCCGCATGAGTTCGGCGCCCCTAAAGTCGGCTCTGTGCACCCGCATGTTGGTACTTGTTATTCGTAAGCTTTTCGAGAGCAATAAGCTTAGTATAACAGTTATATCAAGTTTTTGTTTAGTTTTGAAAATATGATAAATATCATCGAAACCAATCATAATTTTGTCAAAGGTTATTTGCAGTACTAAATATATTTTGCGCTAGCAATAGCTTGAGCAGCACTCATGAATAGTAACACCCTTTATAGACAAAAATTCTCACAAACCTACTATATGTAACTTAGTTTTGCAAAAGATCGGCCCCTTTCTAGGCTGTTAGCCTAGTCCACGCACACAATGCATAACAAAGAAAAAACACATTACCTACAAGCGCATTATTAAGCGCAGATGACATATTGGAGTTTGCGTGTTTGAAACCGTGTAAAAAAATCGAACACGCATCTCCTCTGCCTTGTTCATAAGGATGGTAGACCAATCTCGGTTGGAATTTCTCAAAACTCGCAACATGAAATCGCTACTCTTGCCTGACGCTAGCACCAGTACTATCATTTTTGAGGTGACTGTTGATCGGTCAACCAGACACTCCGTCGCCTCTTCAATAGCCATTGCGTTGTGGTGATCGTGTAAAAGCAGTGGTGGTTTTCTTGGCAAAAATGGCACTTCTTTACGCAGCTGCATTGCTGCGTGGTATGTGAATGGGCCAGACAGTTTTTACACATTCCAATAATGTGAACCACTCTTAGTCGGTCGTTGGCTTCCATCCTGCGAAAGCTGGGGCAGTGGCATAGCCCATGATTTTCATGACACAAAGGGCATAAGCAATTAAGCCATTTGTTGTCCAGCCGTGACCACATGCCTAATGAGGCAGAAAATAAAAAGGTTTTAGGGATAAAAGATGAGCCGTTTAATGAATGAATACTTATGAGTGATGCAAACATGTAAATTTCTACCAATTGAGTTTTGAGCTCTGCTACACGAACTCGTCCATCGCTTCCAAGATAGATTTTGGTAATCCGTTTCAATCTCCATTGTATGGGACACAAATGTTCCTGTCAGACCACTACGAGTTCTCCAAATTCTGATCCATTTTTGGGACTTTCTATTTGGTACGCATCAGCAACTCTTATAAATATTCCTCCTTCCTTCGACGACAGAATTCTTGAAAACTTTTTACCACTGGCTTAAAATGCTAATGGAAGTAGATATATTTTCCCGTTCTGCGAAGGATAATAATTGGGCTTCTATCAGGAAATGACCTGGCGTGAGGACCGCGAGATCAGAAGTGTCTTCAAATGCTGCATGGCCTCGAGTTCATTTAATGCTTCCCGTAAGCCAGACGTGTGTGTCTCTGAGGCTGCAATAAAATGCCATGAGTAGTTGTGGCAGCCATATTTCGTTACTGCGTCGTCTTTTACTGCTTGAATAAAGCGCTTTAAGTCCTTTTTGAGTATTCAGAGGCTCCAACGAAGTTGGTGCTGTTGTCCGAGTAGATGTTGCTTGGGCAACCTATACGGCCTACGAATTTTAACAGAGCCGCTAAAAAGATTTATGATGAGAGATCTTTTACAGGTTCAAGGTGAATCGCTTTTGTTGAGAAACAGACGAAGCGTATCCTTTAGTGTTTTTGCAGTATCGAAACATGTAGTTTTTATTTGAAAAGGTCCAGAAATATCAACTCCAATATTCGTAACGGGATACAAGCTCAGGAGGTGAAGCGGCCATAATTTGGCCGTGATACTGCTTTTTGTTCATAATTGTACACAAATTTTACAATTGTGAATACAAGTTTTAATTAGATTTTTGAACTTGAGTATCCAGTATTCACAATGAACTCTTCGCAGAGCACGCTTATTTTCACCGTCAAAGACTATGATGAGCAAAACGACTGCAAAAAGCGAGAATTATAGGACGCCTTTCGTTGTAGTCAAGAGCTGGGGAAGATGCTAAGCACCCATTTGCTTTTAGAATATCGTCTTTATCTAGAAAGGGGATGACGTTTATCAGCAACTGGCTTTTTGTTTCAATTGAACTTTTATTGAATAGATTTGAATAATATTTTGGGAAATGCATTTGTTGAGAACTTTTAATGTTTTGAAGAAAAAAAGTAATTAGAGTTTTTAAGTTGTTGAGTTAGATGAAAAAATCGAAAAATATATGCAATGATTCGCAACGCTTTAGGTCAACGAAGAAAAACTTCCCAGTACGTTTTCATCCAGCATAGCGAAAACAGATTTGATTGGTTTGATTTTCAACGTAGTGTCCAGTTGTGCTGATACTGCACTTTGTGGCCACTGAGATTTTTGAAGTTTTAACCACAAAGGTCCGTTCCACGAAATCTCACTATTTTTTACGTCCGAAGTATGCAGCCACCGGGTTGCTATGTCGGTATGTCGGCAGGGTTGTCGTGTTTCAAAGGCAACTTTATCGAGAATAGTAGTGACTGTTCGTGACTAAAGTTTTCCATGTGCATGGTGGCTTTTGCAACCCGGAAAGCACAATTATTCGATCTTTCCACTTGAAAATTTCATACTTCAATTTTCGAGATTAAGTTGTGGAACCACAGAGTTGACTAATTTTCCCGCCAAAACTGCTCCACATAGCTAAAGTCCTGCCAAGGATATTGTTTTGAATGGGGCTTGTTTTTGTCTTTGAGACAAGTAAATTAGAAAATTTTTCGTCTTGTATTTCGACTTGCACATAAATTGCTGCAGCGTATGGATTTTGCGAGGCATCTGAAGAGACATGAAATTTGATTTTGCTTCTGGGAAACGTATTCGTCGAGGTTACGTAATCAGGTTAATTTTGTCATAGCTTGTCACAAAAGCGCACCATTTGTGGAGTGACTGAATTTTTATGTGATCATTCCAGTCAGTTTTTCGCAACTAAAGCTGTTTCATAATTATTTTTGGTATCACTATAAATTTACGATTCTTGACAAAACTTCTCTTTTCGTGTTACTTTGTTTGAGTTCAAGGGATTGAACATTAAAATAGAAATAATCAAATTTTGCATACCAGGAAATCTTTAGAGTCTTAGCCAAAATTCTGGTCTCTAAAGAGAGAAATTTGGAGTGTAATATATGATCTTGTGGAAGGTCTGTGAGAAGTTCTTTTGAATATGACTTTCATTTCCGCAATTCAAAAGCCGCTGAGAGTAAAATGTTTTTGATTTGATCACGAAGATTTTTAGCTAATGTAATGTTGTGAGCGGCTGCCAATGCGCCATCGTCATGATTAAAATCGCGCAAAAGATGCTCTTCATCATCAGCCAGCCACAAAAGCGTGCGAATCGCGAGATATGTTGCACAGTTCACGCCAAATGCAACGGTTTTTAGCTCGTAATTGCCAAGTTCATCTTCTAGACTCGGCAGAAAAATTATCCTTTGAAATGCTGTTAGAGCTGGGCTCACCGAAATTTGTCGGTATATTTTTGGCACATTGAAGGCAAATTTAAAAAATCTCCACTTGAGTATAAGGGACACCAAATCAGTCTGGAGAATTAGTCCAATGAATAAAACGACACTGAAACTTTTGGAATATGTTGAAAGAGAAGCATTAAAGACAATCCTCATTTTGGTGCTCGTGCTCTCTGGTTGAAAAACTGCATGATGCGAAAGATAGTATGAAAATTTTGAGGCTCAATTTTGACCATGTAACATTGCCATTTTGAGCTTAAATATCAAGCTTTTTGAGAAGAAGTTTTTCAGTGTGAAGAAACTGACTTCGTGCAATGAATTTTGATTGCCCGAGAGACTGAGAACTTTGATATTGTAATTTGAAGGGTAAATCGACAACATATCTACCTTTTAGTAGTTTTAGTATAAATTTCTTCGCAAAAATTGCCCGATTTGGAGGCTGTGGGTTTTTGTGGCAGCTTCTCAGTTCTGTTTCAACTAAAATACAACTAGACATACATTGTACAGTCCCGTGCGCAGTAAACATCTAAGGGGGGGCTTTTAACTCGGATATTTCATGTCAGGCTACGAAGTTCGAAAAGAAAGTATTTTTGATTACAAATCATACAAAAAAATACAAAATATATTATATAAACATATATGCTCATGTATGTTTAGTATATGTATATATGAGTCAGTCTACCTCGTTTTTACATTCAAAATTTAGATTTCACAAAATCAATTTTTTTTTCAATACTTTGTCTAAAAATGTACGACATGTGTTTTTGGAAAAAGTTTTTCCGGACTTATATTCGAAAATACGATTTTTTAAAAATCACAAAATTTAAAAATATATGAATTTTCGGACGCTTGGATTTCAAAATGTACACGTCACGTTGAAAAACCGTCAAGGCATAAAAGTTAGCATTTTTGGTCTATTTTCTAATTATTGTATAGAAAATTTTCTTCTAGCGGTATGTTTAATTTTATTGATTTTTTTCCAGAGAGAAAATAAAATCTTAGCAATCATTTTGCAATTTAGCATAGGGTGGTCAGAATTGTGGTTCTCTAGATATGAGATTTTCTATGTTGCCACGCCAAGTTCCAATAACCAACAGAATATAGAAAAGAATGCAACGCAGTTACTCAAATTACGTATTTTCGAAAATAAGTCCGGAAAAACTTTTTCCAAAAACACGTGTCGAACATTTTTAGACAAAGTATTGAAAAAAAAAACTGATTTTGAGAAATCTAAATTTTGAATGTAAAAACGAGGTAGAATGACCCATATGTGTTATCATTTTAAAGTCCATGACACAAAAAATATAAAAATTATTTGTCACTAGTTCTTAGGCCCAAAAGATTTTTTTTAAAATATTTTCTGGTACCAAAACATATATTTATTTATTTTATTTCAAATAGAATTGTGCAGTAAGACTTAGTCTTTTATAGTACATCATTGAATGAAAAATACAAGTGAAAACATTTGCTTAAGTAATAAGTTGTATATAAAATTAAGATTACAAAAATATAAATGTATATAAACTTTAAAATACATGATACAATGGAGAAAGGCTTGTAAAAAATAAAAATAAATTTAATTTTAAAATTTACTGAGTTCAAAAAAGAGAAGACGGAAGAAGATGAATTGTAAAAAGTAAACGGAAAATATGAAACAAGGAAAAAGATCTGCAAATTTTGAAGAAAATAATAATGTGATAGAAAAAAAATAAAATTAACTAAAATATTACAAGTTCAAATCAAGAATCTTTAAAATAATCATGAATGGCGCGTTTGAAGCTGCTTCCTAAAGTTATTTGTCTTAAAGTGTTGGGTAACGCATTCCAAAGTCTAATAGTGCTAATGAAAAAGTATCTAGTGCTGTTAAGGTGAATGTACCTAGGGATAAAAAAATGTAAACACCTATTTGAGCGTGAAAAACCTAGTTTCTCATATAGATATTCAGGTTTCCGAGAGAAAATGAGTCTGTGCAGAAAAATAAGGTTTCGAATATTTAAATAATTTATCAAACCACAGCCAAGAATGCCCCTACTTATTAACGAGATATGATCATACCGATGTACACCATAAACATATCTAGCAGCGTTATTAAATGCTACTAAAACTTTATGTTTTGACTGAGAGTCGAGTTCAGGATATATTTAAAACATCAAAGAAATTAATATGCGGCATAATAAGCTGCACGACAAGTCTGCGTCTAGTTTTCGTAGGTGTAAAGTCTGAAGAAGAGCGTAAATATCGTAATATTCCATATATTTTTCCAACTGTCTTATTAATATGGTCAGTACAAGTGAGTTTAGAGTTTAGTACAAATCCAAGGCTCTTAACTTTGTTCACAAAATCCAGCTGATCGCTTTCAATGAACAAGGGCAGTATCTTCTCAAGATAAGGTTCATTCCTCATAATTGGAAGCACTTTAGATTTTGAGGGATTAATAAGCAGTAAGTTACTTACAGCCCATCTGTTCAGTAGGGATAGGTCAGAGTTCAGTCTATAGCTTAAGTCTTCAATTAGTCCAATCGGTCTAGAGAGATAGATTTGTATATCGTCACAGTAAGCATGAATTGAAGCATATTTGCACACATTAAAAACATCATTAATAAAAATTGAGAATAAAAGAGGACCTAAAATGGACCCCTGAGGAACACCAGTGTTAATATTTTTAATGCAAGAAAAATTACTACCTATCACAACACGTTGTTTTCTCCCTTCCAAGTAATTTGACAACAATTTAACTGCATTGGAACTGAAGTTAAAGTATTTTTTTAGCTTATCGCAAAGTAGAGCATGGTTTACCGAATCAAAGGCTTTCGAAAAATCAATCAGACAGAAGAGAGTTAAAAAGTTTTGATCATAAAATACCCTTATGTCATCAATAATTTTCATTACAGCCGTTGAACAACTGTGACTAGTACGAAAACCTGACTGTAAAGGGTGCAATAAACTATTTAAATTTAGATATTCAGTAATTTGATTGGACATAATCCTCTCAAAAACTTTCCCTAGGGCCGGCAAGATGCTAATAGGTCTATAATAATTTGGTTCTAAAGCAGATGCTTTTTTAGCGATGGGAATCACGGTAGCTACTTTCCATAGATCAGGGAAACGGGAGCAAGTAATACAATGATTTATAATGTGAGTTAGCGGTGCTGTAATGTAAGATATAATTAATTTAACAAATTTAATTGGCAATCCATCAATTCCAACAGCATTGGAGCTCATATTCACTATGCATTTAATCACATCATTTTCATTTACAGTGGAAAATTCAAACGAGGTAAACGGAAAATTAGTGTGTAGTTCAGAAGCTAAATCATTGGATACAGCTGAAGAACAACTAGGAATGCCACTTGTCAGAAAAAAATTATTTAGCTGATCAGGGTCTAAGCCGCATTCAGAAGACTCTTTACTAAAAACTCCATATTTCTTAATATTTTGCCATAGTTGCTTGAAATTCAAGCATACATATATAAATTTTTTATTATTAATTTCCTTTATGTGCCTTGTATTCAAAGATCTTTTAAGTCCCACTAAAGAATTTTTGACTAGTTTGCAGGTAAACAAAAAAAAATTTTTTTTTCAATTTTCTAATAAATACAAGAAAATATCACAAAAAAAAAAAGTTTTTTGGACAAATTACTGGTTTTATCTTGTCCTCTGACTGGTATTCTGAAAGTTAACTTACATTTCGTTTGATTTTACCAGCATCAAAGGACAATAAACATTTTTAAGAACACTTCAGATTAAATTTGCGACCTCTAATTCTTAATAAATTTGCTAAGACTTTGCAGAAGTTTACTTTACGGGTTATGGAACCATTTCATACTAGGAGACCTTAGCATTTCAAACAATCGATTTTTTCTTATCGTCTTAATACACATACATTCATAAGTTCTGACTCGGTAATTAGTTATCATTATGCAAGAGGCTAGTTCTGCGAGTTACTGTACAAAACTTGTCCAAAAATCATTGTACATTAATTTCGACATCGCGATATACATATATTAATTGAGCCGAGTCCGTTTAGCTGATCTACAGAAACTGTTGGTCTAAGGACGTCGCATGGAAAAGTTGTCACAGCATTTGTCCACGAACAGACAAAAGCTTATAAGACTTTAGCAACAAGGGCACAACAGGTTTCAGTAGGTCTTTATTTTGGAAAATTTTTGAAGCAATATATCCTTAGCAGCACTTTGAATTTCTTATGCTTCTTCCAAGATAATGTTTTCTTACTGAAAAACAAGTTATTCAAATGACAATTTTCGCTTTGATCTGTTTTGTGAAATATCGGAAGTTGCGAATGAACTTCCAAAAATTACTACGAGTATAAGCTGAGAAACTTTTAAATGATCTCAACAAAATGGGTACCCCTTGAAAAGTATATACATACATAAGCAAACTTTCAAGTGCATAATTTATTATACCTTTTATACATATTTGATATTTTCATAAAATTTTTAATTTTTCTTTTAATAAAAAGTGAATTTTTGTTTTTTTTTGTAAGAGTTGCAAGTCTTTTTGGTTTTCATGTAAGTGAGAACATGCTGTCAACAAAAGTCTATGTAAAAAAATTTCCAATGGAGGGGGTTAGAACCCCCAAAACCCCCCCTGCGCACGGGCCTGCATTGTATATATAGCATATATGCTTAAAGTAACAATTAGAATTGAAGAAATGCTGTTTGATATAAAAGAAGAACATATTAAAACTGTTGGATAGTAAAATCAATTAAAATAAATATTTTGATTTCTCACAGAGCACGAATTTTGATAAAAAAAATTCATTGATTTGCAAGCGTTGTTCTTTTGTAAGTCTGTTTATGGTAAAATGGCAAACCTTATTGAGCATTTTTGGCGTTGACACATGTCACGAGTCATCTTGAGGTGTCGAAAAGTTGATACTGAAAAATCAAATAGCAAAAAATCACCCGTTTTAAATGAGAGAAGCCGCATTCAAACCTAAAACTGACAAAGTGAGAAACCTCTATAAGTCTAAATAATAACATCTCGTTTGAATTCTCGCTCAAAGTATTCTCGGTAAGATTATCAAACCGTCCTTTTACAACATTCCCCTGCATGGAATATATTTCTGAAACGGAAAAGTAAAGGTCTATTCAAGATCACTGCAACAAGGTGCTTTTTGGGTTAATCTGTAAATGTGACTAAAATTCTATGTAATGTGCCTCGGTCATTGGAAAAGTGGCAGACAAAGTGTAAGCGTTTATTAAGGGCTTATAATCAACCCATACCTATTCGCTCAGCCTTTCTGTTACAGCGGCACATAAACCAAATGCAATGTGAGTTAACAAATGAAAACATTTTTCTGCAAATTATTGTGAACATAAACGCACAGATTGAGCACGTAACTACGTTTTGTTCCGCCTCCTTCTCTTGTACTCCGTTATTCATTTGCGTACTACAAAACTTTGTTATCTGGCAACTACTCGAGAGATGCTGCTGTTGCCGCCAATTTTATCTACGAAAACTCCCTTTTACGCAATATGTTGCTTCTTTGCAGTAAATTTTGTTTCTAAAATTATGCAAATATATTTATTTTTTTCTTAAATGAAAAAAAGAAATAAAATTTATGTGAAATTCTTTTAGTGATTTTCCTCAAAATGTAAAACATTTGCTCACTCCATGAAGAAATTACCAAAGAACAAAAATAGTTTCAGACCAAACCCACAACCGCCACAAAAGAAATAACAACACTAAGCTGAGCAAACTGATTTCGCATTCAGTTTGTGTACCACAAAGTGGATATTGATATTTTGTCCTTAAATTTGATATTTATGTTTCTTGTTCCGGCGATTGGACCAGAACTTAAGGCATTCGCAAATTTGTTGCGCAAAAAACAACTGAGTGTGGTGCACGCCTAAAAAACCACTTCGCAAAATTGTGCAAATTTAACGCGACATTGTTGTCGCTGCGGTTGACGTTGTGCCTGCTATTGTTGTTGTTGTTGCTGTTGTTGTTGCAGAAAAATGGGGCCACTTGATATGCATGTCATGTGTCAAGTGCGTTTGGCTCTGACAGACCAAACGTAACCCTCCTAACATATTTTATGTTTCGGCTACAAATTTAGTTACGCTGGAGTTTTGAGCCGCTGCATTTGTCAATTTGCCATTTCTTTCAAATGTCAAAATTTATTTATTTAATACAGTGTGAAATTTATTACTCGAAAATTGAATTTGAACAAAAAGGTTTAAGCAAAATATTGGGAATAAAAAAATTTGAAATAAAAATAATGTAGACACAGCGACGGTGAACTATCTCTAGCTGCTATCAGATATTTCATAAATTTTGCAGGTGAGACCTTTAACTGTGTTTTCAGTTAGATTCGCTATCACTTGAGGAGTCTCCTTTTAATGATGGAGAACGATGACTAAAATTCCTTTACATGTCCATTTCAAATATCACTTTTTTAATTCATACCTTTCCCATGTACGAAATATTTATTTCCAAATATTTTTGCAAAGAGTTTTCCAATACGGGCGGTAAGTTTTCAAATCGACAGTAGGACCACATTTGAATTTTAAACTTCTTCTCGAGGACTCGTTTAAAATCTTTAGTCTATGGCAATAAGCCAGCGACATTTGAATGATGCCTGTTTTATTGAATAAACTGGATGAAAATTAGACTCGTCGTATTCACCTCGGTGAGCATTTCAATGATGGGCTTTCTAGAAGAAAACTGCATCGATTGCACTTCAAAATTAAATAAACTTTATAGCTCTACTTCATTTGGATTTAGATTTAAGAAAACAAAAAACCCTTCACTCCTATTGGAAGCCCTTTATTAAGAATCATATATTAAAATTTCATAAAAAAGACTTAATTAAAAGTACATACTGATGTTAACGCTTAAATATCGAAGCAGATAAAAACGTATTTAATGAGATTATAAATAGAACCTTAGTTTAGAGAAAACATATTTTCCTATTGGAGTCGTGGCACCGTACACTTTGAAACAAATATCTTTTTCCAGAGTTCAACCTATTTCAGTACCAAATTATATCAAAATCGGTTCATTAACTTAGCAGTGAAAACGACTTTTTCCTGTTATGGGCGTGGAACTGCCCACTCAACACAAATATCTTTACCCAGGAATTAATCTATCTTCATAGAAATTTCATCAAAATCGGTGTGGCGGATTAACCGTGTCAACGTTTTTTCCTACTAAGAATGGTTCCACGCCTACTTAAAGAACACAGAGCTTGTTATACCCTTCTTTAGAGTTCAATATAAATATGTTCCAAATTTCATCGAAATCGTTTCATTAAAAAAAATTACATTCTGCACTGCTTCTCCTCACAACCTCTCCACCTTTCCTTAGGATTCAGTCTATCTTCATACCAAGTTTCATCAATTGGTTTATAAGTTTAGCTGTGAAAACATATTTTCTTACTGGAGGCGTTGCACGGTGCACTTTAGAACAAATACCTTTCCTCAGGGTTTAAACTATTTCTGTAACAAATTTCATCAAAATCGGCTGAAAAACTTAGCAGTGAAAATGAGTTTTCCTGTTAGAGGTGCTGCCCACTAAAAAATATTAGAGTTTTTAGAAATCTTTTTTAGGGTTTAATCTATATACTAACAAAATTTCATCAAAATCGTTCCGTTAGTTTAGCAGTAACGACATATTTTCCTGTAAGAGGCGTGGCACCTCCCATTAAAAAAATTTTTTGTTACTTAAGAATCAATCTATCTCCATACCAAATTTCATCGAAATCGATAAAGCTGATCAGCCATGACAGCGTTTTCTCACATTCAAGGCAGTGCCATACGGTCCCGGACTTCACATCAAGTGTCCCAAGCCAAAAATCGAACGTAACCAATTGACCACTAACTTGGGCAAAGTGTTGTCCTCTTGGATGGACTGTAAAAATTTAAGTCCATGTGCTTCCGATCCATTTTTCAATGACTTTCGAATGGTCGCAATTAAATTTAATCTTGATCTTTTTGAAGATTGATGGAAGCATCAATAAAAAAGTTTATTATTAATTTTTAAAAAATGAAGGTCAAATTTCAAAATTTTCGCAAATAATTACGCCATTAAAAAATCCATCGCAAGCACTTGGACAGGGCAAAACAAAGTATATGCTGTCCACAAACAGGGAGACGCTGCAGATAGGATCCCTACGTTACTGCGGACAGCTATACTTTCGAAGTTGTCAAGGAATTCACCTATCTTGGCATCGCCGTGAAGACTCAAAACGATGTCAGCCTGACCCTCTACAAGGCGCTAATCTTACCCGTGCTACTCAAGGGCGCAGCATGGGTTGTGTCGTAGACTGTTGACGCGTTTGGGGTGTTTGAGAGAAAAATTCTTCGCAAAATCTGTATTCGAATGAGCCACGAACTGTATGAGCTCTACGCTGACTTTGACATAGTCAAGCGCATCACATCGTCTGCGCTGGCTGGGACATGTTGCGCGTATGGACGAAGAAGCAACGACAAAGAGGAAGAGCATGCCTCCGATGGAAACACCAGACCGAGGAAAACTTACCCACGCTTGGTTTCACTGATTGGATAAGGCGCGCGCGAAGCAGAGGCGCCCGGGGAAAGCTCTTGAGGTCGGCGGTAACGGGTTGTTATGGCCACCCAAGTAAGTCAGAAATCAATTGATCAACCAAAAATTTTAAATTATCACGCCTTCTACTTCAGTCAGTTTTTGAAGGAACTGAAAAATATTTGGGATATAATTCCCGTCCAACAGGACAACACGTTGCTCAAGATTGCGGTCAATCGGAAATGTTAAATTGCTGTGTCGCAGTCAATGTTGTAGTATGCCTTTGTCAGCATTTATTTGCAGCCGTTTTCAGTCGTTCAGGTGTGCTGTAGCTCAGTCGAAGTCATTGGATAAGTCGCCGTAGTCAATAACGTTAAAAATTCAGTTGCTGGTTGTTAATTTTTAATTAAGTTTATTTAATCAAATTAACTTTAATTTACTTTTTATACTTATAGATTAATAAAAATCATTTGAATTCAAACTGAGTGTTTCTCTTCATTTTACATATAAATACAGTGCCGGACGTAGGATTCTCTTCAGGGGGGGGAGCTGAAATTTTTTTTAGTGAAAACGCACATTGATTGAATTTTTCAACGAAAAATATTTATATTTTTTGGTATATAGAGAGATAGAGATCTTTTTTATCTAATCAGTAGTCCAGTCGAGGGTTTCAAGACGGCGAGGTTTCTTCTGGCAAAATAATTCTACGATTTCATCTGAGCAGATATCGATTTCTTTATAAATATTTCCCAGAGCCAATCCAGCGGTCTTCTTTCATTGTAGATCTCAAATACGATTTCAATCGTTTTAACACAGATAAACTTCTTTCTGGTGTTGCCGAAGTCACTGGAATCCTGGAAAATATATGTAATAAAATTGTGATGCTTGGGAAGAATGATTCCATTTTTTTGCTTTTGATAATGGTCAATTCTTGCATTCAAAGCATCTTTAAAATCGGTCTTACAACAATACTGGTGCCACAATTGAATTTCGGATTTGAGCTCAATTTTACTGTAATTTAAATCACTTTCGTAAGTGAGAGCAGCCTCCACGATCTTTTCAACTGACACATTCGAGTGATTTGCCGGTATTAAGCCTTCTAAGGAATTTTGGTTTAGTTCTGAAATCATATGATGAAAGTAAGGGTAGTATACATATTGCGGCTGTAAAACATTTGAGAGAGAAAAAAAATTAAAATAAAACTAGCAAGTGCTATCTTTGGCCAGGCCGAAACTCACATACCCTACACTGCATTGAAAGTACCATTTAAAAAAATGTAAAATAAAATTGAAGAGGTTGAAGTCGAAAAAAAAGTAAAATGTTTGAAAGAAGTCGAAAAGTGTTGAAACAGTTGAAAAAGACTTAAAAGACTAAAAAATATGGAAACCGTTAATGTAAGTTAAACGAAATTGAGAACATCGAAAAATATGGAAAATGTTGAATAATGTTAAAAAGTTGAAAAATGCGAAAAAATATGGAAATTGTTGAAACATATTGAAAGCGGTTGAAAAAGTCAAAAAATATTAAAGAGGTTAAAAAATATTTGAACCATTCAAAATTGACGAAAAGGTCGAATGAATTAATAAGTAAAAAAATATGCACCGCCCACTTCTCCAACTTCGCATAGTTTCGGTTCAATAAATCGGTGTCCTTGCTTTGTTCTAAGTCTTGTAATGTTTCAGAGATAAACAGTAGCAATTCACTGAAAGTATCAACGCATTCATTCCTTTCTACCCATCTGGTCGCACACAATGTTATTAAACACTTTTTTTTTTTGTTTCTGGACTCCGATCGGAAATTTTATCTTTTAATTGTTGTACTCTTTTAGATGAGTTCGAGAAAAAGTTTGTCACTGATGAAACTGTGCCTAGCATGTTACGAATTTCAGAAACATCGCATGATTTGCCTACGCACAGATTCAGAGAGTGCCTGAAACAATGGGTGTATAATGCTAAGTGTTGGTCTTCAGATATCAAAGCCTGAACACCGTTGATTTTCCCAGCCATACAGTGAATCAAAAAAGTTTAGAAACAAAACAGTTTCTTTAAAAAATGCATTCAATGTTTACCCTTTTAAAACAAAACTAAAAATTTTTTTTACATATTTAATATTTTATATATATTCTTAACACAACAGCAAAAATTCAAACCAAAAGCAACTTTCTTATCACTACAAATGAAAAAAGAAACAAAAAACCCAACATTTCATAGCCAAAAAAGTTTAGAAACATTTGTGCTTTTAATTGAACTTTGCATTGTTTCGTTTGAAAAAGGTTTTAAAATAACGGGATCTAAAGCTTTTAACTATAAATGTCAGTAA
The DNA here is from genome assembly GCA_963680825.1 of Meiosimyza decipiens. NCBI lineage: Eukaryota > Metazoa > Arthropoda > Insecta > Diptera > Lauxaniidae > Meiosimyza > Meiosimyza decipiens. The sequence continues at coordinate 32,986,704 of OY804259.1, forward strand.
TATACGCATCAGTCACTCGCTTTTTTTTGTATTAAACGCATATTATTTGTCTTTTTGTCCGAAAAATGGGGAAAAATACCGAAATCTCACTGGACGTTCGCAAATTGATTTTAAGGCTGTATTTGGAAAAAAATAATGTTCGAGATATTGGCAAAATAATCGGAAGAAGCCATTCTAGTGTCCATAAAATTATAAATAAATATTTATACACGGGATCTTTACAACCAAAACTTCGATCTGGTCGGCCAAGTTCTTTAACAGCGCGCCATGAACGAGTAATTTTGTCGGAAATAAAAGCAACTCCAAACGTTTCTGCTCCGAAGATTGCTGCGACACTAGAACAATTTCATGATGTCCACGTGAATGCCCAAACAGTTAGAAATAGGCTCCATAAGGCTGGCTATCATGGTAGAGTTGCTCGTAAAAACCCTTCATAAATAAGCGAAATGCGGATAAACGCTTGGAGTTCGCAAAAAAACACATCAACCAATCGGAACAGTTCTGGAGAACAGTGGTATTCAGTGACGATTCGAAATACAACATTTTTGGTTCGGACGGACGTCGTATGGTGTGGAGAAAGGCGAATACGGAGTTCAATAAAGAAAATATTCAAGCAACAGTTAAACATGGAGGCGGTAGTGTGATGGTGTGGGGGTGTGTTTCAGCAGCTGGTGTGGGAAACTTGAAGTTCATTGAAGGAATAATGAATAAGGAACAATATTTAGCCATTTTAAGAGAAAATTTGCTGCAAAGTGTGAATAAAATGGGGATCGATGAAAGGGGTTTCTTTTTCCAACAAGATAATGACCCCAAGCATAAGTCGCGTTTGGTCATGGAATGGCTGCTTTTCAAAGTCCCACACCAGCTGCATACACCCCCACAATCTCCAGATCTCAACATAATTGAAAATGTGTGGGACCTTATTGAAAAAAGGATTAGGCGCCATCATATTACATCCAAAGAGTCGCTTAAACAAGCCATATTAGAAGAATGGAATGCAATTACCCCACAAGAGCTCGAAAAACTAGCTTTGGGAATGAAAAATAGACTGCAAGCGGTTTTTGATGCGAAAGGCTATCAAACGAAGTACTAAAATATTAAAAAAATTGTTTTTCTTTAATTTTTTTTGTATAAATTTTGTTTTGTTTCTAAACTTTTTTGGCCATAAAATGTTGGGTTTTTTGTTTTTTTTTTATTTGTAGTGATAAGAAAGTAGTTTTCGAATTGAATTTTTGCTGTTGCGTTAAGAATATATATAAAATAATAAATATGTAAAAAAAATTTTTAGTTTTGTTTTAAAAGGGTAAAAATTGAATGCATGTATTAAAGAAACTGTTTTGTTTCTAAACTTTTTTGATTCACTGTATATATCGGCGTTGAAATGTCAAAAATGCTTAAATTAAAATTTAAGTAAAATAAATGTATTTAGCTAAATTAATTTTAAAATTTAAAATAAATAAATTTTGTAATAAAGATATACGAAAGTTGTGAGAAAATATTTATTGTTATTAATTTTTCATTTTAATTTTAGACTACATACGTCGTAGCAAAGAGTTCTCTTTTGATCTCAGAATAGACTTTTTGGTGGCAATGTTGCAGTAACATGAACTTAGGAAACAATGTAGCCACAATTTCAAACTTATTCATTATTACCACTATTACATAAATCTTATTTCATCTTATATTTCCTTAATAAATGAAATCCATTCAGGATTTTTTTTGACATTAATTTAGATATTTAAAACAGTAGATATGAAGATCTATGACTATTTTAGTACGTTGTAGTCTTAATATACAAGTTATGCGTATGCGTACAGTTGCATAAGCTGACTTCAATCAATGCACGTATAGTTTAGTTAGGCCTTAAGATTATTTGTAGGCTATGAAAGTGGAATAGAAAATCGTGAGGCTGTAAATAGAAGACGGGGGAGTGGTAGTGGTGGTTTTGTTGAGCTGTATAAAGAAACAAAAAAAAAATGTTTGTTGATATATTTTCTACATCACAACAACACTTCACCACCACAAACAATTTCAAACAATTTTTTCGAATTCGATTTTCTGAAACGTTCTTGAATCAAAATATTTTTCGGCGGATGCCAGGGGGGGCTACAGCCCCCAAACCCCCCCCCCCCTTGGGACCGCCACTGTATACATACATACATAAGAACAATATCTACTATATAAAAATCAGATTTTTGCTGTACGCATTTTATGGACGCGGAAACTATCCGGATCTAGCAGGTGTCATAGGCTATAAAACTATTATTTAGAGTGTCCCTCATACAAAATATTTTTCAAATATAATTTTAATGAAGACCGGTCAATCGATTCACACCGAGCTTACACCACGTAGCTTTTATATTAAGAGGCACTGCTTAGGTTACAAAACTTTTATTTAGGGTGGTGCACATACAAAAATATTTTTTGAATTTCATTTTCTCGAAGACCGCTCAATCGATTCTCATGGAATTTACATGGGCGATGACACGCCCTAGAAAATTAGATTCATCATATCTTATCAACTACTGGACGCATATGAATGGGACTTAGTACATATATGGAAGGTACAGAGAAAAGTAAATTTCAAAGGAAAAAATGGGCGGTACCACGCTTTCAATATGTGAATTATACAACATTTTGTATAAATCAGTAACTGTTTGACTTAGTACGTATGAAATACAAAGACTATAACGTATTAAACTCAACGCCACACCCACCAGTAAGGGCATAACAAAGCTTGTCGGGCTGCTATATGTATGTAAAAGAGTAGGGACAAAAGTTAGTTTCACTAGAAAAATGGGCTGTTCGCTTTTACATTACATCGCATGAGTTCATACAATATCGCGCCACCTAGCGGAGAGAGCAGAACGACGTCTGCCGAGACAGCTAAGGTATGCACATTTTTTAATGCTGAAATTTTTTCTTGTTGTTTCGCTACTACTGTACTGTGAATAAAATAAAAAATTGCAGGATTATTTTTTTTTATTATTTTTATTTTCTATAAAAAAAAAGACATTTTTAAACAGAAATGATGTCGTGTTTTTTGTTCTACTCCCCATAATTTTAGAGATATTCCATATCAAAAAATGTTTGAGCCATATTTTAAAATGTTCATAGATTTTAATGAAAATACATTTTTGGAGATTTGAATATGTTCAATATTCACCTTTATTTCTGGAATGAACGATATATATAATTACATGTCTTTCTACAAAGTTTTTAACCTTAATTTATGAATCTTCAAATAAAGCAGATGCCACAAGCTGACATGTAGGCCGTTTTCATGCACACTGTCACATTTGAATTTTCGTCTTTAATACTTCAAATTAGCTTGCTTTATCGTTTACTTGGGAAATTCTCTTATTTTAAGGATAAATTGCAACAAAAAACGCAAACATACAGACCCAAAGTCAACATGATTAATGACCCACTGGTTAGCCTGAAGACATTGTAATTTTAATGTTTTTATGTTGTCTTCCAATAAAGCTGTAAATGCATGGATTAGGGTTAGGGGACTGCCCATATTTATAATACACATAAACTAATACGGAATTTCTTGGGCGGACTATGAGACTATATATTACACGAAAGTGCTTTCAATTTATTATATAATATATATACACATACATACATACATACATGCGATATAAATAACGCGACTTCTTATAAACACACCCGAAAAACTGAAGATTTATTTAATTCATTTTTATCTATACTGCGCACATATAATGGCCACAAAAATAAAAAGCTGAATTATTGTTTATTGATTTTAATGGGAAATGTTGCTTGTGATATTCAAGTAGCGCTCTTCTTCATTTATTTTATTTACTACGAAATAACATAGACGTATGAGCCATTATAAGTACAATTTTTTTTTTAATCGCAAAAATATCCAAAGCGTAGAAGTCCTTTCAAAGATCCACAAATTTTAGTACTTCTCCATCAGTAAATTTTAATCTGTTTCTTGTCTTCTTTCCCTTGAACACAAATTTCGTTACATTTATAAAACAGACCATGCTTCTTCCAATGATAATAAAACATAATGTCCAACCAACACTTGTTGTTCTTTTAGCTTCGCTGAACCCTGACTGCTGTGTGCTTTCGTACCAGCGTAAATGTCATGTGAGTTATCCCAAAGTGCTGACATTTTTTGGAGCACATCTGTTCTTACGCTCCCTGGTCATTATGTTAAGTGATGACAGTAATTAGAACATACCCAAAGTACAGTTATTACCATGAATATCTATACACATAAAAAAGTAAACATCATATGGGGAAATATCTAAATCTTATAAAATTTGAAACATACCCAGCAGGCAATTGAACAAGGCCTTCCCCGGAGAAGGCCTGCTAGCACTGCTCCGATTGTAAGAGGCCTTCTCAAAACTAAATTTTCATGCAAATAAAAACTGATCATTTTTTTTTTTTTTTTATTATGAGTTTTGTTTTTATTTACAATCTGTCAATATTAACAATAACATCATTTTATAATTAGTGAAATTTTAATTAGCAGAATAGTTACAGTCCATTGAGTGTATACTCATGAAATGCTATTATTCCTCACCACGGCAGGTGTGGTATTATGCCTTCCCACAGCTGCACTGCTATGAGGCCTTCCCACAGCAGCAGTGCTATGAGGCCTTCCCACAGCAGCACTGCTATAAGGCCTTCCCATAGCAGCAGTGCTATAAGGCCTTCCCACAGCAGCAGTGCTATAAGGCCTCATAATAGAAGGCAAAAAAGAAGGACTTCATGTATTTTTTTATTTCATATATTGCAATGTTTTATGATTCGACATTACTTTTTTGTTATTGGATACGACATCAAAAGTAGATAAATGGTTAGAAGTATGGACCGGTGTGCATGTTGCTAGGCTGGTCTTCTGTTTCATGTTATTTTAAAGTGGTAGAGTGTTGTGTATTCAATGTCAAATTATAAATTAAAAAAATGTCACAAAAAATAAACATTAAAAAGGGGGGTTGACGCAGATAAAAAAAACATTTAACTAAGAGTCTCACGACGTATTATGATTTAATTTTTTCAAAGTACTTCTGTGACCCCTTCTACGGTAAGCGCTCTTAGAAGGGCTCTTGATGCAAGTGATGTAGGAAGGCCTGCTTGAAGAGTATTTCTATCAGGCCTGTTTTATCGGGACGTTTCATATAAAAAAGAAAGTAAGTTTGAAAGGAGGTGGCAAGGCCTTAATCTTACCAAGGAAGGCCTGCAAGCTCCTGCCCTTGCCTACTGGGTAAGAAACATGAATAAATGTGTAGGTTAGATTGGTCCGCACAAACTTACGAAGAGCTCTAAAGTGAAACAAAATATTCGCGCAACGCTAATTGAAGTACTTTTTTCATTTTAAATGGCATATCTTTTAAATTATTCGAGATACATACAAAATTAAATAGCATTCTTGGGAAAAATTGGTTTATTTTTTGCTTTTGAAGTCACATGCCAAGTAGTAGTTACTTAGTAAGTACATTATTTATTGCAATTAACATGGTAAAATTCATATATGTAGTTTGATGATATCAAGCTTGGGAAAACAATTTCAAGTTTTATTTATCTAATTATATTATTTTTTGAAAATTTCAGTTTTTGTCAAGTCTTAAATGTTAAGTTTTTTTCTGTTTGCAAAATATATCGTTTTTGCTCTTTATTAGTGTATGAAGAATTAAACTCTCTAAATAGAGCCGTTTAGCACAATCCTTCGTGACTTAGAGCTTTTAGCAAATTGGAGCACGCGTATTTAAGATGGTTCGTTAGTCAATTTTTTAAGATCAATTTCTATACTATCTGTGGTAAAAAAATATATTGTATCCTTTGTCGCAAAGTTTCCTTAATTTAGTTTTATATATGACAATTTTTATTCAGCTTTTTGAGTCTTTTCATCTTTTTCATCTTCCATTTTTCAGTGTTTGTCACTGGAGCGTCTTACGGCCTGGTAAAGAATAAAAAATAGCTAAGGTTTTTATTGTTGACCGATGTAGAATGATATTAAATCACATTACCAGAAATTCTGCTAAATCCCATTATTTAGTGGGAACTAATTTGAAAAATTATAATTTGGTGTTTTTCAACATTTTATCACAATGTTTTTATTTGCATCAGGTTAGGTTAAAAAATTTTCTCAGAGGTGATAGAAAAACAAAAATTCGCCCTCCTCCTTTAATTTTCTTATTGAGTAGGGGCGAACCACCCAGAAGACTTGGTGAAGTTGAGTATGCTGGTGAGTTCCAACGCAAGACACACAAAGAATGCAGAACCAAATTATTTGTTTCTTTCCTCATTAGGCCCGAGCATTCGCAGAGCAGGTGCTTAACTGTCTCATCTTCTTCTTCATCTCCGAAACTCCTGCATAAATTTCTGAAAGGAGCATCATACTTGGAGGCCATAGGGCCAATAACACAGTGCCCCGTCAGTACTCCTTAGCTCTCCTCTTCTGAAACTTAAGAGGGTTTGCGTCCTTCCTAGATCCAGTTTAGACCACATCATTCGAGACGTTCTGCATCCGGCAGTAAGGTTCCACCTTCTGTTCGTTTGTTTCTGGATTATGCCTCTATCCGATAGTGTAGTTCCGCCAATGGTATCTTAAGATCTACCACTTGTTGATTCTCTGGTTGTTCTGATCCTATGCTGGCACATTCGTCAGCTTTCTCATTTCCGGAAATACCCTATGAACGTAGTGATTTGCGGCAGTGCTCTACACACCTAGACTTCACGGTTTTAGCGTTCAGTGCCTTGACCACTGCCTGACTATCTACACATATGGTAATGATGGAGGGAGTAAGCTCTCTGTTTCGTATCTTCTGTGTGGCTTGGTCTATGACATAGATTTCAGCTTGAAAAACGCTGTAGTAGTTGGGTAGCCTAAAAAACATCTCCATACCCAAATTATCCGAGTACACACCTCCTGCGCCGAATTCCATCTTGGATCCATCTATGAAGATGGTTAGCCCCTTTCCTTTTAGAACGGTGCCTGAGTTTTAATCTTCTCTCCCTAGCCAATAAAAAAAAAACTTTCTATGTGGTACATCAGACAGCGCCAGTGGACAAAAAATTTTGTTCAGTAGATCTTTTCTTACGGTTTAAGTGTGCTGAATCGTAATCCACAATTATTTCGTCAACATTTTTAGACACTTAACTCAGAATAGCCAAAAGTTTAATTTTAGTACTTTTTACTAATGACGAAATTAGGATGTAGTATTTAGAAATCTTATCATACTAGAAACATTCTGCTAACTTATTTGGATTGAACATCGAAAATGCTGAGGAATATGAAAATTAAATGCAGTTACGGGTTAAATATCTAAAAATCCCATGGTGATAGAGTAATTCTGCTGCCAGGATTTAGCGCTGCTCAGCAAAAACCATAAGAAAACTTTGATCTAACTTACACCACACACGTGTTGTGTGCCTGTGTTATTAGTAAATAAAAGCAACTGTGACCTGAACCCGAACATTTTTAATTTTTGTCTGGACCTATTAGATGCCATACGCATTTAAAGCTGCTTTCACTATGAAGTCAACAATCTGCCCGACAATAGAAAAAACTGCGTTTATCTCCAGACTATATCGAACGGAAGACACAGGATATTTGTGACGTGAACCGTTAACGCTGGCATGAACGCCATATTTATTTCTCATTTAAATATACGAGCTGAACAAATGACATTCGGATGACAGCTGTTGTCGTTGTGGTTTTCTAGTGATGGGGTGATGGTGGTTGCCATAGCGGTGGTGTTCATTGTTCCATTTGACGTTTGGTTTGTTAATCAGTTTGGCCTAAGGCACACAGCAAGGACACGAGACGCCATTCAACATGAATGAATGAATTATGTGAGAAATAAAAAAAAATACGACCCCGTCTGTGATTTTCAAACAAAAAAATGTCAAAAGGACAAGATGAAACTCTTGATTCTGAGTTTAAGTTGACTCAAAACCCAAAACTGAAAAAAAAACGCTCAAACCCCAGACACAAATGTTAGTCGCGTGTTAATCAAGTGTAAATAAATGGCGCAACAAACAAAAAATGGGGGTGATAAGCATAACAGGTTTCCTAGAAGACAGAAAAAAGTTCTTAAAAAAGTAAAAAGTGTGGATTTAATGGGAATTTAAATGATTTTTAAACGTTGTCGATTTCTTAGAAGTATTTTCGTGACTTTATAAAAATATAGAAGTTGCAACATTAAGAAGATACAAATCTGTGATAGCTTCGCAAGAAAGCTTAAATAAGAAAATACCATTTCTACTTTACGTATGTAAATAGGTTGCAATTTAAAAAAAAAACGTACTCTGTGCTCTTTTGTTGTTGGTTTAAATAAATGCCCAAAGTTTTCTCTTTTTGCTTACTTTTGAATAAAATCAAAATTCATTCAAATTACACGAAATATTGTTATCATGATTTTAAACTTGTTATTGCTGTTGTTTTGCTGACACCATCGAATTCTCAACACAAGTGTCCCATCATGCAGCCAATGTTCTTTGAGTCCCCACCACAAAAAAAAATACATTTTACAAATTGTCCTTTTACAGCCGTATCCTTGGCCTAAGGGGCTTCCTTTGGCGTTGATGATACCATTATCTTATATCGCCTGGCTGTTGACAATACTTCAACAAAAAGAGTCATCCTAACAAGCTGTCAACGACGTTACGCTATCAAATGTCCTTAACGCTGTTGTCCTCACTGTTGTGTAAGAACAACCACAATAAAATAAAATAAAAAATCATTTTATTGGCTTTAAAGTTCTCTGCCCATTGCAAAAGACAAGCAATCTTCTCGAATAAGTTCAACATTCACACACCCACTTACGCAGTCGACTTTCGCCAAGGACCCTTCAAATGTTCAAATATCTGAGTTGCGATAGTAAGTAGTACGCGTGGATTTATTTTTTTCCTTTGGCTTTCTAATGCGTTTTAAAAAGGGGTACAAATTACGCTACTTGTTTCTTTTTCTTTGTGTTCATCTTAGCGTTTCTTTGCCACAATTTTTATCTAATCTTGTTTCATATTATTTTTGCGTTAAACGCACATTTCGGCACTTTGAAGGTTTTTTTTTCCTCTCTTTTACTTAAGAAGAAGGGTCTCATTTGTCTTAAGCGACTGCATGACAATTTGTACAATGAAGTGAAGGGGTTTTTTTGTGAATCGCCTGTGAGTCGGGGTGGACTTTGTCTTTATTTGCAATATTTAAAAGATTTTATCTATTTTCAGAGAGATTGGTTAAAATTGTGCTTTTTTTAATGCTATGTGCGAAAACTTTAACATTTTGATTTTCACTACCAAATATACCTTACACATAGCTATAATTTTATTGGCGTATTTACTGCGAGAAGGTTCTGAATACGCTCAAAGATAACTTTTAGATAGTTTTTTATTTCATAACAAAAAAAAAAATATTTACACAGAATAAACATGAATATTGAATGTATGCAGATGTACAAAATGGTTGTTGCCTTATGTTTCTAAGATTGTCATCATCGAGAAATCTATTGAAAAACTTTTTACGGTACCGAATATCACATGAGTTTGCTGATGTAGCTTTCAAAACGAATATGTACTGAAGAAAGCAAAACTTATATAGAAAATCCTACCACTCTAGATAGGCCCACTTTACCTGATACTTGACCTTAAGTGAATTTATAAAAATTATGAATTTTATAAAACTACTAGCTACCCCAGCCGACGTTGTTGTGCCGTTTTTATCGGTATGTGGCGCGATGTGTTAGATTATGGTTAAAAAGAAAGTCTGGACAGAAGAGTTCACGCCGTAGAAACGCGGAAAATTGTAATTTTTGGAATGAAGAAAACTGAACTGGATGGTCAACAAAAAGACAGATCAAATTATGCTCAATTAATTAATAATAGCCAGTGGAATAAAAACAAATAAAAGTTGATTTCTATGAAAATTATCTTGCCTATAATCTTTGTTTGGCATTAATAACCATCCGACAAAATGTGTTGCGATTTCCCCAAAAAAAAGAGGAAAATTCTATCTTTGGCATAAATAAGTACTATGAAAACTGTAAGCTCTATGTAATAAGTGCAGGCATATCTAAGGAAGTATGAAAACACGATCTGAAAAGCAGTACAAAGGAAGGACAAATTCAAAAATCGTTGCCACGGACACTTTCGTTTTAGAATTCTATAAAATAAAAATGTTAATCTACTCCAACTCATAAAAAAAGGTCTAAGCTATTAAATTATATTTTTCGAGGCTACCAATTTGAGAAGAGTTGGTTGAGCGAGAACCAAATATACATATGTAGGTATAAACACATGGTCATTTCCATGGTGTCGAACGGGACCGTCGAACACATTTGAATTTGAGCTGGCATTTGAGAAAACTCATTTTTATTGCTACCAAGCAACCAGCAAATCCAGAAGCAGGATTTTTATTTTGAATTCTCCAAAATAACAAATTTGCAACCGATACCGATATCGATTGCATTGTGGTTGCCTTTTTTATTCAAGAAAATTCAGTTGAAAAAATCCTAACAAAGTGCGTGTATTTATTTTTGTTTATTTTTTTTTTTTGTGGTTCACAACCGATCCCGTTATTTAAATCAATGTTCTCGTATTAGTGGTCAAACAACATCGCGGCAAATTTCACTATTACCAAAATTTAAGAGGTTAAACCGAGGCCGAAAAGGCTAAACCGACGCCGAAAAGGCTACCATATTAACTACCTCCACTTAGTAGCAAGAACCAGAAGTTAGCAAGCAGAAATCTGTTAACGCTTCAGAAATAATTAAGCAAATTGATTTTAAATAACAATCAAATCCCATGAAAGTGCCAAAATCATCAACGACTCTGCAACAAGCATAATATTTCAAGATTCCGAAAATGAAATATTTCAGTATATCCTGCCTTCAAACAATATAGCATAAGCATATTGCAATAAAAGTTTCAGTGAGGACACAAGCCTTCAAAAGTGGACGTCCTGCATACAGTGCGATTTGGTCTGGTCTCATGAAGAATGTGGTCATTTGCCAATCATGCCAATGAAATGTACATATATAGTATATCTATAATATCTTATATTCATATAATATCATAATAAATAAGTTCAAATTAATCAAAACTTTTTCTGGAAAATGAACTTGACAATGCGTATAGTATACCATATTAGATTCTATGCACATACCACAATACCCACAGTATTTTTGAGATAACATATCTAGCTATCTCTCAAATAATTTTGAAAATACTTTTTTCACTTTAACATATTGTCATTACAAATGACACACCATGATGGCCAATACAAGAATCGATATCATAAACAAATTTGAGGCATTTGGCAGTAGCAATAATTTATAAAAAGGGTATACAACAGTTCCTCTACTATCTGTGTTAAGCATTTTGAAAAAATTTGGGCGTCGCATCTTTCATGCAACAAAAACACTCTTAAAGCTATATTTCGGTGCTTAAGGCAGCTGTAGTGGTAAATGGATGAATATTGCCTGTAAAATCAGATGTAGGCAGGGTTGGCCAGCGAAGGTATCTCCGGACAAGACCGAGGGCATAACAAGTGTTATATAAATTTCCTTATCAGCTGTTTTTGTAAAATAAAATTATAATTCTGATACATAGGATTAAAGTGTTTCAAAATTTTAAGCATTTTAAAGTTTGTGCGAAGGTTATGAGAAGAACAACAGTTTCTGTTTTGTATTTTTTTTTTTTAATTTCAAATAAAAATTCGAACATAAATCATTTGGTATTCATTAAAATTGGTCACACTTGACCATTAAACAATATTTTATGTTCAACAATAAATCGAAAAAAAGTTGATAATGGCCTTTAAAATGACCTTGTAACTTTTGAGCTTTGTGCCAAGCTACATAGTAGTTGTGTCATTTCTCTTTTTGCAATAAAGGGCTTTCTAATGTGTAGTAACTTCAGCGTGGACGAAATTTCATCCCCTAAATGGGAGTTGAGTGTTTTCGTTTCTACTCACACGTGAACATTTAATGACAAACATTATTATTTATGACGATTTGAGTGGTTACACTTGAACTTTTTCATAAAAATAAAATCCAAATACAAAAAATAAAAAGATTTATGAAGCTTGTCTGACGAATGGATAGTTGTAAAATTGTACCGACACAACTAAAAAAGTAAGCACGTTCTGTCCGCAGCTCCAGCTTTCAATAAAATTTCAGAGTTGGATTTTTAACTGCAATACGTTTAACCATTTCATCAATACTTGTGATATTTTAAATATTGATTTTTTTCTCGTTTCCTTATTAAAGTTTGCTTGTTATGGGTATAAATAAAATCAACAAAAAATAGCAGTTCTTACTTCAAAAGTGTTCTTACTTCTCATGCGTTTCTAAAGAAGCTGGGAGCCACCATTGTAATTGCCTATCTTTTAAGCACAGCACATACTTGGGTCCAATTTTCGATGTTACTGGAAAACACATTCATGGAAACACAGTGGTTTCTGTTTCTGGGAAAGCACATCTTATACTTTTTTAACGAAATCATAATAAAGCTGGTAGACAAGTACAGAAGGGCGCAAAATGACATGCACGGATTGAATTTGCTTTAAACTTTTTGTTTGAAAACGTTTATTCACACTCTGCAAAAAAGACAGAGTTTAATGAGCGATGAAGGGGACTATTTTGGTATTCAAGCCCCTAAAATTCATATTTTCAGTCTTTATCTGCATCTATATATTATTTAATACGTGATCACCGAAACTTTTGGTACACTTTTTATACCCTACACAGAGGGTATATTCACTTTGTCATTCCGTTTGTAACGCATAGAAGGGGGCGTGGCAGGTATAGAAAAGTATATATATTCTTGATCAGCGTCACCACCTGAGTCGATATAGCTGTGTCCGTCTGTCTGTCTGTCTGTCTGTCTGTCTGTCTGTCTGTATGTCTGTCTGTCTGTTGAAATCAGGTTTACGAGAAAACTAAGCAAGCTAACTTAATGAAATTTGGCACACAGGTCAAACCTTCTAGCAAGCTGCTAGCATATAAAAATTGGCGAAATCGGTTAACGGCCACGCCTTCCGCCCATACTCTATGTAAATATACCCAAGTCCATTTTGAAAAAAGTTGCTGCGATTTTGATGAAATTTGGTGATTTGTTGAAGATGATAACAAAATTAAGATTAGGCTAGGTTGGAAGTTTGCAAAGACTCTTAAAGGGGCGTGGCACAGCCCTTAATTTTAACTTTTATAACGCCATAGCTCGTAAACCGCACTAGATATTGTGATGAAATTTGGTACACGAATACAGATCTTATAAATCTTGAATTTCGCATAAAGTGGGCGTAATTGCAAAAGTGGGCGTGGCACTTTTTAGCAATTGAAAATTTGGATTTCGTATAACTCCAAATTGGCACATACGATTTTCATTAAAATTTTAAGGATGATACCACTGAAAGTAGTCATCAATACAAGTTTATTCAATATTCTGGAAAATTTTGTTGAAGGGCGTGGCACAGCCTACAATATTTATAAACATTATAAAAAGAGAACTAACAACGCAATCTCTATGAAATTTAAAATGGCAGATATACTCGCTAAAAGGTTTCTTCTGGCAAAATTTTGGTACAATGGTGCCGGTGGGTGTGGCACCTCCCATATAAGCAAAATACGTTTAATGCTATAGATAATGTGCTATGAGAGTAATCTTCATAAAACTTTGTGTAGAGGTGCCGGTTACTATAAGCTTTGAAATTCAATGAAATTTGACAAGATTGCATCAGTGGGCGTGGAACCTCCCTCATCAACATATAGTTGTAAGTGCTATTTTAAGTGAACTATTGGTGCAATTGATCTGAAATTTGATGTAAGGGGCTTACTGGGTATTAGGTACATATGAATCAAAAGCTGGCGAAATAGCAACGGTGGGCGTGGCACCTCCCATACAATTAAAATACCTTAAGTGGCATAACTATCGAAATATATGAGCAATCATACTGAAATTTGGTGTAAGAGGTTTGTTTTTGGAAGGCTATTTGTGGACCAAAATCTGAATCGATTGTACCAGTGGGTGTGTCACCGCCCTAAATTTTAAGACTAATTAGGGCACATATCGCAAACTATTCAAGATATTGTGCTAAAATTTGGTTTGTGCATGTCAATCACGAATGTCATTTATTGAAACAAAAATGGGCGGAATTGGAGAAGTGGGCGTGACATACTTCGTGTTTTTCATGTCTATTCTATTTTTTTCAACATTTCCCATACTCTTTTGACATTTTCAGTTTTTTCAACACTTTTCAACATTTTTGAACCTGTTTACATTATTTTCGACTTATTCAACCTCTTCAACATTTTTTTAACATTTATTTAAAAAGTACTTTCAATGCAGTGTAGGGTATGTGAGTTTCGGCCTTGCCGAAGATAACACCTTTACTAGTTTAGTATTTATTTTAAATAGTCGAGTGCAATCAGTCATAAATAAAACAATTACGAAATTTGAAATTCTAATGCCACAAACTAATACGGGTTCGGGTAGCAATCGCGAGTCAAAACCACAACAAAGCGAATAAAGTTTTTTGTACGTAGGGCAGTACGTTACCATTCTGTTCCTCTCTTTTGTTTCCGCTTACTATAGTATGGGTTGGTGTTTGAATGAAAATTTGGTTGATTTATGGGAGTGAAAACCCATTGTGCAATGCAATTTTTTTTTTTTTCTTAATTATATTGTTTTTGTGGTTTTTCTAATATGTTTTTAAAAATATCAGCAACAAAATTAATTTAATGATTCGGAAGGGGGGACAAAGGAGGTGGTTTTAAGAAAGTCACTTAAATAAAATACATTCGTAATAGATTTGCTAGCTTTTTTTGAAAATGTGTTGGTGAAATTGAAAATACTTGAAATAAAACGCATATTTAACGACAAATATCAAGAGATCCTCAGGATATCGCAATTTAATTTGATGTTTTTTTTTTTTTTTTGTAATTAGAACTACCTCTTAAAATATTTACATTTTTTATTTAAGAAATGGATGTTTTTTTGTAAGCAAAATAACAATAATGATAAAAATATCATCTATGTCATTTTTAGCATAGAATAACATTCTTGCGGCAACAACCAATGAGCGCTCATTATAAAATACATAAATATTGGACTGCTACTCAAACATTCGAAACATACTAAGCTTAGTTTTCTCCAATGAATGTCTTAGCATACTTTTGGGCTTTTTTTTTTTTTTTGTTAAATTAGTAAGCATAATTGAGCCGTTCTGTGCAAAAATCGATCAACTCCATATGCATAACATAATGTCGAGGAAAACGTGAAAACAAATTGAAGCTTCCATACATTGTGGATGGCGAACAAAAATTAAATTTTCCCATTTGTGAAGTTCAACCAATTTTTTAGCTAAATTTGTTAGAATTACGAAAAGTAGAGTTATAATGGATTACTGTACCGCATGAAAATTAAAAAGTTTGAAAAGTGGATTCAATCGATTTGTGCACTTAACGGCTTAATTTAAAAAGACCCCAACTCTTTACTTACGAAACGTTTGAGGTTCGATTAGTTTTTGTGTAGTAAAAAAGAACTATTGGTTATATTAAGAGAAAATTTACTGTGCTAGATGGGCGTAGCCAAAGTATTTTTTTTTTTTCAGATCAGTATATAAAAATATATTTTCGTATCAATTAATTTTGAAATTGGTGCAATACGAAGGAACATATTGCGTTTTTAATTTTTTTTGTTGTATAGGAGGTAGTCGCGATTGTGGGCGAGATTAAATTTTTTTTTTGTTTAATCAATTGCAATTCATATACCAAATTTCAGTGCTCTGCGATAATTATATCTATTTTTTAACATCTTTTGTATGAGTTGATCTTTAACTTACGAAATAGGCACACTTGAAAAGTTCACACAAGGCTCAATTTTTAGTGGCGCTACCTCCCGCACTATAAGGCTTAACCTTATGGGTTCGTGAAGGACAAGCATGGAATAGTTGTTGGCATACGCGAAACAGTGCTTGGTGTTGAACGAACACCACGACGGTGGTGAATGCTCGACAATTTATATACTTAACATTTTTGATTTATTTTTTTTTTTTTGACATGACATTTAAATATTATATTTTTTTTTTTTTGGCATGTGCTTGTCATTTGTTACACCTTGTTACATTTTGTTTTAAGCCCAAATTACAGTAACGCTTCGACAGTGGGAACTATTCATTGTCAGTATAGATATTGTGCACACAATACACCGTCGCACAGTGAATGTGTTTGTATGGAACTTTAGGTTTAGAATTTTTTTAAGTTAGAACAACAAAAATATGTGAATATGAAAAAAAACCTCCCTCCCACGCAAAGGGGGGATGTGATTGAAACATTTTCATTATACGATATCTTTAATATTTCTCAAGTTACATATTGAAGATAATGGATGGATATAACAGCGTCAGACTCTTCAAATTTTGTATAGATGTTTTATAGGTTAAGACAGCAAAAAAAATTGAGCATATAAAAAAAAGTTGCCTGACGGACACGCCTACCTTCCATATAGAAGAGGGACGTGATTGGGGCAATTTAATCTAAATGTGTATCAATTTCCATTAATATGGCAATGCTGATTTCAAAAACGCTAAAAATTTTGCGATATCTTTATTGTTTTCAAGTTCTTTAAGAAAAACCGTTTAGAAGAAGTGACCCTTTTGTTTTCGAGAAGCTTTCGAATTTATTTCTTTTATCCCAATGATGATTAAAAAAAGGCGAAAAATATCCCTTAACTCTTCCGCTCCTTTTAAGGGAACTCCCTTCTGAATATAAGCACCTTCGCTTACATTGTAAGCTTTTACAATTAATACAATTATTGTAAAGTATTGCAATATGTGAAGAAATAAAATTATGTTTTCCTTCAAATATTGCAATAGAAAAAAATTCATAAAAATTTTGTAAAAAGGACGCAGTTGGAACATAAAATTTGGTACAATTTAGGGGCGATACTCCAAAAAAAATTTTTTTTTTAGAAACATGGAGTTTTACCCCCTAAAACCGTATCTGAAAAAAAAAGTCGGTCTCTTATGGCTTCCGAGATAAAATTGGTCAAAGTTTGAAAATTTCATGTACCCTCTCCCTTGTTTAAATAAATTGTGTAAAAATTGTTTGTATTTTTTATTTTGATACGTGTTTCTCTTACGAAATTGGTGATACTATATACAAGCCCAACAGCAATTTAGAGCTTTAAAAGTTTTTTTTTCTTTCCCTAAGTTCGGTCTGACGATTGCATTAAATAGTTCTTCAATCTTTGACATTTTGATATATTTTCTTGTTAATTTTAAGGAAAGTTCCATTTACAGTCTTTAAAAATTTGGTTTCATTGATTTTTATTACATTTATAAATTTGTAGTTTCTCGAGTGAGCCCATTCAATTTTTCTATTTTTAAAACTAAACGAAACAATTGTCAAAGCACAAAAACAGTCAAACTTTGTTCCATTCGATAGCAGTGATAGTGGCAATGAATTTAGGTATAGAGCTAACCAAAGTATTGCTGCAAACTGACGTATTGTGTTGAACTCAAAACCTAACAGTGCGTTTTTAAATTAACATCTGACTACGAAAACTGCCACTGCTATTGCCGACGTTTTATTGTGACTTAGACTTTATTTTAAAGAACATTTTGGAAAATGTCAAAAGAATGTTATCCTGCTGACGTACCTCATTTTGATTTACCCTTTGGGAATTACAATTGAAACGTGATAAAATTTGTAAAAAAAGAACATTTGCACTTCATTATTTAACTGACTTAAGTATACATATGCAATAATGCGTTCTTTTAAAAAAAAAAAGAATCTTTGTCTACTTACCATAAATTTAAAAACTTGACTGAAATTTTATTTTACATGGAAGAATAAACAGGAGAATGTTATCTCTACACTCATACATACGCACATACTTCAAACGTTCTTTGGGCAAAAACAGACATTCCTTCTCACACTACTTTAGCAACACCGAATTCGTAGTACCGCACCAGTTTTGGTTTCATTTGTGTATTTTATTTCAGCCATTGTTGCAGTCATGGATTTTGCTCCACCATTTACTTTGTTCTTCTATCATACTCTGTAGTATCCTCACTGGCACTGACTGGCTGTTTATAGTCCTATACTCTTCTTTGGTGTTGACTGCGAATGGAGGAGCAGAGTGTAGCTGAAGTTCTGGAATGAGTCATGTGCTGGGTATTTTTGTAGTTATAAACAGTGATCTTATAAACTTTAGACTGTCCGTTATTTTTCAATTTCACCAAAATTAAGAAAGAATTGTTTTTTCACATTACTATTGGCTGGCCCGGTAGACCAAAATCTTGTGTTTCGTTCCCGCTCTCATACTCATCTATGCACATGCGCTTTTCACAATCTTTAAAATTTTAAAATTATGATTTTAGTTATATTTTATTTAGTTTATTAAGTGCTATTTTATAGTTACATATGGGTCATTCCATCTATAATGGGCCTATAATTACCCTCATGTTTTTTAAATAGGCTGAAACTTTTTTCAGTGATTGGTCTATCATATAGAAGATATAAAAAAATTCGATAAAATTTTTTTGACCAGTATTATTGCTTAAAAAAAAAGTTTTAAATTGTGTTCAAAAAAGCTCGTAAGTAAAACGAAAAAATCTATTGATGAATATAAACAATGAAATAAGGTGAACAAAACTGAATGAAATTTTCAGAGATGATACTCCTGAATGTTCTGAAAATTTTGACCTTATAAAGGCTAAAATCAATTCAAATTTTATTCTCTCGGACTCATTCTCAATGTTTTAATTTAAATTGCAAATCATAAATCTTAGCTTTAAGTGCTTGTAAAATCAAATGTGGTGAAAAAACATGGATAAAAATTTCAGGGATGATACTGCTGTGTATTCTAAAAATTTTGAGCCTTTAAAGCTGAAATCGGTGATGGAGTATTTGGGAAATTGATGTTTTTTGAAAAAGTCAATTTTTTTAATCTTTTACCACATAGAAACCGTTCAGGCCTTCATTTATTCAGATTTGCCGTTTTTTTGTCATCTACTACATAGTACACAACTACCTAAAAATAATATAAAAGCTAATTTGGATTGTGTTGGTTTGTTTATATTCATCAATGAATTTTTTTGTTTTACTTACGAGCTTTTTTGAACACAATTTAAAACTTTTTTTTTAAGCAAAAATACTGGTTAAAAAAATTTTATCGAATTTTTTTTATGTCTTCTACATGACAGACCAATCACTGAAAAAAGTTTCAGCCAATTTAAAAAACATGAGGGTAATGATAGGCCCATTATAGATGGATTGACCCATATGGGTATTTCCACAGAAAAGTCCACCGTGACCGAAAAATTAAAAGTTATTAAAAAAGGTTATTAGCTGATATTATCCAAGAACTTTTAAAATTTAATTTTATTAAATTAAACAATTTACATCTGAATTCATTCACCTCGGTGAGTAGACCGACTGCAAAATTGCACAAATGTAGTTT
Organism: Meiosimyza decipiens; assembly: GCA_963680825.1. NCBI lineage: Eukaryota > Metazoa > Arthropoda > Insecta > Diptera > Lauxaniidae > Meiosimyza > Meiosimyza decipiens. The sequence goes on from OY804259.1 coordinate 33,006,153, forward strand.
CTGTTTTTTTAGTAATTTTGAATATTAATCCTTTAAGAGAGATGATATATCATTTCGCAAAGTCTCTCTCGCAACAACAGTTGGCATAAATAATGCAAAAACATCAAGCCATCTATTAACTGCAGATTTTTAATTTGCTTTAGTTCGTGTTCGAATGTCCCGTGCGCGATCAAAAAACATCATTTTTTTCATTTCGTGATTAAAAACAGCAACAAGTGTGTCAAAACAAATGTTTAAACAGAGTTTCATGAATATAATTAAAGCAAGAACAAAGAGTACCAAAAAAATTATATTTTATATATTTAGAGCTGTTTGAAGTTGGTCCCTTGCACAATCGTAAGTGTAAGACCTTTATATTCTAGACAGTTGCAAAACGGTTAAAACACTTTTTAACTGCCGGAAATCAACAACGGAAGTAGGGCAGTGCACAGTATAATTGTGTTTTCAATAGTAGGTGGTGCCACGCCCTTAACAGGAAAATATGTTTCCACGGATTGTCTAATAAACCGATTTTAATGAAATTTGTTTTGGAAATAACTTGAACCACTAAAAAGGTTATTAGAGATTCTAAGTCCTTTGAGAAGGTGCGGCAGAACGAATGAGCCGCTGCACCAATTTTGATCAAATTTGGTATGGGGATAAGCCATGTGATCCGCGTTTCGCGGAGCAGGTCCGCTTTTTCATTCCAAGTAAGAAATCTCATTTTGCTAGAATTTTCGGTGAACGTGTGAACCTTTTTTTATACAAATAATTGAAAATAGTAAATATCTAATTTTGCTAGGGTTTTCGGGATGTGAAATTAAATAAAAGTAATTGGAAATAGTAAAAATCTGATTTTGCTAGGGATTTCGGGATGTGAAAATAAAAATTTCATCAACTTTTTCCTGCTCCGCGTTCTTGTGAAAAATATCTGGTGACGTTAAGATAAACTGATCCCTGAGAAGAAAATTTTGTTTTTAGAGGGGCGATGTCACGCCCTTTACAGGAAAAAGCATTTTTACAGCAAAAAGAAAGGTTTCATACTCTATTAAGAAAAAAATTTAGTTAAATTTAAATTGAATCAATTAAAATTGATCTCACCAACTAAATTCGACAATGATTAATATAAAATTTGTTTTTTAGTCACTATATAAGTCATAAGTACAAAAATATAAATAAAAAATTGCCCAAGTGAACCATAGTGGAAAAATATGTCACGTTCGTAATGGTCCGTTCGCAATATCATTATACTTTGTAAGCAAAATAATAAATAAGATTTTTCAATCAAACGAAATTTAATAAAAAAATTATATTATTCCATAACATTTTTAAAATTCGTCACCTTAAAAACTTTTGTTAGGTTTCGCGGACCTCTGCTTTTCTATAGATGGCTATGAAAAACACTTTCATTTTTTATCCCGTGCGAATCATTTAATTATTGCCTTTACCTTGAAACCAGCATTACGTCCGGTATCAAATTTATTATTAATATAGTGCAACCAAAGAGCTATTCTTTTAAGTAACAGAAGAAAAAAAGTGACTTACTTTGACATTTATTCCACTGTGCACGAATGTTACGTTCGCCACCATGGAATTGCCCATATATCGTTTTAAATTTCCAATGAACTCTAATAAATAAAATAAAAAATATATTTTATATAAATCCTATATTCTGTAATCAATTCAGACATTCCTAACTTATGACTTGAAAATGGCATAACCAGGACTTTCGATCCACGTCAGAAAAATAGTGTTTGTTATAAAATGAGAGGAGTACCTTAGGCAAGCTTGGAAAAAATCACATAATTTTAAGGTTAATACGTGGGCCAAAGATGCAATCAGAATTGCAAAATATTTTACAAGGACAATATTAAGCTAATTTGCACGGTTTCATAATCGGTATGTAGCTTCTAGAAAAAGTCGTTCAACTTGATTTTTGAACCTGCAACTTTTAGTTTAATGTAAAGTTTAATAGAAATATATATCAAAAATAGAGCTTTTTCGTAATATTGTTTTTTTTTTCCAAAGCCTAACATTTTTTTTTCTAATTTTGCTATTTTTCGAGTCAAATTAACAAACAGTAAACAACACAGGAAAATTTAAGCCCTCGATGGCACGTTAAGCTTAGCTTAGATAAATTTGAAATGCCAACCTCTTAGTTGAAATAAACTTGAAAAGAGCGGACAGTCTAATGCATCTACGTCTTTAAAGGAGGCATGTCTCTATCCCTAAATTTTCACAAGCGGATGCACTAGTCAAAAGTAACACAGCCATATTAGGTTAGGTAGGAGTAGCATAGCAATGGATTATCTCTGGTCTAAGTGAGTTCGTTCTTAAGCTCCTACCTAGGTAGTAGTGATCTTTTGTGATACCACGGGATATAAATCAAAACTCTCTCGTTGAACTAACTAAATTTAGTAATAAAACTGTAAAGCTGGCCCATATTAATCAGTGTTGGCATTTTCGCTACTTGAACTTTGTACTTTTTTCAGTACATTTGCGTCGTGAAAAATCGTCGTCAGTACATTGGGTACATTTGGTTTATTTTCAGTACATTCGGTACATTTTCAGTACATTTCGACTATTTCTAAAAATTACCATGTTTCTTTCAGGAAAATTACCGCTAAATATGCCTATTGTAAAGTTGGCTGAGCATTTTTCGTTTTTGGTAAAAAAGTAAAAATTTTGCTGAATTTTAACACTTTTAAGTAACTTTTTTATATTCATGTCAAAGAAAGTACATTCGACATTATAGTACCACAAAACACAAATGCCATCACTGATACTAACGTGTCTACGGTTATCCATGTAATGAAATAAAAACGAACCAAGTGCTTTTTGCCAGATCCTAGCAATTGCGACGCGAGAGCAAAGAAAATTTTTTCCATGGTATCCCATTCCGGCTAGACTTGTCTTGTTCTATAACATGTTGAGCCTGCTGTATTCTACTACTATCGGTTTTCAACAGTGCATTGCATGTGGCATACCGAAAACTTCCTTATCTTGAGGAATTTGTGTATTAATCCCCCAACTAGAAAGGTAATTACAATTACAATAACCAGAGATGGTTTGATAAAAGTATTTAAACACAAAATACAAATATTTTTTTTAAATTCGTTTTTGAAACACGATTTTCAAATAAAATGCTTTTATATAGGGGTCAATCCATCTATAATGGTCCTATCAAAAAAAGTTTAAAATTGTGTTCAAAAAAGCTCGTAAGTAAATCGAAAAAATTCATTGATTAATATAAACAAACCAACACAATTCATATCAGCTTTTATATTATTTTTAGGTAGATGTGTACTAGTAGATGACAAAAAAATGCAAATCTGAATAAATGAAGGCCTGAACGGTTTCTATGTGGTAAAAGATAAAAAAAATGACTTTCCAAGAAAAAATCAATTTCTTAAATACTCCATCATCGATTTCAGCCTTTTTAGGCACAAAATTTTCAGAACATATATGAGTACCATCTCTGAAAATTTTATCCATGTTTTTTCACCCTATTTGATTTACAAGAATGAGACCGAGAGAATAAAATTTGAACTTATTTCAGCTTTTTTAGGTTCAAAATTTTCAGAACATACAGGAGTACCATTTCTGAAAACTTCATCCAATTTTTTTTACCCTATTTCATTTTACAAGCATTTGAAGTTTGTGTATACGGTGGAATATTTATGGAAGAAAAGTAACGGTATATTCAAATTTTCTCGCTCTACTTCTCAATGTTTCAAAACCATGGATAAAATTTTCAGAGATGGTACTCATATATGTTCTGAAAATTTTGTGCCTAAAAAGGCTGAAATCTATGATGGAGTATTTGAGAAATTGATGTTTTTTTGGAACATCAATTTTTTATCTTTTACCACATAGAAACCGTTCAGGCCTTCATTTATTCAGATTTGCAATTTTTTTGTCATCTACTACATAGTACACAACTACCTAAAAATAATATAAAAGCTGATATGAATTGTGTTGGTTTGTTTATATTCATCAATGAATTTTTCCGATTTACAAGCTTTTTGAACACAATTTAAAACTTTTTTTTTTAAGCAATAACATTGGTGAAAAAAATTTTATCGAATTTTTTTATATCTTCTACATGACAGACCAATCACTGAAAAAAATTTCAGCCTATTTAAAAAACATGAGGGTAATGATAGGGCCATTATAGATGGAATCACCCATAGACAAATTATCAGTTTTCTTTTTTAATATCATTATTGCATGTAAAGAACATGAGGCCTCACAGACAAATTGAAATGAGTACTTATATAGGCATATTATAATCCAGACTTTAAAACAACAATTTTTTCAAATAAATTATCAGACATTTTTATTCCATGCGACCTCAAAATTATGCCCCCAAAGCAAAACAAACGCTCTACTGGTGGCAAGCACGTATTAAATTTTGGGAAAACTTTTAAGATATTTGGGTATCGTATAGTCATCTTTCAAACATTGAAGCGTCTCTACGTCAATTGTGGTGCTAGCCATGCAAGTAGCTAGGGAAGAGACGGAATCCTCAACAAATACATATGTAGTATTACTCGTTTTTTCTCTTAGTTTCATACTGATTTGGTTTTTTTATATCCTTATTTTTCATCTTTCATACTTCTGCAACAAACAATTCTTTCACAAGCCCCCTAACTCCCCACTTACTTGCGACACCCATTTCAGTATAAAAAAGGGATATGACACAGATGCCAGGATACTTTATTAAACTCTAAGTTCCTTTTTCGGAGGCGCTGACGCGCAGAGGTTCCAAACTGAATTTTTTGGTTCAAAAACCGGTAGAGAGCAGAAATGTTGTACGATATGAAATTTTTTTTTTAATCAAAGCAAACTAAAATGCCAACAAATTGTCAGACCCCGAGTTTCGAAAAAATATCTTCGATTTTTATTAAGTTAAAGGCCAAACAAATTTTTGTATATTTTTTGGTTCAAAAACGGATGTATCTTTAAATAAAAGTTTTTAAAAAAAGAGAATTTAAAAAACAAATAATTACTTAAGTTAAAAACTTAAAATAATAAACAACACAATTTCATTTCAAAATTCGACGATCTATTGGCATTGCGTTTAGCTTTAATTTAGAGAAAAAAATTGTTCATTTCCGACAAGATTTGCACATTTTAGCATTTTTTGAACCAAGAACTGAAATGCTTAGGCTATAGTATATCCACCACCATCTTTTAGTGAAGAATTTAGTTTTCAAGCTCAAAAAAAATGTGAAAGATGTTCAAGCGCGCCTTATATCATGGGTGGCTGGAAAAAGATTTAACCTTAAAGTTGCAGCCCTCCAAAAATTCATGGCGCCATGTATTCGAGGTACCCCACATACCTTTTTTCTGCAAAAAAAAAAAAATCCTCCAGGCGCTTTTTTTTCTAACAGGTACCATTTTCTTATATTCGGGACTATATTACACCAAGAGTTAAAATTCTCATCAAAGTTTTTTAAGGCTTGCGAAAGTACTGCTTTTCCCCTTCAAAACTCATTTTAAATTATTTTGCCATAATTTTTTTCTCCAAAACATCGTAACTTAAACGCCGCACAGTATATCCTCCCGAAAATTACAAAAGTGTGACAAAAATAAAAGTGCTCCAAAGATAATGAAATTTGGTATTTTTGTTTAATTTAAGCTAACTAAGAAAAATTTCAAAAATAGCTGAAATCATTCAGTACCTAGGGCTACACGCCTTAGGCCAAAATTAATTTTTACATGCTTTTGTATGAGAAGTACATGCATAAGTTGACCGATCTTAACGAAGCTCGTTAAGAATGCTCGAAAAATAGAGTAATAGATATGTATAGAATATGGTTGAAATCGGTTAAACTCTTGGGGTACCTCCCTTGGACTTATTTTAATTTTTAACATGAATTTGTATTTTGAAAACTGTACTACAGAATTTTACCATATATGTTATAGCTCATTAAACTTGTTTTTATATATAACGTTTCTTCTCGAAGATAAGTTTTCATAATGAGATTCAACTTAGAATCGGTACAATTCGGTGAATTTTTACCAAATACTGCAAAACAATAAAACGTTCTTATATTTGTTAACATAAATACAGGATATCCATGCAGGGGTCCCCAACTTTTGATCATTTTTACAAAAGCTATATCCGGAACATCCGATGGCTATATCTTCGAAACTAGATCCGAGCGGCCCGTTTTTTTTTCATAATTTTTACTTATTTTTGACCCCCTTTTACCCCTAAGAAAAGAATATAAATTGGAGAATGTCAGCTAAAGTAAACTTAAGCCAACTATAATTTGTAATTATTATTTTGAGCAGGCGAATTTTCCAACTATGTTCAGTAAGTAGAAGCGCTCAAAACTTAGGGGAGTTATATGATATGTTTTACTGAGGATCGTGCTACCAAATTGAGTAATTTACGTTACCACTTGGATTTTTTCTCTAAATTACCAAAATATTTTTGTAATGAAGTTTAAATTCAAAAGTATAACTATTGTTTTGAGCAGGTGTCCATATCCATCATATTATTCCGTGAGAAAAGCTTGTTATCCTCCCGAAAATTACATAATTTTGACGGAAACACGAGCCGAAATTAAACTGCAGGCAATTTTAGATATAATTGCAGCATGGCTTGTAAAGGCTCAAAGTGATGTGATCCACAGTTTGTTGCCTCACACATCATTTATCCTAATAAGTTAGTGGGGATGTGACAGGAGCTCTGGTCGCAGCAAATAATAAAAAAAATTTATTTTCTGACCCTAAAGCTACTGATGAGTTTTTATTTATGTATTCGCTTGTCCCCATTTAGCTTAATGACGGAAACATCATTTGGCAAAATCCTTGCCAAGCTTCAACTATGTACTGTCGACCTCTTAAGTTTATTTTTGCGAAAGAATGTACTACGTTAACCCTTTCCAAGACTGACAAAATTAAATATGAAATAAACCAACAAACTGCGTAACTACTTTTATCAATGATAGACAAAGGTGTGTAATGCGTTAACCGAATCCTGGTCCATTAAAAGAGCTTGTGAGAAAAGAATACTTTGCTTTTGGATTGTAGACTTTACATGCATGGATTCGTTGCGTTTACTGTGCGCTATACATAAGCTATCGCCGCAATATCAAGGAATGGCAAACTAGTAACTTTTTTTAAAATAAAAAATTCAATTAGAAGTAACTTTTTATTTAAACAAAAACTTTGTACAATTTTTAGTTCCATTCTCCATATAATTTTCATTAAAAATCTTACATTGAAAACTTTTACTGAGTACATACTGGTAAAAATTAAAGTTTTCTGAGAAAAATTTCTACTGAATGGAGGAACTTGTTTTCAAATCCGATCCAAAAATGAGTGCCTCGTTGTTGCTAACAGGTTCTCTTCCCATTTTTAAGTTCAGCATCGATTTTTTCATTGGTCCCGACAACAGGGTGTTATGAAGCTTAACAAATAAGTGGAGTTATTGTCTAAATAAGCTAAAATACATGTTCATATATACGAGTTCTACATATAAATAATAATAAAAATTTAAGTTTAAGCTTGTTAGTAAGGTGTTTTGTATATTTTTGATATTAAAATAAAAATACTTAAAAAATCACCCTTATACACACATTGAGAATATCTAGCTGAAAATTAAAATTACCGAATACTCACACGTTAGTAATGCCCAAAAGGCTATCAGTAACATCACTACATCACTAACCTTAGAATCCCCAAGGGCTATTTTTTGACACATTCTTAAGATATGAAAAGATATTTTTTATGACACTTCTGTCTGATGATATTTAATATGTAAGATATATTTTCAGCGTTAAAACAAGTGGTGTCATAAATACTGACCACTGCGTTAGACAGCAACAGCAAACAACCCTCAATCTCTTCTCCAGGGAGTGCAATTCCTTACCGCCTGTTGGATTGTTTTTAAGATTTGTTGCTGTTTTCTTTTTTATATTTGAACTTTTTTACGCATTAGCAAAGTGTTTGGGAGACATCAAATTTTATTGCTTACGTATGTTGACTATATGGCTTAGTGGCTTTTTAGGCATTTCTACGCTATTTTGGATTTCTGCCTTAATCACTTCAACATCAATTTTATTGAGTTTTTGAGAGTGTGCCAAATCGATGGTGAACTTAAATGAATTGATGTAAACGATAGTGACATATTTGACTGCATCAGATTATCATCTTTGGAAGAGGGGAGCAATAGATTTGATTAATGCTCAGTTAATGTTTGTTGTCTGAATCCATAGAGTAAAAGGATAAACATATTTTACAGTGCTTGTATATATGAAGGTGGAGAATTGAAACAGAAAACTTGTTTTTTATCTTACGTTTATTTCTGTGGACTTTTTTAACATATAAAAATTTTTTTATAACTAAGCAGATTCACTGCTCTTTGAATCCAACTTCAACTTTTTGATATCACTTTCACCTGTAAACTCAGTATACTTGTTTTCCAAATATTTAAAGACCGACTCAAAAGCAGAGTATGAGCTCCATTCATGTTTCGGGTGACCTGCAAATTTAAATTTGTTAAACAAGATGATATAAACAAGTTTTACTGTAAATTTCTTACCAGCTGAGACACGTTTTATTTCTTTTTTTCGTGTTACTATTTCTGTATCCAAAGGTTCATCACTTGAAGCCCAATTACAAGCAATATCGCCAACAATCTGTTTAACATCACTTGATACGGAAAAGTGTGCCGAGTCCGTTAAGGCAATCGCAAAAACTTTTTTTTTAAAGAACTCAGGAAAACGTTTTGCCTTTAAAGTGTGAAATAAAACAAAATTCAAACTGTACTTTTATAGAACGAAAAATGCTTGTCCCACTTACCAACTCAAAAGTAATTGCACCGCCATAGCTATGGGCAACAATAGCTACGCTTTGTGGCTGTGATGTCATAACATATTTTTCCCACACATATATTGCGTGGGCCGTTGCCGAACTAAGCTCCGGAATTGGTGTGCGCTTTCCATTAATTGTTCGGTAGTTGTCATTTGTATTGGTAATAAGGATATCGTAACCAAGTTCCTTAGCACGCTTAATATATGGTATTTGTGTGCCATGATCAATAGAATTGTTAATGATTAGACTTAAAGAATATTGTTTTAAGAATCCATGAGTACGTAATTTTTGTTGCATCCACTTACCTCCTTGCCCATTGCCCAGCACGCACAAAACCACTACCATGAATTATTACAATTAATTTTTTAGATTTTTCTAATTTTTCTGGATGATTAAAAATAAAAGTAGACTGCTCCGGAGGTAGTCCCTCAGGGATATATGTTTTGCTTAAGCCCTGCTGTTCTAAAAGATCGTAAACTATTTCAGGGATTTGCTGAAATACGAAAGAAAAAATTTTTTGATAATTAATTTAAGTAAATTTAGCGGGAATAAGCATTCTCTGCTCTCTGAACTATTTCAATGCAATAGTGATAGCCCAACAGTGGATAGCGTACACGACAGTTAAGTTAATAGCCATAGGGGCTATTATGAGATTTGAACAAAAATCGCAATACTCGGATTTTAATTTTTAACTTTCTACACTTTTTCCTCTGTCTTCAACGTCAATTAAAGAGCACAAACATCTTACAAGGCTGTATGTGTAGAACTAACTAATGATTCGCATTGCTTTTAGAAACCAATACAGAGTAAGGCCCCTGGTTTTAATTTTCAAACTATAAAACGTGAGATCAAAGCAATCTTTGTATGCTACGCTTTCTCTCGCAAGTCATTGGCATTTACTTCAAGAGTATAATTTTCTACGAAAAGATTATTCTAACTATTCCTATGACAAATAGACACACCTTCAAAATGCTAAGAAAAACTAAGACAAGACCCTGTAAAGGCTTTTTAGACATAATATAAATGAGCTGATGAAGTCTTGCAATGAAAAGGAAAATAATAAAATATTTTCTATACATTTAAGTGATTGCACATGGCAACAAAATTTCACAAATGTTTCTGTATGCTAATAATGTTCCAGGGTGCTTTTAACCTGCTAAAAATGACTTAAGTTTATTTAAGAGCAATCGATATTTTTTTTGGCCAGTTTTTGACTTGGTTTTAAATTCTAAGAAAGAATATTTAACCAAAGATGGTTCTGGTTTCGGAGACATAGCAATCGGAAAATGTTTTTCTAATTAACGATATAAGTTGGGAACAGTGATGGCATTTGGGTTTTGTGGAAATGTAATGAATCGAGACTTGGAACTTGGACTTGGTTTTTAGAGGGCGAACGTCCTGATACATTTTCTAAAATTTACTAAGAAAAAAAAAAGAAATCCATTTCTTTTTTTCAATAAGACCGGTTTCGATTCACACCACGTAGCTTTTACTTTAAGAGGCATAGCTTGGGCTACAACTTTTATTTAGGGTGCATATTTAGGCTGGCCCACATACAAAAATATTTTTTATACATCTTTTTCTCGAAGAACGCTTAATCGATTGTCATGGAGTTTACACCACGTGGCTTTTATATTAAGAGACATAGGTCTTAGGGTGGCCCTCACACAAATTTTTTTTTAAATAGAATTTTTACGAAGATTTCAAATTGCTTTTTAAATGCTTCTTGTAGTCTATGGAAGGTTTTTGCAAAGATTTGTTTAGAAAAATGGGGGCAGAGGAATGGGACTTGCTACATACAGATATATAAAAGGTACGGGCAAAAGTAAGTTTCAAAGGAACGCCTCCCAAGTAATAGAACTAGAAAAATAACATGTGTAAGTTTCATTTAGTAACTATTTCACATATTTTTAGTAGTGCCATTATTAGGTCCGTTTTTTAACTAGTCAGATTTGCAGGATTTAGTCCAAAAATCGTTCCTGTACTAATGAAACCTGTTAATGAGAGCAGAGGGAGAGTTAATAAGTCTTTTTTTCTAAAGTTACAGGATTCAGTCAGAAGAAATTTGCTGGTAAAATCATGAAAAGTGTTAAACTATCAGCTGCTCTGTGTTGTGCAAAAAAATGCAAGCGTAATAAAACGTTTTTATGACTAATCCTTCCTCGGATATGGGATCGTATTGTAAATTAAACCTTCTACTACTACAGTGGTGCGACAGTGCAAATAATGATACAACTAAAAAATATGTGAGCTAAGTACCTGAGGAAAATCACACATTTATGAGAAAATCATTGTTTGCAAGTACTATGGTGTTTGCATATGGCTGTAAGTTCAACTGAATAATTTTAATTAAATTTTCAATTTTAACACAAAATATTATTTACTATAAAGTGTGGGGCGCACCCCACAATGGGCGGCGCGGCGAGATGGGAAGAGAGTCGTGGAACACCAAGTCCTGGCAGCTAAAACACTTTTAAACAACTTAACTCAACGCCGCCTTACAATTGTGTGTCAAAATTGTCAATCATGTTAAAAAGAGTGTGTTGAATACTCGACTTTTTACGGCTCTTTGCATAGATTTGGGAACAGATCATAAGATATGTACTGTTATTTCACACTGAAGTGCGCTGACTACCGAAATATGCTGGTAAAATTGTTTGAGCTTCGAGATGAAATTTTCCAGTTTTAGAAAACTCAGAATCAAAGTGATAATATTCAGAAAGTCAAGGGTATAAGGGGTATTGTTTATTCTATCGTATATGTTCGATTTCTCGAACTCATTGTATTTAAAATTGCAAGGTGGAGATACCAATATAACTTATCATCGGGATGCGATCACAGCATTTACTGAGAAGTTGCAATTATGGAAAATGTAAAATTTTAGCATCCATTTCCAAGCATAGAAAAAGCGTGCTTAAAGTAGAGTTTGAATTTAAGCGCTACTTCCCTAATTGGTGTGATGATAATATTTATAGATAGACGTGCTTCCAGAAATACTGCAAGCGCAAGCTTTGGAAATAAAAAATGATGCTGCCAAATATGATTTTGAGAAGATGGATATGCCACTATTTTAGGTAAAATATATTAAAGTATATTTAGAATTTGTACGAATATTGTCTTTCGTTTTCTTACTTGCAGTAATCATATATTTTTTAAAATTAAATATTTAATTGAAGCCTTTTTTTTGAACTCAATAATTATCCTTGATGTATTTTAAAAATACATGGCGAACGGGCTTTCTCTTGTTTGCGCCGAGAAGGGCGTAGACATGTTAATTTAAAACAGGCGTGACAAAAAAGACTGGGAACTAGTCAATCTACAAAACAAAATAATTAAGGTCAAACTCCTTCCGTTTTGGTAAATAATTCCCCATATGTATGAACGTACATACATATGTATCTCATTTTTAATGGAAAATAACGTTGCTGAGAACAATGATTATAAAAAAACGTAGATTTAAAATGGCATATCAATTGAAATTAAATAAGTTTTACTTTCATACTTTAATAAAACCATAGGTTAATAATACAATTTTTGCAGAAAGTAACAGATTAATTGATCAAAGTTTTAGAAAAATTGGTAGTTATTGAAAACAATACAACAAAATATCGAATATTTAAGAGATTTCCATACAGAGGTTTAAAACTTTCTGATTTTCGGAAAAGCTATATCCTGAACTTCTGATGGCTATATATCTGCAACACTTTTTACATTATAATTTTTTACCCGTAAAAGGCTACTCTTCTGAAAGTAAAAATCAGGCTACTGTTATGACTAAAACTTTTATTAAATGGAAACAATTAATAAATTAAATTTAAGTGAATAATTCAGACCGATAGAACTTCATTATCAAGAAAACGAATGGCCTTGATGAATAACAGCTGCAAAGCCGTTCATATATTTTATGAACTAGGCATCACTTTCGCAAAAGTTCCAAATAAGTTCTCCTCGATTTTCTTTTTTGTGCTATGCGCTTGCTTATTAAAATGTATTGAAAAAGCATACTTCTATAATAAATGGATTTCTAGTAGAATCCTGCTATGTGCTTTAAAACAGCATTACGGATAAATGGCAAAACTGTGTCCGCCGCTTCGAAACAATATTTAACTATCGACTTTTTATCAGACTTTTTTAGTATTCAAAATTTCGCGATTTTACAAATGAAGACACATATTTTGGTTTAAAGTATAAAGATGTCAGGTTTTACACCCCAATTACGAAAATTGAATAGAAAATATATGAAAATTCAGGTTTTGCAAACGACTGGGTATATGTATGTATTAAGCTTACTTTAAATGGTTTATAACAAGTTTTAGAGCTGAAGTTTTACTCTTTTAGCTTGAGATTAGAAAAATCGAGAGGTTTCATGAAGCAAATCGTAATACATTTAGGCAGCTCAAACAAAACACTAATATTTAAGAAAAATGTATCTTATGTTTTTCCTGTTTCATGGCCAAGATAGAGCTTTTATATTTAAAATAAGTGTGAGTTGCCAACTCAGTTTTAACCAAGGCGCTATATGATGGCGGGGATATTTATCGCCGTGATATACAGAATAAATTTCTTATATAGCAGGCATTGTTTGTTATAATCTCACTCAAGATACTATTATTTTTTATAATTTCCCACTCCCAAATAGAGTCTACGGGTCAGACTTCAGACTGTGTTGGCAACCCCAATAGATTTTCACCTAATCAATATCACCCATGGAAACTTAATGCGGTCACTTTTCTGTTAAATCTGCACTCTATATGAAAAAAAACAAGTACTGACGTTTTTTCGCAAACTTTTTCTGAGTAGAAAAATTTATTAAAAAAATTGACTTTTTTATACACCAACGGCTTCAAAACGGATCTTTTCACAACTTTTGCAGTGGTTCAAAAGGATGTATAACGAATTATTTCGGGTTTTTTACCTTATATTCACAACCGAGGCATTCGCTATTAAAAATGCAGTTGACTTTGAAAGTAAAAATAAAAGTAAATTCACTATCTGCTTTGATGGAAAATCTTCTTTAATGCCGTCAGAAATATAAGCAACATGAATTCTATTATTTTCGATGTAAAAGAATAATGTATTTCTAACCCCAAAGGAATAAAAATCATGAGGGTCCCGAGTAACGTAAGCATAATAGGCAATGAATTTGCTGATAAAAATCCACTAGCACACACAACTCGCCAACCTACATTTTTCATCCATCGATAGATGGCTACATTAGTCGGTTAATCAAAGAACGAATGGTTAGAGTATAATCACAGGTACGGACTTATCAACTCTGATGGATCTAGAGCCTACTTTCCTACTTATTTTTCCAGACATCTTATTAAAATTTGTGAATGGCTACGTATCGGGGATACGATAATCTCTCATGGACATCTACTTCGTAACGAGGCTGCACTAAACTGTTCTTTTTGTTCCAGCACACCACGGGTTAGCCACCTCCTTGACGAATGTCCCAATTTGGACCCACTAAGAAAAATAATTTTTGGTAACAATAAGCCAACCGAACTTCTTAAAATTATCAATAAAGAAAATATTGAGAAAATTTTAAAATATATATAAATTATACATTTTGTTTCACAGGAAGGTGATCAAGTGTCCGAAAATCGCGTAAGACATTGGTGGAAATGCTCGCCCAAGTCTATTTTGAGATTTAGCTCTTGTTTGATAATAGTTGTTCCACTCTCATTTTTAATGATTGATTCGATTTTGTTTTTAACAGCAGTAACTATTCTATTAATTTCAAATAATTTTGAATAATGTGATGCTCCTGCAAAGTTCAAACAAACTGACGAAATTTTTTTTTAAATTTCGTCAAAGCGGCGGTTTTTTATGAATATTAAAGCAATTAAGCTAATGAAATTGCATTATAGGTGGGCGTTTCCAAATGCCAACTTCACCAAATTTTTTTGCGAAAGTTTTAGAATTTGAACTTACGATATGGCAGGCGCAAGGACATTCCTCATATTTTCACTTGTCTATTTGAAAGTATGAGTGTCGGCGAAATTTGGTCGAACTAGTAAATTATTTGTGAAAGTTAAAACAAATTGTTCTTAGGCCGCAAGGGCATATCTTGTGGCAAGAAGTTACTGTTTGAATGAACTAATGGAATGTCTGACCTAGAGTGGGCGGTTTGCTGCCCAGCTCTGTCCCACAATGATGAGATCCACAGCGAAAATCATCATTTAATATTATGCTCACTGGCTCCATAGAGCCAGTGACTGTTCTTATAACAGTCAAATCGTGACTGTGTCCCTATAAGCGATCTTCAAGATATTTTATAGGGATTTTATGCATAAAATTGTGCGGCATTACATCGTCCTGGAAGTCACCTTAGCTAAGGCCAACTCTGAGTGTGTATATACCCTACATTGTCATTTAAATTACAGCATTGAGATAAGCTTTGGCACTATAATATTTTGGTATTATGAAAGCTATTTCCAGGAGGCTATTTCTCAAAATATTGGTTTAAACGAAAATGCTTTACTAATGCTATTTGCTGTGATGCCAGAATCGATAGCATAGTATTTAAAACTTACATCCGCCAATTGCTCGTAGTGCTGCTGATTTTTCACCTGGTCACCATTGAAGACATCAAATTCAAACGGTTCATCACCGGGCTCCCCAGTCACTTTGTCGACCTTACGCAGCTGTCCAGCTAATTGGTTTGTTATTATTAACTTTATTGCTCATATTAAGATAGTTGAGATTTACGTACCGGCATTAAAAGCGTAGCCAAACTCAAGTAGCTTTGCTAAAGCTGCTCCACTTGTTGACATTGTTGAGTGTGGTGCGTAGATTTGCTGGATAATTTCAAACAAAATTTTGTTGGCTCGTTAATAGTATAGGACTATTAAATTTTTAATAAAATCATCCTTACCTGATTTACTCCTTTTTTACGCGATGATAGCGTCCAAATAGAACGCAGAAGTTTTGACAGTCGAGACGCCATCGCAACAAGCAAAATAACTTTGTTGTTATACGGTTCAGAAGGTACGACAGCGTCACAACAGCCGCACCAATGCACTTTCAGGAAATGTGAACTATTTAGTTTATATGATTGAAACACAATTGGGACAGCAGCAGCAAAACTAACTAGTAAAGGTGTTATCTTCGGCCAGGCCGAAGCTCACATACCCTACACTGCATTGAAAGTACTTTTCAAATAAATGTTAAAAAAATATTGAAGAGGTTGAATAAGTCGAAAATAATGTAAACAGGTTCAAAAATGTTGAAAAGTGTTGGAAAAAACTGAAAATGTCAAAAGAATATGGGAAATGTTGAAAAAAATAGAATAGAAATGAAAAACACGAAATATGTCCGGCCCACTTCTCCAATTCCGCCCACTTTTCTTTCAATAAATGACATTCGTGATTGGCATGCACAAACCAAATTTTAGCACAATAGCTTGTATAGTTTGCGATATGTGCCGTAATTATTCTTAAAATTTAGGGCGGTGACACACTCACTGGTACAATCGATTCAGATTTTGGTCCACAAATAGCCTTCCAAAAAAAAACCTCTTACACCAAATTTCAGTATGATTGCTCATTTATTTCGTTAATTATGCCACTTAAGGTATTTTAATTGTATGGGAGGTGCCACGCCCACCGTTGCTATTTCGCCAGCTTTTGATTCATATGTACTTAATACCCAGTAAACCCCTTACATCAAATTTCAGATCAATTGCACCAATAGTTCACTTAAAATAGCACTTACAACTTTATGCTAATGAGGGAGGTGACACGCCCACTGATGCAATCTTGTTTAGATTCATTGAATTTAAAAGCGTATAGTAACCGGCACCTCTACACAAAATTTTATGAAGATTACTCTCATAGCACACTATCTATATCATTAAACGTATTTTGATTATATGGGAAGTGCCACACCCACCAGCACCATTGTACCAAAATTTTGCAAGAAGAAACCTTTTAGCGAGTATATCTGCCATTTTAAATTTCATAACGATTGCTTTGTTAGTTCTCTTTTTATAACGTTTATAAATATTGCAGGCTGTGCCACGCCCTTCAACAAAATTTTCCAGAATATTGAATAAACTTGTATTGATGACTACTTTCAGTGGTATCATCCCTAAAATTTTAATGAAAATCGTATGTGCCAATTTGGAGTTATACGAAATCCAAATTTTTAATTTAGTGTCACGCCCACTTTTACAATTACGCCCACTTTATGCGCCATTCAAGATTTATCAAATCTGTATTCGTGTACCAAATTTCATCACAATATCTTGCACGGTTTACGAGCTATGGCGTTATAAAAGTTAAAATTAAGGGTTGTGCCACGCCCCTTTAAGAGTCTTTGCAAACTTCCAACCTTGCCTAATCTTAATTTTGTTATCATCTTCAACAAATCACCAAATTTCATCAAAATCGCAGCATGTGTTTTTCAAAATGGACTTGGGTATATTTACATAGAGTATGGGCGGAAGGCGTGGCTGTTAACCGATTTCGCCAATTTTTATATGCTAGCAGCTTGCTAGAAGGTTTGACCTGTGTGCCAAATTTCATTAAGTTAGCTTGCTTAGTTTTCTCGTGAACCTGATTTCAACAGACAGACAGACAGACTGACGGACACAGCTATATCGACTCAGGTGGTGACGCTGATCAAGAATATATATACTTTTCCATACCTGCCACGCCCCTTATATGCGTTACAAACGGAATGACAATGTGAATATACCCTCTGTGTAGGGTATAAAAAGCAGTAGTCTTTCAGCATGATGATTATAATGAACAATGGGGGTGAGAAAGAGATGCAAAGCAAATCATGCGGTTTCAGCTGCCATATTAGACATATTTTTATTTATTTATATCATTTATACAACGCCAATAATGTAGTTTATATCAACAATTATTGCAGATAGCCCATATTTTTACTTTGACTTAGTTGCCTACAATTTTGAAATTTTGACAAACTTTGCTGCTCCTCCTTTAATGGTGGAAACGCATGTGCAGATATTCTGCTGCAGCAAAATTTAAATACATTGATTCAAATAGCCATAAACACATGTAAACTCTGCACTGCATCGCAGCGCTGCAAGTAGTCACCAAATTAAAATTTGCTGCGCAGAGGAGTCAGGGCTTTCACTTTTCAATAAATTTTTCTTCAAATCTATAATGTCAATTAGTATGAAGCCTAGTATCAAAAGAGATCTGCACGTCTATATAACCTGCAGCACTGCTGCAGATATCCTGCTATGCTGCATGCCGAAAATCTGCACATGTGTTTTTAGCATAACTCTGTTCCACAGGGTGTTTTGCAAAACAAACAAAACAAAAACGAATTACGAAAAGCATTTAAGATATGCGCATGCATAAGATACAAGATTGGACGATTATAGTTTTTCTTGCAATAAAATTGTTAAGGATGTTTGTCGCGATGAAGCATTTAATAAAAAATTATTCTTTCCAGGTTTGTAAAATATCCTATCGTTTTTCTCATCCATGAAAGCTTTTCAAGGTTTAATTTTCGCAATTGGATTCCTATCTGACACAGCCCTTCATATTGAGGCTTTACCCTGTAGAGATACTGTCAAAGATTTCTTAAGACTCACACTATGGCCAGAAGCTCTCTTTCATTCGTTCCTTTCTTTCAGGGTTCTGGAAATCGCAGTGATTGGTCTCCCTGATTCCAGACCCAATGACGATTAGATTGCAGCAATGGCACATGGCAACAGTTTGTTCGTGTATGTAAATGCCGTTATTCTTCGTTTCATCAGATAATTATTTCAGGTAGTGGAACGAAATTTCACACAAATTGAAGAAATAGTTCGGTTTAGTATTAGACAATTTGACGAATTTCGGCGAAAGGGCGTTGGACTTCCCGTACAAGCAAAAACTTCAAAAGGTTATACTGAGAGAATTATGTAATTGATTAAAGATTTGACAAGCCAAATATAGTTATTCTAATTAGATGGTCGGACAGCACTGACGTTATCATAGCTCAAAGTCTTAAAAATGTGACTCCAATTCATCCAGCTCGCCGTTACGACCACAAGACAAGACACGCATACCAGTAAGTGAACTGAATTTAATTTACACATACATATGAAATAAATACAGGTGTGGCGTTGAACTACATGATAATCCAGCCGCTACCCAATGTGCATAAAAACGGATGCGGATCCGTAACGGATCCGAAACGGACCTCAAAAACGGAAAAAAACCGGAATCCGTTTTTTCGTATCCGTAACGGATCCGAAACGGACCTCAAAAACGGAAAAAAACCGGAATCCTCTTTTTCGTATCCGTAACGGATCCGAAACGGACGTCATATACGGACCAGTTGTCGGCTGAAATTCCTCTGGAAAAAACGGAAGGATCGTCCGTTTTGTCGGATCCGAAACGGACGTCATAAACGGAAAAAAAATGGAATCCGCTTTTTTTTTTATTATTAATATAAAAAGCAGTTTTCAAGATATTTTCAATAAACAAATACAGTTCTCTACTCCTTTTTTGCTTTTTATGTATCTTAAAATTTAAAACATAAAAAAAAATTTAAAAAAATGTGTCGTCGCCTCTGCTTATCCAATAGTTGTTGCATGCGTAGCTTAACAACATCAGCCACCGCCTTACATATTTTCTGCTGGCTAAAAGTATATTACTTGAATTAGCAATCGACAACTGCTCAAAATGAATCTTCACTTTTTTATTTTGATAGAGAAGTAATTAAATTTAAGTACGTCAGAAAAATAATGGAAGTAGCTGAGTTGGTTAAGATGAGCATCTTTGAACAGTGGCATGGCGCAGGACGCGCAGGTTCGATTCTGTTCGGTGGCAGGTAAAAAAAATAAGTTTCCTTAATCTGATTTACTAATAAATAAAACTAAGTTGATGAAATAGGCAGGCATTAAAAGAAATAAATAGATGGAAAATAAGTAAAAATTTAAAGAAAAAATTACATTTGGGAAGAATAAAAAAAAAAAAATTTTTAATTAATTGCGTTAATTTTTTTGTACAGTAAAATCCGCATTATTAAAGAAAAAGTTCGTCTCGAATCTGTTTTATTTCAAAAAACGAATCCGAAAAAGCGGATTACGGTTTTTTTCCGTTTTTGAGGTCCGTTTCGGATCCGTTACGGATCCGGAAAAGCGGACGATCCTTCTGTTTTTTGAGAGGATTTTCATCCAACAACGGATCCGAATCGGATCCGAAACGGATTCCGTTTCGGATAAATAATCCGCAGAACAGATCCGTAACGGATCCTAAACGGATCCGAAACGGATCCGTTTGGCACATTGGGTAACTACAGAATTGCTATGTGCGGTAAAAAAATGATGGTGGACACTCTCCACCCATGCTCGAATATCGCTCTTGTAAATTCCTAGAAAATATATCATATTGCCTTGAAGCTTAATAAACACAAATCTGTAAAAGTTATGTTCAACTTGTGTTCTGACTCAAAAAGAAGTTACTTCGGATAACGACTCTGAATACGGTCATCATAAGCACACGGTTACTATGTGTAGTCGCTGTAATGTTCATCTGCACAAGAAGTATCAAATTTTGTATGCTTTCCATGAAAATTTAAACTGGTGTAATTCCGTTTTAAAAACTCATAAAAATATTTTTCTTTTTGATTAAAAAATTTATTCAACTAAAAAATCTATTCTCAGATCCTTAAGCATTTGACAAGCTTTTCGTTCCGTTACCGTGCCCTCATAAATAATTTTTAGTTCTAATTTAGACCTCATTAAGTATAAATGTAAATGACATGTCAAAAAGTTCAAAAATTAAAAATTTTTAATATTAATTGTTGTGTTAGTGTGTTGGTATCTTACTTTCCCAGCAGGCAATTGAGCAAGGTCTTCCCCGGAGAAGCACTGCTCCGATTGTAAGAGGCCTTCTCAAAACTAAATTTTCATGCAAATAAAAAATTTTTTTTTTATGATGATTTTTGTTTTTATTTACAATCTGTCAATAAGTAAATTTTATAAGTAGCAGAATAGTTACACTCCATTCAGTGTATACTCATGAAATGCTACAATGCCTTACCACAGCAGGCGTGCTATAAGGCCTTCCCACAGCAGCAGTGCTATAAGGCCTCATAATAGAAGGCAAAAAAGAAGGACTTCATGTATTTTTTTATTTCATGTATTGCAATGTTTTATGATTCGACATTACTTTTTTGTTATTGGATACGACATCAAAAGTAGATAAATGGTTAGAAGTATGGACCGGTGTGCATGTTGCTAGGCTGGTCTTCTGTTTCATGTTATTTTAAAGTGGTAGAGTGTTGTGTATTCAATGTCAAATTATAAATTAAGAAAACGTCACAAAAAATAAACATTAAAAATATCAACGCAAGGGAGGTTGACGCAGATAAAAAAATCATTTAACTATCACGACGGTAGTAGTAAGATTTAATTTTTTCAAAGTACTTCTGTGACCCCTTCTACGGTAAGCGCTCTAAGAAGGGCTCTTGATGCAAGTGATGTAGGAAGGCCTGCTTGAAGAGTATTTCTATCAGGCCTGTTTTATCGGGACGTTTCATATAAAAAAGAAAGTAAGTTTGAAAGGAGGTGGCAAGGCCTTAATCTTACCGAGGAAGGCCTGCTAGAAGGCCTGCAAGCTCCTGCCCTTGCCTACTGGGTAGCTCTCCCTTTATTTCTCCAGCTTCATATTAAGAATTTAAAGGGTAGCATACATGATAGAATATCAAAAAACACATTGACTTTGATTTTAAATTAATATCACGTGGAATCCTTTTGTTAATGCAACGTTTGTATTTAATTAACGCTCACTTGACTCTTAGTCAAAGATTGAACATGACCGAGAATATCATCTCAAAGCCGGGTTCCTGAATTAAATTTCAAAGCGGGGAATTGCTTCTGTAAGGCATGGTAACCCTGCTCTTAGTTGCAATAAAGGTGATAACTCTTTTTTGTTTTTGTCAAGCCTTTATTGTGGCTCAGTAAAAAATTGGCAGAATTATGTCAGCTTTTCTGATTTTCAGCGTAAAAGAAAAGAGTTGAAATTCTAAATTTTTTTTCTAGTTTTAATTGGCTTTATGATGTTGAGTACTAACTACGTATATAGTATGCTGGTTCAAAAATTAAACAAAAGAAAGAAGGCTTTAAAATGCATCGATCGACATCCTTTCTTGTTTAATAAGGCACACATTTCTGTAATGCCTTGCAAAAACTAAAGGCGATATCAAGATATCATTAATATAATTGCACCATTCAATTTATTGAGAAGCTTATTCTGATAAAGATAAAAAAGATTTTTAAATTATCCACATTGAAGACTTTGTGTAATTGTTATTTGGTGGCATTTTCCTAATTTGCTATATCCTTTTTTCATCACAGATTTATTGCATTTACTACGCCTTGTATTGGTTATTTACCACCGGAACTTGACGAAAACGATGATGCACTCGCATTCCCACTGCTAGCAGCAAAAAACTTTTGAATGTTCGTAAAAAAAACCCATATCATACCGGCAATTCTACCAAGTAGTTCTAGAAATTGGAAACCCGTGCTTTCATTAACCATCTCACGTTCTTCTTCCGTTTCAATTGCCGGTGAATCATGGTGCTCGCCAGTTTGATTGGAGTTACCGTTCGGACTCACCAACTGATGATGATGTTTGGAGTGAGAGCTATGGTGCGATGATGAAGAAGAGCTATGATTTAAATTGCCAAACGTGCCGTCGCGCACTGTGTTCAAAAGATGTTTTACTGGCTCCAATACCGGTATACTTTGCTTAACTCTATTCCAGAGTTGATCTGAGACATTTAATTGCATTGACGACTCATGCTGAATTTCATTTTCATTAAAATCCTTAGAGTTTTCCAGCATATTTTGCATTTGATTTGGAGCATCATCGGTAATTTTATCAGAATTTGCTAAATTACTCGAAGTTGCAGTTTCTTTTGATGTGGAGCTTCCGATATCGTTATCCAAATTTGTATCAACCTGTTGCACCAGACGGCCGGCTAAAAGACCTATAGCCGCACTTTGCATTATTTTGCTATTGGTATTATGATTTCCCTTAAGATTCGCAAAATCATTGGCCGGAAATTCGTCATGTCGCTGCTTAACTCTCTTTTGCTTTACAAAGCTCACAATGTGCGTTGTTGGAGCCGATGTTGATGATGGGAATGATTCTGCTGTCAATATAAACAACTGCAAATGAAGTGCGGAAGACAATTAATAGTTAATTAGATAGATATATATTCAAAGGCTACAACTAATTTTATATCCCTCAGTTATACAAACGATATTAAGTATTATATTATTCTGCATTAAGTGTAATGTCACAAATAAAACTTTTCGAATCGGTTTGGACCTAAGCGAAAGCCGGTGTGCTAATGAATAATGTATATCGAACTTATCAATAACTACACGCTTTGTTTTTTTTGGACTTTTTTGAACAATTTTTGAAATGAAATATCTCAAATACTATTTAGAATAAAGAATTAAATGATTAAAAATACTTTAATTTAAAAGACAAAAAAAAAAACTTAGAACAAATTTGTTTAAACGTTAATTATACCCTACACAGAGGGTAACGCATAGAAGGAGGCGTAGCAGGTATGGAAAAGTACATATATTCTTGATCAGCGTCACCACCTGAGTCGATATAGCTGTGTCCGTCTGTCTGGCTGTCTGTTGAAATCAAGTTTACGGGAAAACTAAGCTAGCTAATTCAATGAAATTTGGCACACAGTTCACATCTTCTTGCAAGCTGCTAGCATATAAAAATGGGTGAAATCGGTTAACAGCCACGCCTTCCGCCCATACTCTATGTAAATATACCCAAGTAAATTTGGAAAAAAAGTTGCTGCGATTTTGATAAAACTTGGTGATTTGGTGAATATGAGAACAACATTAAGATTAGGCTATATCTTAAGTTTGCAAAGGCTCTTACAGGGGCGTGGAACAGCCCTAAACTTTAACTTTTATAACGCAATAGCTCGTAAACCGTGCAAGATATTGTGATGAAATTTAGTACACGACTACAGAACTTATGAATCTTGAATGGCGCATAAGGTGGGCGGAATTGTAAAAGTGGGCGTGGCACTCCTTAACAATTAAAAATTTGGATTTCGTATAACTCCAAACTGGCACATACGATTTTCATCAAAATTTTAGGGATGATACCATTGAAAGTAGTCAAAAATACCAGCAACGTCAATGTACTGAAAAATTTCTTTTAAGGGCGTGGCACAGCCTACTATATTTATAAACGTTATAAAAAGAGAACTAACAACGCAATCGTTATGAAATTTAATAAGGCGGATATACTTGCTAAAAGGTGTCTTCTTGCAAAATTTTGGCACAGTTGTGCTGGTGGGTGTGGCACCTCCCATATAAGCGAAATACTGTTAATGCTATAGATAGTGTGCTATTAGAGTTATCTTCATAAAATTTTGTGTAGAGGTGTCGGTTACTATAAGCATCGGAATTAAATGAAACTTGACAAGATTGCATCAGTGGTCGTGGCACCTCCCTCATCAACATAAAGTTATAAGTGCTATTTTAAGTGAACTATTGGAGCAATTGATCTGAAATTTGATGTAAGTTGTTTAATGGGTATTAGGTACATATGAATCAAAAGCTGGCGAAATAGCAATAGTGGGCGTGGCACCTCCCATACAATTAAAATATCTTAAGTGGCATAGCTATCGAAATAAATGAGCAATCATACTGAAATTTGGTGTAAGAGGTTTGTTTATGGAAGGCTATTTTTGGATCGAAATCTGACTGGATTGCACGAATGGGTGTGTCACCGACCTAAATTTTAAGAATAATTACGGCACATATCGCAAACTATACAAGCTGTTGTGCTAAAATTTGGTTTGTTTATTGAACCAAAAGTGGGCGGAATTGGAGAAGTGGGCGTGGCATATTTCGTATTTTTCATTTCTATTCTATTTTTTTCAACATTTCCCATATTCTTATGACATTTTCAATCTTTTCCTTTCTCCTTCAATTTCATTCGACATTTTCTTTATTCTTTCGACTTTTTCATCAATTTTTCAGTATTTTTCATATATTTCGACTTATTCAATTTCTCTCAACTTTCTTTAATGGTTTTCATATTTTTTCAACATTTTCAGTGTTTTCCAACATTTTTGAACCTTTTTACATTATTTTCGACTTAATCAACCTCTTCGACATTTTTTTAACATTTATTTGAAAAGTACTTTCAATGCAGTGTAGGGTATGTGAGTTTCGGCCTGGCCGAAGATAACACCTTTACCAGTTTTCTTATTTATTTTTTATTTTTTGTTTTGATATTTTCAATTAACCCTAAGTATACCGTCTAAAAGAAAGATTTTATGTCAAGGATAATTTGAGAAACATTTTTATAAAAAAAAAAAATAATATTTAAAGAAATTTATTTTAAGTAAATTATTTTTTTTTAGAAAATTAAGGCTTTCTTCAACAAAAACGATACTATTTTTTTTCCATTAGTATCACAGGTTTACAAATTTTTGAAAATTTGTTCGATCTGAGAAGACGAAGGTACATCAACTGCATTCAAACAAGCTCAAAAAGAATGTATGTACATTAGGGTGGTTCTTTGAGGGAAAAATGGGGACGCCTCCTCAATTGATTCCAAATAGAATAAAAAAATCAAGGTTTTTTTTCAAATTTATATCTTTAGCCCTTACTGATCCTATTTCAATGTGATATTTGGCCTACGCCACCATTATTTTAAATTATTTTTCCTTACGTAGTTTTTAATTTCAAAAAAGAATATATTAAAAAAATGTCGCTCGGATCTAGTTTCCGAGATATAGCCATAGAAAGTTGCGGATATAGCTTTTCTAAAAATCAATATAACTTGGAAATTTCTGAATATATTGATGTCAAATTGAAAGTAATTTTACAGTTTATAAGATTGATGAATAAAAGTGTAAAATCAGTTCCCATTATTTTGTGATTTGTTCTTTAATTTTTACCATTTTTTTTAAATAGCCGTCATTTTCTCAAAAAATTATATAATAAGTGATTTTACTAATGTTTAGTATTAAGGAGGCCCAATTATTTTGCTTTAATTCAATATGATATTTTTCACTAACTTTTTCATTACAAAAATAATGAACAAACTGGTGTCTTTTTTATAAAGTGCATATTTATTAATTTTAATTGACTACTTATTATATGTAAGGTCTAATGACTTAAAGAAATTGAGAACTATCGGTTAATAAGGCATTTATTTCTTTTAAAACATTTCCATAAGTGTTACTTCAGGTCTGTATCATGCAGACAGAGACACAGAAAAAAATAGGTAAATATTTATAAAGTTTTACCACAAAAAGCGTTCATCCCGAAAAAATGTGGTGGTTGAGAGAGAAAAAATGAGAGTAAAAAAACAGCTGATCACTTCCCCTCGAAAAAAATGGTTCACTTTCCACATAGACAAATTTCTTGTGGCTAAAACTTGAAGACTGTCAAAATCGTAGGCAACGAGACTAGAGGCTCCCTTTTGACAAGCGAGGGAAAGGTACAAAACTTTAAAGTCGGTAATTCGCTATTTGAGTTATATCCTATTTGTCAATAATATTCTCAAAAAGATTTCAATTGACTTGCATTCAGAAAATATTAACCGATTGGTAATGCAACTACGCGCAGGTTCTAACTCCTGAACCCTGCCATTCTTTGTTTACTAAAATACGCGCAACCGAAAATTGTGGAGAATTGACTAGTCAGAAAAAATTCAGCTTTTGCTCTCTCGAATATCGCGATGTCACTCTTTTCATTTACATTTAGTAATTTTTTACGAAATGCTTCATTTGGCCATTCAGTCAAATTTCACATTGGAATAGGGTCAGTAAGGTTTAAAGATAAAAAATTGAAGAATAACTAAAATTTGTTTATACTATTTCGAACCAATTAGAACCACTCTAATGTACATATGTACATACACATTAGGGTGGGTCGAAACTTTTTTTTCAATCAGCTGGGTCTTCAAATCTTTGATATCGTTTTCTGAGCTAACATTTGTTTTTAAGCGATCATAGAGGGAGCGCGAGTGCCACAAAATTTATAATTTTCGGTCCTTTTTTCATATAGTTGATACTGCCACATATCTGTACGATTGATCTGGCTCATATTTTTCTTTTAAATGCCCACATACATACCCTTTCGATAGACCATATGAAAGTCAACTTAGCACTCTTTATCTGAGTGGTAGAATTAATTGCTCTGTGTTTTATGAATTTAGTGCACTTTTGGGGCAGTCGCGCTCCTTCTATGATCGCTTAAAAAAATTTTAGCTATACAGTGATGTTCAGAAAACGATATCTAAGATATGAAGACCCAGCTGATTGAAAAAAAAAATTCGACTCACCCTAATATATGTATGTATATGGTGCGCGCCTCCAATAAAAAATTATATTTTTTATTATTTCTGATTTGAAAGCATATATTCTTATTACAGGTAGTCCCCGACTTACGACCGAGATAGGTTCCTATTCATCGGTCGTAAGTCGATTAAGTCGTAAGTCGAGTTTCATAAAAAATAACTAAAGAAAAATATTACATACATACTGTACTACTAGTTCCAGCCATTTTTGGGATGATATAAAATTATTCACTTAAACAAACGTATTATTTGTACTGAAATAAATCGAATCCTTGTACATACAACTGTTTTTTGTTTTTAATTTTTTCTCTTATACATATTTTAGGGACTCCCCGAAACTATTTTAAGCATTTTCTATGAAAAAAATTGAAAAAAAAATTGGTCGTAAGTGCGAATAGTCGTAAGTCGAACGGTCGTAAGTCGGGGACTACCTGTAATGCTTTTGAACCTATGTATACATTAATTAAATATTTGTAAACTTCAAATTTAGTTTTAAAAATGTACGTTTTACTTTTCGTTCTTAAAATTTTGGTTGTTAGATATAGATTTAACAAGAAATTATTTTTGATTTTTACAAATGTATGTTCTAAAATTGTTTGTTCTCTCTCCTTAACAGAGTGCGCCTGCTCTTATGGCACTGATTTCTTTACGACCATAGACACCGGCGCATAAATTTTATAATAAAAAGGTCCGTACGTTTCAACATTTATCTAAACTATTTTATTTTTTCTTCACTCACAATAATAACAATTATAATTAAAAATATTTTCTGATTTTGAATATTCCACATAATTTTTAATAAAATTTTGATAATTTTTTTTTTTTCTTATCGAAGTGACAGCAATGAGGGTATATAACAAACTAACCCAGTTGTGATCAATAAGCCAAGGGACAGCTACTTCGACTAATTGTAATTGAATGATATTTATTCAATAAGCGTGCAACAGTAGTTTCACACTTTAATAAGTTGAGAATTAAATTTGATTGATATTCGGCTCTATTGCAATTCCAAAATAATTCATGGCTAACTAGTGCATTTTGTATTGGAATTGTAGTAGAGGACAATCGCTTAGCAATAAAATATAAACGTAACATGCCCATAATGAACCGTTGAGATATGGCTAGCATACTAATTGACAGATATATTATATTCCCAAAGAATGGCTTTGCATAAGTGTTAAGCAAAAAGTAACAGTTTAAAACATTTAATAGTGATGACGTGATTATTCATTCAAGTAATAATTGGTAATTTGATAGGTTGAGCTCTATAAAAAAAAAATTTTGTTGGTGTTATCATTGGCCTTGGCAAAAATTAAATATCCTACACTGCTTTAATAGTAAA
The DNA here is from genome assembly GCA_963680825.1 of Meiosimyza decipiens. Classification (NCBI taxonomy): domain Eukaryota; kingdom Metazoa; phylum Arthropoda; class Insecta; order Diptera; family Lauxaniidae; genus Meiosimyza; species Meiosimyza decipiens. The sequence continues at coordinate 33,034,650 of OY804259.1, forward strand.
AGTGCGCGTAGAAATAAAATCACTTCTCCTTTTTGGTCTAGTGATATTTTAAACTATCACTGATATTTGTGTGTGTATCTTGGCAGCTATGGTACAGAGCTGCGAAAGAGTTCATTATTTTTGTAAATTGAAATCCATTAAATTCACTGCCAAAAGTGCAGCACTCAGAGTGCAGCTATTAAAAAATAAAGTCGCCTGTTGACTACAATGCCATACGTCTGCAGCACTTTTCATCGTAAATGAATGCAATTATTCTGGTGGCCTCACTTTTTAATTGGAATCATTATTGGAAAAATTGTGATTGCATTGAAATTACCTCAAGTCGCCGAAGAAACTTGAAGTCAGCTGCTCCGAATTAATTCCAAAATCTATCTATCTTCTATAGATATATAGAAGTGAATGTGTGTATATTATATAATTATGCCACTAATGAGCCCATTAATAGAACACTCATAGTTTTAAATAAATTGTATAAGAATAGCTTTATTGATTTTTCTATGTCTAAAAATGTTTTCAAATCTGTGATCCAAAATCAATTGTATTAATTATTTATTAATTATATTTTAGTTTATAATATATAAGTTTTTTTTTTATTTTTAAAATGAATTGTGCTAGTCTGTAAGGTTATACCATAGACAATTAATGAAAGAAATGAAATGAAATGAAATGAAATATATGTACATTAGGGTGAGTCAAAAAAATCAAATATTTCTTTTTGGATCCGACACACGAAAACTAGTTCCTAGGTACCTCTAGAAAGAACTTACCTAATCTGAGCTCTTAATATTAACGGGAAGATTATGCTCATCATAGTTTTCCATTTTTAATTTAGTCTCATATAAAAATGGTCATATCTTATCACCAATAGATTGTTAAACCAGTTGCATTGTCAATATTTATGGGAAATTAAATGTCTACTTCAATCTTTGACCTTGAATATCTTTCAAATGGTACGATCAATGAAAAAAGTGTTCAAGATCATTTTTGTAGAGCGTTTAATTTCCTATAAATATTGACAATGTAACTGGTTTAACAATCTATTGGTGATAAGATATGACCATTTTTATATAAGACTAAATTTAAAATGGAAAACTATGATGAGCATAATCTTCTCGTTAATACTAAGATCTCAGATTTGGTAAGTACTTTCTAGAGGTACCTCGGAACTAGTTTTCGTGTGTCGGATCCAAAAAAAAAAAATATTTGATTTTTTTTGACCTACCCTAATGTACATGTGTATATGATAAATTGTGCCCAAAATGCATTTATTTTGTTTAAGATCGAGATATCTGATATCTGCGTTTTTCAATGGAGTTTAATTGCAAATAATAAAGGCCGTGGTACCAAAGCGACTAACCAAAGGTCGTATTTTTTCGAAAATATGATAAAGGCCGGTTTTCTCGAAAACGGTGCTACTTTTACTAAATATGATACTACTTTTTCTGACCCGCCTTGGGCTCGCCCATCTGCTGTAAGAAGGTTATTCATTCTGTATCTATGTGTGGAAAATATATAGATCTTGGAATTTTTTTCAGAGTAGCTGACTTCAAGTGTCTTCAGCGACTTCAAGTGATTTCAGCGACTGAAAAGTGATTTGAGGCAATCACAGTTCTTCCAATCATGATTCCAATCCAAAATATGACGTCACCAAAATGAATGCATTCTTTACAATAGAAAAGGTTGCAGACTTATGGCATTGAAGTCTACAGGCGACTTCATTTTCAAATAGCTGCACTCGGAATGCGCAATTTCCTATGAATCAAAAGTGAAAATGAATGAACGCTTTCACAGCTCTGCTATGGTAGCTAATTTGTGAAACTCATACATGGAAATATTAACGAGATTGGATAATGATTGGTGTCTTCTCTCATGCAACAAAATCACTTAGCTTTACTATTCTTGGTACTTATACCAAGCTGTGAAATTTGGAACATGGACCCAATTATCTACAGTACATAAGGACTGCGCGAAATGTAGGTGAGGTTGAACATCGAGGATAACCGTAGGTACAGGTAGTCACGCTCCACTGGCTCAATTGACCGCATTTTTTAGTTGTTTTTAGTTGATATAAAATAAAGTAAAAAATTTCTTTTTGTGTATGCTTTATTTAAATTGCAAAAAATGAGGTTAACTTCACACTTGGTATACTAAATTGTTGGTACTTCTTCTGCTTATGTCATCAAAATGAAAAATTTAGAAATAATTTGTTTTACCAGATATATGCGATATCTATAGTCTTAAATTGCTATCATTTGGAGACTTATAAAAATTGAAATAATATGTCTGGTGATTTCGACTTTAAGGCTTATAAATATTTGGAAAAGACCTCTCTCTTCTAGACTCACTGACAGGACTTCTTTATTGGCGGTAGACGGAGTTGCGTCCTGTTCCATCAGTACATACATTTGTGGCCTTTTATGCAGCGCTGAATGGTTTACTAGAAATATTTGGAACCCTTCTTAATCCGTATTCCGTGCAAAGCCTTTAACGGCTTACACCGTAATGGTTCTTCGCGATACTTATCGATATTCTTAATGTAGGACTTATTTGTACCAGCCCTTTTTGTTTTTATTTTGTTACAATGCCCATTTGTAGACTTCCTTCGGGAGTGTCTTTAACACACCATAAGATTTTATGTTTGTTTCGTAACCAATGTGGTAATAGCTAAGCTTTTAATTGCATTGCGATATTCCAACGATAGGTTATCTCCGGTATTTTCCACTACTTTTGTTTTGAATACTTTATATCGAATTAATTTCAAAATTTTTCAATTCGATCCAATATTCAATGCCATTCATTTCTTTCACGTGTATTGGGAGACACCTTGCATTTTCAGAAAAAAAGTTCGTTCCGTGGAAGATTGAACTTCAATTAAAATTGCTATCAAAAAATATATATGAGGCAACAAGACCTTGAAATTACACAGTCACTGTTTTAATATTTTGATTAACGAACTAGGGTGTAACGAAACAATTTAAAAAACTTGTTTAGCTTATACCATTTGGTATAAAACTTCCATTTACATAAATTTCTATCTGGTCACCTTACGATTCTATTAAACATCATAGGAACAGTAGAGTTGGTTGTATAAGTGCGTGTGCAAAATCATATGCTTGTTGTTTTTCTTTTTGCAACAACAAATTGTATTAACATCAGTAATTGGCAGCTCTGATTTATTTGATAATTTCTGCTTAAATTGAACCAATTTCGCAAGTACCAACTTTGAACTTCAGGTATGAAATCCTTGTTCTTGCATAATTTTTTTAATCAATCAGTAAACACCAATTAGTGAAAAAATAAAATATTTTATTTGAAATTGAACAAAGATTCCTTAAGTGGTACCTTTTCTTCAATTCTTACTTCAAATTTTAAAGAAAGATTTTGAATAAAAATTGGCATTTTTACCATTGTAAAAAGTAAAACAATAAACTCTTACGTGATAAATTTTTACTTTCAAGAATTTTCAATGCGACTATTTTTGTATTAAAAATTCCTTTAGAAACAATGCATGAATCTTTCAATAAGATTCATGAATTGATTTTATATCAGAATCTCACACATACCTACATGCCATTATTAAGTTCTCCTATTTCTGGAAATACATCTATAATGATCCTTATTGGTAATCCCAGAAGAGTTGTGCATCAGGGAGCATTAAAAATTAGCCTTAGCTGCAGATCATCATCTTCAAAGAAACTCCGAAAAATCTGCAAAAGCCAGGATGTGCCTAACAACTGTGTTACGAATTCAGTCTGCACCGCAAGTTTTTAGTAAAGGATTAAGTCCCTAAAATCGCCATAAAATATTTTTGAATGCAATAACAAAATGCTTTATATTTGTGCTAAGCAAAAACGTTTCTAAAATCTCAATACTTTTTGTGCAAAAATTTAGTCAAACTGCATGTTTGCAAAGTGTTAAGATTAATCTAAAATCATGAATCTTTTCAAGTAAATCTATTCTTAAAAAGAAATTAATATAGCCGATGGCCTGGCTGCTAGTGCTCTTAACGAACCATTGTGAAGTAATTAATTACTTTGTAATATTAAATTGGCACACAAGTCAAAGCTACTTGTAAGCTGCTAGCATATAAAAATTGGCGAAATCGGTTAATGGCCACGCCTTCCGCCCATACTCTATGTAAATATACCCAAGTCCATTTTGAAAAACACATGCTGCGATTTTGATGAAATTTGGTGATTTGTTGAAGATGAGAACAAAATTAAGATTAGGCTAGATTTGAAGTTTGCAAAGACTCTTGAAGGGGCGTGGTACAGCCCTAAATTTTAACTTTTATAACGCCATAGCTCGTAAACCGTGCAAGATATTGTGATGAAATTTGGTACATGCATACAGGTCTTATAAATCTTGAATTGCGCATAAGGTGGGCGGAATTGTAAAAGTGGGCGTGGCACTTTTTAGCAATTGAAAATTTTGATTTCGTATAACTCCAAATTGGCACATACGATTTTCATAAAAATTTTAGGGATGATACCACTGAAAGTAGTCATCAATACAAGTTTATTCAATATTCTGGAAAAATTTGTTGAAGGGCGTGGCACAGCCTACAATATTTATAAACGTTATAAAAAGAGAATTAACAACGCAATAACTATGAAATTTAATATGGCAGATAAACTCGCTAAAAGGTGTCTTCTTGCAAATGGTGCCGATGGGTGTGGCACCTCCCATATAAGCAAAATACGTTTAATGCTATAGATAGTGTGCTATGAGAGTAATCTTCATAAAATTTTGTGTAGAGGTGCCGGTTACTATAAGCTTTGAAATCAAATGAAACATGACAAGATTGCATCAGTGGGCGTGGCACCTCCCTCATTAACATAAAGTTGTAAGTGTTATTTTAAGTGAACTATTGGTGCAATTGATCTGAAATTTGATGTAAGTTTTTTACTGGGTATTAGGTACATATGAATTAAAAGCTGTCGAAATAGCAACAGTGGGCTTGCCACCCCAATTTACAATTAAAATACCTTAAGTGGCATAACTATCGAAATAAATGAGCAATCATACTGAAATTTGGTGTTAGAGGTTTGTTTATGGAAGGCTATTTTTGGATCAAAATCTGATTGGATTGTACCAGTGGGTGTGTCACCGCCCTAAATTTTAAGAATAATTACGGCACATATCGCAAACTATACAAGCTATTGTGCTAAAATTTGGTTTGTGCATGTCAATCACGAATGTCATATATTGAAACAAAAGTGGGCGGAATTGGAGAAGTGGGCGTGACATATTTCGTGTTTTTCATTTCTATTCTATTTTTTTCAACATTTCCCATATTCTTTTGACATTTTCAGTTTTTTCCAACACTTTTCAACATTTTTGAACCTTTTTACATTATTTTCGACTTATTCAACCTCTTCAATATTTTATAAACATTTATTTAAAAAGTACTTTCAATGCAGTGTAGGGTATGTGAGCTTCGGCCTGGCCGAAGATAACACCTTTACTAGTTTATTTTACTTTTATGCTAATTTTTATTTTGAAAAATGAGAGCCAGTGTAAACTTCAATTGATTTTCAAGACCAATACGTGATATTGCATCTTCCACTTTCGCTCATTTTTCTATTCTCAATTCTTTTTCGCATATTGATTTTGTGGATATCGGTTTTGTTTTGATTATCCATGTTTCTTAAAGTTCGTGTAGAATTTCTTTTTAAAAGTAAGCTAATAACTATATAACCACTTTTGTATATAGTTCTCAGTTCTGCAAGTATGTAAAACTTTCGGCACTGTTAAATTATTCGAATGCGCATTGGAAATCTTTTTCAATTTCTAATTTTAAGATACCTCTTTGAGTATTTTTTTTCTCCTCTTATATATCTACCTACATAAGTTTTAGTAACGAAATTTTGGATTGGTATTATGTTCTTAGAAAGCGAGAAAAAACAAGGAAAAAACCACAACAACAACATGATTTGTTTATCTTGAAGATTTATGCCTATGAATTTATTAGATATAAAGTTTAAGTGAATTATGATACATTAAAGCATGACGTTATTAACTTAGAACTTCTTTTACGGTAATGGGTTCTGCGCATTAAATTTTTTAATCCTTGGAATCCATTTGAGTAGTTTCGTGCGCTTAAAGGATCATTTGGTTGGGAAGGTAGCGATGCACATGTCTCTATGACATCTGTGAGATATCATGGTTTAAATAGTTACCCTGTTTAAGTTTTCTTTAGATTTTTATTTTGGTCCAATTTGCAGTTTGTTTTAAAAATTTTAATTTATTTTGGTTTTTTCTTTTAAAGTGGCATCCAGGGACTCTACAATAAAATGTAAGGTATCCAATGCTTGGGTGATAGTAAGAGCCAACGAACTCCCCAGCCGGCTGTTTGCTAGTGATTGCAATGGGTCCCGACCCGGCCTGCTACCCCATATCAGAAGCCTTAGGGCTTCTTCGGCAGTAGCGTGTTTTTGTAGACATCCTGTCTAATCTTTCATTTGGATAACCTGTGCGTGATTGTCTGTTTATTATGTTGTATGTGTCCACACATACACATAACAATCAATTTCATGCACAATATCATCACAGTTTTTATATTACAAGGGTTAGATAGCCACAAATCTGTATCTTATAGTACTGAATTTTTTATACTGTTCGTCAAATCACTTTTACAAAGATGTTGAGCAGCAAACTTATATTTTCAGTATTTTCAGTCATAAAACTTTAATAAAATTCAAAAAAAAAACATTACTCATAAAAATTTCATTCTTTCCTCCGGTTTTCAACAAAATTTTTTGTGCAATCCAAATTGAAATAAAATGCGAATATTTGGAAAACTTTTACCCGTTTTTCGAGTAAGCAAAACAAATTGTAGAAAAAGCGCGAAAATTTTTATTCTTAACTTATATTTGCACTTTTTTGACCGAAACTAACACTAAATAAAATTATTTCTTATAGCTAACCAGGCGCATATCATGCAATTCAATAGCACCACTAGCACCACGCCGTCTTTCTAATTGTGGTAATATTTTACAAAGTTCTTGCTTCATAAATCCACGACTTGTGTTCAGCACTTTACGCTCATTTGGGACAAAGTCAGGTAATTCTAAATTTTTTAATCGTAAGGTTGGGAGATCACGAAGGCTTTATGACAAAAACAAATCAAAGTCAAGTGACTGTCTACCAAAAATATCCAAGTCTAAGAATAATGTACATCTTAAAGATGTGGGCAATATCTTGCCTGTGGCCTTAATTAGCCATAATAACGTATCTTCGGTAAAGATATTGTTAATACCGATTAATGTTTTCCAAGGAGAGGACGATGCAGTGGAGAAGACATTAGCTACACTTTCGGTAATACGCGATAACGCTAGACAAATTGAGGCTTTTACAGATAATCTGCCGCACAAGAAATTATTTGCTACTGGTGTAATAACCAGTACAAGTTCCGAGATCAAAACTCCAGCAATCGCGGATACTCCTATTTTAAATGAATACGATGCTCAAGCAGAGGTGACCTTTTGGCAAAATCCAGAGCCTGCAAAGGAGCATGACAATAGCGAAGCTGGCGCAAGCTACGATGAATTGGAGCAATCTGTTGCCGAGCATGAAGCAAATCGCTTACAAATGCACGACTCTTTCGATGTCAGCTCTTGGAATAACTCGAAAAATGATCTGTTTGCGCCGGTCTCCCAGAGTCTTGAGGAGAAGATACAAACGTTGCCAATATCATCAATGCAGTTGGCCTTTGAAATGGACATGACCAATATCAAAGATGCCTTATTGAGAGCATCATTTGAAAATTCGACGCCTCAGAATAAAGTTGAGGGAGTTCTTGCAAAACCTAAAGAAGTGCGGAATCTTAAGGAACCAACACTTGCTTTAACCACATGCTTTGAAGTAGTACCAGCACCAGAAACAAAAAAAGTTCCACTTAGTTTTAATGCTCTTATTCAGGGTGTAGTCGAAATAGATGCTTCAAGGATCTCACTTGAAGAGCTGAGAAGTATAAGAGTCCCTGAATTTAATGAGTGCATAAACGCCATAGCAGCAAATATCTGCAGCACAGCATTGAGGAAGGGCTTTCCGGCAGATTGCTGTCACAAGTCCTCTACAAGATCTGGAAGCTGCATTGGTGAAGACAAAATTGCTAGTCTTCGAATTGGAGTTTCTGAGAGTCCAAGGAATGCTTTAACTGGCTCAACACCCAGTTTAAACAAAGCTGAGTTTTTTTCTACAAAGTCTAATAAGTCGAAAGCTCGCAATCCTCATGTTGTTTGCGTTCGTGATGACAAGAAAGGTTGTGTATCGCCTGGTAATGCAGATAATCCGATGTTTGTTCCATCAAAGTCAGCATCTAACTCGCCGAAAAGTGATGGCTCAAAGTGTCAAGAAGGAAAGGGTTCACTTATGTCCTGCAAAGCTTATGCCAATGCCATAGAGGAAGCAGCTAAGAGGCGTGAAGCTTCAAAGAAGTCATCGAAAAGTTCATGTCAGCCTAAAAAACCATCAAAGTCTGACAAAAAGCCCTCGGAAAAAAAGCCAAAAGAAAAGAAAAAAGATTGCAAAGATACAATGAAAAAGTCGGATTCTTGCAAGCCAGGAGATAAGAAATCCTCAGAGAAAAAGAAAGATCCTTGCAAGTCTGGCGACAAGAAATCTGCTGATAAAAAGAAAGATCCTTGCAAATCAGGCGACAAAAAAACCACAGCGAAAAAGAAAGATCCCTGCAAGTCGGGTGACAAGAAAGCCGCAGATAAAAAGAAAGATCCTTGTAAATCGGGCAGTAAAACAACTGCATCGAAAAAGAAAGATCCTTGCAAGTCTGGCGACAAGAAATCTGCAGATAAAAAGAAAGATCCCTGCAATTCGGGTGACAAGAAAGCCGCAGATAAAAAGAAAGATCCTTGTAAATCGGGCAGTAAAACAACTGCATCGAAAAAGAAAGATCCCTGTAAATCTGGAGACAAGAAAGCTTCGGAGAAGAAAAAAGATCCATGTAAGTCTGGTAACAAAAAGACAGCTGAAAAGAAAAAAGATCCATGCAAATCCGACAAGAAAGATGGAAAAAAATTGGATAAAAAGCCATCTAGCGGTAGCGTGTCCAAAAAGAAGTCATGTGGCTCATCCTCTTCGTCTTCTAAAAAAACTAAAAATAACCCGTGCGAAGATTCTAAGAAATCAAAAAAAGACAAGAGCGATAAAGATAAAAAACCTAAGCCCAAAGGTATGGATCCTTGTAAAAATGTATCAAAGAAGCCCAAAAAATCTAAAGACAGCAAATCTGCTTCCGAGAAAAAAGAGCAGAAACCAAAATCTGCTGCTCCAAAATGTCCACCACCAAAAGGCGACGCAAAATGTAAGTCTGAGAAAGGTTCCAAGGATAAAGATTCCAAGTGCCCAAACTCTGCATCTTCAAGCAGCACAAACACTAAGCCGAATTGTAGCAAACAAGGTAAAGGAAAAGGTGGATCCGATAAATCCAAATCAAGCAAATCCAAAGGAAATGCATGTAAGTCAAGCAAATCTAAGGAAAGCGTATCAAAGAAATCCAATCCATGTAAATCAAAAGACACTGGTAAGAAAAAGTCCGACCCTTGCAAGTCAAAGAGCTCCGGCAAACAGGGTGGCAGCGGCAGTAAAAAGTCCGACCCATGTAAGTCAAAAAAGCAGGAGAAGAAGCCTAAGTCTGGCGGAAGCAGTAAGAAATCTGATCCATGCAAGAAGAGCGGCAGTAAAAAGAACGACCCATGCAAGAAGAGTTTCAGTACAGCAGCGTTTCCCACCACAGAAGCCTCTCTTTTACAGCGATGCTATAATACTCTATATTATAGTGCTCTCAGGAGAAGCATTAGCTCACTTTCATTCAGGGCCTACAGACTGTTTTCCTCAAAAGATTTCAACCAAGACAATAAGTGTAAAGATGGAAGGCAAAAAAAACGTAAGCGCATAGATATTAAAAGACGAACAAAGCTAACGCCGTGCAATGCGGAATTCGACAACTGTCCAACAAAATTTTGTAAGAACCCTCCATGTGGCCAACTGAGTAAAAAGAAAAAGTTGGCAAAATGTAAAACAGTCAAGGCGTGTAAGAAGATTGAGCCACATTGCTATCCAGGCAAACATGAACAGTCTGATTGTCCAACTGACAAGAAAGGTATGCTAAAGTATAAGTCAACCATTTTTGTGTATTAAATTGAGTTCTCTTAAATATATTCTTACAAGGTAGAAAATAAGAATTTAATCAAACGAAAATACCACACTTGTACCTCGTTGGCTTTTGGAAACTCCAATAAATCTGGTCGACAATTTAGTACAGTTGCAATCAGATATAAGCAAAATGAAAACTGTGAAGATGAAGCAAAATTAAAAAAATCTGAATTAAATAATGAAATACTAAGAATAACTGATGTCTGCCAAATAAACTCAACACCTGAGGTTATCCCGAAATTTAGTGAATACGGTAAATATATATATGCAATTTGGCTAAGTAACATAGGATCAAAAAAATAATAAAACGACCATGCATCCGCGATGTCAGTAGTGCAGTCCTATTGACTAAACCGAATCTGAAGCCAAAGTTTTACTATCGCATCATAATGTTGAGGTATCAAATCCTCAGTGCAGAAAATGCCATGAACAGTAAATCTTTAGGTCCCATCTAAATTGAATTTTTTATTCAATGCAAAATTAGCCTTTCTATATATATTGGTATTGTGAAATCGTGAGAGGTTAGAGAAAAGTTGCCAAATTTGATTTCCATTTTTTCCATTGGCAGCTTTAGGATCGCTTGCCTTAAAATATTGACTCGAGATTGTCGTGGGCGAAGGATGTTCATGCCAAAGAACGTTCAGATTATATATCTTAAAATTCTGACTTGATTGAAATACTTTGGCGTCATGTTCGGTTTTGCAGCTCAAAGTTCATGGTACGGACGCATGGTACTCTTTTACATCACTTCAACCTGTTTTATAGGTCATATGCTCATTAGTATTTGCCGAAAAAATTTGGTTTTAAACTTCAATTTCGCATATGTTAATAAAAATGATTTATTCACTAGCTATACCTCTTAGGTATGTAAACATTAAGGAGTCCGTAAGATACCTCAGAAAATGTTTTTTTTTCGAGTTTCGCCTCCAGTTTGATTCCAATACAAATTTCTTTGCAAAATTCTAGTGTGACTGATAAGCAATAACGCTTACCAGTAATTAAAAAAAAACTTATATTTTTTTAAATAAACTTCTTTTAATATTTTAATTTAAATCGTACTGCAAGATAGCACTTAAAAAAATCACAGAACATCTTTACTTGCGGACTTGTAAATGGCACGTATGAGATATATTTAATTACTTTAAAGACTAAGAGTCGATACTGATTCTTTGAAACAGAGATGTTAAATGGGTTATGAATTATTTCACGTACAATTTTCATAGTGCAATCGCGAAAAAAATTGCTTACTCGGTGTTTCACAGATTCTGTAAAACAAGGTAACGCGCCAAGGCGACGCGATATGCATCTACACATGGATTTATATTTAAACTTATAACTCCTAAGCTGATGAAACGATTTTCACCTATGAAATGTCATTCTTGTTGGATTATTAGTAAATTGGTGTTAGCATATTATTGCTACAAAATTCTTTTGATAGGGACGCTGTAAGCAGTACTTCAAAATTACTCAGGTGATTTTGTCATGTCCTTTGATTCACTAGGGAGCAAAATACTAGGGGGTATGAAAGCAAAATATTCCGATTTTGCCAATATACATATGTATAATGGCACACTTTTGGATGTTTTTGACTTGCTCGAAGTTTTTCGATGCCCTTAAACTTTTATATATTCGATGCTTATCGTAGCTCTCTCGGGTAGGCCCTAACTCATATTTTTAAAGTTTCACTTCAGGAGAAAAAACTTTAAATTATGAAATAAAGAAGTTTTATAAATGCGATTCCCAAAATTATTAATGGGTCAGTTAGGAGGGTTTATGACGTAAAATTGGATGGTGAGAAATACCCCAAATGTCTTTTCCATTAATGATTTTTTGACACTTCAACATTTCCACCATAAATTGGCATATTCGCCATATATTAAAAACGGCAGCACTTACACACATCAAGTTTTGAATATCGTAATTATAGCCCCTGTGATTATCTATAATATGACGTCATCATTTTCGAAATCGATACAGCCGTTACAGAATAATGCACTTAAATGTTGACATGGATTTTCGTCCCTTCCATTTTTTCCTTATATAGTCGTCTACCTGGAGGATTAGGGAGGAGCTTTACCCAACTAACGATACCAATATCGATAAGATATAGCGGGGGTCTATTGATTTATCAGTAAAAAAGTCCAATTCGACCCAAGAGCGAAACTTTTTCTATAAATTTCAATGCTAATTGATTTTTCGTTACTTTTCCACTTCTTTTTGGAATTTTGAGATACCATAAACGATTCTTTTAAACTCTTATAGAATTTTTCGTCGTTTTCAATAGTATTTGATCTGTGAGACTTAATCGTCGTTTTTGAAGTTCTTCGACTTTTGAAAACTAATCGATGATTTACTTTACGATTCGATTCGAACTTTTTGATGTTTTTCGATACTTATCGTCTTTTTCAAAGCTTTTCTAAAATTATTTGATGCTTTCATACTTCATCGATATCTTCAAGTTTAATAGACTATTCCAATGTTATTCAATTCTTCAATATTTTTCGATTGTTATCGACCTTTTCAATGATCCTTTATACTAGTGATGTTCCGTTCAACTACACAAAACGGTACTTAGGGGCCGAGCAGTGTATGACGAGAGGGATATTTGCAAATAAAATGTAAGAGGAGCTGCTATCATAGTACACTTACACAACACATGCAAACATTTGAGAAAAAAACATAATATGAGAGAGAAAACATTATCTGCGTGACAAATTTATTTATCAAACAAAGAGTTTATTTTTAAATTACTAACGAATGGAGAGTAAAATATAAAAAAATCTTAAAAACCATCCGCAAGCAGCCACTACACTCCGAATTTTGTGTTAAGGTCAGTGACGTATCCAGGATTTTATTTCGGGGGGAGGGGTTTTGGATATGAGATTTTTTCTACGTAGCGTATATTCTTTGCAAAATCGTTTCTATATAGTGTCCGTCAAAATATTTCGGGGGGGGAGGGTTCTATCCCCTAGCATCCCCCCCCTAGATACGGCCCTGGTTAAGGTTATCAATATCTTATAAGTTATGCTCATCAGTACTTCGATTTTTACTCTTGCTATTTAATGCCCGCCTCAGAAAAACTGTTTTATTGATAAAATCAAAAATATATATATATATATATATTTGCACACATACTTATAAGACACATCAAAGAGTTCTTATCCTTTATTTCTGCTCATAGAAAGTCCCCTTGTCAAGTTCTCAGCTGAAATCATACGTGATTTTTTCCCATATGAGCTGAAATTGACATCGCTCTATAATACAGAGTCTATATCAAATATATTTTGTTATATTCAAACAAATCTTTTTCTCTATGTGGTGAAATGCTCCGCATAGAGAAAAGGGTCCTTGATGGGATCATAATCAATAATTTAGAGTTGTGCCTCTTTAGTAGAATGCGTGCGATATATGACTCACTAATGAATTTATACCCTTTTTTCTACTCACAAAAAGTCCTCTTGCCAAGTACCGGCGTGCTCAGCTGAAATCGTAGGTGTTTTTTTCCCATATATGCTAAAAATGGCATCGCTACCTTATACTATTCGATTTTTGTCGACATCTTCCAGACTTGACAAAACTATTTCATACTTTTCGACATCTCCATATTTTTCGATACTGACCGACTTCTATTCACTTCTTCCATGTTTTTCGATGACATTTGATGTTGTTCGAAACTATTCCCTAAACTTAAATATTTATCAACCTTTTAATACTATTTGATATATTTCGATGTTGTTCGATACTTTACAATCAATTATCATCGACTATGTCAATGTTTTCCGATTATTCCAAATTTTATTGACCTGCGATGATTTTCGATGAATTTGAATACTTTTTGGCTATGCACGACTTTCCCAATGTTTGCCGATGATATTCCAGTTTTACCAACTTTTCGACATAGTTCTACAAATTCGTGTTTTTCGATACCAGTTCATCCATACTTTTATCAATTTTTCTGTTTTTCGAAACGTTTCACCTTAAAAAATCGTCTCACAAATAATTTGATAGGATTTTCCGACACCACTTTGGACAAGTAACACTTCTTCACTATTATTAACTTTTTTGGGCATACTTCTTAACTAATCGAAACTATTCGGTACTTTTTTACACAAATAAATAGCACACATAACATCACGATTGCTTACACTCACCACCTGTCCTTGCAGAAATTATTTATTTTCCTAATTCAATGTATTAATCTCATGTCAGATATTACACATACCACGCCAGCGCGCCATGATACGCGGCCTTTGACAATTAATTTCAACTTCTTTCAGCTAAGTCCGTGTGCACTGTGTACTTTTGCTTAATTTTTAAGCTAAGATCAATTTTGGGGAACATTTTCAGCATATGTCTTTTTCGAAAATAAAGCTTGTCATCGAGACAGTTTCCTTTTAGAGATCAATATTCCAAATTTTAATTTTCCTCAAGTCTCTAATTTGTTTTAACTTAAATAAGCCGTTTGCTTTGTTCAAAACTGATTTTGAAGCAAATTTTCAAGATAGATACGTAAATTAAAGCTTATCACCATCAAAACACTTCTCTTATTAAAATTTACTTCGCACTAACCTCAAAATTCAGCCTCAAATTCACAATGCTAAAATTGAACTAAGTTCAACTTTAATAAGAAACTAAAATACATATGAAAAATATAGTTTGGATCTACTGAAAAAAAAAACACTGAGCTGAGCCTTAATTTAGGGGCCACTTTGCTCTACCACATCAGGTTTGTTTTTAATAAAAGAAGACTTCGTACTTTGTTGTTGCTTTGTTTCTAAAATAAGAGACGGTTTTTTAAAATAAGAGCAAATCTATCGTAAAAAATGGACTCGATTTTCCTCTTTGCCAAAAAGTAAGAATAGTGCATACTACTAAGGTATACCAAATTTTTTTTCAAAGACGTAAGAAAAGTGTAAACTGTTCCAAGTCTTGTAACTTCTCTGGTAACTGTTCTTTTCCAAGTCTCACGGGATCAGCATGGATGGGGGGTCACTCCTTAGTACTATGGAAATAAATTTTAAACCGTGACGTGTCATAAGGATACAACGTATATCAATTATCTTTTTACAAAAGTTAAAGTTAGATCTTTCACCAGATCTCATTAAAAATTTCTCTTGGACAGAGCAATCGAGAAAACTAAGCAAAAGTTACAAGATTTCTAGGGGTCATATAACAATGTCCTTGGCTTTGACCTTGAAACCATTATACCAGATCAATTCTAGATGATCTGTGATGTCTTATATGCCAACCTATATTATTTCAGAATTGTATTTTATGGAAAAAAAAAATAGATTATTTATGTATGAAAAATTATTCTCTGGGATTTTTACTTTTTTAGCTTTGGTCACATATTTTTTTCTTCTAAGCTATCAATTTTCAGTAAAAATCGCAGTGAGTAAAAAGTTCTTAAAATTGCTTACAAAACGCAATCAATATTTTTTTTTTAAATATACATATGATACATATATGAGTATTAGTACTCTTAGATGCCATAGAAAACCAACGTCTAAGTACACTGTTCTATATCAATTAATATTTAACTAAAAATTAAATTCACCGCGTGCCTATTCAAATCAAAAATTAAATTACTCAAATAAAAATGAGTGCACTCTAGATAAAGAAAAGGCATAACGTAACCCCATTAATACGAGATCATATAATGGAGTACATGCAGATATATATACATATATATATCCATCCAGCTCCAGAGCAAAACTGCACGGTTTTCATATATACCAGATATTTGCGAACCTAGGAATTTATTTTGTTAACAAAATTATTTCCTGTCTAGTCTTTCCTTCCTGTTTCATTATTTGGACATGGGATTGGATGTTATTTTTTCGATACAGCCTAATGTTATGTACATGGTCTAAATATATGATAAATATTTATGGTACTTAATCCAAAAACTTAATGTTGACATAAGCTGGTCAGTGCAATTTTTTTAAAAAAGACTCAAACCAATTTCATTTAAAATCTTTTGTTAAATAAATTTTAGCATTTTTATTAACAAATACAAATAAAACTAGTAAAGGTGTTACCTTCGGCCAGGCCGAAACTCACATACCCTACACTGCATTGAAAGTACTTTTTAAATAGATGTTAAAAAATATTGAAGAGGTTGTATAAGTCGAAAATAATGTTAAAAGGTTCAAAAATGTTGAAAAGTGTTGGAAAAAACTAAAAATGCTGAAAATATATAAAAACCATTGAAAAAAGTTTAAAGAAATTGAATAAGTCGAAAAATATGAAAAATGCTGAAAAATTAATAAAGGAGTCGAAGAAAATGTCGAATGCAATTGAATGGAAACAGGTAAAAGGTTGAAAATGTCGAAAAAATAAAGGAAATGTTGAAAAAAATAAAATAGAAATGTAAAACACGAAATATGTTACGCCCACTTCTCCAATTCCGCCCACTTTTGCTTCAATAAATGATATTCGTGATTGACATACACAAACCAAATTTTAGCACAATAGCTTGTATAATTTGCGATATGTGCCGTAATTATTCTTAAAATTTAGGGCGGTGACACACCCACAGGTACAATACAGTCCGATTTTGATCCAAAAATAGCCTTCCATAAACAAACCTCTTACACCAAATTTCAGTATGATTGCTCATATATTTCGATAGTTATGCCACTTAAGGTATTTTAATTGTATGAGAGGTGCCACGCCCACTGATGCAATCTTGTCATGTTTCATTTGATTTCAAAGCTTATAGTAACCGACACCTCCACTCAAAATTTTGTGAAGATTACTCTCATAGCACACTATCTATAGCATTAAACGTATTTTGTTCATATTGGAGGTGCCACACCCACCGGCACTATTGTGCCAAAATTTTGCAAGAAGACACCTTTTAGCGAGTATATCTGCCATATTAAATTTCATAAGCGATTCCGTTGTTAGCTCTCTTTTTATAACGTTTATAAATATTGTAGGCTGTGCCACGCCCTTCAAAGAAATTTTCCAGAATATTGACGAAATTGGTATTGATGACAACTTTCAGTGGTATCATCCCTAAAATTTTTATGAAAATCGTATGTGCCAATTTGGAGATATACGAAATCCAAATTTTCAATTGCTAAAATGTGCCACGCCCACTTTTACAATTCCGGCCACTTAATGCGGAATTCAAGATTTTTATTATCTGTATTCGTGTACCAAATTTCATCCCAATATCTTGCACGGTTTCGGAGCAATGGCGTTATAAAAGTTAAAAATTAGGGCTGTGCCACGCCCGTTTAAAAGTCCTTACAAACTTAAATCCTAGCCTGATCTTAATTTTGTTCTCATCTTCACTAAATCACCAAGTTTCATCAAAATCGCAGCAACTTTTTTTCAAAATGGACTTGGGTATATTTACATAGAGTATGAGCGGAAGGCGTGGCTGTGAACCGATTTTGCCCATTTTTATATGCTAGCAGCTTGCAAGAAGGTTTGACTTGTGTGCCAAATGTCATTGAGTTAGCTTGCTTAATTTTCCCGTAAACGTGATTTCAACAGACAGACACACTGACAGACAGACAGACAGACACACAGACAGA
This sequence comes from Meiosimyza decipiens, assembly GCA_963680825.1. Classification (NCBI taxonomy): domain Eukaryota; kingdom Metazoa; phylum Arthropoda; class Insecta; order Diptera; family Lauxaniidae; genus Meiosimyza; species Meiosimyza decipiens. Next base: position 33,052,376 of record OY804259.1, read on the forward strand.
CAGACAGACAGACAGACAGACAAACAGACGGACATAGCTATATCGACTCAGGTGGTGACGCTGATCAAGAATATATATACTTTTCCATGCCTGCCACGCCCCCTTCTATGCGTTACAAACGGAATGACAAAGTGAATATACCCTCTGTGTAGGGTATAAAAATAAAGATAACTTTAAAAAAAAGTCTTCGAAATCAGGGTTTTATGTAAGCAGTTTAAAGAAATCTGCCTCATGTTAAGATCTCGATTAGCGATTTCAATTTTAGTTGACAAACTATCCTATGAAGAAACATATTCCCCACGAACAGAAAGCTATGCAAACAAGGATTTTGTTAAAGCAGATCAAAGGATTTTGCCTTATATTAAGATTGCAACAATCGACAATAACTATATTGCATTTCAGCATAAAGTAGTTAACTTAATTATTACTCCATTTTGGTTTTAACATTTAACCCATGAGTGCAATGATCGAATTTACTTAGTCAAATGTTTGTTTAAAGCAAAGTCAAGGCTTCAAGGTTTATTGTTCGTAAGACCTTGAGGTGAAAATAGAAATTGGTTAACTAAAATTTTCAATATAAATCATTTTCAGATGTTTTGATACGTACGGATTCGGTTGCAATATCTGAAACTGACTTACATGTATTTGAAACTGGTGGCAAAACTTGTCCTGGTGTCACGTTAGGACATGATGCATCAGGAACAATAGTAAAGGTAAGTGAGATTACATGTTCGATTGTAAGTACGTAATACTATATGTCGCTTGTATGTTCTAAAGAACTTGCGTCATAAAAATACACATTTTTCTGCAAGATTTTTTATTTTGTTATTTCTATACCAGCTTAGTATCACAGGGAAAAAGATAATGGCGTAAAGCTGATTTTTTGGATTTTATCATATTCCATCATCATATCGCTGCGGCCTGTGATAGACGACGTTTGAAGCTCCTGAAGTAACCATTTCATCGGGAGCGTATGTTCAAACAACATGGCACTGCGATCCAATACAAAAATGGAAATTGTGTACTCGTACCAAGACGGTGCTTCGAAACCAGCTAAATTAATTTATTGGTACAGGCCACTGAACTAAAGTTTTGATCTGAAAAAATTCTATTAAACGGAATCTTATTTAATGGATACCTTTATTTTACATTTCCAACGATATCGCAATTAAGCACATTCGGGTGGTTCATAGTCGAGCAAAATTTGTTTTCTACGCAGTCACATGAAAATCTTGTAGTTTCAGCTGAAAACACTGTATCACCTTCAATTTTATTTTTCACTATTACATACTTATACCTACAAATGACTTGAAAAAAATAGTTTCTATAGACTTAATCGTGCGCACTCTATATATTTATTAAACTTAAAAGATTGTGGTCAAATTGAGATGTATTTCACGACCATTTGCTACCTCTTCAAGCACGGAGTGGCCGCCCCCCTTCTCCTAGGCACGCTTCTGTAAACTATCCAAGGCATGAATATGACTCCAAGTTTAGTGTAAACTGAAACCGCTGGCTCCCTCCCGCTTTCCAAGTGAATTCTTCTTCCGAATCACTGTACTGAATGTGAAAATTGTGAAGTTATGCACTATATTTACTATTTGGAGCTTCCCATGAAACATCTGCATCAATACTTTCATAAGTCTATTGCCCCTCGATGACATGCGTGCGTTCAATCAGATCTCTTGGCTGTTGCATGCCACTTTTTATTTTCCCGCCATTTTTAATTCTAATGGATAATATCTTTAATTTTGAATTTATGTCGAATATAAGGAATAAGACTGTCCGACATACTGCCCGCTCCAAAAAGCTGAAACAGCTACGCCTTTACTATCAAAATATAAAGGTTTGCGGAGGCGCATGACATATATGTACCTTCGAAAGGATTCCGATGACCTTAGAATACATTGTCAATGAACCTTTTGAAAGGTGATTTTAATCATCCTGACCTAAAATGGACTCCTTCAGATGATGTTACATACTACATGGTCCAAAAACTCGAAAACTTTTGTTGACGAAATTCTATCAAATTTACAAGAAGTGAGTTATATAACCAGAGAATGAAAAAAAAACTCTATCGTATGGTTCGATTTCGTTCTGTTCTATGAGCGTTAACTTTTCCTTCTGCATTCCGTATTTCACTCATTGATTGAAACACGAACACAAACCAAAGCAAGCGACATGAGAGAGCGCAACAGAATGGTCACGTTCTGGTCTACGTACAAAAAACTTTATTCGCTTTGTTGTGATTTTGACTCGCGATTGCTATCCGAAACAGTACCAAATGTAGTGATCGCTTTTTTCATTAGATGAGGGAAAACAATTTTTTTTTTAACGAAAGATAGCTCAAAAAAAATTTTTGACATCACCAAGGGAGGCTCGGGACCCTGGAAAGAAGCGTTTTTAACCCAAAAATGGGTCCTGGGACCTTGGTACCCGTTTTTGACTTCCAAAGCATGGCATCGCTAATACGAATCTGATAACAAAAAAAATCACTACATTTGGTACGAGTTCGGGTAGCGATCGCGAGTCAAAACCACAACAAAGCGAATGAAGTTTTTTGTACGTAGAGCAGAACGTGACCATTCTGTTCCTGTCTCTTATTTCTGCTTCTATATTATAGTACAAGTTAGTGTTTGATTCAAAGAGCGAAACAAAGGATGTGAGAAATAAAGTTTGCGTTGTGCGATTTGAACGTTACGATATGGTGTACACATTTCCTGTGTATAACTTATGCATGTTCTTCCATTAATGTTTACGATTTTCATTTTAAGAAAGCCGACTTTCTAAAATTGTATCAGGATTTAAGGATTTGAGCTTTTTTCATATCAATGAAATCAATCAGCTGTTTCTGTTAAGTTGCTAACTGCTACTATTTTCTGCAATCACTAATCACAATTATTTGTTAAAATAATTAGTTTATAATGCATTATTTAGCCGTGAGATGAACTACTTTGAATACATGAATAAAGACCCTTTAATTTCAGTTAACACGATATATGTCTTGCCTGATCTCATAGAGAACTAAGTCTCATCTGTTGACGATGACTTCAGCTCTGGACCTAATGGTGTTCCGGCGACAGTATTAATTAACTGCGGCTTTGTGTTGAATCAGCCTCTCAGTTTTTAATTTAATAAATCTGTTAGAGACTTGGATACAATCTTACATTAGCCCCATTTTCAAGATAGAATTTAAGAATGATGTTTCAAATTACAGTCCCTTGGCTTAGTTATCATCAATACCGAAACTTTTTGAACGAATTGTATACGATCAAGTTAAGGTATGCTGTGGTGAAGTTAGAACAACACGTCAGCATGGTTTTGCTTATGGCAGCTCTAGTCTCTAAACTGCTTGATTTCACTTATTTTGCATTAAGCTCTCTTGACTGTGATGGAAAAGTTGACTGCATATACACTGACTTCAGTGAAACATTTGACAAAATACCACATAATTTGTTTAAATTAAAGTAGCTCGGATTTCCATTAAGTTTTGTCAGCTGGATTGAATCTTTTTTATCTGATCGTTCATGTCAAATAAAATATCTTAAGGTGTTTCCCTTTTCCATTAGCATGACATCAGGTGTTCCTCAAGGAAGCTAATAGAATAAATGTTTTGACAAGACTACCGAAGCTTATTTCAAATTATTATATTTTTACACAAAATTCGATATAAATATTTTTTTACCAATCAGATTCGAGCCTGCGCATCTTTTAAACCCATTGACCCACTAACTGCATATTTTTTGCGCTCGCTAAATTGTTTATTTAATTAATTTTTTAAACGAAGTTAGGTTAACACATGTTACATACATACATATAAACAATCGCTGCAATTATCTAACAGGAGATACCTATTGGATAAGAGATACCTTATAGGTTCCAACACAGCTTGATGTACCTACATATTGTCGCTCTCGGGTAGAAAGGCCCTAACTCATATGTTTGAAATTTCACTGAAGGAGAAAAAAACTGGAAAACCTCAAATGAAGTTTTTTGATTGCAATTCCAAAACTTTTTAGTGGGTAAGTTTGGATAGGTTATGACGTAAATGTTAATGGCAAGAAGTTCCCCAAGTGTGATTTTTTGACATTTGAACATAAGCATAAAGCATAAATTGGCATATTCGCCATATATTAAAAACGCCAGCACTTACATCAAGGTTCAAATACCTTAATTATAGCCCCTGTGATTATCTATAATATGTCATTCTCGAAATCGATATAGCCGTTACAGAATTATAGACATAAAACAAAGCATAGATTTGCCTCATCCATTCTTTTCCTTATATACTCGTCTTCCACCGGGATTAGGTGGCAGATTTTGCATGCGATTTTAAGCTTAGACCTTTCCTAACTAATAATATCAATATCAAATTTATCGCCTACAGAGTCAATTTCGAGAAAAAAATTAATTAGGGCCTCCGAGAGCGACGATATATTTGTTGATGTTGCGTATAAATCATATACCGGCTCAATTGTATTTACGATTTTGATGGTTGACATTATTCCATTGCTATTTAGTAGGCTAGATATACCATCTAAACGTTGATTTTAAAATAAATTTTAAATTTTAATGGAAATCTCTTTCAGGTTGGCAAGTGCATTCAAAATCTAAAGCCTGATGATCGTGTTGTTATTGAATCAGGACTCTCATGTGGCATCTGCGACTTTTGCAAACGTGGAGAATATAACATCTGCTCACAAATGATTTACAATGGATTTCTTGCAAAATATCAAGTACACCCGGCTGACTTGTGCCATAAATTGCCTGATTCCGTATCAATGGAAGAGGGTTGTCTGTCTGGAATTCTGGCTCTAGGCTGTAATGCTTGCTATAAAGCACCAATAAAACCAACAAGCAACGTATTGGTTCTTGGTTCCTGTCCCACTGCGATTTCAGCGGCACTGTGCTGCCAAGCGATAGGGGCGAATCGAGTCTGCTTTGCATGTACACAGGATAAAAATTTAGAGTTAATTCAAAAGACGTTTGACTTCGATTGCGTTTGCTATGAGCCCAATACAAGATTTCAACCGCTGCTGGAAAGCATATATGAATTATTACGTAGCTGGCCAGATGTCGTTATAAATTGTGCAATATCTGGCACCACCATGGACTTATCTATAATGTCATTATTGTCATGTGGCACATGTGTGTTGGCCAAATGTGATTCTGAGTGTGCATCTTTTAATGCAATGGAAGTTTTAATGAAAAACCTAAGAATTGTTCCTAGTTTTCGATCAACAAATATGTAAGTTTAAGGGTCTTGATAGCCCTAATCCAAACCAAACCCAATTGAAATGCAATGTATTTTTTTATGAAGGTTTCCTACAGCTTTGCAACTAATGGACTGTGGCTTAGCACCAATGGGCGAACTTATTTCTGAATGCTATAAATGGGAAGCGGCACAAACAGCTTTTCAGTCGGCATTGCACCAATCAAATGTTGGTAACATGAAGGTTATCGTTAAGTGCGCAGATAATGGAAATTTTAAAGAGACAAAAATTTAAAAATTATAAATGCTTTTAAATTAAGAAAAAATTTATGTCGTTTGTAAAAATATTTGATTATTAAAAAAAAGTAAAACATTGCAAGTAATGCTAGTCTCAAAATAATTAGTACGTGCATCGGAAGGTAGTGTATTTCAAAGTCGCAGCTAAAATTGTAGGAAAACCGGAATAGGTATCGATAGGTTAGGCAAAGTTAGCGTAGGTCTTAACTTTTTCGATATTGAACTCTCTGTGCTAAGTCAACGTTTACACGAGGAAACTCTTGAGAGAAAGTTTTCCTGTTTGTTGGCAAGAAGGGAAAAACGAAAGGGTGGTGTACAGAATTTGTCGTACCCGCGAAATTCCTTACGTTCTATTCGTAAGCTGATATTATGCTTTGAATTTACGTTTGCTGTGGCGGGTTTTCGTGTGTAAACGCAAAACAAATTCACAAAAGAGAATAGGCAAGAATTTGTCTGACCGAATTTCCTTGTGTAAACGTTGACTAAGCGATGACCACTCAAGTCAGATTTCGAAAGTGACGTTGAAAATACCCAAAATAATCTCAGAGCCAAAGGAATGTCTCCGTAACAAAAATTTACCATCGCCACTTGACGATTGACGGTTTCGAATAATTCAGGTAAAGGATACACATTTCCTGATATATTTAAACTATATTTTAAATTTTTTTTATTTATTCACAATCCTTATTAGCATATACGAAGCATACAAGTTTCTTTTCAACAGCAAGTAGCATCGCTGTTAAACTATCGTATGTAAATCAAAATTGAACTTAAATTAAGATGACTATTTGCCCTTAAAATAATTTAAGTCTAAATAGCGTAGAGAAAAGTTATAACAGAGTCCATATCCACATAGAAGAACACCTAAAGATGAAAACAGATTTAAGAGAATTGATGAAAGGTGACTTGTTTGAACTTGTTGCATTTACCCGTAAACCAGTTAAAAACGAGGAAGTGAATTCCTCAGACGAATAGTGCTAACAAAATATAGTCTAGATGACCTCAAATAAATAGTTTAATGCAGGAATGATGAAGTTCATGTTTCTGACTGACTAGCAGAAGTTTAATGTTACATAGAAATAGTTGGGACTTTTTGTTAAAATCTTTTTTATTTTGGGGTAATCCACTATATTGCAGTTTGGGATACGTTTGCTGAAAGAAGAGATGTGATCATATCTACTGAGGCCATACACATAACGTGTAACATGAAGCTTATGAAGTGAGCAGGAGTCCATCTTGCTGTAAACAGCTTCCAAATATGTAATTAATGGAACTATGGACGCCTTCTTTTGTCAACACGAGTAAACGCAGAAGTCATTCTCAGATTACGCAAAGACCGCGGTACGCTTTACAGATAACTGAGTTGACGTGGTCATCAGTGGCGGATTCAAGGGGGGGGAGGGCTATGGGGGCTGAAGCCCCCCCTGAGATCGACCGAAAAATTTTTTCATACAAGAACGTTTTAGGAAACCTAAAACCGTTAATTGCAAAAATCCTTCGTTTTCATATTTTTAAAATTTAGGATGAGAATCTATTCTCTAAAAAAATCTCAATTCTCTTGTAAAATCGGACAAGAAATGTAAAAGTTACTCAAAAATCAATGAAAAAAGGCATTTTAAATATATAAGTAAATGCATTCCCGTGTATAGGCTATTAACTATGTAACTGAATAAAGAACTAATTCGTTGAAGGTGTTTTAGTGTCTTATGTGTTCAATTGTACCCTAAAAATGATAAGTCCAAAAGTACTATTAAATTTAGGCTTGGACTTTTGAGAGCGGTTTAAATTCGTCCCTTTTTATGTTTTTAATTATAACTCAAATTCTATACATTTTTGGAAGACACTTATTATCAGACTACTCGTATTTGTAGGGAATAAAATCGTATCGAAATGGCATTTTATAAAGTCAAAAAGTCGTATGGCAACCACATTGCTCAATATTCTATTGAAAATTTGTTAAATTCGATAAACCTGCTTCTGAAAAATCCATTCTTCATATCACTTCAGTAGTCCATAGCTTGCTAACTAAGCCTTACATAAAAAATATTCGTTGCTTACACCTTCTTGAAGTACAATTCAGATGAATATGAACAAATTGCAAAATTTAATTTTTTTTTATTTCATTGTCGGCTTTGCATGAAATGACCCATATGCCAAAAAATATAAATATTGCTCGTTAAAAAATTCAATCAATGTCAAAAAATGTCAGCCCCCTCCTGAAGAAAATTCTAGATCCGCCACTGGTGGTCATCACAGGTCAAACTGCGGCTCAAGATGAATCCAAGACTTTTAGCTTTTTGTAAAAAATTCAAATTCTTGCCATTCAAGGATATATCCGGTAGACTTACAAGAAAACAGCAGGACTTTGAGGCCGGTAACACAAAAGATTTAAGAGGCTAGGTTAGGTTAGAGTGGTGGCTTAACAGACAACCTTGAAGCCATAAGTGGCACTGATTGCGCCGTTTTAATACCACATTACGGGACCCAGCGAATTGATGGATGTTAATATAGCTATATCCAGTGATCTTTATTAAGGTAGTAGAGCAGAGATCCGATTTCAACTTCAGCGAATTCGCTGAGGTCATTGAAGAAAGGTTTGCCAAGACATCTTAGCCTGATTCTTGCTAAAGCTGGACAGCTGTAGTGAAAGTGCTCGAGTGATTCAATCTTGCTTGTGTTCAAGTAACTGCAGCAGGAAGAATGGAATGCAATACCTAATCTTTCAACGTGCTTGCCGATTGTCCAGTTTTCAGTACAGGTCGCTGTGCTTCTTGCGATGTCAGACCGGCTTCTAGACATTAAGAAGGTGGTTTCCAATTTATTGTGGGAGGGCCAGATTGATCTGGCTGTTTTACAGGTATGTAAAGACTTCCAGTGGTTTCCGGCTACTGATAGAAAATGCGAGGAAATCCTTTGCTTACTAAACCGCACGTTCCGGTACGGTGGAAAAATTGTCTAGAGCCCATAGAAAAGAAGCAGCATTTCTTAAAACCAAAGAACTGATATCAAGAAAACATTAATGACAGATTTCGAATTGAAACTGAATTGTTAGTCGACATGCCATGAGCAAATTGAAGATGCCTTATTACACATACAACAGTTGTCGGAAGAGGCAGCAGAAGCTAGAAACAAGAACTTTCGGTTATACCATGAAAACTAACCAAGAAAGTACTCGAGGGAGGAATGCAACCTTGATAAGTACAATGCACGAGTAGAATAGACTATCACAGAGTTAAGACTCAACGTTGCATGAAACATACAAACAAAAAAAGGGGATCAAACCAAGATCAACAATCAATATGTTGCTACGGGCCAATGCTGTAAAAGAGTGCATTCATTTTCAATTTTAATTCATTCATTCATTCATATTCATGTTAAAAAATTAAGTCGCCTGTAGACTTCAATGCCATAAGTGTGCAACCTTTTCTATCGAAAGGAGTAAATAATAATTCAAATAAATTGTGTTATCTTTTAAGATCTTGCCGTTTACATTGTAACGATGTTTTCTCCCGGGGTATACACCAGTCGGTGTCCAGGATCATTCTACCTATATGGGGTCGTTACAAAAAATTTATTAGTCAAAGTTTTTAGATTTGAAATTTTTATTTTATTTATTTTTGAATAACTTAAGTTTAAGATAATTGTTCTGCTCAATAAGTTTGAGCTCGAGGCTTGATCTCAAAAGTTTGAGAGTCAAGTTGAGGTTCGAAGGCGCGTCACCTGTATTAATGTAGAGAATCGAAATCGCTACTAACCATTAATAGAGGCGAAAATACGATGTGAGTCTGGTTCGCTTGATTACGCGAGGCTTATATTACCGTTGAGGATCGAAATCGCTACCAGCCGTTAATATAGCGAAGCTACGATGTGAGCGCTTCAAGCTCACTGCACAGACTGTCGGTTCCTTGATTTTAATTGTTGCTTAATACCGCAGATCTGTTGCTAGTCTACTGGTTGCGATGATTTGTAGCTTCGTGTTTGATCATACTTCCCATCGTGTTGTTTGATGTTGCAGTCGCTTATGTTGTGGTTGCTTGTTGTTTTATAGTGGCTCGATATAAAGCTTAGCCTAAAATAATGTTAGTAAAAATAAGTAAAAATAACGATTTTTATGTGGGGCGATTTTCATATAAAAATCGACGTCACAACATTATCTTTTAGCATAACTTTCACTTTATTATTATTATTATTATAAATTCAATTACAAAGTAATTAATCACTCCACAATGGTTCGTTGAGAGCACCAGCAGCCAGGGCATCGCCTCACTTTTACTTTACAATAAGGTTGCAATACATTGCTAAATAAATTTGACCGCTAAGTTCCTTAAGCCAACGGTCGATCATTCGTTTAGGAACGTCATCAAGTCTCCAGTAAATCGGGCGCTGCGGAAGCCATGTTGGTGATCATTTCCATTACACTCCAGACTCCGGCATTGTCGAAGATTCTCAACATACAACATTGGCTGATTGCTTTCGTGGAGTCTAGCATTCTTGGCTAGATTTCCAGTGAAGAGGTTAATTATGAGCAGGATTAGTGACATCCCGCTTTGCCTCAAAATAATGCTATACAATCTGTAATGTGTAAACTAATTTACGAAGAGGCAGCGTATATACTGCAGTGGTCAAAATTTTTAAAAGATATATGGAGAGGAACATGGTATTTTTCAAGTCTTGCTTGAAGCACCTTTATGTATTGGTCTAGACTCATTGTGCCTTCCACAAAGTATAGCGGATGATACATTGCAATAGAGAATATGGATTCATCTGAAAAGCACACCTAGAAAATAGGAAAAAAGAAATTATTCATAAGCACCCAAGATATCAAAGTTTTCTTGAACTCGCTTTGCCCAAAGCAATCTTTTAGCATCCATTGGCATGTGTGATTTTGGCTTTTCTTATAGGTCCATGGGCAGGACGTCCAGCAGCTCATAATGTTTTTCCCTCAGTTGAAGCTGTTACTTTTACCCCATACTCTTTCATGTTATTTGGCAACTCACTACTTGTTACCTTACAATTTTTTTCTTGCCATCTGAACAGCTTTTCTTTCCAACCTGGGAGTGTTTTTTTTTTTGGTTTTCTGTCACATCTACCTCCCCGTTTTGGAACAATGCTCTGAATCAAGGACCTATTTCTTGGAGGTGAATCATAAAATCACTTGAAGTCACTAAAGGCTTAACACTTTTTGCTTAGCCTTTTATAAGCACAGCTCAATAATAAAACAACTTAATAAAAAAGCTTATCTTAGTCATCTTGATGCAGAAAACACACAAGAGAGCTCTAAGAAAACAAGATTACGCAGGAGAAATTAATATTTAAAAGCCCACGTAAAATCTTACCAAATCAGCTGTTCACTCGTCCTGATAAGTCACCAAAAAAAAAAGTTAGCATTATGCTATTTTCTTTATAGTACTAGGTAGGAGTGGCAGTCAGTTACGAAGGACCGACTCACTTAGACCAATTTTATAGTACTAACTACAGAAAAGTTAGTTGAACTAAGTAGAAATAGCTTTCAAGTGATTGGATAGCCGTTTAGAGAACAGTAGGGGCAGAAAGACGAAAAATATAAAAATCTTCCAATGAGTCTATTAATTTCCACACTCCTGAATTTTAGTTATGTTTTAATTAAAGCATTTTATATATATGAACGCCGACGTACAAATCCCTATTCGCTTTACAGCGAACTAGTGCACTGACTCACTACACCGTGCCCAGTGTGCCAAACGGATCCTCTTCTTCGTATTATTGTATTTATCCGAAACGGAATCCGATTCAAAATCGTGTCGCATGTGTACTATGCCGACGTATTCCGCATACGCACAACTACAAAACTCCTCCGAAGTCTACGCCGACGCTCTAATTCGGTGTGTGTGAATAGCGTCATTGAGGAGCAAATTTCAGCAAAGTTCGCATCATAGTTTTAGCTAGTTCTCAAACCACTTTAGGTAATTCCTTTTAAGCTGCCCGTAAACAGATGTCGCCACCATTCCAATTGTAGACAAATGTCAAATCAAAAATCTAAACGTCATTTCATTCCTTTATTTTGTTTTTTGGAAATAGTCACACGTGTTTACAAAGCAAATTGCTAAATAATTTCAATAAATGTACTCCTAGAAGACGTATGAGAATATAAGTGCAAATTAAAGATAAAACAGTAAATAATCATGGGAAAGTTGAATGTGACTGTGTTGCGCTACCTCACAAAGGAAGACTTTCGTGTACTTACAGCTGTAAGTTTAGTTGCCGTTAATTTAACAAATGGAAAAATTAATTGACTTTTCACACTTCACAGATTGAAATGGGAATGAAAAATCACGAATTGGTCCCTGGTCCACTCTGTGCTTCAATCGCTAATCTAAAGGCTGGCGGCGTGCATAAGCTGTTGCGGGAGTTATGCAAACATAAGCTTGTGTCCTATGAGCGTGGTAAAAAGTGTAAGTATGGAATGCCCCGTACTCGGAATTGTTAATAAAAAACATTGTAAAATAGTTTTCTGTACCAAAGAGACAAAACCATCCTTATATTTATTCCTTTATACACGATGTCATTGCAAGGGAACATTCGACTTTGCTACTCAAGAAATGAGTAAAAAGTCCGACTTGCTGGACCTGGAATGTTGTGAAAACCTTTATGCAAATTACTCATCAAAGAATATTCGAAATGTTTATAAATTGCAATATTATAAACGTTAAAAAAAGGTATAAATACTGACGACGAAAAAATCTTATACCTAAAATGTTCACCGACTCCTTGGCTATGTGAGAAGGTTTCAACAAACATTGTTTCCTCAAAGTTGCTTTTAGAAGCTTGTGTCTACGGCGTTTCTCAAGGGATGCAGAGGGGAGCGATTGTAGTGAAAAATAACAATTTTTTATATTTGAATGAAAAACAAACATTTAAAGAAGTGGCAAACTATCAGCTGTTCTTTGTTGAAAATTTGTGAAACTGAACACCTATGAGCCGGCTACTTGAAATTTTCAAAACAATGCAATATTTAAATACTACAGGTTTCACCATGAAACAATATTTTTTTTTTTTATGCAATGGATCGATCCAGTTTGTTATAGACTAATTAGATTTTTGTAAGGAATTCAAGGTCTTTTTGACGTGATATTGATATGTTAAGTGCGCAGATGTAGTCTGCGTAGCATGAAACAATAATTCCTTCGGCATGCATGTCCATTAGCCGTGTTCCGTTACATGAATTTTCACCTATTTGAGTTTATAGAAATCATTTTTTTCCAACTACATTCAAAACTTTTTGCCTTTTATTCTCGGAACAAAAAAATGGTTTTTTGCCGTTGGTGTAGTTTTAACATTTTTTCTGTTTCACAGAGCGCAATTTTCATACTCGTTCCTTTTTGAAAGTTTTGCAAGATTTAGTCCAAAAGGAACAGACCTAATGTAATTAATTTAAAATTTGGTCAGTAAATCTTTAACCCTTCGAAAATCTGATTGAAAGTTCTAATTTCGTACGTGGAATTTCGCTATCACATCAGGATATGTACCAAAACTACCACTATTTCTCCAGTAAAAAGTAGGGATTGAAAATCACAAAACGCTGACGTGCTAAAGAAATTCTACTGCTAGATTTGTATTAAACATTAAAAAATCCATAAGATATAGTATAAGATAAGACATAAGTTCTACTGCCAGATTTGGATTGATCTTCCGTCGGTCAGATGTTCCGATAACCTTCGAACGGTCGAATATGGTCTGACTGGTCCCCTATACATTTACGGATATTTGTATGGGACTATGACACGTTCAAACGTATTTTAATATATAAAATATACCTATGTTCATATTTTGTTTATTTTTTGCTCTCTAGCATTTACATGTGTACCGAATATAAAAAAATCCGTTTTCTTTTCGTTAATTTTTGTGTTTTTTTTTAAGAAGACAGCCTACAAAATAATTCTGTCCTCTGATCTGGCAGTCAGACCATATGTACTATATGTTTTTGGGGTCGCTGAATCTGATTTCAACCCCAGATTCGCAAATACTGCTATCGATATAGTGTAAAATAGGTTTGAAGGAGAGAGTAGCTCTTTATGATTTTTGCATCTTTAAAGTTAGGATATCTCAAATACCTGACGTGTTGGCACAACTCAAAGGTTGGAATCAGATTCAGCGACCCCAAAATACATAGATCTGATCGTTCAATCAGAGAACAACATTTTTTTTGTAGTCTGTGTTATCTTCAAAATAAACCATACAAATACGCGGAAATGTATAGGGGTCCAGACCACATTCGAGGTGGTAAAGAATAGATATCCTTTAAAATACCCTTGCGTATATTTTTTTGTCTAGATTTTTTACTGATAGATAGCCTAAAAAATTTTAGGCAGTGTCAAGGAATCTTACGCCACTAGCCCAATTGGTCAGGCCAGAATCATCTGACCGACGGAGGTAAGCATTGAAAAATCCATAAGATATAATATCTTTCATTTAGATTGTCGATAGGCTAATGATTTATCATGAACGTAAATGGCATTGCTAGCCAACATCTATAGGTTAAATATCTAAGAACTCTGACGTGATGGGCATACTTGTTGCAGTGATAGTATCCAATTTAAAATAAGTACTAATTAAATTGTTTATTTTTTTGACTGCACCATATTTGATATTGAGCTTTCTAATATTATATGAAGTTTTTTTTTTAATCCTACTTGCCACCATTCGCTTCCTGACGCTTGAAAAGACAAAAAACAACCTTCAAGCAAAATCAAATTGAGTCTGACGAAAATTTGTTTTATTATAGAATCAATTAAAACTTTAATTTACCGAATGCTAGTGTACCTAGCAGACGTTATTCTGCCCTTTCTGTTCATGTCTCTATCTCCACCCCCATCCCCATCGTTACCTCAACTCTAACCATATCTCCATAACTATCCCCATCCTCATCCCTATCTCTATATCTATCGCTATTCCTATCTCTATCCCTATCCCTATCCCCATCTCTATCAATGTGCTTTGACAGTAAATGTGAAATTTGTTCAGTCAACAAAATAAATAACAAAGCAAATATTGAAATATAAAAAAAAAAAATGAATTTGAAAAATGAAGTGGAAAATGGAAAAATTTTCGGTTTTTTGCAATTTCCGAGCTCTCTTTCTGATTTGCTTTAAACCTTCCTTGAACAATTACAAAGCTAACAAAAAAAAAATTATTCAAATCGGTCGGGCCATTCTCGAGCCTTAGCGAGACTAACATATTCCAAAATTCATTTTTACATACGTACATATATAGTAGATATCAAAATAATTTTCCTATATTTGACTAGATGACGGTTATCGTTTGACTAACACAGGATATGATTATTTGGCACTCAAGTCATTAACTCTTCGTGGCTCTGTAGCTTCGTTTGGAAATCAAATTGGTGTTGGAAAAGAATCCAACATCTATGTTGTCGCTGATGAGGATGAGAATCCTATTTGTCTTAAGCTACATCGCTTGGGACGTACTTGTTTCCGTAATATCAAATCAAAACGGGATTATCATGGTCGCAAGCACAAAGCATCCTGGCTGTATCTATCACGTATTTCAGCAACTAGAGAATTTGCATACATGTCCGCTCTTTATGACCGTGGGTTTCCTGTGCCTAAACCTATTGATTTCAATCGGCATTGTATATTAATGGAATTGGTGAATGGCTGGCCAATGTAAGTTTATTTGACATTTAAATCCATAATTTTGTTTGAACTTTCTTGTAATATTAGGACACAAGTTCATGAGCTGCGAGACACAGAGCATGCATACGACGAAATAATGAATTTAATAGTCCGTTTAGGAAACGCTGGTGTAATCCATGGTGATTTCAATGAATTCAATTTAATGCTAACTGATGAAGGGAAAGCAATTTTAATTGATTTTCCACAAATGATGTCGACATCGCATGAAAACGGTCAATTGTAAGTAAGAATATTAGAGTACTATATCTGAAAAAAATTGTAATTGATAAGTTGTGTTTAAAGTTAAGTAGAAACAGCCTTTGACTGTGTTAAGCATATGCACTGAGTGGGTCTTTAAATATCATGTAAGCAGACTTAGAGTGCGGGACCGTTAAATTTTTCCTTACTTATGCTGACAAAGAGATCGTAGGATATTATACATCTTACGTAAGATAAAAAAAATTACAAAAATTGTACTTTATCGATTGGGGTCCGCATGCGATGGACAGTCAGTCGATACGTAAAATTGGGTCTATTTTTAGCGTGGGCGATGGCGGCATAGCTCAAAATGTGTTAAGGCGAGTTTTTAATGCAGTTCTAAATTGTAACGACAAATTTTTAAGCTTGTCAAATGAAACGAAAATATCTAAACTAGAAACAAGCAGAGATTGAGGGATGTGTAGGCTCTGAAATTAAATTAGTCGAATCACTCACCAAGCACCACGAGCTGTTTTTTTGCCGTAAACGTCAATACGCCATTAAGATGCAAGTTGTATGTGACTACAAATTATGCGTAAAGCAAGTCACAATTGGCTATCCGGGAAGTGTCGACGATTTTTAAACTGACCAATCGCTAAATACGTTTCTTATCAAGTTCGCTCGCAGTAGATCGCCGGGGATAGGGCTTATACACTGAAGCCATTTTTGTTAACACCAGTCAAAATTGCATAGAGCAAACAAAAGAGGATAAAGAACAGAGGATTGACCTTATGTTTAGAATGCTAAACGAATAAAATAAGAAGAAATATAACGACTAGGCATGCTTTATACTCCATAATGCTCTCATAAATTTCAATACTTGGTTCCAATATTATCAAATCTCGCTTGGTCCTAGATTACAGGAAATCACTATGAGAAATAGGCGGGAAATGCAACTTAACCATGTGTTGGGTTCCTGGCCTTAACGACTTCATTGGTAACGAAACCGCATATGAACTATATGTACGTCTAGGGCAATCTGGCTTTATTATAATGCTAATAGAACGCGAAAAGTAAGCTCATTAGACAAACAAACAGTAAGAATCTTTGTCGGTGTTGTTACAGGACATTCTTTTATAGGCACGCATGTCTCAAGACTAAGGCTTTCTGGCGTAGGGGATCTATGCATAAGCTGTAAAGATCGTGACGTCGAAGAGTCAGTCTTTCATTATCTTTGTTAATGACAAATCGGCGTTTTAAGGTGTTCGAATGTCAGTTCTTCGACTTTCTTGAAGACATCGCTCAAAAGTGTCCAAAATCCATTTTGAAGTTTATAAAATTTCAAAATGGTTTGTTTACATGGGATAAAAACGAAGTTATAAACAGGGTATACAATGAGCCGAACTGCAGCCTAAGTTATGATGACAATTGACATCTCCCGAGCTAACCTAACCTAACGACGACAAGACACTGAGATGTTTCAACCCCGTTTAAATTTAACAGCATCAAATAATACTATTATATAAATAACTGAATTTCGTACAAAATGTTAATGATTAATGTTTTTAACTAAATGTGTATAACGTTACCTAAAATCAAAAAAAAAATGGAATAATGAAAAAACTAAAGGATCGATTTTTTGATTGGTTATGATACATATAACTCAGAACATTTGCGCGTACGTCGAAAAATAACGATTTTTTCAAGATTTGGAAAATTGGCTTTACATTTAAATATCTTGCATTATACATCGTTTTTTGCTTCTTCTGGGAATAAATTAAAAATGTTGGGAAATCGGCCTTAACTATTATAAATTTTTGTTAACCCGACTTTAGCTCTTATTCCTTGTTGTCACATATATTGCCTTAATCAATTACAGAAATTTTCAGGAAAAACTTGTTGCTTTATTTATGTACATATGTATATATAAATAAAATTGATTGCAGAAATCACAAAAAAAGAATGTCGAATATCTTACATTAGTGATGTCCAGCTTAACTGGACAAAACAGTACTTAGGAGCCGAACATTTTCAAACAAAACCTGAAAGAGGCTGCTATCATAGTACACATACACAGAACATGCATATATTTGAGAACGTGAACTTAATATGAGAGAAGAAAACCTTATCTGAGTGGCAAATCTATTTATCAAGGAAGAAGTTTATTTTTTGATTAATAAAAATAGAGAGTAAAAAATAAACAAATCATAAAAAACGTCAGCACGATTTCTGTTAGAACGATTACCTCCCCGCAAGCAGCCACTGCAACCCGTATGTTTTGATCAGGTTATCTACACTTTATAAGTTATACTCTTCAGCATTCCGATGTTTGCTGTTGCTACTTAGTAGCCTCTCAGAAAAGCTGTTTTATAAATAAAATCTAAAAGAACAAATACATACACTTGTGATTTTTTCGAGTTAAGCATTACATTTCGTTTTAATATCAAACACATGCATATAAGACTCACTAAAGGATTCATACCCTTTTTCTCTGCTCATAGACAGTCCCCTTGTCAAGCGCCGACGTGCTCAGCTGAAATCATACGTGCTCTTTTCCGATATGTGCTGAAATGGGCATCGCTACTTTACATGACAAAAGATCAGAAAAAAAATATATTGATCAACATGTCTCGTAGAAGCTACACACTCAAATTTTCAACTGCTGTCCATTCCGGTATCATCTGGAATTCTTTAACGTCGTGTGCCATTGAGTCAAAAATTTCACACGACGGAGACTCAATGCTCTCTTCAATCACCGCAACATTAGGCCGGATCTATAATAAAGAATAAAAGACCCATTCCTTAAGAAAGAAGCGATTGCTGAAAAATAATTTTTCATTTGCATTTGTGGGTTTCATCCTTTTTAAATTGCGATAACACAACATAATCGCTTAATTTTTTTTTTGTTGGAAAAATAGGAAAGAGGGGCAGTATGTATATTTGTTTTCTAATAGTTAGCGGTGCCACGCCATTAACAAAAAAATAACGGTTAAACTAGTAGACAGATTTTGCTGAATTAGGTTTGGAGATAGATTGAACCCAAATAAAAGTTATTAGGAGGATATGGCACGGCTCTTAAAGGGAAAGACGTTAAGTAACTGATTCTTCAATATTTACAGCAGGTATTGAAAAATTAATGTTTAGCAATAAAAAATACCTGCTTGTCACCTGTAGCTTAATTATGTAAGAAAGGTTCTCAATGGGATTCAGATCGGGACTGCTCTCTGGTCATAATAATCTCCACTAAGGATGTGCGAGAAGATGTGAAGAGACCCACGTGCGCGCCGTGCGATCGGATAGTATTTCGTCCGCTGGGTACCCCACACAACTTGCAACGCCCGCGCGTACTAGTGCCCCCGCATTCCAGTATCGTTAGCACACACGCCTAAGGGCTTATTATAGTACAGCACTGTGCAAAGGACGAATTAACAATATTTTTGTATTTTAATGTATTTAATTTGGGTATTAAAAATTACATGTTTAATATTTTAATTGCCCTCCTTTTTTCAGTACTCAGTCATGTACCCGATTTGGCATTAATGCTATCAAATTTTGGCAGATTTGATCCATAACGTTCGGATATTTCATGTGCCTGTAGGGTCCAGCTTTCGTAATTTTGTATGCATCATCGCTCACAAATTCTCGATGAAAGTGGTGAAGGTTGATTTTTGAACTCAAAAAAGCGGTAAAAAAAGATTTCTTAGCGGGGCGATGTACTGATAAACTAGTGTCATGGAGCCTTCGGCGCACAGTCATTGGAGAAATTTCTGTTCCTCCACATTCAAAACTCTTGCCTAATTTATACAGCCGTTGCGAAGGTTATATACTCGGGGGATCATCATTTGTGTAACGACTACGCCTTACATATTGCCTGTTCCACCAAAATGACAATCTTACTCTCATCACTCTACATAATGATTCTCGAAAATGTCTTTGTGATAAGCATTTTTTTAACAATGGAACTCTTCGTAAACTCCGGGAACTCAACTTGTTTTCCTTGGGTCTTCTTTCAACAGTTTCTACACTCGCTTGCTACATTAAGCACTTTCTTTATTTCCGTAGCAGGCAAAAATGGTTTATGTTTTGTCCTCGTTTTTTCGTTTATTTGTGTATTTCATCGCATTGGAAACCATTTTCGTAGAGCATCCGATAAAATTTTTAATTTCCTTGCGAAATTGAATTTTTAATAAATTTACGTTGCTTGGGCGTATTAGTCTTCACGGCCCAATAAAATGCTAGAAATTGCAAATTACTCAATATAGTAGAAAACTAAGAAAAAACCATTATTTTTTGAAAAAAAAATATCATGTGCTTGTTTTTTGTATTCATCAAGTAACTACATTTTAAAAGAGAACGAAAAAATCGTCCTTTGCTCGAAATGTTTTCTTTGAATTCATAAATGACACCGCACTGGTAATATTTTGACCGTAGCTGTACGTGTCACTCAAAAAAACGATTTTTATCGCATTTGAAGAAATCAATTTTTTTCCTGAAATCCGTGCAGTTTGTAAAAGAATGATAGTTGATTTCACAAATACAGACACGATGTGACGACGCGCTTTGGCAGCTAAAACTATTTTGGAAAGGCTAAATAAAAGCTAATATAATGACTTTTTTTTACTTCTGATTAAAACAAGTCGCTTGTTCAGCAACTGTGCTTGTTGAATTTCCGTATTTTACTAACTCTTAACTTAATAAATACTTTATACCTTACCTTATAATTTAAGGCTTATGAATTTAATTTAAAAAAAAACTGAAGTTCTTTTCGAAATCAATGACCACATAATGAAAATTTGTTTTTGTGGAGCAGTGATATTTAAAACAGTAACTAACATTCAGTAAAATATTGGGTCTTATTCTATTTTTCAGTTTCTTTGAACGTGATGTCAACTGCGTACGCGAAATGTTTCGACGTAAATTCGCTTATGAAAGCGAAGATTATCCAAAATTCTCCGATCTAGTCCGTGAAGATGATTTAGACGCTGAGGTACACTGCACTGGTTACGGATTTTCCAAAGAAATGGAGAATGACATATTACAAGTAAATAACAAAACTAATATAATCGAAAAACTATTAATTATAAACGTTATACAATCTTCCCACGTAGTCTAGTTTTTGAGTTTAAATTGTAAATCGCACATTAAATATAGCGTAGTGTTATATTGAACATTAAACGCAACATACTACTTATTAAACACAGAAATTTAATACTTCAATACAAAAAACATAAATATATTAATTATCGGTCATTCTTTCAATAGCTGTATACTTTTTTGTCTTTAGCTTTTTTGGAAACAAAATATATCAAAAACTATGGGGAATAGAATGAAAAAAATCAGATCTCATTTTGGTTTAAAAATGCTTTAATATTATGAAAAAAATAATTTACTTTAAACATAATTTTTTTTATTTAAAATAATGTTTCTCAAAATATCTTCGACATAACATGTTTTCTTTTTATTATGTTATTCTGTAATCAATCCTAAGAATGTATCTGCTTCCAAATCATAATTCCCGACATAACTTTTGGAAATATGCATTTTTTATGAAAGGCGCATACCAGTCCAATTGTATGTACAATGTATCATTGTTTTTGCATTAGACAAATTCGCGCCTTCAATACAAATTCCTGTTTTCCAAAGCTATGTTATGGACTTCGATTTGAAAGCAGTTGTATTTTTAGAATTGATTGAAGAATAACATATAAAAAATCAAACGAAAAAATGTGTTATTGCCAAAGGTATTTTGAGAAACATTTATATAAATAAAAAAATTTATTTAATTGTTTTTTTATAAAACTTAAACATTTTAAACAAACAGATACTATGTTTTCTGTTCTATTCCCTATAGATTTTGAGATTATACGTTTCAAAAAACTTGCATGTACACTAGACATGTTCAAAATAATTTCATGTTCTAGAACTCTTCGGGAACGCTTGAAATTCGAAAACTTATGCATATTCGAGTATATCCTCATTAATAATACTCCTAGGGTTGCCACCATAGCTGCAAAATTTTAATTTTGTGGAATTGGAGTAAAAAAGTGAAGCTAATTAGATTTGTTTCTTCATTGTTTTTGATTTCCCTTATGCACACATAAGGAAGTATCGGAAAAAATTGTACCACTATTTTTTAATCCTGTGTATAAGAAAAAACTCCATGATATCTGCACATGTAGAGATTTGGTGTTTCTTGTGTAAAAGCTCAAATCCTTTGCTGCTTTCACTACATTCACCTTAACACACTATAATTTGAAATTGTCAATGCCACTACATGAATTTTTCTTAAAATAATAAATGAGAAAAAAAAGTATTTAGTTTTTGGTCCAAAAATTATCAATTATTGAAGCAAAATATTGTAATTACTTGCTTATAAAATACTTTGAAAATTTTTGGACCAAAAATCAATTTTTATTTCCTATTTTCATTTATTTTTTTCAAGTTTTCTTCATGTAAGGTGAATATAGTGAAAACAGCAAAGGATTTGCTATCCCAGAGGGACATGGAAGGCTTTTGTCCTAGTGTTTTTCGTTTATCTGTACATTTTATTGCATTCGAAGAATATCCGATAAATTTTTGAATTTCCTTATATATTTCACCTTGCGAAAAGACACTTTCAATAATTATACGTTGCTATAGTGTCCAATGCTTCACATGGACCACTAAAATGCAAAAACTTGGAAAAATAATTGCAATATAATACAAAAATGATAAAACTTACGTTTTGCAAACAAATTTTTTAAATAAGAGTAAATAGCTGAACCTTAGAAACAACCGATTTCAACACTGCTATTATTTTGACCGCTCGAACTTGTCATGTGCTTATTTTGTGTACTTATAAAGTAACTGTATTTTGAAAGAGTAGAAGAAAAAAATCTTCACTTCGAAATATATTCTTTTAATTCAAAAATGGCATCGCTCTGCTATTATTTTAACCACAGCTGTATGTATCTCAAAATCCATGAAGAATAAAGTAAAAAATCATGTCATCTTTGTTTAAAAATGCTTGAACTTTATAAAAAAAATAATAATTTGAAATAAATTTTGTCAATTCTTTTATATATAAAACTGTTTCTCAAAATATTTTGGACACATTTCTTTTATTATTCTCCAATCATTCTTAAGAATGTATCTGGTTTCAAATCAAAATTCCTCAGAAAACTTTGGAAAACATCATATGTGACCTGGTCAATGAGAAAGGGGCTTAGGTGCTGAAAAGTCATTTACCATTTTTTTTGCAGATTAGAATAGAGTTTGAGACGCTCTTTCGCATGGCTAAAACCAGAAAGTCATAATTTGTTGAAAAGTTTACTAAGAGAAGAAAGAATGAAGAGTAAAAATGCGAAAAAACTGACGTATAATTTTTTATTACAACAATCTTGACAGAAATTTGGTTATTAGCTCCTCTTCATTGACATCAGATAAATCCATCCTACCGAAACTTCGTTCCATATCGTCTTCTGGCTGAGACAAATGTAGTTTATCATCATCGCTATTCGAACTAACATCATCATCTGACCCATCATTGTCTTTATCGTATTCAGGGAAATATTGACTGTAGATGGCACCAAACTCCTCATCAGCCCTAATTTTTCTGCAAAAAGTCAACAGAAACGATTACATTAACGTAATAACGAAATAGACGGCCATATAGTTAGAGACCAGGCAATGCGGAGAAAAATAAACAACTAACAAGAAACCGACGAATCGAGTTATCTAGCTTAAACAGCTGTTTTCTCGAAAATTTGTTTAGGCACGTATGCCCCCTTTTCATAGACCACCAGCTCACATATAATTTGACTGGTGCGCGCCTTCAATGAAAAATCATACTTTCCAAAGTTATTTCGGGAATTTCGATCTGAATGCAGATACATTCTAAGGATTAATTGAAGAACAACATTTAAAGAAATTCAAAAAAAGAGATGTTGCGTCGAAGACATTTCGAGAGCATGTTTATAAATAAAAGAAATACTTTTAGAAATTACTATTTGTTTGTTGTCGACTGACTTATTATTATTAATTATAATCGAACTTCAGTCACGAGTAAAGACCGATATTCATATGTTGGGTGTTTGCTAATGACTGAAGCTCGATAAAGTATTGTTCAAAAAAAATTATGTTTAAACAAATTTATTTTAAACTTTTTTGTTTATAGAGGTGAAGAATTTTTAAACAAAAAAAGCATTTCAAGTTATATTATCCTATTCCTCACATTTCTTGGAATATTCCGTTTAAAAAAGTTTTTGAGTCAATTTTTGAATTACTCATAACTTTTTTGAAAATAAATTTTTGAAATATGTATGTTCAAAATTCTTCTTTAAATAAGCACGAAGCAATATATAAAAATCTAAAATATCGGAGAAAAAAGTCAAAAGAGTATACAATTATTTAAAGAATGAACGATATGTATAATATTTGTAAACATTTTATTTTCTTTAGGAACATGGTATGATTGACTATGACAAAAGCGAAGATGAAATTGATATCACCGAGGATGGTCCATCAGCTAATTGCACGGAAAATGAAATAAATGAATGTAGAAAACAATTGGAAAACGAAATTGCCTTTTCTGAAATAAAAACATCAGGTTCAACCGACAATTCCATACGTCGATATATTGAGTCATGTACAAAATATTTGGAAAATATAGCATTGGAATCTGAAGTAAAAACTTCTGAAAGCACAGCATTACCAACTGTTTCACAAGCAGTTCAATCGAATCGTCCAGCTGTAGAGCAGAAAGAATTGCAACAGGAATCGTCTCATTGTGATGACATAGATACTACTTCTGTAAGCGCCACTGATTTAGAAACTGGCGATGAAACTCCCGAGCTTATTAATGCTGACCCGAATTCACGCATGTATCGCCTAAAAATGGTGGAAAAACTTCTGAGCGATACACGCAGTCAGCGCTCTTATTCAACATCAGCCAGCACGATAGCACCTTCTGTGATAACTGACAGAATAAAGCGCAACATGGATATAAAAGAAACACGAGAGATGCGTAAGCGGTCTGTAGCTAAAGGTGAAGCCAGCGCTGTGCATCGCCATCGCAAGGAAAACAAAGATGTTGTTAAGGAGTATGCGGGTTGGGATTTTTAAATTTTATTAAGTATGGAAGTTATTCAATTAAGTTTTGTAAAATATATGCACAAATATAAGATTGACTAACACGTGATACATTTTTTTGAATAACAAAAACGAGTGTATCCGAAAACAGAATTCAGACTTATTAAAACTGAGGTAAAATGCGGAAATAACGCTGTGTAATGTTGACGTGATTTATATCCATCAGGCAGCGTTACAAATGACACAATCATTTCCTGCCGCTTGATTCCTATTTAAAATTATTCCTTTCGAGTTGTAATATGATAATCATAGTCTCAGCTGCTTTCAGTAATAACCATAAATTGATTCATAGCATGGTAAAACTTTAAATTTTGGTGTGGGAAAAACTTGACCTTTTTTATCCACTGTTGTAACAATTCTTGAATTCCTACCAGGCCCCCGGCTTTGAAACAAAATTAACGACCTGGCCGGGTCAATCCCAGTCACTTGGCAACCCTGTGAGAGGCCGATTAAAAAAATGACTCGGAACGTAAGCCACAAATCTCACTGCGACAAGACTTAACCCACCTTTCACCGCTTTCAAATTTCCAATAATGTTCCATACTTTTGTGAAAATAGCGATGGTTGTTAGTAATTGTAAAACTATGAAAGGTAGGTCAAATCTTTCATACAGAGATTTTTCGGACATAAAATCAATGTGTTTTCATTTCCTTTACAACATTGGTCTTAATTATTTTTCTATTTGTAGCATACCTTCCGAGTTATTGAGCGGCATTTTTTTTCTGCCTAACAACCGGCCTATTTTACTGACTTAAATAAATAAGCGAATTTAACTTAAACTTACAAGAGTAATTATGTACTTTCCACAACAATCCTTAGGACTAACGATTATTTCAATTATTAGCCAAAGATTAACAAAAAAATATCTACAAAAAAGAAAAATGCTGGAGGAAATGACCATGAAAAATGCCTACCTCGCGGACTATAAACAATTTTTTAAGGATTTAAAAATTAGGCTTGACACTGTCGGTTTATCTTAGATTCTCTGCTCATGTCATAACAGTGTTTCTTAAAGTCTTATAGTTTATTTGAAAAACAATTCTTCATCGAGAAGCTTAACATAAAATGCTAGATTACCATAAGCAAGAAGATATTTGGAAGAACAAATTTGTTATATAGCTAAAATATCTATTCTTATGGTAGCATACAACCAAAAAAAAAATGAAGTTAATATTATACTATCACTAGCTATCCGTCTTGCACAAATTTTTACGGGTGTATATGGCAGTCATCGATTGCCGAGATTCGTCATTCGATATAAAATAAGATAGGATCGACTTCGCAGCAACTTGTGTTATTTTTCTTAAAATTAAAATTTAATGTAACTAAATAAATAAAAACTTTAACATCACTTACAATATCTTAAAATTAACACGAACACGGTACGGAAAAAAACTAACCCTAGAATTTTTCTTGGTGAAGTTTAGAAGGATGTGTTTAAATCTCTAATAGCCCAAGAAACGATATTGGGATGAATACTCACGGGTCCGGTGCGAGTTCAGCCGCAGATGCCCTCTCTAAAAGTTGCCTATTTCGAAGACGTACGACACAAAAACGTCGATGAAACTTACAAAGATACCACCCTTTAAATTAGATGGTTCCAATTCTCAATCTCTAGGTCAATTCTTTGAAATGAGTTATTGCGTATCAAAAAACAACTTCTCAAAAAGTCTAAGAATAAAAATCTATATGAAGACGTCATGTTAGAAAGCTTGGAGCCCGACCATATGGTTAAAATTGCAACTTGGCTTATCAACAAATCCAATCACTTCAGAAATGACAAACCTTTGTCTTAAATTATGACAAAATTAATGAAATTTCAATACATTACTGGATACGTTTTTCGCCCACGAGTCAAATTGAGTCTCATGTCTCCTAGGATGCATCTAAAGAGGCCTAATATGCGTTTTTTTATGAATGTAGATGTGCCCGTGTTGAAACAAGAAATGAAAAATTTTGTCATTTGTTAGTCTCAAAGACAAGAGTAGCTCCTGTTAAGACAATCGCTTTACCTGGTCTAGAGCTTTGTGGATCAGTTCTATTGTAAAAGTTAACGCAGTAATCCCAAAATTCAATCTCAACTCCTCTATTTTTAAATGGAATGACTCGTCATTTGTTTTTTCTTGGTTATAGGAACCACCTCGCACTTGGAAAACATTTTTGGCAAATAATGGGTGCTCTTTGCCATTTGTTTGTTCAGTGTAAATTTGTTGTCACCTCACGCGTGATTCGTGAAACGGACAGCGCTTGCAAATCATTTGAATTTTACTATCAAAATTCGTGCTCTGTGAGAAATGTGATTTATCGAAAAACTTTCTTCAGCGACGAAGTTCATTTTTGGCTCAATAAGTACGTCAACAAACAGAATTGACGAATTTGGTCTGAAGAGCAGCCAGAGGTAGTTCAGGAGCTGCCAATGGTGACTGAAAAATTCACTTTTTGGTGAATTTTGTGGGCCAACGACATCATTGGACCGCACTAATTCAAAAATAATGAAAATCGCAACGTTACATTCAATGGAGCAAGGTGCCGTGCGATGATTAACGACTTGGTTGACATGTGGTTGCAACAAGACGGTGCCACATGCCACACGGCACGCGATACCATGGACCTATTTAGATGCGAGTTCGTTGAGCAATAAACCTCACGCTTTCGAGCAGTCCATTGGCCGCCAAGATCATGCGATTTGACCCCACTAGACTATTTTTTGTGGGGCTACGTGAAGTCTCTTTTGTACAAGAACAAGCTAGCCACAATTGCAGCCCTGGAAGGCAACATTACAACTGCCATTGGTGAGATACCGTCCGAAATGCTGGAAAATATGCCCAAATTGGAGCTTATGGATGAACCACCTCAGGCTTAGCAGCGGGCAATATATACATGAAATATTCTTTAAAAAGTAAATGAAAGGAATTGATGTATCGCTCCAAATAAATATATCATTCACTATTGCAAACTTTCTATTTTATTTCCAATGTGATGGTTTGGGGAGCTGTCGTTGCACCTTTTTCTCAGAAATGAGACGCTTTTTGCGCGCTGTTCTATGTTGTATGAAGTGAGCAATTGGCTCATTTTTCGTATTTTGCCCATCACTGGCTTACTCTATCCAGCCCCTTAGAAAAGTCTGAAAATACTATTAACCTCATCAAATCCAAACAATTATGTTTGGCTCGAAAACCTCACAGAAATTTCTTTATGGTGTTGTGCTTGGATGAAAATAATGTGACCTGATTAGAGATGATTATTTCAAAAAAATTCCAGAATTGCCATTAATTGACAAGTTGTCATAACGAGGTAAAGTGGAAGGTGGGATGGAAAGTTGAATAAAATGTTGATTAAGTTGATCAAGGACATGTAATGCAGGTAAATTATGTCTTTCTGTGCTTATTTCTATCTGCCTTTCTAACTTTTTTCCAAAAGACTGAACTCGGGTGACTTGGACGAAATTGTTTTGCACTGAAAGATTTTTTATTTTGACGCATAAGCGACGTTCCCTTACTTCGAATCTTTTTGAACTCATTATAAATAAATTAACATTTAAAATGCCTCCACCACGCATACAAGCGATCTTGAATTTTAACAATTTCTCTTACCTCTTGTGAAAGCCAAGGAATATTACAATGCTTGAATCGTTCAACTTTCGATGGTACATGGTTACTGTGAAAGTATTTAAGTGACTTATTCAAGTATTCAATTTGCAAGTTAACGTCATTGGTCGAATAAATTGGTGTCCAACTGTGGTTGTAGCAGCTAGCAAATAAAGATTCTAGATCAATGCTAAAGTTATCATGCCATTAATATTAGTTATCTTCAAGTTTCAGAGATACATCAATTGCTAAAAATATCAACTCATGATGTTAAAATGCAGGCGCTAATAGTTGGTCATCACAAGATATAAGGCTGGGGTCAGAGATTTCCTCAGGAGAAATTTTATCCGACAGAAATGATAGATACATGGCGATGTTTATTGAAAAATCTTAAAGTTTATGCGATAACTAGCAAGCTTTTAGTAAGGAAGAGAAATATTCGGAAATGCAATCTTTCAGCGCCGAGGTAGTAAAGTATGAGAGTGAACGAGTTTTATTTCAATAGTGTCAGGTTGCGCAAACGTTGCTCCATTACCAACGGAGATTTTTGGGTTCGAAGCAACGAAGGTCTGTTCTACCAGAGTTTCCTTAGTTTTAAAATCGAAGGGATGCAGCACCCGGGTTGGAAAATTGGAGGTATTATCGTAAGTTCCAATATTATTCCAGTTTTCAATACCAATTAAAGGGTGATTTTTTAAGCGCTTGATTGTTGAAAATAAAAAAAGAACAGAAAATTTGCAACAGTGAATGAAATATTAATTTAGAACGATGCATCAAATCCTTTCATTTATTTTTTAAAGATTATTTAATGTAAGTGTTGCCCGCGGCTACGCCTGAGGTGAATCATCCGTAAGCTCCAATTTTAGCCTAGTTTTTCCAGCATTTCGGCTGGTTTCTCACCAATCGCAGCCAGGGCCGTATCTAGGGTGGGGGGTGCTAGGGGATAGAACCTCTCCCCCCCCCCCCCGAAATATTTTGACGGACACTGTATATAAACGATTTTGCAAAGAATATACACTACGTAGAAAAAATCTCATATCCAAAACCCCCCCCCCGAAATAAAATCCTGGATACGTCACTGATCGCAGCTGTATTGTAGTCTTCCAGGGCTGCAATTGTGGCTGGCTTGTTCTTGTATACGAGAGACTTCACGTAGCCCCACAAAAAATAGTCTAGTGGGGTCAAATCGCATGATTTTGGCGGCCAATGGACTGCTCCAAAACGTGCGATTGATTGCTCACCATACTCGCCTTTCAATAGGTCTATGGTATTGCGTGCCGTGTGGGATGTGGCACCGTCTTGTTGAAACCATATGTCAACCAAGTCCAATTCTTGCATTTTAGGCAAAAAAGAGTCGGTAATTATCGCAAGGTACCTTTCTCCATTGACTGTAACGATTTCATTTCTTCTTGGTACACACTATCTGCTTACAGGTTGATGGATTAATGTCCAATTAAGTGAAACTTGTGAGAAAATTGGCCACAATAGCTTGAATAGCCTTTCGGCGTCTCGCACCTTTTTAACAGATCATGAATTTTGATAAAAAAATTCAGTGATTTGCAAGCGCTTTTCGTTTGTTACTCTATATATGGTGAAATGGCAAACCTTACTGAGCATTTTTGGCATTAACACATGTTATGCTTCATGCGTGAGGTGTCAAAAAATTTACACTGAAAAAACAAATAGCAAAAAATCACCCGTTACTTGTTCTTAATCTTTTGAATGCATTGCCGTTTTTTATCAACTTTTGCTGTCCTATCAGTTCCGAAAAATATGAATTCGGATTAATCTGAAAACAAAACCTGCTTCCAGAAATCGAATCCTTGTCTTTGTGTTCTCTGGTAAACTCCAAGCGAAGATTGCGGCTCTTTCTCAGAAATGCGAGATATTTTGCGTAGTGTCCTACTATTGAAACCGTGGCTGTTCAAAATTCTCTGAATTTCGCGTGGATGCACACTCTGATCTGATGTACTAGCTATGTATCGACCAATTTTGAGGCGCTTACTTTTGGAATATCTTCTTTATTTCAATGATCGTGTATGCTGTTGATCGACTCAAGTCCAATATTTTTTATTTTTCACCAAAGGATTAATTTTATTTTAAAAACTTAACAAAAAATTTCTTTTCGCAGAGTCGGTATATCAATCAAATATCACGTCCAAGTCACAACTAAGTTCATTATTCCAAAGTATAACTCACATTACCTATAGAGGTTATATCCGTTCGAAGCACAAAAAACTTCTCAAAATATCATAATAATATCTACGCTCGTCGGCTCCTCTGTTTTTGAAGTTAGTTTTACAAAAATCTGTAATAAGAAAACTGTGTAACAGAAGTCGCTCGACACATTCCATTGAAAATTTCAGAACCTTAAAAATTCTTCCCTTTTTTACTATAAAGTCCTCAAAATTTTTTTCTTACGGTGCGGTTACCTGTGCAGCAGGATGTCTGATAGATACCCTCTGCGAAATATTCACACTGTGAATGTACCAGTGTTTCGGACAACAGGTTATCGCAACTCCTTTCCTATTCTATGATGTTGACTTTTCAATAGACTTCCGGAATCCTTGAAAATGCTTCGAAACCTAACAATGTTTTTAAAACAAGTCTAGTTGTGGCTTCTTGGTTTCAACCTAACAGAAATAGAAGTTTTGCTTCGTCCTTATATGTAGTTTTTTCATTGAACGGACTCAAAATTTTATTTGGAGTTTTAATTTCAGTTTTCTTATGCTTTTGTTTCTCTATAAATTAATTTAGTTATATTTTATAAGTTTTTTCTCTTTTAAATTGCTGTGTTTGCTCATATGATTTTGTTCTTAAATTTGTTATTTCACTTTTTCCTAAATTTTAATTATTTTTAAATCCCATATACTCAACATTAATTAGGATAGATTATATACAAGATTTTTTAATTGAATTTTTGTTTTCCTCTACGTGGCATTAAATACTGTATTTTATACAAATAATGTCTCATACCATTTCTTTAAAATATTGTCAATTTCTTTAAAATATATCAATTTTGTTTTTTTTAACTTTTAATTTGTATTATTTTTAAAGAAATGTGAATAAAAATACATACATACATACTTAATCGGAACTAACAAAATAGCAACGTGCGTGTCGACGAGTTGCTAGAAAATCAATGGGAGCA
The DNA here is from genome assembly GCA_963680825.1 of Meiosimyza decipiens. Classification (NCBI taxonomy): domain Eukaryota; kingdom Metazoa; phylum Arthropoda; class Insecta; order Diptera; family Lauxaniidae; genus Meiosimyza; species Meiosimyza decipiens. The sequence goes on from OY804259.1 coordinate 33,083,621, forward strand.
ACGAAGTGATCCTTGAGATGCAGTCTTTTCGTGGTATTAAGTCTTACATTTTCTTACAAAAAAATAAAGTTTTGATAGCTTCAAAAAATGGCTCGATTTTAAATTTCAACATGCTAATAAATTAGCTTATTAAATTATCTTCAAATAATATTCATTTTTTCAACCGTTCTGCGTGTTACGGGGTACCCGGGAATCCATTTCATTTTCAAAACGAAACTTTTTTACATTTGGACATGCTCAATTCCGAAACTTCACGAGAACTCCTGACATATCAGTTCGAGAGATGTCATTATTTTGTACAGTTTGAGCCAAAAAGTTTGAAATTTTCACACAATTTATGTAGGGGTAACCAGGTACACTGTCACCTGGGAAAAAGTGTTTTTCTTTGTCACACACAGAAGGGTTAAATTCAATTTAGGGACTTTCAATTTTCAGGAAAGCTACTCGTGTATCCACAACTACTGTCAGCAATATATGAAAAATGAAACAAAACAAAAAGCACTACAGCATGCTTAAATTCTATTAATATCGGTTCTAAGTATGTACTTTTGTATAAATAACTATTGAAATTTGAATGTTTGTCATATTTTGGCCTAGACGTACATGGACGGTTTTTATGGTAAAATGAACTACTTTATCGGATTCCTTTGTTAAAATTATTTTATTTATTTATTTATTTAGTAAATATTAACAACATATTAAAATTTATAGCTAATATGATATTTAGCTTTGGCGTCATAGGCCTTAAGCTTAACTTATTATATATCTAGAATATTATTGATGTTTGTTATTATAATTTATTTTGGTTATAGTTAATAGTTATGTTATAACATTTATTTTAATTTTTTAAATATGTTTATATAAATCAGTAATTTTTAGAAAATTTATAATTTTGAATATATTATCTAAATTAGGATTAGAAATTAAAGACAAAGGGTCTATATTTTGAAATATGCGTCTTCTAGTGTAATGGAATTTTGAACAGTGTGAGAGGAGGTGAGTTAAATTTATTGGAGTTGTTGAATTGCAAAATGGGCAGGAAGTGCGGGAGTTATTGTTTATGAGGTATTCGTGGTAATATTGGTATGTCCGAGTCGTAGACGTTCAAATTTTATAAGGTCTTTCCGGGGTAAGTTTGGGTTTGTTAAAATATGAAAATCTTTTCCGGATAATTTTTCATTGTTGATTTGCCTGTACCAGTCGGATGTAGATTCCCATAGTTCAATGTGTTTTTTTTTTATTATATTTTTGATGTAGTGTGTTATGTCATTTGTATTGTAATTATTAGTGCAAAAAAAAGGTGCATTATTGGCATTTTTTGCAGATTGGTCTGCAAATTCATTACCTTCTATTAAGACATGTCCTGGGATCCAAATTAATTTTATTTTTGAATAGTACTCAATAAGAGAGTTTCTAATTTGGAATGGGTAATAATCAGAGTTATTTAAGTTAGATATCGAGTCTAACGAAGATAACGAATCAGTGCAAATAATAAAGTTTAAGTTTATATTGTTTTTGATTTCATTCATAGCATACCTTACAGCTTCGTTTATGGCAATAATTTCTGCAGAAAATATTGAGCTGTATAAAGGTAGATTAGAAATTTTTATGATTTTATCGAGAAACGTTACACTGAAACTAATTTTATTGGTAGATTTTGAGACATCAGTAAATATAAATGAATAGTTAGGATGGTTTCCTAGATAAACGAAATATTTCTGGATGAGTATCAGATTTAATAAGACATCGTAGAGATGTGTCGATTGAAGAAGGGTTAAAAGTCCACAAGGGATGATGGTTTTCAATAGAATTTGGACAAAAAGTTGGAATGTCAAAGCTATTGCAAATAGATATTGTTCTGAAAATAGTAGATTTCATTGCATTGGAACTACTTAAGTTTTTGTGTTTGACTACAATATTATGCAGAAGACTGTTGTTGCTTCCTAAGGGAGATTTAAAAAGTTTGGAAGTTGAGAGGTCTCTTTGGTTATCAATAGAGAAAAGATTTGATTCAAAAAGCAAGTTGTTAATGGGTGTAGATCTAAAGGCTCCAAGAGCAACTCTGATAGCTGCATTTAATGGTATTTTTATTTTATTTAAACTTGATTTAGCAGAATAACCATAAAGGTAAATTCCAAAATTAATTTTTGAGATTATAAGAGATTTAATAACATTAATTATGGAATGCATGTTGCAATTTAATTTGTTACTAGATAAGCATTTGATTAAATTAAGTTTGTTTGAAAGTGATGAATTCAAGAACTTTATGTGATTGTTCCATTTGTATCGCTTGTTGAAAATAATTCCTAAAATTCTTAAATTTTCTACTTCTTCGAACTGTAAGTTATTAGTTGTTATTATGCAAGAACAGTTATGTTTACGACAGAAGTGTATATGCTTGCATTTCGATGTGGAAAGAATCGCTCCAGAGTAATTACACCAATCAGCAATGTCTTGAAAGAGTTTATTCAAGTTTATGTTTCGATTCTTTTTCCTGCTAAGATTAATAATTAGATGAAAATCATCAGCATATGCACAGTAATTTATTTTTTTGTGTCTGTACAAAGTATATTGTAAGCTATGAGGAATAGAATAATAATAATAATAATGATATTGGAGATCCTTGAGGAATACCATTTTCAAGTGGGCGAGAGTTTGAGAGGTGTTTGCCAATTCTTACTATGATTTTTCTTTTATTCATAAAGTTAAGAATGTAGTTAACTATTTTTGGACCTAATTTCCAAGCAAGTAGCTGATCTATTATTGTATGGACGCCGATCTTGTCAAATGCTTTTTCGAAGTCAAGAGACACTATTGAAATATGTTTCTGAAATGCTAAGCTATTTGCAATTTGATTGTCTATGTAAAGTAGGGTATCTGAAGTTGATTTGCCTTTTCTGAATCCCATTTGGTGGTTATCGATTAGTTTGTGAGAGACAAACCACCAGAGTCTGTTCGCAATTATTTTGTCTAGTAACTTAGATATACAGGGGTTAAGTGAAATGGGTCTATATGATTTCACTTCAGTTTTGTTGGATTGGGGCTTTAAAATTGGGATAAACTACGCTGGCTTTGTATGATTGTGGAATGTAGTTCATAAAAATGTTATTGTAATGATTTAAGAGGCGTTGTTTAGTTTCGTATGAAAGGTTACTTATCATTGGGAAGGAAATTCTGTTTAAGCCTGGAGTATTGCCCTTTAGTTTGGTTAGAGCTGACATAAATTCGATGTGGTTAATGTTCTTTTCGATTATAAGCGCTCGATCTGATGGATTTGTGATAATTGGAGTATTAAAAGTCCTGTTTTTATTATTGTGGAAACTTGTAGGAAATTTGTTGTTTGAGGCATTTTTGGACCAAAAATTACAAAATTCATTGGCAATTGAATGTTGATTTATTATGGGTTGACTAGGAGGGTTGGAAGGAATTATACAATGTATGTTTTGAGTAGTTTTATATCCACAGAATCTTCTTATATTACACCAAATTTTACCTATAGGTGTTGATGGATTTATTTCTGAAGTGAAGTCGTACACTGAAACTCTTTTAGTAATTTTAATTTCATACAACTTTTAAATAGTAAATAGTTGACTAAGTCGCTTTATCTGAATATTTAGAAAAAAGTGCCACAAGCGACCTGTTAATATCAACTTTTGACTCCAAAAGCATTAGTGCTTCACCGAGGCCGAGGCGATGTTTTAGTTGTTCTCGGTTTTGCCTCGTTTTATAAATTTGAGTCTCGCCTCGCCTCGTTCTCGGACGAGAACTTGCCATCACATACCTCGCCTCGCCGAAACCTCGGTTATAAGCGAGGATTTTATTTAATCGAAAAAAATTATCAGGCCAGTATATTGTTGGCATTCAAGCAAAATTGACTTTCTGCAAACAAATAATAAGTGGGTGGCGCTAATTAATCGTTTAATTATGTTTACATCCTCTTAATATCACAAAATATTATTTTCGGTTGTTAAAAAAAAATGTATACAGTACCTGATAAGGTGATTTTTATAAGAGTTTATTCTTACATTAGTAACTAAAATTTATGTATCAAAACACAAAATTTTATTTTTTGTAGATGGTCAATTTTGCTTGTATGCCAACGATATATTCAACTAGCAAAGCCAGCACTCGTTGCTACGCCTCGAGAAGTAAAATAAAATATATGTTTTTATTTTTGGTGGATTGAATCTATGCATAAAAGACAAGTGGAGTATATTCCATATTACGATTAAGGGTCTTTGTGGAAATGCTATTTTAATAATATATTTGTATGAGCGCAACCCTAAATATGTACTTAACCGAAATAAAAACTTTCCTATCTTTTAAAAAAATAGTTTACCTATAGTACTCTCCGACCTACTGAATATACTCACAAAATTTTATAAGAATCGGTCAAGCCGTTTCGGAGGAGTTATGTTACAAACACTGTGACACGAGAATTTTATACAGATATACATGTCCAGATCGAAGTAAAATTTAAAAAAAAAATTGGCATTTCTAATGAATAAAAATCGAGTCAAATTTCAAAAAATAGTATCAAAACAAAAAATACTGCACTTATTACCGATACGAGCTAGTGTTAAAGCGAGGCTGCGAGGCAACCTCGTCCTCAGAACCGAGAACAAGACGAGAACGAGGTGAGTACGAGGCGAGGTGTCGGTGTGATCTCGCCTCGGTCGAGCGAGGCAAATTTATTTTTCCACGTCGCCTCGGTCTCGCCTCGGTCTCGCCTCGTTGAACGAGGTTGCCTCGCAGCTTCGGTGAGGCACTAAAAAGCATACATACTTCTAGTATATTAGTGGAATAATCGATAGAGAGTCGGTTTTTTGTATCGGTCTTCTGTTACACAAAACAAAACACATTGATAAATAAGTCTTATCACGAACTCTTTTTATTTAAAATTATTTTTTTGTCATTACATCTAATAGACCCCGACGATCAAATACTGGTAACAATGTCTTCACGTATTTTTGAACTGCCACATTGGAGTACAAAGATTTGCGAAATCTTTTGCTACGTTCGTCATCTAACATCAGAGCATTAAAATCAGCATCATCAGTTTTGTCATTGATCATCAAGGGTTGCACGCATAAGGTTGATGTCACAGCTACAATGATATAAAAGCTCATAAATTAAAAATAATTACTCTCAATATAAAAAAGTTATATCGAATCAAAGCCGCGATTTTGGTGTAACTGACATAATTTTCGGGTTTTTATGTCGATAATTTTGAAAAAGTTCGTTAAAAAGTTAGAACGAAAGCAATTTTAACGCAACAATCGATTCATTTCCTTCAAAATTATTTTTTTTAAGTGGTGTTTAATTCGAAAATAAAATACATTTTCCAAGAGTTTCGCTCAAATCTTTTCGAAAAGGCGATATGAGATGGGAAACTCTGTAGCAATTTTTAAAAATATGAAAGGCAATTTAATATGCTATAAATATTGGTGTGGAAGAGTTTGAACTCTGTCGAATGGTTTTCAAGATATAACCAAAAAAACTTTTATTTTCTCGTGAAGATGTGCTAAAAAATAAAATGGAGTAATCCATTTCTTTTCATTTGATATACTATTTGTTTCTAAATCCGACCCTCTTTAATAGGAAAACATTTTCTCTCAACAAATCTTTGCAAAATGGATACATATCAGGCTTAGAAGCTCTCACGTATCTGGTCAAAGGTCACTGATGATTCCATTTAAAAAATATTTTTTCTTTTCGACACACCACACAGAAATGGAATTCCGTGAGGGTAAGGGGCTATTCATATATTACGTAACGCTCTTTACGGGGAGCTTCCGGAAATATGACAGTTTGTGTCAGAAGGGTGGGGTGTTCCGAAAACGTAACGACACATTGTTTCTCGCACTGTTCTCTGTTTTTCACGGCTGAACTCGATCAAAGAATACTCTTTTTCCTAAACAGTTGTTATTGAACTATCTTTGTTAATAAATAATAGATGGCACAATCCACCGATTCATAAGATTAAACATCTACGTGTAAGGGTCGTAGACTCTGCAAGACTACCAATTTAATAGGATTTCATCCAAGCAAAGAAGCTAACTTATTGGCCAACTATTACATAATATTCTCGATATAAGGGTCATTCCATCTATAAGGGGCCTATCATTACCCTCATGTTTTTTAAATAGGCTGAAACTTTTCTCAGTGATTGGTCTATCATGTAGTAGATATAAAAAAATTCGATAAAATTTTTTTGACCAATATTATTGCTTAAAAAAAAGTTTCAAATTGTGTTAAATAAAACTCGCAAGTAAACCAAAAAAATTTATTGATGAATATAAACAAACCAACACAATCCAAATTAGCTTTTATATTATTTTTAGGTAGTTGTGTACTAGTAGATGGCAAAAAAACTGAAAATCTGAATAAATTAAGGCCTGAACGGTTTCTATGTAGCAAAAGATAAATAAATTGACTTTTTCAAAAAACACCAATTTCCCAAATACTCCATCATTGATTTCAGCTTTTATAGGCTGAGAGATTATAGAATTTGACCATTCGCGATCACGTGAAACGCCTTGGTTTAATATCAAAACTCGACATATGGGTTCCACATGTTTTCATAAAAATAAATTTGCTTTGTCGTCTGCGACTTGCCTCTTAAACGTTGAGAAAACTATTAATTTTTCAAGCAAAGCAACACTGGGAATACGAAATTGGCTGTCAACAACAATGTTAGATGCAAGAGGTCATGGAGTAAAACAGCTGAACCGGCTCAAAGTACTTCAAAAGCCGATATTCATCAGAAAAAGATATTGTGTTGGGGTTTCAAGAGAATCGTTTTTTTCTTAGCTTTCACCAGACAATTGCAATATTAATTCTGAAGTATGCTACCACCAACTGTATGATTCACTCAAAAAGAATTGATCAAAAGATAAAGTATAGTGTTCCACCAAGATAATGTGAGATCTCTTAAAAATTTGATAGCTTGCCAAATGTTTTAACACTTAGATGGGATGCACCATCACATCCATCATATTCTACAGATCTGACCCCTTCGGATTATTACTTGTTTTAGTATCTAAAAAGATTTTTGGATGACTTGGACCAGTATATTACCAGCAAAGGTCATGATACTGTCAGATAGATGGGGAAAGGTACTGACCGCTATCATAATTTCAAAACAAGAAGCCACCGCATGACGATTCGTCTTAGAGACCACTTTCACTGTTGTCAATGTTATCAAAATTTTTTATTAAACGATTAATGCCGATAATTGAACAAAAAAACTTAATTTCAACTCATCAGTTTGGTTTTAGAAGTAACCACTCAACAGTCGATTAAGCACACCGAATCACTGATAGAAAAACCACTGAAGACTAAAAAAGTTTGCTCTGCTGTAATTCTGGACGTGTCTCAAGCATTCGACAAGGCTTGACTCTCGGGTCTATTAAATAAACTTCGATCTCGCTTCCATCAAAACTCTGCGGTTTCCTACAGTCGTATTGGACTGATCAATTTTTTGGTATTAAACAAAAATATTCGTTCTCAGAACTTACAGAGAGTAAGGCTGGTGTTCCTCAAGGAAGTATATTACGACCCATTTTTTGCCTACTGTATACGTGCGAAACGGTACCTGATCATGGCCACCCGTTTATAATCTCCAAAACATTTTTGGGCCTTATGTCTGTGCAGGCTATCCCGAATGACATTTTACAGGGGTATCACCTGACTGAGTTTTGTACAAATTTTTTAAAGCATATTAAGCTTAACTTAACTCAATTTTAAATGGAAAAGACGATTTTTTCAAACATTTTTGAAAGAAATGAAAGGAAATTAGAAATTTGGGAAATATTTAGAGGTGACACCCAAGTTTTCTGTCCCACCCATATTGTGATTGTTGCCCTATTGCGAAAAATCTTGTTTTGTCGGCCTCTCACAATCAGACCCACCACGATTCTGGTGACTGACGCTTATTTCGAGTATCAGCTATACTGAAAATAATATTTGCAAAAAAAATTAAGTGGGAGGAAATTGCTTCGAAAAATGCAACGCTGCCACCCGGAGTGTGTGAGTAGATTCTTTTGGTATTGGTTTTCGACATCCTATAGTACGTGCAACACCGGCTTCTCTAGCCTCTACGGTGGCGTTACAGGGTTTTATGATAAGCTTCGCTAGCCACAGCATATCTGCACTGAAGACTGATTTTTTTTTCACCGCTCAATTTAAGTGTTAACACCGCCCAAAGAATCTTTTTACCGAGATAGAGATTAAGGATCATAGTTTCGGATAACTGATCAGTAAACTATTACCTTTTCGAAAATATATATCTTATCTAAGACCATAGCTAGTCTTTGTGTTTGAATTGTTCCGTGGTGTTATTTTAGGAGATATGTGTATACTTTATATTAGTTAGAATGGTCCTGCTAAATATTGAATAGCCTAGTCTTAAGAGCTTCATTGAAGTTTTATGGGAGGGGCCAGATTAAAGGTACTCTACTACGCCACATGTTAAAGCAACCTCACCTACTTCACTGAATACCATATTTTATTTAATTACTAACCGGTATTTAATCATCCCCCAAAAACATAGTTTGAGAAGTTTGCGTGAGTAAAAAGTACTGATGCCACAAGTCCGAGCCCACTATTTTGCAATCTCAAATACTATTGCACCGAGTTTTGTAACATTTACTTAGAAAAAAACGTAGCGTTGTAAGTTTTTTTTTTATAAAGAAGGTACCACATCCATTTGCCTTAAAAGTCTGATTCTCCTTACTGTTCATTCTGGGTTCATCAAACGCTTCCATATTAATTTTTCAACCTTAGGCATACGGCCTTTCAGCAAGGTTTTTTTAAGTTTTACACTAAATGTTGCACCAAGTTTCATCAATATACTTCTCTCCTTTCACTGTCTCATAGACGTGAGAAGCTGAAACAGGCAGACTGACAGATTGTTATACATACAAACAGACAGATGAACATGGTTAGATTACCCTCAGGAGGTGACACTGTTCAAAGATATACGAGTGCGTCCACTGACAGCGGGCCACTCGGCACGCACTGCGTTTTTTTTTTCTCAGCAACAAAACGCTCTATGTTCAATTCTTCCATAAATTTTCAGACTGGGATAGCAAGTAATGCATAAATGAAAAGCAAATATTGACGGCGGCATCTACTACTATCCTGCTAGTCCACATTGAAAATTTATGGAGATGTTGCTCAAGAGATGTTCTTTCGACTCGTGTAAATATTTTTTTAAGAATTTGTGGTGCATTTCAGAGAAGCGTCCCGAACTTCAAACTCAGGCTTGGAGCAAAAACTGAAAGGACAATCGCAAAGAGCAGATCAAAATCTATCGATTCATGCAGGTGACCCATTACCAGTGGCCGCACCCATATGCGTTTCTCAGTGTGTAAGGTGTATAAATTATGTACCGTAAAACCGTCCAGCTTCTAACTGCAGCCAGAATTCATGCAGCGTTGGTATTTTTCCAGTATAGTTCAATGCCTTCAGAGTGTCGCTGAGATGCTGGTGATAATATTGCACCAGTTCTTCTTGATGCTGCAGACGCAAATCACACTCTAGCGAAGTGTTAAGAAAGTAATGCAGGTCCACTGCAGGTGAAGCCCAATTGCAAAATTGAAAATCAATAAGTAAAAGATCACCAATGGACCTTGTGTTCTTTTGTTCATCCTGGCAATAACGCACCATAATATTATTTATCCAATAATCACCGTGATTTAATGTATTAAAATGCTGAGTGCAAGGGTCATAGACACGGACAGCATACTCTACTAAATGATCCTTTAATGCTTGCAGTTTCTTAGCATAATATTCACCCAAATCATTGCATTCTCGGGCAAAGTTGGCACAAACATCGATCATGTTAAGGAAGTAAGAGGAGAAAGCTTTCGTGTGTCTATTGAAAATTCCATGATCAAAGTGTTCCAACCGCCCGCAAGTGCGTTGGTTAAGCACTGCAGCTGTAGCATGCATTTTGGCCAATTTTTTTAGAGCCAACTGTGCATGTGAAGCATCCATGCCAGCTAAACGGTCAGCCAACACAAAGTTTGAAACAGATAGATCCTCGAAAATTATCGCAGAGTGAACATAATCTACATGTATCGTTTCAGCAAAGAGTTTGTCGTGATCGCCCAATTCTGCCAGTAATTTCGTTAATTCGGGCAGAACACTCTCATACATTTCCATTTCCGTCTGACACACTTTATACTGATTCATCATATCGAACACAAATTGATCACCTTCATATGTTGTCTTGACAATTAATGATTGATCATGTTCGGCAACTTTGCCGTCCTTGTCAAATCTGATAGTCGCAAGGACACGCGTCATTACACTGGCATAGTTTTCACCTTTTTCCGTCGCTGGTTTTATTGTTAATTGAACGATTTTCAAGCTTTTATCGTTTTTATATTTACGTAATACATTTTCTAAATATTCCCGTGTCAGCCACTCTGGTGCCGGATGACATGATATTTCTTCTACTCGCGACATCTTTACTTTAAGTGCACTTGATTACTACTTTATCACAATGAAAACGTTCGGTTTCTTTATTCGCCAACGCGCTCCTTAAAATTACAAAAGCTGTCTGGAAATGCTCTTCTTTATAGGAATTTCAAAAGCTTAGCTCTTGTTTAAATTCATTTATATTTATGGCAATATACAAACTTGCATACATATATGTATATACATATGTACTTTCAAACTATGTAATTAGTTTACTCGAATTTTATTGCACTAATAATTTTAAATGAATTGCTTACGTCATGGTTACTGTAAAGTTATAATATTATGTTTATTTTGGTATTATTCGCTGCAAAAAATTCGCTGCTTTCTAAAATTTAAAATATTAATATCTCATATTGCAGTAGGGTGTCCGTTAGTAGAATTTTGGCTCCTAATGGTAATGTTCTTAGCCTATTTTCGAAATATCCACATCGATTTATGTAAAATACAGCGATGAACAATTCATTTGAACGTTCAAGTAAAAAAAAGAATAAGGGTATTCCTCTAAAATCGAAAACTCGAAAAGCATGTACAGCTCGCAAGTTTTCGAGCTTGCTTACGAGAACACCACCTCAATGCAAACGAATGAGGTATGGGAAATTGATAGTTTGATCATAGTTGCCGCAGCCATGAAAAAGAGCGTATTACACCCAGTGATGTACCAAATCGGGTTTTATTTATTTTCGGAGCTTAAAAAAAACATTTGGCTCAGCAAAAACAGTGTTTTCACGAGCAAATTGGGTTTTTTCGATATTATTATTTATTTATGGCTGAAAGCACTAGAATTTGATTTAAATTAAAAGAAATATCTTTTATGAAACAGAAAAATGTAAGAATTAGTAAGTAATTTAAGAAAATTTTTCATTCATTTTCAGAAATATCTGAGTACTTAGACGAATCTTCTCTGCTGAAATTATCATCTGTTTGTGCATCCCATATTTCTTCGCACAATTTGTAGATATAAAAGAGATATGTTTCCATATGCAATGGCGTCCTATGTTCAATGACCTTTTTAGTTTTGTTTTGCTCATTAATATTAAAAATTAGTATTGATTTACAAAATTTTAACTCGGCTTGTTCTTATTTTTACTTAGTTAAAAATAAATTCACTTTTTTCCTAATGATCTAGACAGCTTAAGAAGGAAAAAAAATTATTGAGAAAAGGCAACATCTGGCGTGGTACTTCTCTTGGATGGAGTGTGCTACTATGCAACTCGGATCGAATAGTGCTAGGGCAATACTGTCAGCTAGTCAATTTCTAGCGCTAATTCTTAAAAGCACAAAGACCACTCAATTTGACATTTACAACACCCAGGAAACAATACCATGGTGATACCATAACACGTTGTGCACGTGCATTCATAGGAAATCTGAGGATTCTTAAGATCAAAAGAGCGACCAATTAATTCAATTATGTTTCGCTAAAGAATATAAAAAAAAATGAATTTTCGCACTCAGCAAAAACGAGTTTACCCGATAAAAGCCCAAAATAAATTCTGAGAAAATTGGGATTTTGTTTACCGGTGCATAACTGATCACACCAAAAAGAAAAAATTTATGTAAATAGGTAGAATTAAGTTAATAAATAACAAAACACAAAGAGGAAAACCAACAAATTTTCTGAGAATTGTGCTCTTGATATGTTTAAAAATCTTTATGTTAAATTTTTCTGCAAGTTTCTAAAGATTTTTCAAATTGGCAGCAAATTTTTTTTGTAAATTCAAATAATGTTTTTCTTGCTGTAAGTTTTTGATATTAACCAAAAATTTGTACCTATATGAATGTTTTTTAATGTAAATTTTCGTTAACAGTGTGATGTAAATATTCAATAAAGAATTTTGACATACCCCTGAGGATGCTTAAAACCCATAAGCGAAACGTCGGGTGAACAAATGAATTTAACATTGTTTTATTCATAAAATCTAAATTGACCTAACAGCCTGTTTTTCAACAAAGAAAAAACCTTTTCAATTTATAAAATCAAATATATTGGTCAGATATTATTCATATAGCAAATAATTTCGACAAACAGCAACACTGATTCACTTTTCGAGGCTGCTTCGGGGCACTCCATTAAATACGCGAGGTGTATTTTTGAAAGTTAGGACCCCTCCCCTCCACATCGTAAGATTTGGTGAGATCTGGTGGGACCCCCTCTCGCTCTGGTGAGATTTATCCTATAATTTTTAAAAACATAGTTAAATTTACTTTATATGTTCATATATTTTGCTTCACGTAACTAATTCGAATGTATATTACCCACTCGGCATGTAATGCATGTAATGCCGAGTAAACAGTACGTAACGTACCAGAAATGTTTCATTTGAAATATTACAAACGGAACGTTACAGAAGTCTTCGTTATATATATCAAGTGAACTGCTTCACACAGGGAATGAAAAAAACCCCACCTTACCGTAACTTTTAAATCGCACAACGCAAACTTTACATCTCACATCCTTTGTTTCGCTCATTGATTCAAACACCAACCCATAATAAGCAGAAATAAATGAGAGGAACATAATGGTAACGTTTTGGTCTACGTACAAAAAATTTTATTCGATTTGTTGTCGCGATTGCTACCCGAGCCAAAAACGATCACTACATTTGGTACTGTTTCGGATAGCAATCGCGAATAAAGTTTTTTGTACGTAGAGTAGAATGTTACCATTCCGTTGCGCTCTCTCATGTCGCTTGCTTTGGTTTGTGTTAGTGTTTCAATCAATGAGTGAAATACGGAATGCAGAGCGAAAAGTTAACGCTCATAGAACAGAACGAAATCGAACCATACGATATGGTTTTTTTTTCATTTACTGTTTCTAAATGGTTCTAGATTCAACGTTTCCTGAACTTTGCAAATGAAATCTTTCGGACACGTTGTAAGCAAAATCTTTAACATGTTAACATTCGAGGAAATTTTTCTGAAAGGTTCCATATTTACTTAACTATTCTAATGATGTCTAAAGTTTGATGCTATGTTAAGTATAGTTTATTACTAATTATAAATTAACAGCTCTATCATGAATATTCGGATTTTTTTTCCTAAGAGCAAAATTTTGCAATCTTAAATAATTGATTTCCAGGCAATGTTATCAAATTATTACTTCTTACTTTCAATCAGGTAATAATGCAGCTGTGATTTTGTGATCCGTAACGGATCCGAAACAGATCCGTTGTCGGATGAAATTCCTCTCGAAAAAACGGAAGGATCGTCCGCTTTGCCGGATCCGAAACGGACCTCAAAAACAAAAATACAGCGATGAATTCGAAAAATTTAATACCAACTGTAAAGCATGGAGGCGGCAGTGTTATGGTTTGGGGAGCCGTGGCAGCATCTGGAGTTTGAAAAATAGCTTTTATTGTTGGCAATATGGATCGTTATCAATACAAAGATATTTTGGAACGTAATTTGAAGCAATCCGTTGCAATTTTGAAACTTGGTAGAGGTTGAATCTTCCAACAAGACAACGATTCAAAACATACTGCCAAGGTTGTTAAGGATTGGCTGTTATATCATGCTCCGCGGCAATTAAATACACCACCTCAAAGCCCAGATCTCAATATTATTGAACATGTCTGGGAAATTTTAGATCGCAAGATCAGGAAACAGCGGATTTCTAGAGCTCCTGTACTTAAAGAGCGCATATTAGAGGCTTGGGAGAGCATAACACCAGTAGAATTAACAAATTTAGTGGATTCAATGCCGCGACGTCTTCAAGCAGTCATTGATGCAAACGGTGGACCAACTAAGTATTAAATATTATAAAAAGAAAAATAAATATTTTAAGTTACTATCGACTAAATGTTATAATCAATGAAGTGTATGTAGACTTTTGTCAATGGTTTTTTTTTTGTTTTTTTTTTCAAATAACTTTGTTTGTACATATTGAAGAATGTATTTTCTTTTGTTCATTATCATTAAAATGGAGTTCTAAACAAAACTGTATCATTACTTTTTTCCATCATGTTTTTGGATTTTCGATTTGGCAGAAATAGGGGTTGTATGTAGACTTTTGTCGCTCATTGTTTTTTTAACGGCATGCCGAAAAGATGAAACAAACGTGACGGCGAAGAACGATTTTGTGATACAAAATACGATCTGTTATTATTCATCTAAACGCGCAAGTTTGCACAAAAGTGCAAATGAGCAATTTTCGCAATGTGTTTCATGAACGCCCCTTCAAATATTTTGTGGCAGTTGATGAGCATGTCATTTTTTGTGAGAGAATCGTGTGGGAAAAGAGAGTGGCAAGCACAAAATTTGTAAGCTATAAATTTTTGCTGAAAGAAACGTATGGGAAAAGAGAGTGACAATTGCACAATTAGTAGCGCAAACTTGAGCTGTTTGTTGAAAAAACTTTCCATACGATTTTTGGTAATTCCTTTGCACAGGATTCAAAAGTACGCAGTTTGCGAGAGTTTTGCGCGTTTAGATGAATACCAATAATGAATATAAGTTAACGCGAGATTTGGTGAGATTTGCCGGACCCCCTGCACCCTATTTTGAGTCACGTAATTAATGGATGGCCCCTTTCGCATCAAATTAGCTTCTAAATTTTTTGAGACTCAAAAATGTTCTCAGTGTACGCTGCTTTCACAGCTTTCGAGGCATCTTTGCGTTTAAAGGAATACCCTCAATATAGTAAGGGCAGTCGAGCAAATTCGTATATGCGCCGAAACTAACATAGAAACCGTATACTTAAAACAGCGTAAAAAATTTGAGTTCTAAAATTGAAAATTAAAGCAAACACTCTCAAAGCTTTAAGTAAGTCTTTTCAAGAATACTTATGCGATGAACGATTAATTTTACGGTACTCCAGACCTAATATCATATATGTACATATATATACAAATGCACAAATTTGACTAAATATTAAAAAATTTCTTTTGTTTCTCTTTAATATGTAACGATGCAATGGAAAACGATATGAAAGTTATAATGGCAGGTTATAAACTAAAAATAAATATCAGCTAACGTGCTTTTTATCATTTTCCAAATCACCAATATTGTCGAAGACTTGAAGTAAATATTAACTTCTCCCCTACATTATTAATTAAAAATTTTCATCAGATTTTCAGATCCAAATACATCAGTTTTTTTTATGACATATGTAGCTACTAGAAGAAAAAACTAGTAAGGATGTTATCTTTGGCATCAAGAATAATCATTTTAATAAATGGGTAATTTTCCCATCATTTGCTGGTTTGGCATACCAAACGTTTTTATATTGAATTTGACACCATTTACTTAAATATCTCCTAAAATAGCGATTTTATGCTTTGGCTTATATGAGAGATGCCGCACCATTTTGTCAATATCATTTTGAGCAAACTCTTTTTGTATAGTTTTGCGAGAAGCACGTCCTCTCCTCAAAATCTGTCTATTTTTTGTCTAGCGGTTCTCCGGTACATGTACACTCAAAACCATTAGTGTTTAGTAAGCGTTTGTGGCAAATTCCGAATGTTTAAAGTAAGCACTTACTATTTCAAACAAGCACTTACTTTTTTCCTTAAGCTATAAGTATTTCTAGATATGCAAAATCAATGTACTGGTAATCCCCGACTTACGACCGTTCGACTTACGACTATTCGCACTTACGACCAATTTTTTTTTTCATTTTTTTCATAGAAAATGCTTAAAATAGTTTCGGGGAGTCCCTAAAATATGTATAAGAGAACAAATTAAAAAAAAAAACAGTAGTATGTACAAGGATTCGATTTATTTCAGTACAAATAATACGTTTGTTTAAGTGAATAATTTTATATCATCCCAAAAATGGCTGGAACTAGTAGTACAGTATGTATGTAATATTTTTCTTTAGTTATTTTTTATGAAACTCGACTTACGACCGATGACTAGGAACCTATATCGGTCGTAAGTCGGGGACTACCTGTATTTGACAGAATTAAAAGTTCAGTTCAAAATAAATTTTTGCTTAATTTTGTTTCCCTTGTTGTTTGGGTTTTCAACAGATCTATGCAAAAAAAGAAACATATCAGGCTTAGAAATTCAAACTAATCGGCTTAAAAGTCACTGAAACTAAATTTTTTTGTCATTTTTCTTCATTTTTTTTGTGTTACCATACACTGTACTGACCAGTCAGCTCAGTAAAATAATTAATAATTCTTTTTTATTTCGATACACCGCAAAAGGGATTTTAATATAGGCTTTAAGATGCAAAGTTCACTCCTCTTCCACACTTTATCCACGAACAGTTAAATCTTGGTGTTTTAGAAATCACACCTAGAGAAAATTCATTGATGCTGGGCGCCACGAAAAGTTTAATTGTACGTTAGCCACATCCTATGCCTACCAGTGCCGGATTTACATAAGGGCACTACGGGCACGTGCCTCTGGGCCCCCACCATAAACTAGTCGGTTTCGTTTTTTCAGTCCGGATAGGCCCCCACCACTCTTGTGCCCATGGGCCCCTTGATTTGTAAGTCCGGCACTTATGCCTACACTCAAAAAAAATATTGTTCACCACAAATAATATAGATGAAACTACTTCAAGTGTTTGCGAAAATTGTTGTGGGAAATAATAACATATTTGCAGCAAACACTTTTTATTCTACTCACAAATATCGAACTTATTTGTCCTTAACATGTTTATTATTTGTGACAAACAGTTTGATAGTTGGTACTACTTGATATTTTGACGAAAACTATTTTTATTTATTTTCAAGCACCATATACCACTCAGATATGTATGTATTAGGGTGGGTCAAAAAATTTAATTTTTTTTTTGGATCCGACACACGAAAACTAGTTCCTCTAGAAATTACTTACCAAATCTGAGCTCTTAATATTAACGGGAAGATTATGCTCATCATAGTTTTCCATTTTTAATTTTGTCTCATATAAAAATGGTCATATCTTATCACCAATAGATTGTTAAACCAGTTGCATTGTCAATATTTATAGGAAATTGAACGTTCTACAAAAATGATCTCAAACACTTTTTTCATTAATCTTAAGATTTGAAAAATATTCAAGGTCAAACATTAAAGTATTTTAAGGAAAACTATTTTTTTGTTTTGAATTTTGTAACTTACTAAAAAATAATTATTGTCAAATGAGTTTCAATTATTTCTAGCGAATGATGATGCGCGATGAGCGAAATTTCATAAAATAAATTTGATTTCAGCTAAAAATTATGGATAAATATTTCAAAAATTTGCTGTTGGTTAAGCAGGTTTGCTAACATGCAAGTAGACGGAATGCTCATTTCCGAATATAATCTGAGCGAATTTATTATTTTGTTGCGAAAGCTTAGTTTCCAGAAATGGAAATAGGAGTATCTCCTGCGCCCCCCATTCACTACAATACACGTACAATTTGAGAACCCCTGAATTACACTGTTAAAAATAACTTATGAAATTCAAAATTACAATCTACGAGCCCTCTTCGCTGCAAACAAATCTATGGCTTTAGTTGTGTTAATCTCGATTCTACGATGTGCTGACATTAGTGTTAGCTCAGTCAAACTGTCCTGACTCATTGAGTTACGCAAATATGTTTTCACACGCTTCAATGTTGAAGATGTCCTTTGAGAAGTGCATATTGTATTGGCAAAATTTTGAGAAGCTTATGAGTGTTTGGAAAACTTTCTTCATTACAGTTTTCTTAGACTTCAATTGCGCAAGCTGAAGGATCCATCACATCCTGTAATTTTTTTGCTAGAACTGCAGCTCAGCTTTTAGGGAGTCCTGCTTTTAGGGTGCCCAGATACTGACGGCACTAACCCATACCGATAAGCTCATACAAATCGATTATTATCAAATATTGCTTACAGCTGATCAAAAATCGTTTTCATATACTGTCCGTCAAAATATTTTGGAGGGCTCTATCCCCTTCCACCCCCTTTCCTCTCCTTAGATACGGCTTTATCCGCAGACTATAAAGGCCACTTCAATATAAAAAATTTCTGTCTTTTAAGCCAAGCTGCAGGGTGTATTTTGAGTCATTGTTTAGTTGAAAAATTTCTTTTTGACCAGCAAAGCTCATACTACCGACTACATACTCCTGAGAGGTATTGCTGAAGGATCAAAGGATACTGTTCTTTGTGCATAGTTCCATCGATGAGTACCAATGCTCCCACTCTATTCTTTGAATTTCAGCCCCAAAACCCTTGTTGAACCACCACCGTATTTCACTGCTTGGCGCACTTGATCTAGTTGGGTTGTAATATGGCCATATTTTGTCATTTCTATTTTGATGTGAAATTTGGTTGCAATATGTTTGTGTTTGTATGATATGTCTCAGGCTCGCCTAATATCTAGGCTACGCTTGTCCAAATCGTTCCCTGTATTTGTGTGTAATTTGGTTTCATTGCATTTAATGACTCTCAACATATAGCACTTCAAATATTTGGTTGTATGGAAGGTGCCACTATATCTTCTCAAAATACGCGCACTTTTTGTCCGCTGATAGTTTGAACCTTCTCTAGTGATCTTGAAATTTGTTTGCATTATCTCAAAGAACTCTCTTTGTATAGCGTTTTGAAGTTTTTGCTTGACAAATTTTGTTCATAGTTTTGTAAATTTCTTGCTGTGATATGTTGCACTCTTGTCAAAAACGCTCACTTTTTGTCTTGTTCTGTTCCGAACAATCCCAAATGTTTTTTTTTTAAATTTGGTTTCATTAACTTAAATAGATCTCTCACTATTGTGTAGAATATAGGCGTGTCCGTGAGCGATTTCAAGTTTCAATCAATTAAAGAATAATTGAAGATATAGCTAGTGTACCCAATTCTATAAAATTATCTCGTTTCGTTTTTCCGTAGTCGCAATTTCCACGGACAGACAGACTGCTCATGAATGCATCTGATCATAAAACTGCAAAGCCGCGTATCAATTTGTGCACTACCTCATTTTCTTCACTTGGACCTTATACGCAGTTTTGCAGTTACAACGACGATATACTTCTCCGTACATACCTGCCACGCTCCCTCTATGCATTACAAGCGGATTGATTGTGGGGTGAATGAATGAATTACTTTAATTGAAATTGTGTTCTGCTTTCATTACTAATTGGGTAATGCAGTTTTTTATCACTGAAAAATTATTAACAGATGTTTTTCTTCAGTTGGCATTTAATACTCTCCGCTCGTATAGCATTTTTCATTAAATTCATCAAAACTCGCTAAGTTAGTGGTCATTAACCAAATATGTTTTTCGTTCCAAATTATAGAAAATTATTGATTTGTATTTAAATTTGTTTTAAATAGAAAATTTCATTTAGGTAATTCAGAAGGTATCAAAGGTGGCGTATTAATCGTGTGTTGTATGACTTTAAAATAGTCGTAAAAATATTGATTTCGGTTTCCATATGAAAATAAAATAAGGCAATATATGTATGTAACTCTGCACCAGGGATGGAAAATGGAAAATTCGCATTATATCTAATTGAGCAAAATAAGTGGACCTAAATAAGTTCCAAAACAGGGTCGTATATAGGGGGAGGGGTGGTAAGGGATAGAACCCCCCGAAATGGTTTGAAAGACACTTTATAGACACGATTTTGCAAAGAATAGACACTGCATAAAATTGAATTTGTGAGGAAAACACCATACAAAAACGATTTTGTGAAAAGAGCAGACACTTTATGAAAATAATTTTGTGAAGAAAAGGTCATCAGATTTCGAAAATGATTTGATAATCATCGATGAGCTTACATTCATATTTTAGTGCCGTCAATGTGTAGGATGAGCTGATATATCTTGAAAAATTAATATTTTGATTGTTATAAGAAGATTTTAGAGCGTCCTAACTGCTGTTAGAAAAAAGCTTCAGTAATGGCAAAAATAAAAAGAATTACAAGAAGTGCCTGTGATAAATTCTTCGGCTTGCGCAATATAAGCCCTAGAAAACTGTAATGAAGAAGGTTTTCCAAATACACATAAGCTTCTCAAAATTTTTCCAACTTTAGCCGTTACAACGTGCACTTCTCAAAGGACATCTTCAACATTGAAACGTGGGAAAACATATTTGCGTAACTCAATGAGTCAGGACAGTTTGGCTGAGCTAACACTAATGTCAGCACATCGTAGAATCGAGATTAACCCAAAAAATAGCCATACTCTTGTTTGCAGCGAAGAGGGCTCGTAGATTGTAATTTTGAATTTCTTAAGTTATTTTTAACAGTGTAATTCAGGGGTTCTCAAATTGTACGTGTATTGTAGTGAATGGTTTCCATTTCTGGAAACTAAGCTTTCGCAACAAAATAATAAATTCGCGCGCTCACTTGGGTACTCACGCTCAGATTATATTCGGAAATGAGGATGCCGTCTAATTGCTGATTAGCACCCCTGGTTAACCAAGAGCCTGTGCTCAGCAAACGTTAACATTGTAAATCAGCTGATTTGAGTACGTGGCTTGGAACTTCCAAAATGTGGTATAAATACTGTTATCTCTGATCAGCTGAATTACAATGTATAGTGCGCTGAGCGCAAGAGCTGTTCGTTAAGTTGGAGTACCCCTGATACAATTATAATGGTAGATTTATTTTATCAAACTGAAATTATTCCAACCGTGGAAGTGGAGCAAGAAGCGAGAATGGCTGTATTATGCCTTGTCCCTCGCTTTGAAAAAATATGTGGTGATCACCAACCTCACACGTCACATGGTCTAACATGCCACTGAGTTTTTTCGTATTTTTCTGTAATAATAATATATTCTTGTGTGTCAATTCTAATACATATATGTTATATATACACAATGCGCCAATTATATTTCGGTACTGAAGTATTATCTCAGCAAATAGAGCGACATCAATTGGAATTATTCGACATTTTAAGGCTTGAACTTTTCTCAACAATCCCTGAATTTTCAACTGAAATCGGTTTACTTATGTCAGTCCAACAAGACTGCAAAGCAGAAAAAGCCATAGTTCAATTATATAGGTTGGAAAAATATGCAAATGCAACCCTGCAAGAGCATAGAAGACTTCTTCTCAAATTGTCAATATCATAATCAAAACTAACAGGAAAAAGATGATGCTTGTGACTTTGGTTTAGTTTCTTTTTCTCCACCAAATTATCACGTTGGGTTTGGCGTGACTTTGAGAATTTGCGAAGAAGCAATTAATGGAGTAACAGGCATCATTGGCATTGCTTCAACCATGTCTCTTAAATCATGGAAAAAGCCACTTTATTAGAAAACGTAGAAAGAAAGGCCTCAACCCATAGAGTCCATCAAGTCCATTGCGTCAAAGCTTACAACTTACAGCTAAGATGAAATGCATGCAATTGTAGTTATGAAGCGCGGCCTATTCTCAATTATCCGTCAACGCATCGAGAGAAGTTGGATAATTTTCAACTTTTGACGTATGTTGAATACTTTGACAACTGTGAGTTTGTGTGAAATACAAAAAAATAAGAAAATTCAAATTGTTTTCATATAAAACAAAATATAAAAATGCAGAATATACAGGAGAAATTACGAAATATATAAATCAAAAAGCTGTTCGTTTGATTTCAAATGCGTTGCGTTGTTGTATTCATTGGACCGTCTTTTTCCTTCATTTCCGTTTTGCCAGTGGTATACGTTGACGCAACGGACTTGACGGGCTCTATGGATTGAAGCTTGAAGTCATGAAATGAGAGTATAATCTCTGTGTTACAGTATTGCTCGTCAGTGTATAGAGAGGCCGTATTGCTCTCTTGCAGTTTTTGCATAGACGAAACAGAATCAATAGGTAAAGTCGTTCAAAAAACATAAAATAAATATAAATAATCGCCTAAAAATTTCAGTTCAAATATGCGAAATTCAATTTAACCCTCTTTGCTTTTTTTTTTAAATTTCAATTCATCGAGATGCGTCAAAGAAATTCGAGACCTAACATTTTCGATACAAAAAAGCAGCGTCAGTTGCGAAAAGTGAAAGAATATTTCTAATTTTGTTTCTTGAAGCAATATGACGTATGTTAGCTCAAAAATTAAAATTTGGCGTTACAGCACAAAACACGCTTATTACCCCACTTGTTGGGAATGAATCTTTGGCCAGACCGAATTCTCACTTAACGTAAATATCGCTTAAGAAAGAATGGCTTAAATTCTAATCCTAGGAATCATATTTTTTCAAAGTTGTGGTCAATACTTGATACATGCACTGAAAAAAGACAAACAAACTTTCCCGACAAAATTTACTAAAATTTTGGACTTACATAAGGACTGTCCCAGAAAAAACTTACGTTTTTTTTTTGTGTATTATGCTCTACCTGATAATCTTATAGGTCTAAAAATACACAATATTTGTTCTATATAAAGTGACGTTTACTATGATGTATACCACTTAAAGATAGCACTTTTGACGACAAAGAACTGATTTTGTCCACATACCAGCAAAATCCAGAACTAAAATATTCGGTTATAGCAAAAATAGTTGGTGCATCAGATAAAACTGTATTACGGTTATTTTTAATTATAAGTTTCACGAAAAAACGTTCAGGCAGAAAACCAGAATTTTCTAACCTAAAGGTAGCGACGAAGGTGAAGCGCCTTTTTAAGCAAAATCCCAACACCTCAGTGCGAGATATGGCGGCTAGAGCAGATACATCAAAATCTACTGTACAAAGGACAAAGAAGAAAAGTAACCTAAAGACATATAGAGTTCAAAAAGTACCAGACCGTTCTGATTAAAAGCAGTTGATGGCTCAGATGCGTGCCCGAAAGTTGTATGAAATGTACCTGACTAAATTTGATTGCTGTGTTATGGACGACAAAACTTACGTCAAAGCAGATATTAAGCAGCTACCTGGGCACGAATATTATACATCACCGAAAAAGGGGCATGTGTCTAGTAAATTCAAAGAAAAAAAAATTTCGAAATTTCCGAAGCAATATACGGTTTGGCAGGCCATATGCACCTGTGGCCTCAAAAGCAGATTTTTTTTACGCAAGGCACAATCCATTCCAAAGTTTATATAGACGAGTGCCTCGAAAAACGTCTTCTACCATTTATTCGTGCACATGAGGGTACCGTGATGTTTTGGCCAGATTTCGCAACCTCTCATTACTCTGAAGCTACGATGGAATGGTATGCAAGTAAAAAGATCAATTTCGTACCAAAAATACCTATTCCGCCCAACTGCCCAGAGCTTCGCCCGATTGAAAGATATCGGGCTCTAATGAAAATAGATTTTCAAAGGAGTGGTTAGAATGCAAAAAATTCACAAGACTTCAGACTTAAGTGGAAAAAATCATACCATACTGTCGACGAAACGACTGGACAAAATTTAATGAAGGGCCTTACGAAAAAAGTAAGAAATTTTTATAGAAAAAAAAAATTGTTACTTAGTTTTTAGTTATTTATATTCTGAACACTGGCCATTATTAATAAAAAACGAATAAAGACCAAAAAAATTACTGGGTATTTTTTTATAACTAAAAAGCGAAACGTAAGCTTTTTCTGGGACAGTCCTTATATACAAAATTAAATCAATGGAACGAAAAGTGGACGGAATTATAGAAGTAGGCGTGGTGGTTGAAAGCAAATATTTTAAGATATCAAAAGTTCTATTGGACAAAAAGCAATAGAAGTAAAAACTCTTTGTTATCATATCTAGAGAGACTTTCAACGAAATTAAAAGAAATGTTGCACTAAAAGTGAAATAATTCTCAACTATAGAATTTTTTCATAATATTTAATATCACATTTCGATTTATTTTGCTACAATCTAATTTGGTACATCCAATAAGCCTCTTTCGTCAAACATCTTCAATAACTGCGGCATGTACTTTTGTACCTTAGCATTTTGGTATAGCATGCGTCTGAAACGTAGTCCTCGCTCATCAGTCTCCATCAAAGCACGAATATCTGCATCCTCGGTATTAAGGTTGATCATATTTGGTTGGAAGCAAATAGATGCGACGACAGCTTTAAATATAGTGAGTAACATTTATTATTAAAAACATTTTACATGAGAATTGTAAATTCCCACTAAAAATTAAACTTACCTAAGAATGATTTTAGTTGTACTTGTATTCGGAACTCAAGTAAGGTCGGTATTTTGCCTGAATAGTGCAAGCGTTTCAATGTGTCTGTTAAAATATTATGATAATGCTGCACCAGCTCATCCTGATGATATAATCGATTTTCCTCCTGTAGCGATGTATTGAAGAAATAATGTAAGTCCACAGCAGGAGAAGACCAACAACTGAACTGAAAATCTATTAAAACAACATCATCGGGCTGACGCGGCAAATCTAGCGAGTCATTATATTTAAACATCACATTTGAAATCCAAAAGTCGCCATGTACCAGAGTTGTAAAAAATCCGTTAGTTGGTTCGTAAACGCGTTCGGCATATTCCATAACATAATCCCTTAGTATGCGAATTTTTCGTGCATATTGATGTAAACTTTTATCGGCATCCTCCAGAAATCGAGCGCACTCCTCGAACATCGAAGTAAAAAATGGTTCAAAGGCACGCGTGTGATGATTGAACATGCCATGGCTGAAATTCTTAAAAATTTCAGGACTTCGTTCATGGAGCACTGCTGCGGTGGCATGCATTTTAGCCAATTTACGAAGAGCAGCTTTTGCATGCTCCAAGTCTAGACCTTGACTACGTTCATGTGTCGTATACGCTAGGGTAGAAAGATCCTCAAATATAATTGCCGAATGTTCATAGTCCACGTGAATTGTGTTTGCAAATATTTTATCGTTGTCACCGATTTCGCTGAGGAGTGCTGCAAGTTTTGGTAAAATTTGTTCGTATATTTCCATTTCATCTTCGTATAATTTGTACTGACTGGTCACGCTGGCGCAATATTCATCCTTTTCAAAGGTTAGTTTGACTATATAGGAGCCAGTTTGTACAGTGTCTTTATCGGCACCTGTTATGAAATCCACTTCAATGCGCGTCATAACGCTGGCAAAATTATCACCCTTTCCTGCAGCTGGTTTTACCAGAAAATTTTTTACTCTCAACTTGGTATCCTTATAGAGAATTTGTAATTTATCCTCAATATATTCTTTGGTTAGCCAGTTTGGTGTTAAATCCAAGTCGTAAGGTGCTATTTCCGGCATTTTCTAGCGTACTTCGAACTTCTTAGCCTCAATGGTGTATGAAAACGATTAGTTCACTTTCAAAGATCTCATGGCAATTTATGTAATTTATTCAACTAAAAAAAGTCCCGAGTCATGTTAGATCAGATAAATTAAGTTGTCTACATCTTTATCTTTATTGCCGGCACTAAAATTTTATATA
Organism: Meiosimyza decipiens; assembly: GCA_963680825.1. NCBI lineage: Eukaryota > Metazoa > Arthropoda > Insecta > Diptera > Lauxaniidae > Meiosimyza > Meiosimyza decipiens. Next base: position 33,109,322 of record OY804259.1, read on the forward strand.
GATAAGCAAGTGCTATTAATGTGATTAAAAACGTGCGCATATATTTGCTTAAAAAAAAGTGCTACGACCTAACTCAATTCCTTAACTTGAGAACATATTGTAAATCAATGGGAGCTTTTTTCATGATGCTTCATCTTTCACATTTGCAAATCATCTTGGAATGAATTAATTGCGCTAAATGCATTGGCTCATATTTATAGAGCTATACAGTCAAGAGAGACCTCTCATTGGCATGACATTTATTTTCATAGTGTCTCAATAATGTTTATTTCAACTTTAAAAAAAATGTCTTCTACAAAAAAGAAAGAAAGTTTGAATGGATTTTTCTCTTAAAATTAGTTTTTGAGGATGTGCATTACAAAAAAAAAAAATTTTTATATGCAATTTCTCTTCATATTGTTTAAAGTTTTACGAGCACACTAAGTTATTGAAAATGTGTTTCTTCTCTCAAAAAAATCATTCATGCAATTTTAACTGGAATCATGTTATATAATTTTGGTACGAATTTCTCTGAGTGTACATATAAACACTCAGTATCAAGCTGCAATATAAAAATCTCAACCTTTTTATACCCTACACGGAGGGTATATTCACTTTGTCATTCCGTTTGTAACGCATAAAAGGGGGCGTGGCAAGTATGGAAAAGTATATATATTCTTGATCAGCGTCACCACCTGAGTCGATATAGCTATGTCCGTCTGTCTGTCTGTCTGTCTGTCTGTCTGTCTGTTGACATCAGTTTACGCGAAAACTAAGCAAGCTAATTGAATGAATTTTGGCATACAGGTCAAACCTTCTTGCAAGCTGCTAGTATATAAAATTGGGTGAAATCGGTTAACGGCCACGCCTTCCGCCCACACTCTATGTAAATATACCCAAGTCCATTTTGAAAAAAAGTTTGTGCGATTTTGATGAAACTTGCTGATTTAGTGAAGACAAGAACAAAATTAGGATCGGGCTAGGTTTTAAGTTTGCAAGGGCTCTTAAAGGAGCGTGGCACAGCCCTAAATTTTATCTTTCATAGCGCCATAGCTCGTAAACGGTGCAAGATATTGTGATGAAATTTGGTACACGAATGCAGATCTGATAAATCTTGAATTGCACATAAAATGGGCAGATTTGTAAAAGTGGGCGTGGCACTTTTTAGCAATTGAAAATTTGAATTTCGTATATCTCCAAATTGGCACATAAGATTTTCATAAAAATTTTAGGGATGATACCACTAAAAGTAGTCATCAATGCAAGTTTCGTTAATATTCTGGAAAATTTCGTTGAAGGGCGTGGCACAGCCTATAATATTTATAAACGTTATAAAAAGAGAACTAACAACGCAATCGCTATGAAATTTAATATGACAGATAAACTCGCTAAAAGGTGTCTTTTTGTAAAATTTTGGCACAATTGCACCGGTGGGTGTGGCACCTTCCATATAAGCGAAATACGTTTAATGCTATAGATAGTGTGCTATGAGAGTAATCTTCATAAAATTTTGAGTGGAGGTGTCGGTTACTATAAGCTTTGAAATCAAATGAAGCATGACAAGATTGCATCAGTGGGCGTGGCATCTCCCTCATTAACATAAAGTTATAAGTGCTATTTTAAGTGAACTATTGGAGCAATTGATCTGAAATTTGATGTAAGTGGTTTACTGGGTATTAGGTACATATGAATCAGAAGCTGGCGAAATAGCAACAGTGGGCGTGACACCTCTCATACAATTAAAATACCTTAAGTGTATGTATATAAGTAAGTATATGAGCAATCATACTGAAATTTGGTGAAGAGGTTTGTGTATGGAAGGCTATTTCTGGATCAAAATCGGACTGTATTGTACCAGTGGGTGTGTCACCGCCCTAAATTTTAAGAATAATTACGGCACATATCGCAAACTATACAAGCTATTGTGCTAAAATTTGGTTTGTGCATGTCAATCACGAATATCATTTATTGAAGCAAAAGTGGGCGGAATTGGAGAAGTGGGCGTAACATATTTCGTGTTTTACATTTCTATTTTATTTTTTTCAACATTTCCTTTATTTTTTCGACATTTTCAACCTTTTACCTGTTTCCATTCAATTGCATTCGACATTTTCTTCGACTCTTTTATTAATTTTTCAGCATTTTTCATATTTTTCGACTTATTCAATTTCTTTTAACTTTTTTCAATGGTTTTTATATATTTTCAGCATTTTCAGTTTTTTCCAACACTTTTCAACATTTTTGAACATTTTTACATTATTTTCGACTTATTCAACCTCTTCAACATTTTTTTAACATCTATTTAAAAAGAACTTTCAATGCAGTGTAGGGTATGTGACTTTCGGCCTGGCCGAAGATAACACCTTTACTAGTTTTTTTAAATTCACCGAGGAAGAGTTATCACGGGAACGGCAAAGTACTATACATATGAGAGCATACTTTCATCTCCTTTTATTAAAATTCTTGACTCCGTTTTCGAGAAAAAAAAAAGAAAAAAATTTACGTGTACTTATCTACATACTGTGGACTAGACTTTCTTCAAAGTATGCTTGCGGTCGTCAAGATCTAAATTTATTTATTGCAATAGAGAACCCAGTTTCCGAGACAAAAAAATTCAAATGAAAAGATCGGTAGAGCCGTTTTAAGCACATAAACATATTTTTTTTATATATGTGACCATATCTGGGTTTGATTACGATTCAGTTGAAAATTACAAAGCAAATAGCTCAGATGGATCGACAAATAAATGTTAAAATACGACTGCCAATAATAGCACCAGAAGTATAAATCACAAGGAGAAATATCAAATTATTTCAATAAAAGTCGAAGAACAGAGCAACACATTGTTCGCCGTTTGAATAAAGTAGGGAAAATAAGCCAAAAAAATAAAACTAATGAAGTGCATTTTCAGTAATCTAAAAAACATTTTAGTGCTCTAAAATTAACCAAAATGTTTAGAAATCATCTGAATATTGACGTCAATCCCGAAATAGTGAGGAGGGTCCTTAGAAAACACAATTTCACTAACCGAGGCTCAAAAATAATGTTTGAAATTTGCACGCAAATACGTTTTGAAGGACTTCATGCACTTCTGCCAAAAGATATTGGACTTTACAACTGACATAACAAAATGTAAAAATGCTTCCTTTAGGTGCCATTTACAGATGAAAGTAAATTAAACTCAGTTGGTTCAGATGGTAAGCAGATGATGTGGCGCCAAAAGAGCACTGAGCTTCAACTAAAAAGTCTTAAGCCCAGCATAAAGCACAGTGGTGGATCCGTCATGGTTTAGGGCTGCATGGCAGGAAGTGAAATCAGAAACCTTCAGGACATTGAAGGTTTAATGAATGAATATGTATATATTGACATTTTAAGCCAAACTGTTAAGCCGAGTGTGAAAAAAGTGAGAATCGGGAATGATTTCTCCTTTTAGCAGGATAACGATCCCAAAAAAGTCATATGTTGCGCAGGAATGACTGATATATCATTACTCTCATGTATTAAAAAGTACAAGCAGATAATTTCTACCAAAGGAGGGCCAACTAATAATTAAAAACATTTTTTTTTTGCTTTAAAGTGGCTCACTTTTACTGTGACATGCACATTTGAACATATGGTTCAATATAAACATAAAACATATTATGGAATGCAAAATTTATATTCAAGCGATATACTTATTTAAGGACTTTTTTATTCTCAATTGTCGTTTTTTATGGTCTATAACTCGTATATTCCTTTAACAAGAAACATTTTGACTGTGACTCACTGTAGTCGATTGTGTGTTCTCTAAATTGTCTGAGCTACGGTGTCTTCCAATCTGTGTTCATTTCTATTTTTTTATGTAAATTTCGTGTTGGCATTACAGCGGTCTCCGACTACAATACGAAGCCATTCAGGAACAATATTCTTATAAGTCCAGCCTCGCGGAAAGCTTCATTTTTCAATTTGACTGCAAGCATTCAAGTCTCATCAAACCAAGCTAAATGTTAACTTGTTTAGAAGGTATGAAAAACTGCATTCTTAACCAAAATATTTTCTGTAGATTCGAGTAAATGAATCTAAAGTCTTGAAATAAAAAATATATCATTGCTGATCATTGAAGAGCGAAAAGTACATTGATTTTGTGTTACAAGGACGTCTATGCGATAAAATTTGTCCGAACTACGTCATTTTAAGAATATGTTTAAAGCGAGTTCTAAGGCCAAAATCGTAGCTTATACAGTTCAGTATCAAATTAGATATATTATACATACAATCCGGTTTGAGTTTGAAAAAAAAATCCAATCAAATATTTTATCTAAGATCACAGATTAAATGGGCTTTATTACCAAGATATACTATGTATTTATATTTATTGATCTACATCTAACAGGCCCTTCCTTTCGTAAATGGGCAATAATTTGCGAATCATCGCTTGACAGTAAGGATTCTTATAACATGTATTTTTGAAATTTATGGCACGTTCATCCTGTTGCATCAAAGCATTGAAGTCAGCATTTTCTGTTTCCACATTACGCTGTATGGGTTGCACAATGCAAGTAGAATTAAATGCTAAAAAAATGAGAAGTCATTGAAAATTCATAAAATTTTTGACCAAAAAAATTTACCATAAAATGCTTTTTCTTCAAGTTGCAAGTGGAAATTGTGTAGACTGGGTATATGAGCTTCATAAGACAACTTTCGCAGAGTTTCCTCAAGCACTTGGTAATAATGTTGTATCAACTCATCTTGTTGATTTAGGTGCATTTCCTCCATAAGCGATGTATTGAGTAGGTAAAACAAGTCAATAGCTGGTGAGCCCCAGGCAGAATATTGAAAGTCAATAATTATCACGTCTTCGGGTTCACCAGTGACACTATCATATTTTACCATTACATTATTTGTCCAAAGGTCACCATGAGCTAACACATTCAAGTGTCCCTTAATGGGGTCAAAAACACGTTTCCCTAATTCCATGTACACTGGCTTCAAATTTACTAATTTCCTTGCAAATTGTTCGAATTCTTCGCCCCATTGGCTAACCATGCGTCCACATGCCTCTAAGAGTCCAACAAAGCAAGGTGCATAATTGTTTGTGTGTCGATTAAACATGCCGCGATCATAGCCCTCTAAAGTGCCCTGTTCGAGTTCATTTAAGATAACAGAAGAGGCATGCATTTTTGCCAACTTTCGCAGAACCATTTTCGCCAGTTTCATATCAAGACCCTTTATGCGATCAGGCATAGTAAAATTGCGCACATTTAGGTCCTCAAATATCAATGCAGACCTTTCATAATCCACAAACATTGTTTCAGCAAATATCTGTTCATTATCACCTGCCTTCTGCAGTAGAGTTTTGAGTTTTGGCAACACTGTTTGATAAATCTTCATTTCGCGTTTAAAAATATCATATGGCTCCATAATTTTTTTGGCGAATTCATCACTTTCGAAAGATGTCTTAACTATATAATGACCTGATTTTTTATTTCCACGCCCTGTGCAAAACTCTGTCTTGATTCTTGTCAGAATACCACCATAATTTTCTCCCTTTCCCAGTGCTGGCGTCGCATCAATTTTATTAATCTGCAGTCTAGTATCCTTGTAAAACTTTTGCAAGCAATCCTCTAAATAATCCTTAGTCAACCACGATGGTGCATCCAGTAATAATGGACCTGCGTCAAAGTCTGCAGTTTCTAACTTAGACTGGGACATGTTTGTAGCAGCCTCTGTTGCGCTTATAATTTGTGAGGTAGACATTTTCTCGAGTGTTCAGATCACTTTTATTACAAACTTCTAAGCTATAAATTTTTCAAGTCGTTAATGTCGTTCAAGGCTACTACTGCGAATGCAGTTGTCGCTAATTGTGAAACCGTTTTTATACACAGCCGCTTTTTAATTAATTCGAGACAGAGCACACAATTGAAATTTGATTTATGAGTCCGTAAAACAGATCTTTTGAGTAAATATCATGACTTTGATACGACGCTTTTATAACTCAATGTGTTGCATTCGTGCAATTTTTAAAGTGGATGAAACGAAAAGAAAGGAATCATTTTTTTAGCTATTTGGCTTGTTTGTAGTAAACATTGGCATATTAAAGTACACGGAGAAAAATGGTGTTAAGTTTAATATAAGTTACTAATATTTTCCAAGGCTGGAAATTGTAGTGCAAAAATGCTGTTACTACAATTAATGTGGCGGTCTGGCAAAATCCTCCAAAGGAGGGAGGGGGGAGGGGTGTGGGGTCAATGAAATTCTCAGAGGAACTTTTTAATGCAGAGAATTTAGATTATAATAAAAGATGATGAGCTGTGCGCACACGGTAGGCTTAAAGCAGCTATAGGTTTACTGAAAATGACGATGAAAACTGAAAGCGGCACTGTATTCTGGGTCGATTGTACATTAAAAATCCGCTTGACTCAAAATCCTAGCTGATCCTTTTTTGAAAATATCCGCATTTTTCATTTTTCAGCCGCATAATATGAAATAGCAATGTACGTAGCAAAGGATACTACTAAGAGAGTATATATATATGTAATATATAATTGTGTGTGTGTGTGTGTGTGTGTGTGTGTGAGAGCGTGTGTTGTATTGTGTTGGGAAAAATGGGACATCCTGATAATTCTAATAATTTAGTTAATGATATTGACCGCTTGGTGGCGTTTTTAACAAATCTAGAAACAACAACTGAAAATTCAAAGTTGATGGCATGTAATCATTTTGATTTGCATGATTTTTCAATTTTTTTTTTCTCTTTAAATAGTACGAGAAATATTATATTCAAATAATAAAACATGTATTCTGCGAGTAAAACATTGTTACCACCTAAGTAAGATCATAAATGCATTCACGAGGAAAATAGAATGAAAGTATGTGCACCTTGTGGCAGGAAAATTATATTTGGTAATAGAAAATCGACTGATTTTTTGATATCTAAAAATTTAGATGACTTGATTAAAAAGCACGTCTGCAATCAATTCGATCTATCTAATCCTAAATTTCCAATTAGTATTTGTGTTACTTGTCGGAAAACTGTTGGCGGAGTCACGTCATATTAAATAATATAAAATTGAAATAAAAATATGTTGTTTTTGTTGAAAAAAATTGACTTTTAATCATTTGTGCTATAGTTAATGAACGATTCTTAGGCAGAAAAAATGCAATGCTAAAGATATTGACAACGGTTTATGGAGAGAGTCAAGTAACTGTGACATTTGATAATGTCAGTTTAAAGAAAACATATTTAAGCTCAACATTTGTCAATAAGAGAGTCAGAGGTTTTATATTCACCTTGTTACAGCACGTTCCCGTAAAATACATAAATTGTGCTATAGTTAATGAACGCAGTGTATAGATAGTGTGCTATGAGAGTAATCTTCATTAAATTTTGAGTGGAGGTGTCGGTTACTATAAGCTTTGAAATCAAATGAAACATGACAAGATTGCATCAGTGGGCGTGGCACCTCCCTCATTAACATAAAGTTATAAGTGCTATTTTAAGTGAACTATTGAAGCAATTTATCTGAAATTTGATGTAAGTGGCTTACTGGGTATTAGGTACATATGAATCAAAAGCTTTTGAAATAGCAACAGTGGGCGTGGCACCTTTCATACAATTAAAATACCTTAAGTGGCATAACTATCGAAATATATGAGCAATCATACTGAAATTTGGTGTAAGAGGTTTGTTTATAAAAAGCTATTTCTGGATCAAAATCGGACTGCATTGTACCAGTGGGTGTGTCACCGCCCTAAATTTTAAGAATAATTACGGCACATATCGCAAACTATACAAGCTATTGTGCTTAAATTTGGTTTGTGCATGTCAATCACGAATATCATTTATTGAAGCAAAAGTGGGCGGAATTGGAGAAGTGGGCGGGACATATTTCGTGTTTTACATTTCTATTCTATTTTTTCAACATTTCCCTTATTTTTTCGACATTTTCAACCTTTTACCTGTTCCCATTCATTTCATTTGACATTTTCTTCGACTCTTTTATTAATTTTTCAGCATTTTTCATATTTTTCGACTTATTCAATTTCTTTAAACTTTTTTCAATGGTTTTTATATATTTTCAGCATTTTCAGTTTTTTCCAACACTTTTCAACATTTTTGAACATTTTTACATTATTTTCGACTTATTCAACCTCTTCAACATTTTTTAACATATATTTTAAAAGCACTTTCAATGCAGTGTAGTACCCTACAAAGGTGTTACCTTCGGCCTGGCCGAAGATAACACCTTTACTAGAATTTTTTTATTTTAATAAAAAAGTATTAAAATATAATGCAGCATGGCTTAAAAATCGAATATAATACTCACGATAGAATCAAATTGATTCCAAATGGTATAAAATATCGTTGTTATGTTTGAACTGCATTAAAATTTAATATAAAATCTATTCAAAAGCATTAAATGTAATCAAAATTGTATTAAAAGTCTTTGTAATACTTCGCTTGTATTGAAATATATTCCAAGATTTCTAACCGTGTAGAGCATCACATATCCGTCATTCATGGGGATGACCGCATGACGGATGACCGAAATGACGGTTAATAAAAAACACATACATAAGTTTCAGATATCCTCAATTCTAAGAATATTTTCGTTGTCAATATGCAAACAGATACGCAAAAGAATGTCAGATTAAAATTGAACGCCAAACTAACAAGTAATTTTCGAAATGTCCTTAAATCTAAGAGTCTTAAAACACATTGGGTATAATAAATGTCTTGCGACATATTACTAGAAACTCCGGATAGCTCATAAAAGTATATTTTTATCTTCCCTAAGTATGAGCTATAAGGAACGAAACACAGACGAAACGAAAAAAATTCGTCGCATAAATACCAGGAAATCATTCGCATTTTGTTTAGTTTGATAAGACGACTACGAAATTAAAACATGAAACGAAATGGACTGTGACGGTTAGCGGAGGTGACGTATAATATGGACTGATAATCGAGGCTCTACTGTAATCGTTTTTTTTTGCTCTAAAATATATCAAAAAATAAAATATCGGGGCACAATCAACACCTTTCGAAGTTACTCGTAAATTTATTAATCAGACTCAAACTATCTACATCATCTTTCTTCTTTTTGGTTTATTTTATGTTAGTTAAATTAAACCTTACACTAATATTTTTAAGTATTTTAAATAAATTTTTAACTGAACATTGTGAAACCTACTCTGAGCGTTGATATGGTTTGCTACTACAAGCAAAATACCGACAGAGCCATTATTAATGATAGTGCAATAAAAAATGCCGTATCCGTGTTAAATATGGTCGAGAAATATTAGCATCAGCTTCTATGAAGCATTGTAATAAGCGATTATATAACAGTCAAGATTAAAGAAGCGTAACCTATTGAGATGTAATAGAGATTCAGTGTCCGATGAAAAAGAAACGTACAACTGAAATACTCAGCTCGAAAAAGTTAACGCAAAACCAAGATGACAACATCCGGCAAAACGAATTTTTCCTCCTTAAAAAAACATGTTTTGTAAGTAGTAAGTACAAAAATGGTTATTTCTTTTTTAAAGCTACGATGCGAACGTTATGGCTTTGCGTGCTTATGGTTTTTAAATATTTTAATTCATTTCGTTAATATGAATGTTTGAACTTCTGCAGCCGATCGTGCCCATGTTTACCATAAGCGTTAATTTTATGTATGTTTAACAAGATTTTTTCTGAGTGTACGTAGAAAAACTATCGTCATTAATCAAATGCATACGTCCAAACGATAATAATTTCAATTTGGCTTATATACATACATTCATATATACAGTGGTGGCGGACAAATTATGAACGAACAAACCTTATTCCTGTTTCTTGCTCTGATTCTTTAAGTAAACGAAGTTTTCAACAGTTTACTTACTCAACGAAAACTACGTGCAAACAACATCCAATATCATCAATTTCTTGAGTCGCAAGTAATTCATCACTTATGAAAGAGGTTGACGATGCAATTAGGAACGATTGCACACATTTTTTTGTGGTTTGTGCGAACAAAAAATTATTTCTTATCGTTATTTCATTGAGCTAACTGTTCAATAACTTTGTGTGTGATTTTTCGTGACGAAATTAAGATTTATAAAGTTGGATTTGATGACCGGCAGTATGTCCGACGTCCACAAAACAAAGAATGTAAGCAGCTGCTTTTGACGTACTGACCTTTCAAATATCTTTCGAATTGAACGATGTAATTGCGGATTGAGGTCATATTTAAATGAAATTTTTTTATTCCCGCGGTCAAAAAATTATTGTATTTGCTTCACAAATGATCCTCAGATCCGGTATTTCATCCGCTTTCCACGGACGCTGGAGTCTGCGAGCGTTATTTGTTCGTAAAATTGACTTACAATTTTTCGAAGTCACAGTGTTCAGAAAAAAAGAGACTTCAATTTTGAAACAGATGTTTTTTCAGACCATTTAATTTAATGGAGCGTTGAAATTCTCACAGGTTTAAAATCTACGACTTCATTATAAATCTAAAAAAAGCTGCGGGAAAATTCCGCATAAAATGCACATAATTTCGTTGTTACCTCAGTTTCGTTATAATTTCCGTAACAGCTTCCCGATAGTGTCTGTTAACGACTTGCTCAACTTTATTCTCTATCCAATCTCCGCAAATAATTGTACACATCTTTGTTTCAGAAGTTGATTTCTTATGTGCAAATTGAAAATACTTTTTCCTGCAAGTGAATTGCTTCAATAAATTCTGTTGAGGTATAAAACTCGAAAGATTGGAAATGTAACAAGTAGTTGAAAATAAATACTTGCGATCTTAAATTCATTTGTTATTGTTTTGCTTAAAGATGGTGACTACGATAATTGGTGTTGGTGACGGCAATGGTGATAAAGCGTATTTTGCAATTGGTCGTGGCTTGGCTATCCAAGTTTGAATACTTGGGATGGGAATCGATAGTCATCGATTAAATCGGAACAGGGAAAGGGACAAGGGGTAATAAAAAAACAAAAAGCAAAGGACAGGGGGAGGGACATGGAAAAAAAAAAATTTTCTCTATGGGGAACTCAGGGACATGGACGAAGAAAGTTCCTTCCCTGCAGGGAACGCAGGGACAGAGATAAGGAAAACTCTTTCCCTTAAAGGGACAGTTTCCCTGTCCCTATCCCTGTGTTTCCTATCCCTGCAGAGATTTGTTAGAATATACACAGCTAATTATATAATCTTTTCATAAAAAGAATCGAGTTTATATAGACGAATTATCAACTAAATATTTCAACATCGACAACACCATACAGTCGATTACAACGGTGCCTTTTAAGGTGATCTCCCAAATTGGTTGCATTTCCATTCTTAGCAACGTTTTCTTTACAACCTGTAATTCGAAAAATTGCACTCCGTTGTCTTGGAATCGCTTGAATTATTTGCAAACAGTCGATCGTTTTGGTCCGAGTTCGATATCTGTTACAAAGTTAATAGATATTTTATTTCGTGAAGAGCAGTTGATGCATTATTCATTAATATATTTTATTTACGATCCTGGAAGAGAAATCTCACCTGATGCACGACCACGGCTTTCGTTAGCAAGCAGCATTTGCAGAAAACAAAACACAGTGCACAACTGATCAACAGTGAAATAGGTTTCGATATTAATCGTTAGCTCTCAAAACTATCGACAGTTAACGATGTTAAAAAACATCGATGAACATCGACAGTAACCGATGTTCCCCTAGCCATATTGAACACTAGAGTTCATTGATATTGTTTTTGCCAATGGGGGCGCATCCTTTGGAAAAACAAACGTAGTTCCTATTTTAACGTTTTCCCAAAAAATTTTTAAATACAATTATACGGAACAAAAAATGGGCAACCAGCTGCTTATACTAGTTTCAATGACCGCTACGTTATATCATCAGTAAGTTTTGTTAGCCGATGCTTAAGAGTCTGCAAGAACACTATATTTTATTTCCTGCATTGACCAGTTAAGAATCATAGCAAAAAACATAACCACAGTGCGTCCACGGTGACCATCCATCACCACTAGCATGGCTAGTGGCACCCAAAGAAACCATATGGGCGTGTCTGTTTGGCTGCTTTACTCTACTGTCTTTTTGTCTTGATTTTAATCAATGCAAAAAACTTTACAAGCTGCAAAAAAATTAATATATTCTATATTTTGCTCTAAAAAATATGGGCATCGCGGTACAGCGTATCGCCGTATCACCGAACACATAACATTTATTTTTTATATATTTTTTTCCTTCAAAAACTGGAAAGCTTACATAAAATGGCTTCCAGCTATTTATGCACAATATCCTGTGCTTTTAAGAAAAATATATATTGCAAGTAGGAAAAGTAAAAAATTGTACCAGCAACAAAAAACTGGAAAAATAGCCCCCACCCTATTGCAGACCGCAACACACGTAAAATGAGGATTTTGTTATTGGTTACACCGTTAATATAAAAGGTGTTTTTTTAGAGGTATAGAGCTTTGAATTGAAATAAAACACAAGAAAATCGTTTTAATGTCCATCAATTTGGCTTTATTGGAAGGATAATTTTATGCCATTAATGTTTAAATATGATTTCGGGCATGTGGTCGCCGCGTCTGGCTCGCATAAAGCCAATTCTACAGGTCCAATTTTGAACCACTTTTTCGAGCATATGGGGCCGTATGTCGGCAATAACGCCACGAATGTTGGCTTCCAAGTCCCCTAACGTTTCTGGTTTGTTGGCGTAGACGAGCGACTTCACATATCTCCAAAGAAAATAATCCAATGGTGTCAAATCACACGATCTTGGTGGCCAATTGACAGGTCCATTCCGCGAAATTATGCGCTCATCGAATGTTTCCTTCAATAAATCGATTGTGACGTGCGCTGTGTGGCATGTAGCGCCGTCTTGTTGGAACCACAACTCATCCACATTCATGCCATCCAATTCGGGAACAAAATAGTCGGTTATCATGGCTCTATACCGGTCTCCATTAACGGTAACTGACTCTCCAGCATTATTTCGGAAGAAGTATGGCCCAATGACTCCACCAGCCCATAGAGCACACCAAACAGTCAGTTTTTGTGGATGTAATGGCGTCTCAAGGGTCTCATGTGGATTCTCTTCACTCCAAATGCGGCAATTTTGCTTGTTGACGTAGCCATTCAACCAAAAATGAGCCTCATCACTGAACAAAGTTTTGCGATGAAAATCAGCATCGAGATCAATCTCATTTTCGGCCCATACACCAAAATCACGACGCATTGCATGGTCTCGCGGCTTTAATTCTTGCACAAGCTGGATCTTGTAAGGTCGCAAGCCAAGATCTTTGCGCAAAATCTTCCATAAAGTTAATGGACAAAGCTCCAATTGCTGTGCACGGTGGCGAATCGATTCATTCGGGTCCTCTTCAACATTTTGCTCTACAGCGGCAATTGTTTCTTCGGTGCGCACTGTTCGACGTCTCTGCGGATGCGTATTATCACATAGAGTAAACGTAGTGCGAAAACGATCCATGGTTAACCGAATTAATTGCTCTGATGGACGATTATGTCGACCATAAAATGGACGGAGCTTGCGGTAAACTTCGCGAACTGAACCATTATTTTCGAAATAAATTTGCACGATTTGCAAGCGTTGTTCTTTTGTCAACCTGTTCATGATGAAATGGCAAACCAAACTGAACATAAATGACATTAGAGTTGATAGATTTGACCATAAAATGCCAGTTTTATCTCTATTCGAAAAACAAACCTCTAAAAAAAACACCCTTTATAATACATCGCAAACTACTTCTATTGGGGACCCATTTAACACCGTCATGATTTCAATAGCAAAACGAAGTTTGGAAAAGGAGTGTCACCAATGTAAGATTGTGCATGAAAAGTCCCCTTTGCCTTGGTGCACCGAAAAGTCTTGACCCCGCGCTGACAAGGAATTTTTTCTCAGTGTATATATTTTCTTTTTGAATCTATACAATAATAACTTATAACAAATAATAATAATTTTCCAGAAAAACTACTAGTTTTCGAGAAAAAAAATAAAAAAGTTCGAATTTCCTAGCGTCAAAACCTAGCTCCTTAATTAATGAATCTGGGGAATTACAGCGAAAAGTCGAACAAAACGGATTAAACTCAAACTTGGGCGAAGTGTTGTACTATTGGATGGTAATTATAACCCGAAATATTTTTCTGTTTCGTCTTCGCTGAAAGATTCGCTGCATTTGACATTATTGACAAGAAAAAATATGGAATAGCCTTTAAGACGTCCTTTTTAGTAAGACAAAAGAATCGATTGGCAAACTGAACCAATCCACACAATTATAATGTAAGAAAAGTGTTTCGTTTTAAATTTAATGTATCTTGTGCTTAATATTTGTTTTTGTTTTATATTTATATTCCTTCTTAGCACCCAGAAGATGAGTTGCAATGCAATCAGAAATATGGGTCTAATAAATTAAAAATAAAATTTGAAAGTCTGTTTTTAATTCAAAATTGACCTCGAGCCCGCTAAACAAAAATCATTTTTCTGTTTCTTCAAAAACTGTCTGAAATGGGGAAGATAATTTTAGATTTTTGGTGAACACTAGAGATGAGCGCGTGCCGATTTTTTCAAACACGACACGAATAGCAAATTACAAACTCGAACGCAACACGACATGTACGACTTTTTCAACTGTAAAAAGTACATCTTCGTACATGTTCATAAATAATTAAATATTTTAAATTACAAACATATTTTTGTTAAGAAAAATGAACTTGTCGAGATTCGCGCTAAGTGATGTTATGAGAATTGAAATGAACTTTTTAGAGGTTGAATGTGCTCTTTTATCTTGAACACCTTAATCTACTAAAACGTCCGAAATTTTTCATAAATTTACTAAATTTCCTTACTTTTGGCATCTCAAAAACCCTAGGAAAATCAGATATATTTTATATATATTTATAAAATAGATGATTATTATGAATGTTCAAATTGCAATTATTTTCAGTTACTTAAACCAACCAAAAATAGGTAATTATTATAAATTGTTTAGATGTGCCGAAAATGTACTGAAAATGTGCTGAAAATTCGCCAAATGTACTAAAAATGCGGCGGAAGCACCGAATTTAATGAAATGTGGCAAATGAACTGACGACGATTTTTCAGGACGCAAATGGCATGCCATCGCTGATCATTGCTGTGATCAATAAGTTGGTATACATTCAATTCAGTCGCATCGATTGTTCAACCAGGTTTCATGTATAAGGGTCATCGTTCTTTAATGGCTTTTGAAATAAAATCAAAAAAAGTCAAGTGCCCCATGGACATTCGCTAAGTAATGATCCAATTGCGCTACAGATTAATATGCAACACCAAAAGCTCAGTAACCCAACGTTGCATTGTCGTCAACTTAATAAAACGAGTAGGTACGTAACTGTGAATTCAATCAAATAAACGATGAAAAAGCTCCTCAGCTTGTAAAAATTACATAACAAAATCAACAGAAAATAGTCCAGACTAAGTCCATACGATAAAATTATTTGCACCAATTGATGTAAGCACATGTGGCATGCAAACGTTTATTTCACGATCATAAAACAATGGCAGTGCACACACAAAATTTAATACTAAACTAAAATGATTGTAAACTTTAACTACATAATTTAATTACATACAGTGACGAGCACATGTGGATACATCCCGACCACATTTGACTGTGGGTAGCTTGGTTAAATTCTTTCTTAGCCTTAAAAATAAAAAATATATGAACATACTTCAAAATTGGAAACAAAACATGACTTTTAATTCATAAAACGATAAAGCTCGATGTATTCTCTTTTGCATGCTCAAAATAATATTTTTCATATTTCGTCCCAAGGAACTTGGCTTTAGTGACATTGATGACTCGTCTGGGAATGCTTTCAATCAGTTTCTTGATGAATTAGTGCGAAGTTATGACTCACTTAGTTTGAACCTGGGACCAAAGCTCGGCTTAGTTTTTTGGTGGTTTATCGTACCGTTCCAATCTTTCATTTTTGCCAGTGACCACAAGTTTTCGCTGGGGTTCAGATGTGTGTACTGAGCTGACCACTGTATCATCTCAAAATTTGGCTATTGAGTCAATTTTAGCGGTATGCTTGGGATCTCCATCCTGCTGAAAAATGATTTCGACCTTTGGGTAAGCACTTCCGACCACAAAGTCTGGTAATTTCATTTTGGTTTAGCAACCGCCCGACATTCAACCAAGTGAAGCAGCCATCAATTTACTTCCTGCAAGTTGCAGTTTTCCTTTCCCTTGTTGCTTTTGCAATGTTTCATATGGGCGGTGCTAGTGGCATTGCTTACTAATTTGAGAATTAAATGGTAGATGACTGGAAAAGGATAATAGTCGCACGAGAACAAAATAAATCGCTTTCATTCAGATGGTAAGCACTACTGGTACCGCCCATATGAAACATTTATGTATTCTTATCAGTCATTATTTTACAAACCGCACGGATTTCCAGAAAAAAATTACCTCGACTTTTCCAAATGCGATGAAAATTTTTTTCCTGCATTTTTTAACAAATTCAGTTGACACGTGTACCAAGCTTTTGTTAAAAAAATTTTTTTTTCGAAAATACCAACATATATAGGGGAAAGCGGGGCAACCAAGTTTTGGCCAAAAAAAAAAAATTTTTTTTTCGGACAACTAAGCATGTATTTACATATATCTTTAATTCGATCTATATTGAATCTATTAAGGTTATAAGGCTCATTATTTTCTCAAGAGAAGATATTTATTATTGCGATGCAAAAAAAAAATACGTTTTTACCACTTTGCCCTTCGGGTGGGGTAAAGCGTTATAGGAAATATATAAAAAATGATAATTATACATTTGTTTTAAAACTTTTCTAAAAATAAAAATGATGTTTTTTGTGTGTGATGATTGCCCGTCGAAAAGTAGCAGGACTTTTCTGTTTTTCAAAACTACTGAAAAATGGATAAAATTACGGAATCAAGTGATGAACAATGCCGCTTTGACCCTAACATTCTGCCCCAACGACATATGTAAACATACAGACGCGTAAAAAAAAAACTTTTCCACATAATGAAATCATTGTCAACAGAAATGAATAAATTATTCGTATGAAATGAAATCACTCATTTTGCTAACCCTCTTAGCTCTCGACAATTGACGCTCGAAATGCTGCTAAAACGTGGCAGTGACATGAGCACCACTCAAACACAAATTCCTTATAATTACATTAGATGGCGTTGTAACGTAAAGATTAATATACCCTTTGTACTGCTTTGCCGCGTATACCGCTTTGCCTCGTCTTCCCCTATGTATGAACTTTCAATAATTGGCTGGATTTTGTCAAAACTACTAATACTTGAAGTCTATTATCTCCAGTTGTACTGATCTGATCAATGTAAATTTTTTTTTTTGATGCTTTATAGCGTTAGTTTTTGAAAAAATTTTTTTAAAAAATTTATACTGTCAACAAACAAAAAATAATAACAATTTAAATGTTTAAATTGTTTTAAAATGCTGTTCCCCCAACTAGAATTAATTGAAAAAAATACCATTTTATTTTTCATTCTTTTATTTACAAAGCCCATTTTACAAAAAAGTGGAGTCTCTATTAAGCGCGTGACGAGTCAAAACATAGCTAACGAGCGTCAGAGACCCGTTCCTTTTTTTGACTCATCGCACGTTGCACGCATGGATTCCTTCAGTGCTGCTTGCAGCATGCTAGAATTTTAAAGGTAATAGTGCCCTAGTTTTTTCATTTTATATTGATTTTTTAATTGAAGTAAAAGACTTACAATTTTTCAGGTACACACTTTAGTGGCCGAAATACTGTTTCCTTGACCTTTTAGTACCAAAACCCTTGATAATCGTCAAAATCGATTTCACGTAGTACTCGTAGATCACTTTCAATGTAGTAGTGATAATGCATCCAATCTTTCCTGCTTCATCATAGTACGATAAGGATTTTTTAATCTCTTTAGTTGTGGGAATGATCTTTCTGCCGCACAGATTTTAACCATCAAACTCAAGAATAAACGCAAAGCAATATCTACTTTTGGAAAAGCTAATGTTAATTTATCTTCCCCCAATTAGCTTGATTATCAAATTTATAATTATTTGCATTTTTATGCCAAGCGTAGCGATGATATTGGCGAATTTCGTCAGCAAGTTCAGAATTAAGATCTTCTGGATATTTGATATCAAACATTTTTTTTATTTTCAATTATGTTTCACAATAAATCAAATCTGAATGCATTTAGTGCATTCGTATTAGTCCCTCCCTCATTTTAGTGGACTAGTAACATGCTATTTTTTTTTTTTTTTCATAATAAAAATTATAATTTTATGTCAGAATTTCAATATCTGGTGCATCCTCTGTGGTGATGCCCTAGGCCTGTGCCTAGTGTGCTTAATATAAGTCCAGCACAGGCTGCATGACTTGCGCCCGCAAATATTTAATTACTTTCGATCTAATAGAGACTCCACATTTATGTAAAATTGGTTTTGTAGAAAAAAGAATAAAGAATAAAATTTTATTTTTTCATTTAATTCTACTCAGTAGAATATTTAAACATTTAATATGTTATTATTTTTTATATGTTGTCAATTTTTTTTTATTTGTTTTGAAAGCTAACGTTATGAAGCAACAATTGAAAAAAATTCACACTAATTGGATCAGTACAACTGAATATAATACTAAGACTTCGAGTATGAGTAGTTTTGACAAATCCAGCCAATTATCGAAATGTGGATACTTTCAAAAAAAAATTTTTTTTTCTGCTAAATCCAAATATACATGTCAAGTAATTTTATGTATTTATGTAAGCTTTAAAAAATGTTTCGTGCGATTCTAAACTATCAAGTCCAAAAACCATTTTGGAACACACCAGTGCGGTTTGAATGAATGTTATATGAAACTGACTCTAGCCAAAAATTGCAAACGATGAATTAAAAGTAATGTAAAATGTTCATATATTTTTTATTTTAAAGACCAATAAAGAATTTAACAAGAAAAATTTGGTTGCGATTGCTGTGCTTTTAACGTTTCTAGAGCAACCCAAAGTCAAATGTGATCCGGATGTATCCACATGTGCTCGTCACTGTATGTCTAATATGAGAGGCAAATGATGGATGATTCAAATAAAATATGGCACTGACGTGAACACGTTACGGCTTAGATTAAAAAACAAAATACTACTTCGGTTCTATATAAATCCGTTTCAGTTACAAAACTAAAACGGCGGCAAGCGGTTCGAGATAAAACCTAAGCTAAATTATTATTTATTCCTTAACATTTCTTAAAATGGATGCCCCCGACTGGTTAAATACATCATACATTCAGAATGCGCTGAAATCATATTATAAGGATCCAAATTTAGTCATCACACAGTGCAATATCATTTCTGCTCTTGGAAAAGGTGAAAATTTTGGAGGCGTCTTAAACAGAGTTCATGTTGTTTTTAAAACGGAAGGCACGACGCGGCAAAAGCACTACATTGTGAAAACGTCTTTTGAGGATGATGAATTTGCGAAAGAGAAAATGAAAGCGTACGATATTTTTAACCGTGAAATGTCCATTTACGAAAATGTCTTGCCAAAGCTCAATGCTTTGCTGCAAGAAATTCAAGACAAAGATGAACTGGTTGCGAAGGCAGTGCATGTGGACTACAAGCAATCAGCTTTGATATTCGAAGATCTCAGCGTATGCGGCTATGTTATGGCCGACCGCATCAAAAGATTAGACATGAAGCATGTACAACTAATTTTACGTAAGTTGGCCAAAATGCATGCAACCTCTGCCGTCTTGAATGAGCGCGACAATGGCAGCTTGGAAAAATATGATCGTGGATTTTTTAATTGCTATACAAACGCGTACAGTTCATATTTCGTTGGAAATTTAGATGCTTGCTGTCGGCTTGTAAGTCAATGGCCAGATTTCACGCGTTATAGTAAAAAATTGCGCGAGTTAAATGCTAAGTACATGGAAATTGGTAAACGTTGTTTTGAGCCAACACCTGGCCAAGTCAACGTCTTGGCTCATGGTGACATGTGGACAAATAATGTTATGTTTAAATATGATGCGAGAACTGGTGATCCTGTCGATGTTTTAATAATAGATTTTCAATATTCTTTTTGGGGCTCGCCAACATTGGACCTGCATCATTTATTTAATACCTCCTTAAAGGAGGATATTCGTATGAGTCGACAAGATGAATTGATTCAATATTATCATGGTGTATTTTGTGATACCTTGAGGAAGTGGCATTATCATTCAAATCCAATACCAAGCCTGCATCGCTTTCAATTAAGTGCGGAGCAAAAACGCTTTTATGGTACATTCTTATATTCGGTTCTTTCAACTCATTTTCTTATTTTTTCTTATATAATTTCAGCATTTCATTCATCATGCATTATTCAGCCACTAATGATCAATGAAGACACTGAAGATGCAGACTTTAATGCATTAATGGCTGAAGACGAGAGGGCAATACGATTTAAAAATATGCTCTACCAAAACAAAATAGTTCAACAAAACCTTCGACAGCTGTTGCCCATGTTCGATAAAAAAGGATTGCTAGATGTAAATCAGTGCAGATAACTTGTTACTTAATTTCAAATAAACAGTGCCGATTGCAACAAAAAATTATATTTAAAAATTAAGAAATAGGTTGGCACTACCGCACATACTCGTACCAATTAGCGAAAACTAAACTAAAGTTTTTGCGATCATTTTATTGTTGGACTTTATTTTGACAAAAGAATAACAGCTACCCGAAAATGACGAATTTTCGCCTCCAAAATAGCAAAAAACCGAAAAGAAAGGAATTTTTTTTTTTTTGCTTACATAATCGACCACTAGGAGGAATGTTGTTTCCAAAAAGGATATAAATATTTTCTCAGATAGTCAGGCAGCTATCAAATCTCTAGAATCAGTCTTCCTAAACTCACTAGTGGCCCAAGAATGTCGCTCGTCTCTAAACGAGATGGCTCAACATTTTAACATTCACCTCATCTCGGTGCCTGGGCATAGGAACATTGACGGCAATTGCAAAGTGG
Organism: Meiosimyza decipiens; assembly: GCA_963680825.1. Classification (NCBI taxonomy): domain Eukaryota; kingdom Metazoa; phylum Arthropoda; class Insecta; order Diptera; family Lauxaniidae; genus Meiosimyza; species Meiosimyza decipiens. The sequence goes on from OY804259.1 coordinate 33,130,305, forward strand.
ATGAACTTGCTAGGCAGGGGACTACTGCATAAATTCCTCAGGACAAGGGAGGTGTTGGCATGCCACTTGCTACCTGCAAGTTTCTGCTTAAAGTAGAAATGGTTAAAAATGCTAATAAAAGATGGACTGAAGGGTCAACTTGTAATATAACTAGGCAAATATGGTCGAAATGGGATGCTAAGCGTCCGTCAGAACTAATTTCTCGCACTAGACATAGTGTCTCGTCAGTTGTCGCAGTCATAACTGGCCACTGCCTCATCGGCAGACATGCGGAGAGATTAGGTGTTAGGTCCTTTGACTTCTGTAGAAGTTGTGGAGATGTGGAGGAAGAGGAAAATATTAAACATCTTCTCTGCTCCTGTCCCGCATTTGCTAGAAAACGCCACAAAGCACTTGGGTCGTTTTTATTTGATGACCTGAATGACCTTAGACATGTCAGTATAGGTCAGCTATTTAGTTTCATAACGAATTCTGGTTGGTTCAACGAAGGGTATAGTAAAACACCCTGTGGTATCACAACGGATCATGTTTGGTCTAAGTGAGTCAGTTTTTCGTAACTGACTGCCACTCCTACCTAACCTAGCCTAACCTAATCGACCACTGCAAAAGCTCAGTTCAAGCTATAGCAAAATCCGAATATAGAATTTTGTATAATTGAAAAAAAAATCTACTTTGAAAGTTAAAACCATTTTTTTTCTTTGCAATGATTTTCCTTGCTACATATTATCAACAACAAAACTTTAAGCAAAATCCTCTTCCGTTAGAGTAAAATAGGAACTAGTAAAGGTGGTATCTTTGGCCAGGCTGAAACTCACATACATAGAAAATTATAATAATTACCTAAAATTTTCATGAAAATCGTATGTGCCAATTGTGAGTAATACAAAATCAAAAATTTCAATTGTTGAAAAGTGCCACGCCCACTCTTTAGATTCCGACCACTTTAAGCACAATTCAAGATATTTATGATCGGTATCCGTGCACTTAATTTCATCATAATTTCTTGCACGATTAACGAGTTATGGCGTTGTTAAAGTTAAAATTTAGGGCTGTGCCACGCCCTTTTAAGAGTCCTTGCAAATTTGAAACCTAACCCAATCTTAATTTTGTTCACATGTTCACCAAATCACCAAGTTTCAACAAAATCGCAGCAACTTTTTTCAAAATGTGGAGGGGTATATTTACATGGAGTATGGGCGGAGGGCCATCAACCGTTTTTGCCCATTTTTACATGCTAGTAGCTTGTAAGAAGGTGTGACTTTTGTGCCGAATTTTAATGAATTAGCTTGCTTAGCTTTTCCGTAAACGTGATTTCAACAGAAAGATAGACAGACGGACATAGCTATATCAACTCAGGTGGTGACACTGATCAATAATTTATACACTTTCCTATACTTGCCACACCCACTTCTATGCGGAATGACAAAGTGAATATACACTCTGTGTAGGGTAGAAAAAGACTGAAAACATACGAGACTCCCTCAAAAAAAAAACGTACGTAAATTTAACCGAAAAAGACAGCTAAAATCGCTTCAACCCTTCAAAAGAGTAAATTAAACCGATAAGAGGTAATAAACTTAAAAAAAAAAATATTATTGAAAAAGGTGTTAGCTAACTATTTTGTTGGTGAACCTATTAGCAAGGTAGGTAAATTTTACGGACAAGGTAGGTAAATTATCCGAAAACAATGGTTAAAAATAGTAAATTTCACCGGTGAGAGGTGGTAAGTTTATTTTGCTGTTTGTCAACCAAAAAAGTTATTTTTGTGTTTCTGGAACAGAGCAAAATTTAATATTGTGTTTTATACTGAGCTTTTTTGTTCAGTACTTTTAGTGAAAAAATTACAAGCGCCAAATGTATTAAAGGAACCAAAGCTGGGTTTTTTGGTTCATTTTACTCAGCTTTTTTTTTAGTGTATAGAAACACAGTATGCTGTGTTAGTAGGAAAAAACATAAACTTCACGTTAGGAACAATATATGTTAGTGGAGGTCCAGAAAAATTCCTATATAGCAGCTTCAAAAATATCTACTAACCTCGCACAGTGTCTAACATATTTGTAAGTCACCAAAATTTGCGAAATGTGCTTCATAGGGGCTGGGTATGAGGGAAAAGTGTCACATAAAATTCCCTTTTTCGACAAAAGAAACGCAAAAAATTACTTGGAGTTGGCAAAAACCACGATCTTATATTTATTTTGCTTCGTCATGAGATATTGCGCTATGCCAAAATATGTTTGGCGGATTAACGTGATTTTTTGCGAGCTTCGGCCATAGGCGGCACTATGGAGCGAGTAAGACACATTTTGGCCCCCCCCCATTATTTTGAGAGTCATTAATCCCCCAATATTTGAGAGAGCAAATATCCATTTATGAAAACTCAGTAAGTGCAAAATAAATGCAAGTGGATAACTTGACTCAACGTAAAATCAAACTCCGATCAGCCTGACAGAATAATGTTGCGATTTCCACGTTGGGTTAGCTTGTCTGTTACGCTGGATCAGCCTGGCGTTGCAAAGTAGACAACTTCCCTTCGAAACTCAGTACGACAGGACTTGTCTTCGCTTGCACTGTGACTCGTATTTCAATGTGAACAGTACTCAAGTCGAAAAATTCAGTAGTCAATATTATAAAAATATTAATAATATTATATATTGTTTCAAAATATGGTTTGAAACGAAAGTTTTCAATTTTCTTAGCCAGAAGGAAAGTTTTCCTTGGCAAGGACAAGGATCGACTAATTTTACATAGACACATATTCTTAGACATTTTGCAAGCTAAAAATTTGCTGCTTCGATTAAAAGTTTTGACTACTATGCAAATTTTTTGAACAGTGATACAAACGTTTTAGACTTCATATCAGAATTAATAAAATTTATCAAAATGATGCAAACGTTGCCTGTGGCGGCATGCACAGCCAAAAAATTGTTTTGCCCTTAAGAAGATTCTTAACTTAATTTAGGAGTGCTATGACTCAAACTCTGCTTAACTCCTTAAGCATTTTGCATGAACATTTCGAAACGGCTAAAGAGGTTGAAGAATTTATTTATTTACAAAAAGTATTCTACAGATTTCGATTGTTTGAATCAATTCTTTTATAGAAATCATATTTTGAAATTTGAAGCAAATTATTTTCTAATTTTACGTCTGTAATTTAGAATCGTCACTTCTTTTTGTCTCTTTAACTCTGGATTCTGGTGATGTGACTAGAGGCTCTTTAACTCTGGATTCTGGTGATGTGACGTTGATGGACTCTCCGCAATTTTTACAAAAAAAAAACACCACTCTTGTTTATGCATATTTTTAATAATTTTAAGTCTTCGGGTGTTTTTATTAATTATTGGAATATTGGTTTTCTTACTTCCATTTTCAAGAGTAACTTTTTGAACGTCTAACCGTAAGACCACTGATAGAATGTTACGTATTGTGAATTGAACAATTTAAGCCATCTTAATGCTTAATTTTACTTTTTATGCGAATATAAATAGATCGCACATAGCACATTCCGAACTCAAAAAAACTTTTTTCAGTGCAATTAAAGCTTTATTTAATACTTTTATTCTAAAGCTTAGAAAATATAAACTTCTCGTTGAAAATAGTCCATCAAAAGAGCAGGCTTTTTCAACAATGTAAGGCAACTTTTAAATCTACTATTTACTATATATTTTAATATAATATATAGCTAGCTAGCTTAGAGAGAAAAGGTGACAAGTCCACTTTTTTACTAAAATGAGTTTTTGATGCAGTCTGAAAGAGAAAAAAAACTACGCGGTTTAAAAAAAGAATTTTTAGAGCTATCTTTTTTTTTCATATTGTTTTGGGTTGATGCGCAAAAGTGCTATGTACACAACTGTCAAAAAGCGCGCGCTAAGTCCATCAAAGCATGTTATTGTATTGTGATTGTTGCTAGTGTAAGTCGGCAAGTTTTTCGCACTTGCCAAAAAATTACGTATTGCTGTGATTAACATTTATTGAAGTCGAAATAGGTAAAATATTCTTATTATTTTTTAGTTCTATACAAATTCACCAACATATTACTATATTTATTGAAAGTTCGTCATGGATAACGACGAAAATAACAACACAGCTTCGGAAGTACGTGGCCAGCGCAGTAACATTGACAACTATGGCATGGATGCAGATGATGGACTTTTAGGAGTTGTACCTTACGGACTTAACACGGATTCTGATGATTCCGTTGATCTACCCACACAATCTAAAAAGCGCAAGAAAAGAGTCCAAACCGAGCAAGCAAATTGGTTCAACGCGCAAAATCAAAATAGAAAACAAAGCGGTAAATCATATTTCGGAAAGAAAAAAGAAAATAATGCTTGGAATTATAAAAACAAAAAAAAGGCACGGGCAATGAAACAACGATGTGCATGTAAAAACAACACTGACAATGCAACCATGAAATGCGCGCAAGTCACTGATGACCAGAGAGCAAAATTATTTGAAAAATTTTGGAAGATGAATAGAAAAGAAAAGAGGGTGTATGTGAATACTTTGGTAGAAAGTGTACAACCTGCCAGATCGCGTAATCGTGAGATTAACGAGAATTCAAAAAGAAGTCGAACATTGAAGTATTTCTTGAAAATTGACAATAGAACTATGCGAGTATGCCGAACTTTTTTTTTAAATACACTTGATATTGGTAGGCATGCAGTGCTGAATTGGGTAAAGCGGCCGTTAATTTCAAACGAACCTACAAGAGCATGCCTAAATAATTTTTTCGATTCTCTGCCTGTAATGGAGTCCCACTATTGCCGTGCAGGCACACAAAAGCAATATCTTTTGCCAGACTGGACTTCAAGGCGCATGCTTTACAATTTTTATGCAACAGATTGGTGTACCAAACATGGGGTAAAACCGTTTTCAGTTTGTGTTTTCTATGAAGCCTTTCAACTTAAAAATTATTGATTGTTCATGCCGAAAAAGGATCAGTGTGAAATTTGTGTTCTTCATTCTATGAACAACTTGTCACCTGAGAAATACGCTCTTCACCAGGAAAAAAAAGAGGAAGCCAGAAAAGAAAAAGACAAAGCTGAAGAGTATAGTTTTAACCGTTGATCTTCAAGCAGTCTTAATGGCTCCAAAATCAGAAGTAAGCACTTTATATTATCGCACGAAATTGTCAGTGCACAATTTAGTTTTTTATAACTTAATAAACCATAAAGGATACTGCTTCATATGGAACGAGGTTGAAGGTGGCGTGTCAGCGGAAGAATTCGCTAGTATTTGGGTCTATTTCATCGAAAAAAAAATTCTATCTCATCTGACTCAAAATGAAATCCCAATAAAAATAGTATATTTTATAGCGACGGTTGCACATACCAAAATCGAAATGTGACTATGAGTAACGCATTGATGAATACAGCTGTGAAACACCAGATAACGATTGAGCAGAAAATTTTAGAAACTGGCCACACTCAAATGGAAGCTGACAGCGTTCACTCACTTATAGAGCGTGCAATGAAACATCGCAATGTTGATGTTCCTACAGAATACATTGGTATTTGTAGAGGTGCTCGAAAGAAACCGGAACCATATGAAGTGGAATATCTTGATAATACATTTTTTAAAATATTTAAAAATATTCAGTTTTTCAATAGCATTCGACCGGGTCGTGCAAAAGGTGATGCCAAAGTTACTGATGTTCGTGCGATAAAATACACTGCTGAAAAAGAAATGTATTATAAATTAAGATTTCCAAGCCAATGGCAACTTTTTCAGCAAAGATTAGATAAATCGATTGTTCCGTTGGATTGGTCTAACTTGCCGCAACTGCACAGCGAAGAAGAAAAATTACATTAAAAAAATACCAAGACTTACAATATATAAAATCGACTTTGCCAAAAGATCATCATAAGTTCTATGATGAATTGCCTCATGACTAATATGTACCTATTTACCTTTTTATGTTATATAGCAGCAATGAAATAAGACTGTTACCTTGATTTTTGTGATAATAACCAACTGAAATTTGGCTTTATTATTTTTAATTTAATATAAGTCACAGCAAAAAAGTAAGTCTGTATAGAATAAAAATATTTTTTTGACAATATATCGATATAAGTTCCTAACAGAAAAAGTGCTAAGTGCAAAAATACAAAATAAGAATAGAAAAGGTGCTAAATCACAAAAATTGTTATAACTCGAGAATTAAAAATTTTTTTTTTCAACAATTACTATACATTAATGTAACATCTTAATGAATAAAAACACATTAAAGAAAACATGAAATGATTAAAGTGATTTTTTTTATACAGTTTTTTGTTGCTCCTGTAAACTTTGAAAAAGTGGACTTGTCACCTTTTCTCTCTAAGCTAGCGTTATATTAAATTTTTAGTGTTATATACTATATTTCTTTACAATGTACTTTTATTTTCATTATTACATTATCTATGCTGACAATAGTTAACACAATAATATTAATGTCGCTAGTATATCTAAATCTAATATGTGATACATACATATATAATTTTATATGTGGCTTGTGGAGTTATGATACATTTCCAAAGTGGCCCGTTAATTGCTTTAACTGAGTCAACAATGTAAATAACAGAGGTGTTGCAATAATCGAGGAGTAGCGTTCATCGAGAGTTGCATTGAGCGAGGTCTTACTGTATATGTTCCTGTGCGAATTTCATTATAAATTATAAATATCTATACATATTAGGGTGTGCCATTTTTGAGCAACTTTATTTCTTCAACTATAAACAGGCTTAAAACTTTTAGGAAGATGAAGAAAAAAGCTTCTAAAAATTTGAGCTCTTAATATTAACATTTAGAGGGCACTGTTTCTAACTTTCCATTTTCCATATAAATAACATTGGAAAAAAATGTTTTTTTTTTTTCTTATTTTTGTTGCTTGACATAAGAACATTGTAAAAATGATCTGAAAGATTATTTTAGTAGGAAATTGAACGCTCTACAAAAAAAAAAAAAAAACTTTTTAGATTATAAAATAATAATTTTACTGAACCTAATGCATAATTGCTTTTGTTTAACAGTTAATCAAATAATAAAATAATATAATTTTTTTTTTTTTTTGTAGAGCGTTCAATTTCCTACTAAAATTATCTTTCAGATCATTTTTACAATGTTCTCATGTCAAGCTACAAAAATAAGAAAAAAAAAAACAATTTTTTTCCCATGTTATTTATATGGAAAATGGAAAGTTAGAAACAGGCACCTCTAAATGTTAATGTTAAGAGCTCAAATTTTTAGAGGCTTCTTTCTTCACCTTTCTGAAAGTTTTAGGCCTGTTTTTTAGTTGAAAAAATAAAAATGCTCAAAAATGGCACACGCTAATACATATGTTAGTTTTTGCCAATTTCAAGTTTAACTCAAAGCAAATTAAAAATTTTAAAATATTTTTTTCAAAAATACGAAATATTTTCTAATAATCTGCCAACAACGTTTTCATTTTACAGAGATGACAATACTGTAAGAATCAGCTTTTTATTTTTCAAAAACATTGAAACAACATGCAATTTCAAATTGATTTGAAGTATATCGTTAGCAAGTCATATATGTACTACCCATGAAAAAGAGTTTCGTTCTGGAGAAGGGTATCCCATGCGTAGTATTACATATATTGCACGTGTCGATGGGATCACTGAGAAAACTTCTCCCCACAATTAAGTCGATATATCTATGTAGATATGTACATTCGATGTTGTTCAACCACCTTCTACACGCTCGATTGTCTAACTGAATAAATTTAATATGATATGTCGAATAACGCTATAAAACGGTAAGTAGATGTTTATTTCATTTATTTGAAGTATAACTGCAGGTGCAATCGGATGTTATATTTTCTGACTAAGAATTAAACTAGTGATATTTTTTTTTGTAATATATTTGTCAAATATGTGGAATAATTTTCATATTGCATACTTAATTTTAAGTTTTGTCATACTTGTGCTAGGTGAAGAGTAAGTGCCAAAGTTTCTTAAAAAAAGATTAAGTTTTTTGAAAAGTAAAATAATAAAACTCCGATACTTACGAAATAATCTCTCATATATAGTGTGATGAAAATTTATAGTTAACTTAACTTGAACATATTGTGCACCCTGCACCAACCAATTTAAACCTAAAAGTTTATGCTGTATGTGTCGAAAAAGTACTGAAATTAGAAAAATTTCAAGGAAGCGATTGTCAAGGAAGTTATTTTAATCTGTTTTGCAAATTCAAGAAGAAAAACAATGAAAGTTGTACGTAATTTACATTAGACATGTTCCAAAACTCAGTAGAATCCCGAAAAAGTTAACGCGCAGAAAAGTGCCTATATAGCTCCGTTAAGTTAATCGAACTTTAGCGTTACGTGCGGTTCTAAAAAGTTAAATTTTTAGGTGACTTTTCTGAGCGTAAACCTTTTTACGTCTTGGAATAAGTATTAAAAGCTTTAAGCTTAATGAAATTTATGATAAAGCCAATTTCCGAGCTACGATCGTTTAATATCTTGAAAATTTAGCTCAAACTTTTGGAACCTTAAAAATCACAAAAACTGGCGATGATTTAAAAAAAATGTTGAGCAATTCCGAAATTATTGGGCAAAAATCTCTTAAGATAATTAACTTCTTCTAGGGCAATTTTGCTATATGATATGGCAGGAGGCATCATCAGACCGTATTTCATCAAAAATGCGGATGGAGCCCGTGTTACGGTCAATGGTGCTCGCTACAGAGCAATGATCAATGAATTTTTGTTGCTAAAAATTCAGAATATTAGTGTAGCCGACCTCTGGTTTCAATAGGATGGCACAATATGCCATACAGTTAGAGAAACAATCGCTTTATTGAGGGACATGTTCGATGAAAACACCATCTCAAGAAATGGTCCTGTTAATTGGCCACAAAGATCATGTGATTTGACGCCATTGGATTACTTTCTTTGGGGATATGTTAAATCACTTGCTTATGTCGACAAACCCAAAACTATTGACGCTTTGGAAACAAACATAGCTTGTGATATTCAAGGAATACCGGTTGATAAGCTCGAAAGAGTTGTCGAATATTGGAACCACTGAATGAATCATTTAAGAAATAGTCGTGTGTAACATTTGAACGAAATAATTTTTAAATATTGAATTGTAGGAACCGAACTATCATTCCAAATAAATATTTGCATATGCATTGATTTCTATGTATTTTAATAAGAAAACAAAGTAGCTCTTATTGGATCACCCACATTATTTGTATGGGCACCACGACTAATAGTAGAAGTGATAAATTTGATTTGTCGAATTTTGAAGCACTTGCGGCGTTCTTTCGGAAACACACACAACTTCACATATCCACATAGAAATATTCAACACTTTTCTTGAAGCACCGATATTTACGTTTTTACTTACATATCCTCGATTTTTTGTTGCTGTTGCATAATATAGATTTAATTTTGTCCAAATTTTATCAACAACTTATTACAGCTAATCATGGTGGACATATGGCAGAAATAGTTTCTAAGCAATAGAGAAATCTTTTAAATAAAAAAAAATGTATTCAAAATGTATCAATATTTAATATTTATTTCATTGTTAGCTGTAAAGAGCCATATAAATCTTTCATGTAACCTTGAGGTGAATTAATTTATAGACGATATTGCATATCAGTTAGAAGTAAAATTGATTGCTGCAGTAAAATTTAGAATACTTAATTCTAAATATTTTACCGAGATGTACATAAGTTATTTAATTTTTGCAATTCTAATTTTGATTGAAAATCAAACCGGCTTCTTTACATATTCATCTATTTAGTACAGTGATGGCGAACCTTTAGCACGCGTGCTACGAGTGACACGCGAGAGAATTTTGATGACACCCGAAATTTTTACGATTTTAAAGTAAAAAATTTTAAATAAAAAATTAAACTTCATAATCCACTTTTTTTACAATGAATTTTTTACAAATTGTAAATCTAATATTCCTTTCGTTCCGGATTTTTCATATATGTTCATATTTTTTTCGATATTCGTGCGATTTTAAAATGTATATTTGTGCATTGCAACCCAATAGATAAAATAATTAATATAGAATTCCTGTTGTAATTCTGGGAACAGCACTTGTGTTTATTATGCAAAGCCTACTTGGATATGTATTCTTTGTTATGAATACATCCATGGTGTAATAACAAAGGTGGAGACACTTCTCTCATAATTTTCTGGGTATTAATAGACTCACATTGACATTTATCATTAATTCGATTATATTGTGTTTCGTTACATTTTTGATACATCGTTGTTTTGATTATTGGGTCCGTTCAGCAACTTCAACATTTTTGAAGCGCTTTAAGCAAGTTTTTAGTGAGAGGTATATGTGTTAAGCGTTTCAAAATTCTGATGCGAATAAAAAATTACACTAAATGGTGCAGCGTGTTTCGATCCGATCGCAACAAGTCTTTTTTGCTATTAAATACCAACAACAGCGACTAAATTTCTCAGATATAAAGTAGTTTGCAACATTTTCAGCACATCGTTCCAAAAATTTTCAAGAGCTTTATGCTTAAGCGCTGCACTTCATCAAAACGCTTAACTTTGCTGAACGGGCAATTGATATGTTATGAATGTCAAGGTTAAAGCAAATAGGCGATCTCAAAATGGCTCCACTTCAGTACGCATTACACTCCTTAATTATTTCACCGTTATTATTACACCATACATTGATTAAATCAGGCATGAAAAATAGACTTACAAACGATAGCAGTACCTCTTGTATTTTATTAAAATCTGCGAGTTATGAGCCAGACATAAATATTTATCATCCAGTGTACAACAACAGAAATCTCAATGATAATGAAATTTTAAGGTTTTTTTGCAAATAATACAAAAAAGTTCGTTCTTTAATTATACTTCATTTTATTATATAACTAATAAATTTTTTTTGAATAAAAACATTAATTTTTAACACCAAAACATTTGTTTATTTTTATAGTTCTTAAATTTATTTACATAAACATATTATGCCTTGTTTTTAAATATTTTATTTTTACGGCACACGCCATATAATATAAAGGGTGTTTTTTTTAGAGGTTTGTTTTTCGAATAGAGATAAAACTGGCATTTTATGGTCAAATCTGGCAATTCTAATTTCATTTATGTTCAGTTTGGTTTGCCATTTCATCATGAACAGGTTGAGAAAAGAACAACGCTTGCAAATCGTGCAAATTTATTTCGAAAATAATGGTTCAGTTCGCGAAGTTTACCGCAAGCTCCGTCCATTTTATGGTCGACATAATCGTCCATCAGAGCAATTAATTCGGTTAACCATGGATCGTTTTCGCACTACGTTTACTCTATGTGATAATACGCATCCGCAGAGACGTCGAACAGTGCGCACCGAAGAAACAATTGCCGCTGTAGAGCAAAATGTTGAAGAGGACCCGAATGAATCGATTCGCCACCGTGCACAGCAATTGGAGCTTTGTCCATCAACTTTATGGAAGATTTTGCGCAAAGATCTTGGCTTGCGACCTTACAAGATCCAGCTTGTGCAAGAATTAAAGCCGCGAGACCATGCAATGCGTCGTGATTTAGGTGTATGGGCCGAAAATGAGATTGATCTCGATGCTGATTTTCATCGCAAAATTTTGTTCAGTGATGAGGCTCATTTTTGGTTGAATGGCTACGTCAACAAGCAAAATTGCCGCATTTGGAGTGAAGAGAATCCACATGAGACCCTTGAGACGCCATTACATCCACAAAAACTGACTGTTTGGTGTGCTCTATGGGCTGGTGGAGTCATTGGGCCATACTTCTTCCGAAATAATGCTGGAGAGTCAGTTACCGTTAATGGAGACCGGTATAGAGCCATGATAACCGACTATTTTGTTCCCGAATTGGATGGCATGAATGTGGATGAGTTGTGGTTCCAACAAGACGGCGCTACATGCCACACAGCGCACGTCACAATCGATTTATTGAAGGAAACATTCGATGAGCGCATAATTTCGCGGAATGGACCTGTCAATTGGCCACCAAGATCGTGTGATTTGACACCATTGGATTATTTTCTTTGGGGATATGTGAAGTCGCTCGTCTACGCCAACAAACCAGAAACGTTAGGGGACTTGGAAGCCAACATTCGTGGCGTTATTGCCGACATACGGCCCCATATGCTCGAAAAAGTGGTTCAAAATTGGACCTGTAGAATTGGCTTTATTCGAGCCAGCCGCGGCGGCCACATGCCCGAAATCATATTTAAACATTAATGGCATAAAATTATCCTTCCAATAAAGCCAAATTGATGGACATTAAAACGATTTTCTTGTGTTTTATTTCAATTCGAAGCTCTATACCTCTAAAAAAACATCCTTTATAAAAAAAAATTGTATGACACGCAAGCTCTAAAAGGTTCGCCATCACTGATTTAGTATATCGATGTTATATGCAACAGTCTCGACTTGACTGATGCTGTCACTCCGGTGCACACTGCCGCAAATGCGAAAAAATATCATTTTTCTTCGGGTTGAAATTGTTGTTTTTTGTTTGTTATTTCACTAACCGATATACAACTACAGTACAACCTTGCTCAACGCAACTAATAGAAATTCGGGCAGTTGCGATAACTGAGGTTGTTGCGAAAACCGAGTCAGAAATTATATCGCCCAAAGGTGCTATTTTTGAATAATAATGCATAGTATTCAATAAATAAACTCGCAATTGAATAATAAAACACAAAAGCATTTTATTCAAAATACTACATTCACTTTATTTAAAACCAAATTAAACTTAAACAAAATATCTGACGCAGTAGTTATGTACGTATAGTATGTACATATGTTACGTGGAATTTTATCAAAAAATTCAGAAATTTTTGATTGCTTTTTGTTGTGTTCCATTATATGCTGCACTGCATTTTCGCGAAGATCTTGAAGAATTAATATATTTTTTACGGAAACGCCATTTTCTTCAGCCCATTGGATACAAGTGCTGAATGAACTAAGAGCAGTGCTAGCCTTAATTTTCGATACAGCTGGAGTTATTCCAACAGCGGCGCTTTCAATTTCTTCCACTTGATATTCGTTTAGAGCTGGATAGCTAGAGTCATCAAATACGTTTTCAAACATGCAATCATTAATTTCATCATTTGAAAATGAGCTGTCGGGCGCAATTTCGTGAAGGTATTCAGCTACAGATGAAGTCAATGTGAATTCATTAATAATTTCAGTTTTAATTACGCTCAAAGTTAAATCATCTTCTTCGGTCCACTGATTATTTGGAGACATCAACACATGCCAGCACTTAGTAATGGACTCAGTCGGCAATTTATTCCATGCATTAAATAAAAGGCAAACTGCATTTCGTAAACTAAATGCTTTAATTTTCAGTTCAAAATCTGTGCCCTTACTTCCGATTAAATGCGCCAAAAGACTTATTTTATAATACAATTTGGTCAAGTTTATAACATTTTGGTCCATTGGCTGAAGAATGGCAGTGCAGTTTGCTGGAAAACACATGACGGTTATCATTCCGTCGTCACTTTTCAATTCGTCATCTTCAGGATGGCAGGGTGCATTATCCAAAAGTAACAGTGGTTTCTTTGGCAATTTTCTGGAATGAAGGAATGAAAAAGTAGAAAAAAATTTACTATCAATGTTCGATCAATTGTTGTATGTACATACCTCAGGTACAAAGGCATTGTGAAACCATTGTTCAAATATTGCAAATGTCATCCATGCATTTTTGTTAGCCTTGTAAACGACGGGGTTGTCTGCAAAGCCTCTGAATGTTCTAGGGTTTAATGCTTTGCCAATAACAAGTGGTTTGATTTTGTGCATACCAGATGCATTAGTGCACGCGAGGAATGTGATGCGCTTCTTGCTTATTTTGCGGCCAGGAGTATTTCTTTCATTGAAGCTCACAAGTGTTTTATTTGGCATCATTTTATAAAATAAGCCGGATTCATCAGCGTTGTAGATTGGATTATGCTCATTAACATTATCTTGAAACTTCCTCAAAAATGGCTCGACAAGCATTGGCTTATTAGAAAATTTCTCGCCACAAATTTTTTGTATTCGAATACCATGACGTTGTTTGAAATTTTAAAACCAACCGTTGCTCGCATTGAAATCACCATGTTCGTCCTGGATTATATCATGCAAGTTTTGTTTTCTTTGCTTTAGTAACCACTTATGCAAAGCCTTGTTCATTTTGGGATATTCACTATGCCTAATTGCTACACGGTTTCCTGGTCCGGATTCAGCTTCCGCAACGAATTTACTCAACGCAACTTTATTTTTCTGAATCCTGGATATTGTAGACTTATGCACTTTGTATTCCTGACATATTGATTTTACAGATTTTCCTTTTTGAATTTTTTCGAGAATTTCACTTTTTTGCCCAATAGTCAGTTTAAGAAATTTTGTAGCAACTGGCATTTTGCAGCAAACAGGAAGCAACCGGTCACAACAAAAGTTTATTTAAACTGAATTAGCACTAAATAAATGGACACGCACTTCTTAAAAATTGTACATGCATACATATATTTGTTCTGAGAAATAGCAGTAATATTTAAAGAAGGAATTTAAAATCAAATAAGAAGTCAAAGTAAACTAGATCAAAAGTTAAAAATTTCAAGTTGCGATAATTGAGTACACCAAACCCTCGTATAACGCGGTACTTATACAACGCGGTTTCGATATAACGCGATTTATAAATTGTAGCAAAACTTATATTTACAACGCGGTAGCGGTTTTGATATAACGCGGTTTATAATTTACTTCTTTTATGATACAAAAAAAAAAAAAAATATGTGTATGCACATACTAAAATTTCGTTTGAAAGCAATATTTTCAAATATGTATTAAAAAATTTAATCTTAGTAACCTCGACACTATTTGTAAAGGGTGTTTTTTTTAGAGGTATAGAGCTTCGAATTGAAATAAAACACAAGAAAATCGTTTTAATGTCCATCAATTTGGCTTTATTGGAAGGATAATTTTATGCCATTAATGTTTAAATATGATTTCGGGCATGTGGTTGCCGCGGCTGGCTCGAATAAAGCCAATTCTACAGGTCCAATTTTGAACCACTTTTTCGAGCATATGGGGCCGTATGTCGGCAATAACGCCACGAATGTTGGCTTCCAAGTCCCCTAACGTTTCTGGTTTGTTGGCGTAGACGAGCGACTTCACATATCCCCAAAGAAAATAATCCAATGGTGTCAAATCACACGATCTTGGTGGCCAATTGACAGGTCCATTCCGCGAAACTATGCGCTCATCGAATGTTTCCTTCAATAAATCGATTGTGACGTGCGCTGTGTGGCATGTAGCGCCGTCTTGTTGGAACCACAACTCATTCACATTCATGCCATCCAATTCGGGAACAAAATAGTCGGTTATCATGGCTGTATACCGGTCTCCATTAACGGTAACTGACTCTCCAGCATTATTTCGGAAGAAGTATGGCCCAATGACTCCACCAGCCCATAGAGCACACCAAACAGTCAGTTTTTGTAGATGTAATGGCGTCTCAAGGGTCTCATGTGGATTCTCTTCACTCCAAATGCGGCAATTTTGCTTGTTGACGTAGCCATTCAACCAAAAATGAGCCTCATCACTGAACAAAGTTTTGCGATGAAAATCAGCATCGAGATCAATCTCATTTTCGGCCCATACACCAAAATCACGACGCATTGCATGGTCTCGCGGCTTTAATTCTTGCACAAGCTGGATCTTGTAAGGTCGCAAGCCAAGATCTTTGCGCAAAATCTTCCATAAAGTTGATGGACAAAGCTCCAATTCCTGTGCACGGTGGCGAATCGATTCATTCGGGTCCTCTTCAACATTTTGCTCTACAGCGGCAATTGTTTCTTCGGTGCGCACTGTTCGACGTCTCTGCGGATGCGTATTATCACATAGAGTAAACGTAGTGCGAAAACGATCCATGGTTAACCGAATTAATTGCTCTGATGGACGATTATGTCGACCATAAAATGGACGGAGCTTGCGGTAAACTTCGCGAACTGAACCATTATTTTCGAAATAAATTTGCACAATTTGCAAGCGTTATTCTTTTGTCAACCTGTTCATGATGAAATGGCAAACCAAACTGAACATAAATGACATTAGAGTTGCCAGATTTGACCATAAAATACAAACCTCTAAAAAAAACACCCTTTAGTAATGCATCCGGTAATTTTATGACAAAACCAATGTTCATAAACCGATCCTTAAATCCGCGTGCTATGAAAGGATACAACAAGTCCACTTTACCAGTTTATTGGCGGGCCAACAAAAAGGCATGGATGACAGGGAGCATGTTTGATAATTGGTTTAACACCTGTTTTGTACCCGATGTGGAAAGTTATACAAAAAAAAAGAATATCGACTTCAAAATTCTACTAATTTTAGATAACGCACCAGGTCACCAAAAAAATTTAACTCATCCCAATATTAAGATAATTTTTTTACCGCCTAACACCACCTCACTTATCCAGCCATTAAATCAAGGAATCATTTCAACGTTTAAGGCATATTATATTCGTCGAACATTCCAATTAATTTTGGAAAAAATAGAATCTAATCCCAACATGACACTGCCTCAAGCGTGGAAAGAATTTTCAATATTAAATCGTGTACAAATTATTGCGCTGTCCATTACGGAATTAAAATCTTCTACACTGAATGGGTGCTGAAAAAAAATATGGCCTGAAGTCGTTCTTCAACAAAATTCAGTACCGCCCATTGATGGCGAGGTAACTCGTATAGTAAACGTTGCCCAGACTCTTGGTGGGCAGGGTTTTTGTGATATGGCTGAAAATGAAATTCGTAAGTTAATTGATTTCGAAACAGATTTAAATGAGGAGGAACTGGTACAATTAATAGATGACCATAACACAAATTTCGAGAACAGTTCTGTAGAAGATTCTGATTGTAATGAATCAGTAAACGAATTCAGTTTAATGAAATTAACAGAAGGTTTGGAGTTAGCAAGAAAATTAAAAAATTATTTCACGGATAATGATCCCTCAATGATACGCTCTCGAAATTTCTCAAGACAATTTGATAGTTGTTTCACTCCATATTATGAACTCCAAAAAAAATTGCAGCATAGTGGTAAGCAAGGTCTTATTACCGACTTCTTAATAGCCCAACCAGCTGAAGTTGGCAATGAAAATGATACAAATGATGTCCAAGAGATTTCAAATGATGATGGCATCCGGCCACTTGCAAATAAAGAAAGGCGAAATATTATTTTTGAAGATAGTGATAGTGATTAAAATATATATTTTAATCTATGCAATATGTAAAATTTTTTCTTTTTATTTCTATTTGCAGTAATTACATATATGTTTAGTTAAATTACTTGAACTACCTGAATTAAATAAATGCATATACATATATATATATATATATACTGGTCATTTTTATTTATATATAATTAAAATAAATGATTTCGGCACGTAACCCCATTTTTAATATGTGACCTAAGTCTCGCATAACGCGATTTGTATAACGCGGCAGTTCTGTGGAACCTAACTACCTCGTTATACGAGGGTTACCTGTACTGATTTTTTTAAAGTTGCGTTAACAGAGTCTACAATGTAATCAACTGCGGTGTTGCAATAATCAAGGAGTTGCGTTCATCGAGGGTTGCGTTGAGCGAGGTAGTACTGTACTTACATACTATGTTTCAGTAAAAATTATTATTATTCTAGATGTAGAAGATATGTTTTTACAAGCGTTTAAAGTTGGCAAAAGTCGATTTGTTTATTACTGGTTTGAGCTCTTCACAAGACATAATTGTAAAGTTTATGAGCTTAAAGAAAAAAAAAATGATTTTTGTTTGAAACAATATGAATTCTTTACAAATTTAGGAAAAAATTATAAAGAACCGTCATCAACGAATTACGGCACAGAATTTTCTAAGGTCAAGAATTAAACAAATTATAAGGTCTGTATCATCCGAATTTTGTGGTAAAATGAAAAGTGTAAATTTGCGATTTTCGAGAGAGTAAAAGCTGAAATTTCTCTGACTAGTAAAATCTCCACAGTTTTCGGGTGGTACACAAAAATGGGTAAAAAATTTAAACTGTCCAAAAAGTTGCGCGTATTTTAGTAAACAAATAATGTCAGGGTACAGGAATTAGAACCTGTGTCGTATTGCATGACCGTTTGGTTAATACTTTCTGCATGCAAGCTAAGTGAAACCTTTTACAAATTATTATTGATAAATAGGATCTGACTCATGGCCGACTTTAAAGTTTTGTACCTGATTTCTATATCCTGAGCATAAGTTTACTTTAGAAGCGAATATGGAATCAGAAGTTGGTGACGTGCTTCTACTTTCGGAGATATAGTCATCGGAAGTCAGCGATAAAGCTTTTCAAAAAATCTTTATACTTTGACAATCCTCCGAATCGATTTTCAAAATTAAGATGTCAAACGAAAAGATATTTCACGTGTAGCATTTTTCGAAGAATTACCAATATTTTATTAAAATTTCTAGATCTTGTTGATTATTTTCCTTAATAAATTAAAATGTGTGCATACCTTCAAGAAGTAGTGAAGAAAAGCTACAAGCTACTGAATACAAGCTAAGTAAAATACTTTCGATACCGTTTGAAATCTTCTGCACCGCAAAATATTTACATTTCCCTTGGGTTTTTAAGGAATTTACGCTATCTTTAACAACTTATTAGTGTAGAAAAATTATACACCAAATTTTTTTTGTTCAAACAAAAATTTATTTTCGATGGGATTGTACAAAAAATATATAAAAAGTGGGGTAACTTTGATTTAGCGACATTTCCAATTTCTTATTTTAAAAATGTGCGCATCGAAAAACAATATTTCAGAAAGAATTATCTGGTTGATCATTTAGGAAACATTAAACTTTACGATTTCTTTTCAATCAAAAATCGCTCATATATTTAATTGAATAAATGAGGATTTACCAAAAAATGTTTTGATTTCAAGCTTTTTGTACTGTTGCTCCTTCTTAACACAACCTTTCAACAAGTGAAAAAAAATGAAGTGCTAAAAAATATTTTATGAGGGAAGTGCTGGTCAGATACAATTGAGACAGGAAATTTCCTTTTCCTCGCTTGTCAAAAGTGAGTCTCTATTCTCGTTGCCTACGATTTTGGCAGTCTTCAAGTTTTAGCCACAAGAAATTTGTCTTGGTGAAAAATGCAATTTTTTTTTTGGAGGGGAAGTCTTCAGCTGTTTTTGTACTCTAATTTTTTCTCTCTCAACCACCACATTTTTTCCAGATGATACGTTTTTTGTTTTAAAACTTTATAAATATTTTTTCATCACATAAGAAATATGAATTACTTTCAGAAAAAACGAAGGAATTCGAGCAAATGCTACGGTTGAAGCACTAAAAAAATAGATCAACATCTAACGATTTTGCTAACGTAGAGATCTTAAAAAAATAAAGAATAGTGAAAAATTTGACTCGGGCGCTGACGTCATCTACGTTTCGAACCAATGGAACTTTCACAATTTAATTTCTTTAGGGAAATATTCTCGTTTTTAGAGAGCTGAAACAATTGTTTTTTTATTATAACAGGAAGTAACACCTCCTCCATGATGTATACGTCTCAAATTTTTTCTGCAAATGATGTTTGACAGCATGTTCTATGATGTGAACGCAAAATGCTATTTACTGTTGTTCGTGTATGCAAGCCATGACAGCATGAAGGATCATGTGAGCTCCCCTATTGAAATAAATGCATCGAGAATTTCTTTTGTTCATTGTAATTATATAGGCAATTGAGCAAGGCCTTCTTCTGAGAAGGACTGTTAGCACTACTGCGATTGTATGAGGCCTTCTCAAAACTAAATTTTGATACAAATAAAAATATTTTTATTCATGAAATGCTGTTATGCCTTGCCACAGAAGACGTGCTACAGGACTGCTATTAGAAGGCAAAGAAGAACTCCATTTATTTTAAGGCCTTTTATGTATTTTTTTTTTCATATTTTGCAATGTTTTATGATTCGACATTACTTTTTTGCTCATCTGCATTGTACATAAGCGACATCAAAAGTAGATTGGTAGTTGGAAGTAAAGAACGATGTGCATATTGCTAGGCTGTGGTCTTCTGTTTCATTTTAGGTTAAGGTGGTGGAGTGTTGTTTGTATTCAATATCAAATTATAAATTAAGAAAGCGTCACAACAAATAAATAAACATAAATATTAAAAATATATCAACGGCAAAATGAGGTGACGCGGAAAAAAAAAAAACAAATGTCTCTCTCTGACGCATTATTAAAATTGAATTTTTTCCAAGTACTTCAGCGACCCCTGCTACGGCAAACGTACTTAGAAGGCCTGCTTAGATTTCCGAATCTGTTTCTAACTTCGGTCTAATTCGAAGGTTTGTTTTATTAAAATTCAGTAACGAAAATATTATTTCGACACTCAGTGAAGAATGGGGTATGCATAAAAGCCCTTTAGCAAATCCTCGAAACGTTTGGAAACAAATGCTCATGGAAACTATTAATCAACCTTCCTATTTTACATCAAAAATCGGTTATTGATATACTTGGCATTACATGTTATATCATCGTGGCAATATAAATTTCGAATTTCCGAATTGAATATTGAATTCGTTTTCCCAGCTATGTTCCACATAGATTTTTGAAGCAAATGAAAATTTTTGAAAGAAATAGTACCAAAAAAGTTGGGTTTCTGCAGAACCGTACCATGGTACTGTAGCTATGAAAATAGTATCATTTTGTTACTAAAGTACCGCTTGTGCCACGATGAGTTATGCTCAAAGGGCAAAAATCTTATTTATACGCTAACTCTCTTGATAAAAAGTTAGCACTATGAGTCGAGTAGGAGTAGCTGGTCATCAACGAGCCATACGCACTTGAACGTTTTCTTTTGCAAGAGACTTTGAGTAGCAAAAAAGCGACTCGTTGTAGACCTGTGATGTACACCAGCGATGCCAGAAAAATACTTTTATATGGGGCCATTTTGCGGGCCAAATTGAGAGAATCGGGTCCAAATTTGTTTTCTTGAAATTAAGCACAACTGCGGTCGTCACTTGTTTCTGAAACAATAGTTTTTTGTAAATGTAATTTTTGATTCCATGTACATATTAGTATACTAAATATGTACTTTTATAGATAAATAAATGATGAAATAGTGTTTTCGAGGAGTAAATCTACCTACTTATAGGAAATTGTGCTAACTGTTTGTTATTATGTAATTTTTAAAAAATCTAACCACATGTATGATTTCAGTATAAAACAAGAAAATTCTTTATTAATATCATCGAAATTAATAATAACATCACATACATATTTATTTGTTTACAACTAGCAGCCATTAAAATAATATATATATATATATTTATATATATATATATCGGAAGTGATCCAAAGCATTTCGTGCAATGTCACCAATTTCATTCAAATTTCTTGTATGTGTTCCCTTAGCTGTTGAAAATATAAAATTCTGAAATAGTATATGAAATCAATGTACAGAATCGGATCCCGGTGACATTTCGAGAAAACAATAAAAATGTACGACGCGATGTTACTTGTCTCTTCGCGAAGGGATCCATCAAACATTTTTACTTTTTTCTCGAGAATTTACCGGGATCCCATTCAATAACTTACTGGGTTTCTATGGAACTATATGAGCTTTCACCAAAAAAAAAATTTAAAAAATTGAAGTTATTATATTTTCAAAAAGTGATTTAAAATTTTTTTTTTTGATTTTCCATTAAATGTTTTACATTTATTTTGCTTGTAGTATTTTTTATGACGAGTGGTTCAGAAAAGAATCGTGCCGATTTGTTGAAAATCCAACATTTTCATAATTGAGCATCTGCAAATTTTTTTGAGTTTTTCAAAAATTATTTAACCCTATTCGTACCACGTTATTTTATAACGTTAAGTACGACATAGTGAGTCACAGTCACTCCTTAGAAAAAGCTCCATTTTTAACACATTTTAACTTTTTATTTTACCAAAAAAAACATTAAGTCATAGGATAATGAAACAATATTCGAAATACGCAAAAAAAAAGATAGTTTATTATTTCTAACGCAAGATTGGCAACTGATAGCTTTCTGCGAATGTTCATTACAATGATTTTTACTACAAATTTCTCAGCACTATTTCGAGGTTTTCCTTTCTTGTAGTCGCAAAGGCGGCGGACTTTTGCTGGAGGAGGCGAATTTCGAGTAGAAGTTATTGGCCCAAGCTCCAAACCATCATTGATACGATTTACATTGGCGCGTGATAAGTTTGTTATAATTCTGCGCCTTATGTTTGGCATAGTAATTTCTTTCAATCTGGATTCCAGCAAGTGGAGTCGGTAATTTTGAATTTATTGAGTCAACTATGGATAGATTCCTATATTTGAACATTTTAAAAAATAATTTAAAAGATAGTGCTGTAAATTTGGGGTTGCCAAGAGTATTTTACTTGCAACAGGAATACGACCCCAAGCACACTTTGGTATTGTCAAGTTATGGCTTATAACGTCCCACAATCACCAGACCTTAACCCAATTGAACATCTTTGGGAATTATTGTAGCGAAAGATAAGACAACACAATATTACAAGCAAAGAAGCTTTGAAAGGTGTTATCAAGGACGAGTGGGCGAAAATTTTCGTCGAAGAGACAGCTAAGTTAGTTAATTATATGCCAAATAGGCTAAGAGAAGTTCTCAAGCGTCGTGGATACTAATTGTTTTTTTTTAAGTTTGCGACACATTTCTTTTTAAAAAGTGTTATTGCTTTCTAAAAATTTTAATTGCAATAGAATGCTTGAATTTTAAGATTAATAAAATGCAGAAAAAAAACAACCCAAATAACTAACTGTTTCATTTAATTTTTTTTAATGCAACGAAATTTTTCAATGAGCGTAGACTTTTGACACTAAGTGTATCTGCGAAGACATTAACTGTTAGCTTATCAACTTTTTTCTCTTGTTATTCGATCAAATCTCTTAAAGATAGAAATTATTTAATAAAAAAAACTGTTTTTATAAGTCTCGTTAAGTATTTTGCCTACGGCTTCTAAACATTTTGCTTTCATAAATTTTTCTTGTTTAGTTTTAAGATTTATTGTGTTTTTATTTGACGAAATTGCTATTTAAAAAAAAACACAACGCAGAGATTAATGTTATTACTGAATATTGCTGAATATGACTTTTCAAACAGCTTATAGTTAGGGGATATCTACATGACAATAAATGAATTTTATCAGTAATTAGTTGAATAGTTGACGACATGAAACCACAAAACTAAAATTCTAGTTTTACAATTTTCCTTTAATGTATCGTATAAAAACTTTTTGGGCCTTGCACAAATTCAGGACACTTTAATAGTGCAAGAGAGGAAGGTTTTTTAATTTCAAAACCCCCACAAAAGATATAGTGCGTGGGTTTATCTACAAAATTACTTTATAAAAATTGCGACATTTTTATCTTTTTCCTATTTTCAGTATTTATACCATCGTTGCACCAGGAACATTGCATCCATATTTCAAGTACAATGTAGCCGTTTCTGTGCACAAGGCCGAAGGTCCATGTGTAATTGAAGTTGGAATTACTAGCCCTAATTATAATACATCAAAAATTATCAATATGCTTCCAATGTCTATAGAAAATGTTGAATTCGAAATGATGCAACTCGAAGGCGGCGACTATAAATTGTTCGTCAAGGGTATTTTAGGCATTACTATTGACAACTCAACGAATTTAAATTTTCACCCCTACGATCCATTAGTATTCATTCAAACAGACAAGCCAGTTTATGGACCAGGTGAATTAGTTCAATTCCGTATTATATTTTTAGATGAATACGCACATCCTGAGATTTTAAAAAAAGCTATGTATACTGTCATATCGGTGCGTCTTTTTATAAATTTTATACAACATTCTACTTAACGTACACTTCAACTACTTAGGATAATGCCTATACTCCTATTGGAGGACGGAGAAATATCAGTCTAACTCATGGTGTCTACACTGGGAACTTTCAACTCTCTGATACTCCTATTGATAATGAATGGACGATTGAGGTGTTTGATGCCGAAAAAAAGCTTCAATCAAAGAGATTTAGAATTTACAAGTATGAACTACCAAAATTCGATGTAGTGGTTGACGTACCGCCTGAAGTTGATTTGACAGATGAAGTTGTTACAATTACTGTAGCATCAAAGTAGGTTTTAACTAAAAAAATTTGAAATTGCAAAGTCTAATAGTTCTTTAAATACAATTTTATTAAGATATACTTTTGGCAAACCAGTTAAAGGCAAGGCTTACTTCACTATTGGGACTTCAGGTGGACAAATAAAGGTAAGTGTGTATGTAGTACACGTATAACATTGATAAAACCATCAACAGCCTTTCATGCGGAAGTCCTCTCAACAAACTACCTGCTGCATCTATCCCGTCCATGATGCAGCAGGTTCGCTGAATCTTTTAATTTCAGTGCGAATATGTCCACCATATGCGTAACATTAGCGTTTTGGTGGTGTTTCGGTCATGTCTTTGGCACAGAATCGACACCTTGAGAGACTCACTGAAGACCTTCTGGGTTGTTGGGCATCTCAACTTCGCTTGTTTAGAAAGAGTCTTCTAAGTGGTTGAAATGTTGGAAGAAAAGATAACAACATCCTTGCTTATAGACTCGTTAGATGAAATTGTAAAGCCTTGCAGCAATTTAAAATTTTATGCATACTTTTATCGCGAAACTAAACTACATATTCAAATATTCTTACATTAAAATTTCGCATTTTACATCCATATCTAGTCCTTTCAATCTAAATGGTTTTTCAAGAGAGACGTGCATATGTTAGAATTGAATAATTGTGTGTGAGATATCAACGATTTTTTTGATTCATTTCAAAGACTTTTTGATAATATTTTGTGTGGAATATGACATCCTTCAAATGGTCCCGCGGCTTTGCTGGGTGGCGCGCATCCGAGAAGTTCAATTTTCGATTACTCTGTCGCATAGACTTGGCTGAAGTGAAGCGATGGTACGGGCTATATTGACTTTGAGGGCACCGGTCGTTTGCGGCTTATTGGCATGAACCTTGCCACTTAAGGAAACTTCACAAAAAAAAAATCTATTGCGGTCAAGTAGCACGATCTCGGTGGTCAGGTCACCCCTCCTCTGCGTGAGAAACCCATGTCCTTAAATCACTAGTGCTGTAATCACATGTCGTTCAAATCGGTGTCATTCAATATGTGCCAAGAAAGAAATTCGTTATCATCGATCGGTAGCTCTCTCCGTTGATGGTGCTGGCAATGCCATCATAGTTTTCGAAGAAGTACGAACCGATATGGATTAGTATCTCCCCAAATCAGGAAATTTTGCTTGATGATGTACCCGTTCATCCAAAAATGGGTCTCGTAGCTAATATATTTTTTTATTTTCCCACTGCTTCAGAGCCCAGTCAGTGCAAATACAACATTGGCTATGGTCGTTTTCCTTAAGCTCCTGGGCATTGTTCTGCTCATGTAAATTTTTTTTTCTCGAGGTATGGACGAAAATGACTTAATAAGCATGTAACGAGCATCAGCAGTAATATTATTTATTAATATCATTTTCACATTTCATATTATTAAAATCTATTTAATTTCTTTACAAGCCGCTACTGTAATGTTCGAAACTAAGACAAAGTCAAATAGTTCACGAATGTATTCACTTACATTATCAACTGAATGATTCATTAGTAACTGCTGATGATGGGTGCTCTGCACAAAATATATATATACAACTAGCAATACCATGTGCGCTTCGCTTCAACTTAAATAGAAAATTTCTTCCTAATTTTTTTAGTGGTCTTTGAGAAAATGCAATTTTAAAATTATTTTTGTGTGAGACCACCCTAAAAAGAAGCTTTGTAGCCTAAGCTGTGCCTCAAAACATAACAGTTACATGGTACACCATATAAACAGATTCGGTATGAATCGATTAGCCGCCGAAAAATATTAAAAATATTTTTGAATGAGGACTATCCTAAATATGTACCCTAAATAAAAGTTTTATAGAATTCGATATGCCTCTTAACGTATAAGACACGTGGTGAATAAATTAAGTGATTTTTGAGAAAATGCTATTTATATATGATATTTTTGTATGAGGGCCACCCTAATTTAATATAAAAGCTACGTGGTGTGAATGATTAACCTGTCTTCGTTAAAGTAAATCTTAAAAATATGTTCGTATGAGGCCCACCCTAAATAAAAGTTTTATTGCCTAAGATATGCCTCTTAATATGGAAAACAGGTCCTGTAAATTCCATGTGAATCGATTAGGTGGCTTGTGTGAAAATGCTATTTTATGAAGGCCATCCTAAATTAATGATTTGTAGCCTATGATATAAATTCTACGTAGTTTAGATTCGGTGTGAATCTACGGGTAAATACCCGTCTTCGTGAAAATGATATTTTAAAAATATTTTGGTATGTGTGCCACCCTAAATATGTGCCCTAAATAAAAGTTTCATAGCCTAAACTATGCCTCTAAACTAGAGATTTCTGATTCTAATTTATAAGTTTTTATAATCCTGCAATTTAAGCATCAATTTACTGCAAAAAAATCAAAATAAACGTCTTGGATTTATACCGAAAAATCCAAAATCTCTTAGTATATTCCTACATAAGAACTTTGAATGGATAGGTTGCCAGGAGAAAACCGTTGGTGTCCTCGAAAAACATCAAAAAAAGTCGTAAGCTCGCAAACGGAACACTTTTTCAAATGACTGACTTTTACAATATGATTTATTCTTTGAGTGAAGTATGTCGCACATAGAGACTTACATCGTTCCCAAGTACGTTGAACTTGGAATCATCGCTTTGAATAATCAAACTCCAAAAATTCAGGCCTCTGAAAAAGTGTTCCGTTTGCGAACTTACGACTTTTTTTGATGTTTTTCGAGGACGCTAACGGTTTTTCCTTGGCAACCTATACCGATTTGAGATGTCATTATTTTGTACAGTTCGGGCCAAAAAACTTAAAATTTTCCTCTCATCTGGGGAAAGGTGTTTTTTTTTTCACGCACAGAAGGGTTAAGGGCAAAATACACAACGCAAACACTTTGTTCGGTTTTTGTTTGGAGCGTTGACAAGCTATTTGCATTTGACAAAATGTTTTATGTAAATAGTAGGTCGTGTTACTCGTGTAAATTTGTTCAACACGAAAAACGCACAAGCACGCACGAATTTAAATTTTCTAACACGGCCACGTCGTGTCACGTCATGCGTGTTCGTGTCACGAGGAAAAACACGACACGCGCTCTACTCTGAACATAAAAGACACATGGTGTAAATTCCATGTGAAGGGATGAAGTGGTTTTTGTGAAAATTCCATTTTAAAAATATTGATCTGAGGGCCACCCTTAATAAAAGTTTTGCCTCAGCTATGACCTTTAATATAAAAGCTAAGTGGCGCAAATTCGGTGTGAATCGATTATCTGGCCTTCGTGAAAATGATATTTTAAAAATATTTTTGTATGAGGGCTACCCTAAATATGCACCCTAAATAGAATTTTTACAGCCTATTACACCCGTCTGATCGATACTATCATACTATGAAAATTCCATCAAAATTGGTCATACAGTTTTCGCGTCCATAAGAAACAGACAGACAGACAAAAACTGAATTTTATGTAGTAGATGTTTTACATTCACGGAATCATCGGCATGCTAATCCTAATGTAGACATTGCTCTACGAATTTTTTTAAGCAGTTCAGCTACAAATTGTTCAGGAGAAAGATTGTTTTCCATCCTGCCAAGAGAGACTTAAAGTCCTCGCATTATTGTCCATCGGCTCGAAGTCGACGTCATAAGTTAACTAAAAAATGTACTTGGTATTTAATATAAAAAATATATATTTAAATTACTAACTTAAATTTAAAACTATTTTTAAAAACATATGAAAGCCAATATATTAAAAATAATATTTGATAGGCAAGGGACTGGGGCGGCATCGAACCTAAATCGGTCACTGACTATTTCTTGTGATACTTTTTGATAAGATTAACTTAGCACCATGGATAATGCTCACTTGTTTCAACCTGCAGACTTTTTTTCTTTTTTTATTCAAATATATGTAGCCCTTCTCTCGAGTTCCCTTGCATATCATTGAAAATGTGATATGCTCATTTAAGTTTTTTGTTTTCCATGTGAGATGCAACGACATCTTCTCCAAATTTACTATTTCATATGTGAAGTGCTCTTGCCTTGAATTTTATTGCTATCCGTAGCGTGCATTCATAATCTGGTGGTAAGGAAAAAAATAATTCTTACAAGAAAATTTAGGTCTTGATGATCTGAGAGGCATAATATTGATATTATTTGAGGATCAATCCAAGCATAATAATATTATCCAAAGCAAACAACTTTGAGGGGTGTTGTTTCTTTGTCAGTTAATCAGAAAGAGTAAGATTTTTTGAAATTTTAAATCAATAAGATAATACGAGATATGGGGCCCTATACTTTAGTGCGATGCGAAAGCAATGCGATTCGAAAGCCAACAAGATTCAATGTATTTTATAGTACAGTTTATTCAATAGCGTATCGCATGCTTTCGCATGATTTCGCATCGAAACACAGAATTGGGGCCTCTGCTATTGAAATCGACACAGGTGAGTCGCCTCAGGGAACTGAGGCTAACCGTCTCGCGTTTAACCCTGCCCCTTCCATTTTAAAATTATACGTGTACCGTTTATCGGGCACAATTGTACCCCAGTATAACTATTTGGGAAAAGTCTGTATCAAAATTTAAATTTAATGAATTTGTTCCTTTATTTTAAATAAAGTACTCGAAAAAGTACAAAATGAGATAAAATTGAATATCTGTCTAGACCCGAGGACGGGTCTAGGGTTAAGTATTAAATATTCGTAAATGTCGTCAAAACAAGCAATCATAAATTTTTACAAAGCATATAATGAATATCTGGACCACTGAACAAAGTACCTAGGGGGGGAGGGGGGTTGGTTAAGGGTTCGTGATATATATCTCATTTTTCTAGGTTTTTTCAAAGTTAAAAGTGAGTTTATTTTAGTAAATGAAAAGTGTTCGCTGTAGTTAATTTTAATCTGTAGGTGAAGATTTCCGAATTTAAAGTGAAATATGTACATCTCATTTGGTAGAGTTTTCCTTTCCTTAGGGGAATGGGTGAATCAAAAAAGATATTATCGTGGAATGAGGTTCAGAAAGTCTTGTTGATTGATAGGGAATTTTGAAACTACAATCAAGATGCAGCAGTTTCTGAGTTTGAGCTTTTACTGATTTTAAGATACATCACATCCCAAAAAGTTGCGGAGCGAATTAATTTTATGTGTACCGGGCACTAAGGCACCTGTAGATAGAATGTTTTCGGTGATGAATAAAATATGGACCAGCGTTAAAACACAAATAAAGGCTACTTTAATTGTTACGAATAACATTAATAAAATGTGCCTTCAACTACAAAGTAGACCCGACATTTTAAAGCTACTTGGTTTTCCGAAAAATAAATGAAACCGGTTGGAACCACATCGATTGCATTCGATTTTTTTTATCAAAGTTCGCAATTCGATGTTTTGTTGCATTTTATTCGAAATTTTTTATGAAGCTGGACGTGTTTTTTTTAAATATCATTTCTAATCTGTTTTATATAATTGATGTTTTTTTTTTAATTTGAGAGGGTTGTTTTCTTCCTCAGTGGATATGAATATTGCAGAAGTCTAGCGATTTCTGAACATAATGTTTCTGAGGGCTATCAGTTTGACTAGAACGTTTTTTCCTATTCAGTTAAAAAATGCATTTTATTTGTGAAACTTTTGCATTTCCAAAGGTGTGGCATACCCCTTTGGAAATCGAGTTTGTAAAAGTCTTCCTTAGTATACACTAGCATTCTTTGTGGGTCTTATGTAACGAGTTTCTTGACTCTACTTTTAAAACACGCATTCTTCCTAGTTTAAGTCAGTCAAGAAAAATAAAAAACTTCAAGTCTTTTAGTCTTACCGTAGTTTTTAATTCATAAATAATTTTTAGCAAATTAAATAATAAAATTAATCTACATTATTGATTTTACAGAGAACAATTCCAATTCATGGAAAAGGATATATTGAGTTGGATATTTTGAAAAATTTACCAGGAGCAGAGAGGATCAATAACTCTGATTCAATATACTACTACGTTTCTGTTACCGTTATGGAAGCATTAACTGGCAATAAGCAAACATCTCAGAAAACTTTTATTTTGTATAAAGAAATTATTAAAATAGCTACTCTCGATTCTGAATATCAAAAGTTAAGGGCTGGACAACTTATCACGTATAGGCTAACTGCTAAAAAACTCAATGGCTCTCCAATACAAGATAATAAGAATCCCGTAGAGTTAAGCCTGAGGGATTCCAAATATTACAGCATGTTTAATGAAAATGGCATAGCAACTTTTAATTTTGTTGCACCAGAAATAAGTTGGGGGCATATTCCTTTTTCGAATTTTTTCTATAAATATCGTACGTTTTCTGGTAGACTGGGTAATATAACAATCGATCCAGACGATTTACCACCAGGAAGATTTGAGTTGAACTTAATAACACAAACGTGAGCTCATTCTAAAATATATCTTGCTCAATATATTACAAGAATCCATTAAATTTATTTGGTTTTCTCTTTATTTAGTCCGCAATTGAAAAAGGACTTACTGATTGAGGTAAAATGGCCTGAGCCAATTAACTATTTCATTTATATTGTGACTGCACGTGGTAATATAGTCAAAGCAGAACGCATAGAAGTGCCAAATGATACCAAGTCATATACAATTAAAATACTACCAACACTTGAGATGGTACCTGAAGCTACAATTCTAGTGCAGTATATATACAACGATAATCTTCGGTTCGAGGAATCACTTTTTAGGATTGAAAAGGATTTCCAAAATACCGTAAGTTTGTCGAACGACAATCAGATGAATCAGCTTTATTGTATTTAAATAATCAAAGATAGAAACTTAATTCATCTATGGTAGCTTACAATTTCTACGGTAGCACAAGCAAGTCCAGGAGACAATGTTGAATTTAAGATTTCGACAGATCCTAATTCATATGTTGGACTTTTGGGTGTGGATCAAAGCGTTCTGCTTCTGGGGTCAGGGCATGATTTCCAAAAGGATGAAATTTTTGAAGGCTTAGAAAGATATAAAACAGCAACTCCTAAAATGGAAGGAAAAGGTCGTTATCCAGGACATATATCTGGATTAGTGACTCTGACAAATGCACACTTTCCGTTATTCTGTAAGTGCTGCACGGTGGGCCTTAAACAAGTCTAAATAAAAATTCCAGTTACAAAAAAAAAAACTTTAATTGGGAATGATTTGGGAAGTAATGTAGAGTCAATATACTTATGTATGTCAAGTGCAAAGAAATCAACTTAGCTTTTTTTAAATTGCACACTTGCTGATTTTTTAATGAGATGTAATACAAACGCATGAAACTTGAAAAGCATCTGATTTTGATCAAATTTTGACACGCTAAAGTAACTTGAAAAATAGCACCACAGCCCAAATTTTAAACTTCTAGAAGCAGGCTCGTGTGCAAAGAGAGTTTTGAGGGTCGATCCCCTCCCCTATTGGAAATTTTTGCACCTTGGGAGTTTGGAAGCGACAGGTGAGGTCCCCGACCCTCCTGAAAGAGTGATTTGAATCCATTTTTCGAAATAAATTTACTGCACGAGTCGATGGGAAAAGGCCAAAAAACGATTTTAATATTGACAGGGGTCAGTTTGGTACACAAAAATTGCTGGAATGTTACCATAAAGTCAAACTGAATTTTTCACGGCAGCTAATTACACAGTTCGACAAAATTTATTCAATTCTCAGTATCTGAAACCCAAATATACTTTTCCCAAGGCTTTCAACTCGCTGAATTCGAATCCAGGTTGCATTACACTGAAAAATAGATTTTATTTATGAAGCCATTAGTTGAGCTCAAAAGAACTACCTTTTCTCTTCAAAATACACTTTGAATTTTATCGATATCATTCTGTTTCTACGAAATATCGTTCATTTAAATTTATTACACATTCTCTTACTGAAATTCAATGTGATTTGTATGGAGATCTGTATAATAAATTTCAGTTACCGAAATTTGGGAGAAAAAGAAAGATATCGATATAATTCAAAGTGTATTCTGTAGAGAAAAAGTAGTTCTTTTGAATCCAACTAATGGTTTCATAAGTAAAAATTACATTTCGATACAATATACCTTGTAAAATGATATGATATTCGCACTTTTAGGTTAGAATATCTCGAAAACTGAAACCACCAGAGATATTCTGACCTTTTTCTATCGGAAAAGTATATTTGGGTTTCAGATACTGAGGTTTGTCGAACAGTTTTATCGGTTAACGTGTCAGAATATAGGATAAGTGACTTTATTAGCACTAAATTGAGTCAAAATAACCAGGTTGTGACTCGCACTCGAACTTTGTGACTTGTAAAGTTACAAATTCCTACCTGAGAGGGTCGGGACCTCTCCTGACACTTCCAAAATCAATTTTCCTCATTTTGCCATGGATTACTGCAGTAAAATTTGTTTCGAAAAATGGGTAAAACACCTCTTTAGGAGGGTTAGGGACCTCTTTTGTGGCTTCCAAAATACATTTTCGAACTTTTCTCATCGATTCGTACACTAAATTTTTTTTTCGAAAAATGGATCAGCAGTGTTTGCCTCTGTCTTTTATTGAATTGAATGTATTTAGAGTGTCCATTGCAGTTGTTTATCTTTTGCTTTTGAGGCATTAGTTACCATTTGTTAGATTTGGTCCTAAAGTGTGTACGAGTTTCGGAATGCATCTGTGGTAGTTATTGGTCATACCGATACATTTTTGGTCGTGGATAGTCCTTGTATTCCTTGTCAAATATTGTAACTTAGGAAATTTATGTTACCGACTCCGAAACCACAATTTGTTTGGCTTGTTGTTGAGTCCGTAGCTATTGAGTCGTGTGAAAACTTGTGTTAGGTGTTGTAAATGTTGTTTTCCTGTTGCGCTGACAATGAAGATGTAAATATATATATGAAAATGAATTCTAGTTCCTTTAGAACTTCGTTTATGAATCTTTGGAAAGTTGGTACTAAATAGTTTCTCAAGCCGAATGGCATTCGTAGGAACTCAAATATTCCAAAAGATGTAATGATTGCTGTTTTGTGAATATCTTCGGGGGCCATTGGAATTTGGTCATAGGCACTCACTTGGGCTAGTTTTGAATAAATGATGGTGCTGTGTAAGTTTATTGAAAAATCATGTATACGTGGTGATGGGTAGCGGTCTGGCTTAGTCTTCTATAATCTCCGCATGGTCTCCAGTCGTTTGCTACGTGTTTAGGGACTTAGTGTATTGGAGATGCTGTCATAGAGTTAAACGATCTGCAGATGTCAGCTTTGACTAAGAAATTAAGTTCTTGTTTAGCTATTCTCATTTTGGGTAGATCCAGATGTCCTTAGGTTGTAACATGGTGTTTGATTGGTGCAGTCAAAATTGAGATCTGGTGCTGGGAAGTATTTGAGTAACTGAGTGTATTTGCTATTGATTGAGAATAATTCTGGTAATGTTGTTTCTGTTAATGCTGAAATTTCGTTTATGAATAGCTTAGTGAGTGGGTCACTTAGGCGATTTGTGTTGTGTTCTTAGACTTCTGTCCTCAGTCATAGAGGTTGATGGAGTCTTTTAGTTTGTTGGATTACGTTGTACGTTGTAGTTGTTCGCATCGTCTGACGTCTTTACTAAATTTGTATTGGTGTCTAAAGAAGCGGTTTAGGGAACGTTGGCGGGAGTTGTTTCTAAAATTGTTTCTATTTCTAGCGAATCCTCTCGAATTGGGTACGTGTATGTAGGTATGAACGTTCACAGTCTCCTGCAGATCTGAGTGATAGTTTGTTTATCTTATCCAATAATTGTGTAGTTGTTTGTGTGTGTGTGTGTGGCTTGTAGTTTTGATTTTTTTGGCGTTGTTGAAACTTAATTTTGGGTCATAGCTTCGCATAATCTATCTGCTAGATTCAGGAATTCATCTAGTTCTTTATTACTTGCGTTCGTTAAAGCGATATTTAGGTTCTTCTGCAGTTTTCGTGTCCATAATTTCCGTAGGAACTTTGGATCTACAGAAGAACCTGCTATTAATAGTAGTGACCTGTAGAACTGAGACTACTGTGATTGTTACGTCTTGTGGTAATGCCGCTATAAGGTATTCATATTTGGTTTTGTCAGCTGTGATAGCTTTGGTGTTGAATTGAATATGGGCTCATATGAACCATGCTTCGGGGCAAGTAGTCCAGAATTGTGGTAGTTTTACCGATGTTACCTGTTTTTCTGAAGGGGAAATCAAAAGGGTTTGGCAGTGTAAGTATTTGGCTCTAAATTGATTAGTGAGTCTCAAGGCGAGAACAGTGTGTAGAATAGAGAAGGGTATGTGTTAGATTCATTATTCAGTTGTTGACGAGACGTCGTGCCATGGACAAAAATTTAACAATAGAGCTGATTTTTTAGCTTTAAAAATATATAAAAACAGATATTTCCATTAAAATTTGGCAGAGATTTGTCAATTTGAACATGGCCATAAAACGTTTTAACTTAACGACTCGATATCTTCGATAGCAAAAAAGTTTCCGATACACGTGTTCATTCACATAACGCCCAGAATATGTTTAAAAAATTTGGAGCGACTTAAAAATGTGTTGGTCAGAAAGTGTTCGGTTTGTAAAAGCATATCTCATATTGTACATATATAATATCATTAAAAAGCAGTATATATGCAATATAAAAAATAGGACTTTTTTCGTTTTGATGCACATCGACTCTAAATTACATCCCAAACAACATCCAAATATATTTTTTCTTGCAACTCGACCTTGCACCGAAACTCGGTTAAAGCCCACCGTGACTAATGAACAATAGACAATAGTTTTCATGCAAAATTAATAGGAGTTTTACTATTGTTGAGCCAATACTACGTCTATTATGAAGTGCATCACATAAATTACTGATTTCTTTATGGTATTGTGCTATTAATTTCATAATCACCGCATTGTACTTATGTTTTCATCGATTTCCCGACATCATTATACGTGTTCAATTTTGACCAAAAAAACATCAACAGTCTTTAACAGAGCTAGCTAAGGAACGGTGTCGCTATCGCAGGTTCAAATCTCAATCGAGTCAAGTGGTGTAATTCAATTATTTTTATTTAAATAAAATTGTGAGTAAAATTATATTAAAAAAAGTATCCGTTTCACGATTTGAACTCGTGCGTGCTGCGTCCCAGGCAATCGTTCTACCCACCGGCATTCATCTACATTTCTCTCACTATCGTTAAAATTAAATATAAATAAATTCTTTTCAAAATCATGTGGTGTCAGTTTCCTTCAATGTGATCATACAAAGTTACACAAAATAAACAATAGGATAACCATATGGTCACCTGACATCCAAAAAGCCGTAATCACACGGCAGGAGAAGCAAAAAACTTTTTATACTGGAAAAATATATTGTTATGTAAAAGATTGGAAAGAGTCAAAGCCAAATATTGTGTTACGTGTATTTGCTACATGAAACTTTAAAACTTGTTGTTACGGCTTTTTGAATTTCTTTAATAATATTTTTATTGTTGTAGTTCAGTGAAAGGCATCATAATCAATCAAAAATACGATTTTGAATTTTTTGTGGTTAGGGCTTTTCGGATGTTAAGTGACGATATTTAAATTAATGATATAAATCACATTGACTAAAAACAAAAGTAAAATTCTATCAATTCAACAATACCAATTCTAACTGATATCATAGTATTTTTCTCACAGTGTAGAAACTCAAATACATATTTATAATTAACTAGATCCGTTCAGCTACTGCCAAGTAGCAGCTGCAGGTAGAGATGCTTTGCCACGTACAAGATTTCCCGAAACATGGATTTTCGAGAATTTAAATATGTAAGTACTTACTTAGGAAGAAATATATGCAGGTATGGCCTTAAAAAGCCTTAAAGCAAATAAGAAGCACATTGATGAGAATTTGAAACTCTTTAACACTAACGAAAACTATAGTTGTATATACTTATGATTCTTACTTAAAAGATTGTTCGAGAAAGGACTGCTTGTATATAATTGCAGATTAGTTAAAGGTTGCAACTTGAAAGTAGAAAATCGTTACTCTTTCATTTTTTTCCGATCAATTTTACATTTTTTTTGTAAGTAAGAAGAAGAAAACCTAATCATAGATTCAACTTTCTTGAATCAAGAATCTTGATCGATAAAAGTCCGAAAACCATACCCTTTTGTTGGAAAATTTGATAACCTCTAGAACGTTTTTTAATATTTTTTAAAACAGGGGGCGCTAATCCAGTCTTCAATATTAATGAAAATCCTTTTAAGAAGCTTTGTCCAGACATATAAGGCCAGTGACGTATCCAGGATTTTATTTCGGGGGGGGTTTGGATATGAGATTTTTTCTACGTAGTGTATATTCTTTGCAAAATCGTTTATATACAGTGTCCGTCAAAATATTTCGGGGTGGTTCTATCCCCTAGCATCCCACCCTAGATACGGCCCTGTATAAGGGTATTTTAATCCGCTAACACATCGCAAATAAAACAAGTAGTTTACATAATTGCTGAAATTTATTTCCAAGGATTTGGTGCATACACGAACAAAATTTAGATTGGGATAAGTTTTAACTTTGTAAAGACTTTTACAGGGGCGTGGCTTCGCTCCGAACTTTAATTTTTATAATGTCACATCTTGAAAACCGTTCGGGATATTGTAACGAAATTTGTTAGACGGAAGCAGGTCATAAATATCTTAAACTATATCAAAATAAGGCGGAGTCGGAAAAGTGGGCGTGACATTTCTTTAAGTAATTTCGAAGATAATACCACTGAAAGCAGTCATCATAATAAATCATTAAGTCGACAAAAATTGATCCAAAATCGATTGTTCTGTATCATGTCACCAAAAATTTTTGTATACTTCATGTAGCTTTCCAGCTGCATTAATAATAAAGTCGGTGCTGCTCCTTTCTTCAAGAAATCGGCATGTAATGTAATTGTGGTATGATACGAAGCCATCGTGCAAATTTTAATCGAACTTTCGCTCAGTTCAGGCAAAGTACGAATATGAGACAAGAACTCTTTGGGCTTTAGTCAATAAATTATATACGTTCATATTGCTCCATGCTATTAATTTTTAAAGGGTGGTCAATCTTCAGTATCCAGACTGGAAAAAAAATCAAATTCATAAAATGTCTAAAATTGTTGTTATGATTTGGATTATTAATTTATTTAATTCCTTATGTAGTATTTAAATTGTTGAGCAAGAATTAAGAACTAGAGTAGCAGCATATACTCAGCTGTCGAAGTCGAAGCAAAACTTGATAAAGAGCTTTCGCAGTCGACTGTCGGCTATTGCAATAGCAGTCGTAGAAGTTGCTTTCGCAGTGAACTGTCCGCCATAGCAGTTGTTGATTTTTTAGGTTTTATTCTTTATTTTGCAAATGAATTGAATTTATATTTCGGTACAACAAAAAAAAAACAGTTTAATCACACAATACATAAAAAAAGCCAAAATCATTTGCAAAATGAAAAATATAACAAAAACTAGTAAAGGTGTTACCTTCGGCCAGGCCGAAACTCACATACCCTACACTGCATTGAAAGTGCTTTTTAAATAGATGTTAAAAAATGTTGAAGAGGTTGAATAAGTCTGCTAAAAATGCAGAAAATATATAAAAACCATTGAAAAAAGTTGAAAGAAATTGAATAAGTCGAAAAATATGAAAAATGCTGAAATGTTAATAAAAGAGTCGAAGAAAATGTCGAATGAAATTGAATGGGAACATGTAAAAGGTTGAAAATGTCGAAAAAATAAGGGAAATGTTGAAAAAAATAAAATAGAAATGTAAAACACGAAATACGTCACGCCCACTTCTCCAATTCCGCCCATTTTTGCTTCAATAAATAATATTCGTGATTGACATACAAAAACCAAATTTTAGCACAATAGCTTGTATAGTTTGCGATATGTGCCGTAATTATTCTTAAAATTTAGGGCGGTGACACACCCACTGGTACAATACAGTCCAATTTTGATCCAGAAATAGCTTTTTATAAACAAACTTCTTACACCAAATTTCAGTATGATTGCTCATATATTTCGACAGTTATGCCACTTAAGATATTTTAATTGTATGAAAGGTGCCACGCCCACTGTTGGTATTTCGCCAGCTTTTGATTCATATGTACCTAATACCCAGTAAACCACTTACATCAAATATCAGGTCAATTGCACCAATAGTTCACTTAAAATAGCACTTATAACTTTATGTTAATGAGGGAGGTGCCACGCCCACTGATGCAATCTTGTCATGTTTCATTTGATTTCAAAGCTTATAGTAACCGACACCTCCACTCAAAATTTAATGAAGATTACTCTCATAGCACACTATCTATAGCATTAAACGTATTTTGTTCATATTGGAGGTGCCACACCCACCGGCACTATTGTGCCAAAACTTTGCAAGAAGTCACCTTTTAGCGAGTATATCTGCCATATTAAATTTCATAGCGATTGCGTTGTTAGTTCTCTTTTTATAACGTTTATAAATATTATAGGTTGTGCCACGCCCTTCAACAAAATTTTCCAGAATATTAACGAAACTTGTATTGATGACTACTTTTAGTGGTATCATCCCTAAAATTTTTATGAAAATCGTATGTGCTAATTTGGCGGTATACGAAATCCAAATTTTCAATTGTTAAAAACTGCCACGCCCACTTTTACAATTCCGGCCACTTAATTCAAGATTTATAAGATCTGTATTCGTGTACCAAATTTCATCACAATATCTTGCACGGTTTACGAGCTATGGCGTTATAAAAGCTAAAATTTAGGGCTGTGTCACGCCCGTTTAAGACCCCTTGCAAACTTAAAACCTAGCCTGATCCTGATTTTGTTCTCATCTTCACTAAATCAGCACGTTTCATCAAAATCGCAGCAACTGTTTTTCCAAATGAACTTGGGTATATTTACATAGAGTATGGGCGGAAGGCGTGGCCGTGAACCGATTTCACCCATTTTTATATGCTAGCAGCAGACAGACGGACAAAGCTATATCGACTCAGTTGGTGACGCTGATCAAGAATATATATACTTTTCCATACCTGCCACGCCCCCTGCTATGCATTACAAACGGAATGACAAAATTAATATACCCTCCGTGTAGGATATAAAAACTAAAGACCACCATAGCAACAGCCGAAAGTCGACTGCGACAGCTCTTCGTTAACTGTTTTTTCGCCTTTTAACTTTATGCAGCAGACGGAACGCTGTGACTTTCTCAAGCATTGCGAGTGTTATTTCATTCATCATAGATCCTCTCTTTATCTTTTATTCACTTCAGACTTATCACCAGGGCAACATAAAATCTTTCTGAAGAACCCAAGAAATAAATATGTAAATATGAGTATGGACGAATATGGGCAAAATATTGTCG
Organism: Meiosimyza decipiens; assembly: GCA_963680825.1. Taxonomy (NCBI): domain Eukaryota; kingdom Metazoa; phylum Arthropoda; class Insecta; order Diptera; family Lauxaniidae; genus Meiosimyza; species Meiosimyza decipiens. The sequence goes on from OY804259.1 coordinate 33,169,763, forward strand.
ATAATATTTTCGGGGAAAAAACTAGAGATAAATATATTTTCTTTAATTTCTTTTATTGACGCTCGAGAAAGTCATGGAAACGGTTACGATGGATGAGGATATGTTTCCTCAAATTTTCAAACAAAAATGATCGTCGGCAATCTGCCAAGGCTCTTCTATACGCAACAAGCGTACGCTCAAAATCACGCGATGCTAAAGGTACATATTTGAATTCTTCAATCTCACGTCGGACTCGTTGGATTCACCCGTTTTTGGATTGCCTACAATTAAGTACTTTGAATTTGACAAGCCTAGTATTTTGATCGACAGCATAGTTGAATTTCCTGAGGAATTGTGGTTTTCTCGTAATAGCCTCAAGTTAAGGCCGGATTTATTCAAATGCTTCCGAAACATCATCGTCACTTTTTTCGGGACTAGGAATTTGGAATATCATTTGGCCTTACGACCATCTACTTTGGAAAGAAGGCATTACCTATTTAATAGATAAAAATAATTTTTATTTAGGCAATTTCAAACAAACGTTTTTTTTTATACCTTGTACATAATTTCTGAAGTCACATATTTTCAAACACGATATGTTACTGAGAAAAATATTGTAAAATTGAATTTTCTACTTTATAGAACAAATCAGACTGAATTCAGTTATGTTAAGCAAATTCCAGACACTATAACGTCATGGGTCATAACCGGATTCTCTATGAATTCAAAAACCGGAATTGCATTAACGAAGAATCCAACAAAAGTGCAAGTATTTAAACCATTTTTTATCAGCATCAACTTGCCATATTCTGTGAAACGAGGTATTGTTAAGCCCTGATTTGCATAAAGACCTATGTAAAACAATATATTTTACTTGACAGGTGAGATCATTTCTATTTCTGTGCTAATTTTCAACTACATGAATGACACTATCGACGCTCAAGTAATAATGGAAAACTCTGATGAAGAATTTGAGTTTGTCGAAGCTACCAACGAAATTGAAGAACGTCCTATTGAAGAAACGAAACGTATCAAACGAAGTACCCTTTCCTCAAATAGTGTTGAAAGGGTCTCCTTTATGATTAAACCAAAAATTGTTGGCATAGCAATAATCAAAGTAACCGGCCTCACAGCATTGGCTGGCGATATTGTGCATCGTAAGCTTAAAGTCGAACCAGAAGGGGTTACACAGTATAAAAATAGCGCTTTCTTTATTAACTTAAACAATAAACAAGAGCATATGGATACAATAATGGTGGATGTTCCTGCTAACGCTGTTCCATATTCCGAGCGTGTAGAATTCTCGGCTATCGGTGATTTGGTAGGTCTTTCTATAAAGTTTATTGAAAACTTAGTACGCTTGCCTATCGGAACCGGAGAGCAGAATATGGTTAATTTTGTGCCAAGTATCTTAACTCTGAGATATCTTAAGGTATAAACATATACAATATATAGTATATTTTTTTGTACTCAGTTTTGAATGCATAATTTTCAGGTTACACAACAAAAAATGCCAAATGTGACAAAAGCTGCTTTAAAATCACTGAACTTAGGCTATCAGCGTGAACTTAATTATCGACATAATGATGGATCTTACAGCAGTTACGGCAGATCAGACATAAGTGGCATCATTTACGCCTCTGATGGCAAATCAGAATCAACAGGCAGCACTTGGCTTACTGCTTATGTAGTTAAATACTTTCAACAGGCTTCTGAATTTATTAGCATTTCTCAATATATAATTGCGAAGGCGTTAGAGTTTTTAGCCTCCAAACAAACGACAAATGGTAATTTTGCAGAATATGGTTATCTTTCAGAGTTTCCGCGCTTGAACGATGCGAGCTTAACAGCTTTTGTGTTGTTGGCATTTATGGAAATAGACGTAAGTAAAGAGAACTTATTATCCGGGAGGCAACGTTGCAAATGACATAATCATTTCATCCCGTTTGATTCGTATTTTCAATTATTACTTTTGGGTGGCAATATCAAGACTAAAAAATTCGCTCAATAGCTCGGAAAGTAGTCCACACTTAGACAAATGTATTAAGACCAATGTTGCAGAGTAGATAAAGGAACATCGATCTTATGCTTTATTTCTATACTTGTAACTAACTGTCCGAGTTAATGAGTGACATTTTTGTTCGGCATCTCGCAACCATCCCCATCACGATCCTGGCAACTGACGCTTATTTCGATTATTAGCCATAAACTATCAATTAGAAAACAAATTAGGAGGGATGAAACGGACATGAAAAATGCAATGCTACCTCCCGGTCTAATATAAAAAAAACCTAATAAAGGTGTTATCCTCTGCCAGGCCGGAACTCACATACCCTACACTGCATTGAAAGTATTTTTCAAATAAATGTTAAAAAAATGTTGAAGAGGTTAAATAAGTCAAACATAATGTAAAAAAGTTCAAAAATGTTGAAAAGTGTTGGAAAAAAGTTGGAAATGTCAAAAGAATATGGGAAATGTTAAAAAAAAATAGAATAGAAATGAAAAACACGAAATATGTCACGCCCACTTCTCCAATTCCGCCCACTTATGGTTCAATAAACAAACCAAATTTTAGCTCAATAGAGCTTGTATAGTTTGCGATATGTGCCGTAATTATTCCTAAAAGTTAGGGTGGTGACACACCCACTGATGCAATCCAGTCCGATTTTGGTCCAGAAATAACTTTTTATAAACAAACCTCTTACACCGAATTTCAATATGATTGCTCTCATATTTCGATAGTTATGCCACTTAATGTACTTTAATTGTATGGGAGGTGCCACGCCCACAATTGCTATTTCGCCAGCTTTTGATTCATATGTACCTAATACAGAGTAAACCACTTACATCAAATTTTAGATCAATTGCTACAATAGCTCACTTAAAATAGCACTTCCAACTTTATGTTAATGAGGCAGGTGCCACGCCCACTGATGCAATCTTGTCAAGTTTCATTTGATTCCGAAGCTTATAGTAACCGACACCTGTACACAAAATTTTATGAAGATTACCCTCACAGCACACTTTCTATAGCATTAAACGTATTTCGCTTATATGGGAGGTGCCACACCCACTAGCACAATTGTGCCAAAATTTTGCAAGAAGACACCTTTTAGCAAGTATATCTGCATTATTAAATTTCATAACGATAGCGTTGTTGGTTCACTTTTTATAACGTTTATAAATATTGTAGGCTGTGCCACGCCCTTAAAAGAAATTTTTCAGTGTATTGACGTAGCTTGTACTTTTGACTACTTTCAGTGGTATCATCCCTAAAATTTTAATGAAAATCGAATGTGCCAATTTGGAGTTATGTGATATCCAATTTTTTAATTGTTAAGAAGTGACACGCCCACTTTATGCGCAATTCAAGATTTATAAGATCTGTATTCGTGTACCAAATTTCATCACAATATCTTGCACGGTTTACGACCTATGGCGTTACAAAAGTTAAAATTTAGGACTGTGCCACGCCCTTTTAAGAGCCTTTGCAAACTTAGAATCAAGCCTAATCTTAATTTTTTTCTCATCTTCACCAAATCACCAAGTTTCATCAAAATAGAAGCAACTTTTTTACAAAATGGACTTTGGTATATTTACATAGAGTGTGAGCTGAAGGCGTGGCCGTGAACCGTTTTCGCCCATTTTTATATGCTAGCAGCTTGCAAGAAGATGTGACCTGTGTGCCAAGTTTCATTGAATTAGCTTGCTTAGTTTTCCCGTAAACTTGATTTCAACAGACAGAAAGACAGACGGTCACAGCTATATCGACTCAGGTGGTGACGCTGATCAAGAAATTATATACTTTTCCATACCTGCCACGCCGCCTTCTATGCGTTACAAATGGAATGACAAAGTGAATATACCCTCTGTGTAGGGTATAAAAAAGCCAAATAATTAAGATGTTGCAGAAATCGAAAAAGGTTGAAAGTAGCCGGAATAAATTGAAAGTATGTGGGTAGTAAAATCGAAATTAAAAGCTGGAAAATGTCGAAGAAAATTGAAGATGTTGAAAAAGTTGAGAAATTCCAATTCGCTTATTTCGTAAATTCAGTCTATGAAAAAATTCTTACAGACTTATAAACTAAAATAGAACAATACATAAAGTTACAATAGGAAAATTGCAATTTGTCCATAAATTAATTAAAAAATTTTTACAAAACAATTCTTGGCATCGAAAAATCTATTCAATATATGATTTACGCCCTTGTTATTGGAGCATTTAAGGCATAATTTTTCTTACAAACCGGAATTGAGAACAAATTGCAATGGCGTAATGGGCTAACAGGAAGTTTGAATCTTATTACCTCAAGCATATATGAGCAATCAATATTTCCTGGAAAAACATCGAGACGTTTTAGATCAATCAACAAGTAACGAGAATTATAGCTAGGAAACGGTTCAAAAAAATTTAAGCGCAAACTTGAGAAATCTTTTGTGAACACTCTCTAATCTATTGAAATGCATAGAAAAGAATGGATACCAAATTATTGACGCATATTCAAGTTTAGATCCAACGTAGGAAGTGTAAAATACTTTACGATTAAATTAAGTAACATTTTGGATTGAGAAAATCAATATGATTCACAAAAGTAAATTTAGAATCAAATATCATACCAAGATCCAGAAATTCTCTAATAGTTCTTTATTCACCCTAGCACGGTCTTTTTTTTCTCACCAGCGAGACATGAAAAATCATAAGATTTTAATGAACTGTTTCCGTTAATATCATAAAATTTGTTTATCTGAAGAGAATGTAGCAAAAGTCGGGCTTAAAATTTTCGCAAAACTTAAACGTAAGCAAAACTCTAATGACAGAAACTTAATTTCAGGAATACATCTTAAAATATCAAACACAAATCAAAAATGGCATATCATTTCTGATTAAGGACATTGATGATAGGGATGATGTATACTCGCTATCAATTACCGCATTTGTATTACAAAAAGTTCGGCATCCATTGGCTGACAAAGTGTTGACCAAACTGAAATCTTTTGCGAAGAGTGAAAACGGTTTCACATGGTGGTCAAGCGATTCAAAGAAACAAAAAATCCAAAAATCACATGCTTTCAAGAGTAGCGATATAGAAATCACTTCGTACGCTTTACAAGCAATGCTGCTGAACGGAACTGCGGCGGATGTGTTACCCATCATTAAATGGTTGACAATGCAGCGCAATAGCAATGGAGGATTTACCTCGACTCAGGATACAGTTGTCGGTTTGGAAGCGCTAATCCGATTTGCTTGGAAAACTGGACTTGCTCGTACAGGTACAATGACAATTGATTATGTTTCGGAAGGCATTGGAGTTGATGACAAAGGAACCATAGTGATTACTCCAGAAAATTTAATGGTATTAAATACTCATGAGGTACATTTCATTTCACATATTTTGGCACAATTCTATTTCTATAATTTATTATCTCTTTACTGAAGCTACCAAAAAATACACGTAAAGTTTCATATACTGCAAAAGGCAATAGCTCGTCGTTGGTGCAATTATCCTATAGTTATAACATTATGGATAAAGAGCCGGAGCAGGACTTTCGTTTAAATATCAGTGTCAGACCAAATACACCACCAAAGAAACTCTTGATCGACATATGTGCTCAGTTTGTACCAAGTGATGTTGACAATGTAGAAACGAAAAGCAACTTAATTGTCATTGAGGTCGCATTACCTTCTGGTTATACCACCAACAGAGACGTACTTGAAAAAGTTAAAAACCCTACAACCGTTTTATTTACACAAACCGAAAAATCAGATACAATTGCTATAATCTACTTGCACAGTTTAGAGGCTGGAAATGCGAAGTGCATATTAGTTGAAGCGACAAAGGAGTACGAAGTTGCCAAACAGAAACCAGTTCCAGTTGTATTATATGAGTACCAAAATAAGGAGCGTAGTGCAACGGAGTACTATGAGGTCAAAACGTCCTTATGTGATATATGTGAAGGTGACGTCTGTGCAGCAGATTGTAAAAAAGGTATAGAGACTACAGAGTCTTCATCAGAAGCAATTGAAGTAAATGAAGACCATGAAAAAGTTCGAAAAGACTTTTCACCTACTATTTCCCGTTCTAAACGATTCGTGATCACATATGAGTGCTAGTGCAAACGACCTATGTATAAATTGAGCACATGCAATCAATTAAGGTGCAGCTATGTAGCCACGGTGGCCTCTCCATAATAAATCAAAAAGTAGAAGTATTATAATTCGATCATCGTTATTTTATTAACTAAGTCATCTTAACTCACTGAACTTTATGCTTGGGAGTTATCAAAAAGAAATTAAATGAACAAACTTATTTAAACAAAAGTTTTGATTTAAAACCAAGGCTCTAAAATAAAGTGAAGATGCTCAAATTAACAATAATAAATATATTAAGAATAAAGTATGTTGCCGTTAAATAAATGTGTTTTGTTAATATTCTTAAAATATTTATTAACCATATATAAATTTTGGTAGATATTACTTTACCTTTTATTGAAAGTCAACGTTTGGGCAGAAATAATACGTGTTTCAGTTGATTGAATATATTTAATTGAGTAGAACATATATATATTTAGTAATCCTATTTATATTTGGTTTAACTTCACATCAAGGTCGTCTAATATCAAAATATGACAATATTGCATATCAATTTTATAACAAATCAATGTTTTTTACTCGTCAGTTTATACACTGAAAGATATTAATAAATGTATGCGTTAGCAAAATACATGATTCGGTGATTATTAAAAATTGAATGTTAGCTACAAAGAAATATTTCTTTCAGTCAAAATATTATTTGTTTATTTTGACCAAATATCTGATTTACATAGATATGTAATTACATAGATATGTATAATTAGGTAACTGTTTCCAACAACGTGATTAGCAATATTCAATTTGGTGGAATGTGTGACACTTTAACTTATATCATACATTTCCTTAACCCATATCAAATATATAAATTGTTAATTATAACTTAGTTTCGATATATACAAATAAATTGTTTTCTCTGTGTATCAGCACAGAGTTCATCTTAAATTTTGCGTGGCTTCCTAAATCTATTTGGATTTATTGAAGTTTTTGAAGGTTCTATTTCAGTGAAGAAGTGCCAAGCAAATCGAATAAAATGACATAAGTCCTCACTTCTTATTCTACGCTGAGGAATAATGAACTTTTGGCTCAACAAATTTTAAATCAGCTTATTTATTATACCCTACACAGAGGATACCCTCACTTTGTCATTCCGTTTGTAACGTATGGAAGGGGGCGTGAAGTATATATATTCTTGATCAGCGTCAACACCTGAGTCGATATAGCTATGTCCGTCTGTCTGTCTGTTTGTGTGTCTGTCTGTGTGTCTGTCTGTCTGTCTGTCAGTTGAAATCACGTTTACGAGAAAACTAAGCAAGGTAATTGAATGAAATTTGGCACACAGGTCAAACCATCTTGCAAGCTGCTAGCATATGGGCGAAATCGGTTCGCGGTCACGCCTTCCGCTCATACTCTATGTAAATATACCCAGGTCTATTTTGAAAAAAAGTTGCTGCGATTTTGATGAAAATTGGTGATTTGGTGAAGATGAGAACAAAATTAAGATAAGGCTAGGTTTTAAGTTTTCAAAGGCTCTTAAAGGGGAGTGGCACAGCCCTAAATTTTAACTTTTATAACGCAATAGTTCGTAAACCGTGCAAGATATTGTGATGAAATTTGGTACACGAATACAGATCTTATAAATCTTGAATTGCGCATTAAGTGGGCGGAATTGTAAAAGTGGGCGTAGCACTTTTTAACAATTGAAATTTTGGATTTCGTATAACTCCAAATTGGCACATACGATTTTCATAAAATTTTTTGGGATGATACCACTGAAAGTAGTCATCAATAGAAGCTTTGTCAATATACTGGAAAATTTTGTTGAAGGGCGTGGCACAGACTGCAATGTATATAAACGTTATAAAAAGAGCACTGACAACGCAATCGTTATGAAATTTAATATGGCAGATATATGTACTTGCTGAAAGGTATCTTCTTGCAAAATTTGGGCACAATAGTGACGGTAGGTGTGGCATCTCCCATATAAGCATAATACGTTTAATGCAATAGATAGTGTGCTATGAGAGTAATCTTCATAAAATTTTGTGTGGAGGTGTCGGTTACTATTAGCTTTGAAATTAAATGAAATATGACAAGATTGCATCAGTGGGCGTGGACCTCCCTCATTAACATAAAGTTATAAGTGCTATTTTAAGTGAACTATTGGTGCAATTGATCTGAAATTTGAAGTAAGTGGTTTACTGGGTATTGGGTACATATGAATCAAAAGCTTTTGAAATACCAACAGTGGGCGTGGCATCTCCCATACAGTTAAAATACCTTAAGTGGCATAACTATCGAAATATATGAGCAATCATACTGAAATTTGGTGTAAGAGGTTTGTTTGTGGAAGGCTACTTTTGGATCAAAATCTGAGTGGATTGTACCAGTGGGTGTGTCACCGCCCTAAATTTTAAGAATAATTACGGCACATATCGCAAACTATACAAGCTATTATGCTAAAATTTGGTTTGTGCATGTCAATCACGAATATCATTTATTAAAACAAGAGAGGGCGGAATTGGAGAAGTGGGCGTGACATATTTCGTGTTTTTCATTTCTATTCTAATTTTCTCAACATTTCCCATATTCTTTTGACATTTTCAGTTTTTTCCAACACTTTTCAACATTTTTGAACCTTTTTACATTATTTTCGACTTATTCAACTTCCTCAACATATTTTTAACATCTATTTAAAAAGCACTTTCAATGCAGTGTAGGGTATGTGAGTTTCGGCCTGGCCGAAGATAACACCTTTACTAGTTAATATTATGTTGCTATTTTTTTCTATATCCGGTATGTTGGCTGTAGATAAAAGTAGTAAATCGCAGAAACGAAAACTTTGCTAATAGGTGTTACTATGGTCTGTAAAGGCCTTTCAATTTGAACTGCCAATAAAATTTTTAAGTTTTAATATTCTTCATTTTCGAATTATTAATATACATTTTCTTTTAATAAATAAAAGAAGAGTTGGTGGAAAGGTTTGTACAGGTCATGCACTCTGATCCAACTTGGCGTCCTTTCTAGCTTTTGAAGGAGATCATCACACGAGGCGGTCTGCTGGCTTATCGGACTGACAATTTAAATTCAATCTACACCAAATTCGCGTAAAGTAAAATATATAAATAATAATAAATGGATAAACCATTTCTTCGTCTTTGAATATTGCTCTCCAGTTCGCAATCGTCTTCAAAAAATAACTTCGTCTTGCAAATCATTTCCATTTCACTAACAAAAATTTGAAGTTGAATATTTCTAAAACTTCAATATTTAAGTTTTTCAGCCGTCAATTGCTGATTAGTGATATGGCAGCATTGTTTCGAAGGATAGGAAATTTAAGAAAAGAGCTAACAGCGGGACAGACGACATTTTCGTACGACGGGCAAAATAACATTGTTTGGCATTTATCAGGATTAAGATGTGTGTCAATTGCGTTCCTATCGTCGTAGAGTGTACTCGTCTTTTTGTTAATTTTTTTTCTAGTGCGCGTTTTAATTTTTTGTGAGGTTAAAATTGAAAATTATAAAATTATTTACTGGAGTATCCTTTCTACTGAATCCTGAATTGTTTTCTTTTACTTTTTTTTTATAATTTTATCGGACTTGCGGATAAGTTGGAAAACTCTGTGCAGACATAAATTTTTATTAAATGGAGGCGGCGGCCATAATGGCGTCGCAAGAAGATTTCGAAAAATTCTTCTAAACTTGAAGTAAGTCAATTTTTTCCATCAGTTAGACAATGTTGTTACTGTGGAAGACTTGGTCACGCTGCATAGGGATGTCGCTCAAAAGACATAATTGTGATAATGAACCAGTTTGCATGCCTATCTCTGTTTGAGTTTGGAGCACTCTTCTTCAAATATGGAAAAATGTAATACAATGGGAAAAAAGACACTGAAATAAAAAAATTATGCCATTAAAAAAAGTGTCCCGTACGGAGGTGATTAAGACCTACCAAATCAATAATAATAACAGATTTGAAAGTTTGACGGATTTTGAAAGCGGCTTTCCTCCTCTGACAAGTGATCATACTTTTTTAGACAAGGATTTGGAAGTAAACAAAATCTTGACAAAAAAAAAAATACATTAATGTTTTTATAAACAATTCAAAAACTTTTACTCCCAAATTCAGAAAATTGGACAACATCAAAATACATGCTCCTGTTTTGCAGCGTTAAATAAATGTCAGAAACTACGATAATGTCACTCTGCTAGAAAAAGCTATTGCGAAGTTAACAATATTTATTATGGATTATTTCCAAAAAGAAAATAGCCAAAAATATTTGACTGCAATAAATCATTTTAAATCAAGAATTGATAAGCTATCTCTAATATAGACTGTGATATTATTGAAAATGCGATGGCAATTTCTTCTATATCAAATGAGAATCTTACAATAAAATTGTCAATCTTTTGAAAGAAAATAAAAATTATATTGAATTTTTTGTGAATAATAACAATATATGTAGGTATTGCATGGCTCAGTGAAATTTTTTCACATAATGATCTAAGTACAAATAATAATCTTCTAAATTTTAAAAATCCGTAATGATGATTGCTATATGTGGTGTTGCGATTTGTTTTAAAAATTCAATAAGGTTCAAAAAAAACAAATTTTAATTCAAATTTTGACATTTTATTTGCGGAAACTTCAAATCTATTTGAACTTTTCACAATAATATAAACCTATTTTCAACCTAACATTCCAACTAATATTTTTATTGATGAACCGTGTGGACTTTTAACTTTCTTAGAATCAAAGCAAAATGTGGTTTTAACTGGTGATTTTAAAGTAAGATTAAGATCTTATGCAGATGCTATTGATTCCTCAAGGGGTCGTAGACTAAAAAAATGCTATCCGTGAATCTGAATTAAGATGTCGAAATAAGGGCAGTCCAACCTTTAAAAGAAATTAAGTAAATTCGATTGGTTCAGTTCTTGATTTGAGTGGTCGTTTTTGACCACTGTCCTTAGGCGTAGTCATCATTAGCCCATTATAGTAGATTTTCCTCTTATTAGACAAAAACCTCATAGGTTTCTAGCTAAAAAAGAAGTTTTTAATGCATTACAAAATCTGAAAATGATGATGTTAATATTGAAGACTCAATCTCTAATGAAATTAAAATGCCTCACTTGTATGGGACTCTAACAATTGTAAAATACCTAGATATTGATGGAATGATCAACTCTCCAAACTTTTTGGAGTGCAACTAGAAAAAACAACGGAAAAAATGCAATATATTTCCTTCTCCCTTAAACTTCAATCTAGTTTTGGATTCCCTTGAAATTTGGCAGTTAAAAAGGCGAATGACTCCAGTTTCTTAGACAGAATAGAGGAATTAAATAGAAATCCTAGTACAAAGGAAGCAAGGAGATATGTAAGAAATATATAATATAAATCTTTTTATGGGGTAGGTCTTAGGAATGATGATAATAATTCAAAATATTTAGCATTTCTTAAAGATCAAATCAGCTCTTGCCCAAATATGCCATCCACAACGATTTGCTTAGTTAAAAATTAAATGTTTGTTCCTTTTTCTCTTAGTGAATTTTTGGAAATAATAAAACGTAAATCTTAAGCATCAGCTGGTGGCTATGATGGAGTCACCCATTAAATGTTCAAAGTTTTACCTTTAAATAAAAAATCCAATCCTTATTTCTTTAAATGAGGCGGTAAATAGTGGCCAGTTAAAAAGACAAGTGGAAAATTATTGAAATTGTGCCTGTTCCTAAAAATGACAAGGAAATATATTAAATAAAAAATATGTTAAATTGGATTAATAAATTTTTTTCTTATAGGAAGCTAAGATTAGGGAGGGAGGAGATTATTGTCAATAATGGTCTTCCTGAGGGTTGCTGGTTATCCCCAATACTTTTTAACCTATATATGTACAATGTCAGTCCATGCCTTTCATGACTCCTCTACTGAGATTTAACAGTTTGTTGATGATTTTCTCTTAATTTTATATGACGGATTAATTTATTATATATAAATTATTTTATATATAGATAAATGTAAAAACCTAACATTGAAAAAAGTAAAACTATTTACATGGCAAAAGGAAGTAGAAAAAAATATCAGTCATGCTAAATGATTCTATTATTCAGCAAGTTAATCTAGTCTTTCTGTTAAAAAGCCCTACCAAAAGGTCATTAAAAACACAAATATGGGCTCTGGAATTTTTAAATCACTTACTACTCTTTAAGGTGGTCTTGCACCTCATATAGCTTTAAGCTTCAATAAAATTTTTGTTAGATCTAAATTCGAATATGGTAGAACCACAGCTACTTATGCTAAAAATTCAGTAAATTCCAAGATTTGTCCTTTTCAAAATGCTTCGCTTCGTATATGTCTTGTTTTAACTCCATCCATGCCGTAAATGATATTTATGCTCTAGCTGGTGATTTACTGACACTTCAACGGGCAAAGCTTTCGACAGCAAAAGAATAAAGATAAAGGTGACTAATCCAAAACCATTTTTTAAAATTCTTGCTAACAAGAAACTTAATTAAAGTTACAGTGGGTCAATCCATCTATAATGAGCCTATCATTACCCTCATGTTTTTTAAATAGGCTGAAACTTTTTTCAGTGATTGGTCTATCATGTAGTAGATAAAAAAAAATTCGATAAAATTTTTTTGATCAATATTTTTGCTTAAAAAAAAAGTTTTAAATTGTGTTAAAAAAAACTCGTAAGTAAAACGAAAAAATTCATTGATGAACATAAACAAACCAACATAATCCAAATTAGCTTTTATATTATTTTTAGGTAGATGTGTACTAGTAGATGGCAAAAACATTGCAAATCTGAATAAAATAAGGCCTGAACAGTTTCTATGTGGTAAAAGATAAAAAAATTGACTTGAATTGACTTGGTAATTCATGAAAAAGTCGAAAAAATAAAGAAAATGTCGAATCAACTTTAAAAAGGTTGGTAAAGTGGAAAATGAAAAATATTGTTAAAAGTTAAAAAGTTGAGAAAGTCAAAAAAATGTCGAAAATGTTGAAAAAAAATTGAAAAAAATGAAAATGTTGAAAAATGCCCCGCCCACTTCTCCGATTCCCCCTACTTTCGTTCGGTTGGTTCGATGAATTATATTAGTGTTTGACATACCAAGTTTTAGCAAAATAGCTTGTATAATATACGTATTAATTAATCTTAAAATTTAGGGCGGTGACACATGTCCTAATTGAGTCTGATTTTGACCCAGAAATAGCTTTCTATAAACAAACATCTTACACCAAATTTCAGTATGATTGATCATATGTTTCGACAGATATAGTATGCCACTTAAGGTATTTTACTTGTATAGGTGGTGCCACGCCCAGTGATTCTATTTCGCCAGCTTTTGATGTATATATATACCTTATAGCCAGTAAACCACCTAAAAAAGCACTTACAACTTTATGTTAATAAGGAAGGTGCCACGCCCACTGATGCAATCCTGTCAAATTTCATTTAATTTAAAAGCTATTAAACGTTTTTTGCTTATATGGGAGGAGCAACACCGCCGGCACCATTGTGCCAAAGTAAAAATAAAATAAAAGTAAAATAAAACCTGAATTATTTATGAAACCTTAGTATATAGTATGAGTATTAAATAAGAACCAAAGTAAATACAAACGATTAACAGATTAATGTCTGGGCATACTTATGATAAGCCTTATTTATGTAAAATTAGGGCAATTGATAATATGACTTGTAATATATGATGTATTACAGTATCGGCTGAAAACTTAATTTTTAGCTGCACAAAACTTTCTAACTTACGTATTAAATAGAATAATATAATAATATCATTGATTTACTAAAATCTATGAACTTTGTATTTTTTAGTGTATTGACCAGTTTTATCTTTGAAGAAAAATTGATATTTAAATACACGTTACTCATGTTATTTTTATGTTGCTTTGCTTGAGATTATTTTTAAATAATTTAATGTAGTATTTTCTTCCAATTACATTTTTAATCTTCTACAGAATAATATTTTCACAAACATTATTCTTTTTAAATTTAAAAAAATTGGTGCAGTAGAAACTAATTGAAAACTAAAATAAAATAAATTAATAATTAATTGTATTAAATCTTTTTTCTTTAATTTTTATCAATACGAATGACCAGCTATGTCTTGGCGTGTTAAGGCGTTTCTAATGCCATAAAGTGCCAACTAGTAAATTACTTATAATTAGAGGAACACCCTGGCATTTTGTGAGATTCTGCAATCTTTTGTATAATAAAAAAAAGGATGTACGTCATGCCTAGAACGCCAAACATCAAATAGTTTTAAGGCAGACTGAATTTTAAAAGTATCACCAACCCCTTCATGCGGTGTATATTTTCATGTCATCTGCATATACTAACAGATGGGAGTTTTTAATAACATGTGGTACGCCATTAATTGCTCAAACAAACAGAAGCTGCACCTTTTGGAACATCTGATGTTCCTGGCTAAATGGAGAGTAAAACGCTCTTCGATTCTTATATGACATGAACCATCAGATAAATAAGATCCAGCTGACAAAACCCAAAGGAAATCCGAGATTCCTTAAGTTAAACAAAATCAAATTATGTGGTAATTTATCAAATGCTTTACTGAAGTCAGTATAGGTATAAGATCAGAAATAAGATTGAATAACTAAAACGGACTCAAAAGGACTACAAAGTTTTCCGTTAATACGGAGAGATTAATGATTTTGGGTGCGTACCTTCTATGTGCAATGCATCCCAGGCGCGTTAGCGAAACAAATTAAGTCGCTTGAAGTTGAAGTAATACAAGTCGAAAGTTTTGAATATCGTAATAAAACGCTTAATTTATAACTAAAAAACAAATAGTTTAATTGAAATGTTGCATTTTCTTTTGGTCGAAATAAAACAAGTAAAAAATATTTTTTTGGGGTCGCAAACCGCTAACCTCCAATTTTATAGTGTTTGTAACGCTTTGCTTTCAACAGCTCACTTAATTAATGTTGCTCGAAATAGATTTAATTCTTTTTAATTGTTTCAGGTAATATGCGGAACATAAATTTCTTCTTAAATGAGTAGCAACAATGTAATTTTATTTCAGCAGTTTGAAGACTCATTTGCTGTAAGTCACCAAGCTCTGATTTAAGCAATTATAAACCAAAATATGTTGCTACTCTTAAGGCATTCTTTTATTGATGCTACTTCTCCGAAAGCTTAAACTCGTTTTAAAATAATTAAGCTCTGGCTAAAAACATATTTTTATATATCTAAGAATCCACACAATTCAAACTCCTTAACTGTTCGTTGCAGGAACGCGCGGTACTGTGGATTTTCCATATTCTGCTGTCGAAGGCTATCTCCTTCCTCTGTTCGCGAGTTAAGGTTTTCCAAATTTTCAAAACCCACAGTTTTCATAAATATAATGGGAGTAAGGCAAGTAGCCGCAATAACACCTGGCAAATAGAAAAATTAAACAGAAAGAAAATGTTAACACATTAATAACTGAAAATATCGACGATTTCTATTTACCTTGTAAGCTATTTTTGATTAATTCAATATTGATTTCTTTAAGAGTGGGAATGCTTCCATCATAGTTGAGTTTTTCCAATGTTTCCTTTAGTATTCGATGATATTCTCTTACTATGTATTTGAAATGAACTTTACGTACATTTTCATTTAAAGAACCGAACAAGAAATAATTTAGATCTACAGCTGGGGATCCATAATAAGCCAATTGAAAGTCGAGCTGTAAAATAACATAAAAATATGTGTTAATTCATATGTAATTATAATAAAATTGGGATGGAAAATTAAAAAACTTCAACTAACCATGATTACATCATCGGGGTCTTTGGATTCATTATTCAAATGAAACATCAAGTTGTTTATCCACAAATCTGCCAAATTGAAGACACGAAAACCATGCCTATGTGACTCATACATTTCTACAGCACTCTGTAATATGTTTTCAGATAATAAAAACATTTTCTCAGTTATTTCTTCATAGCCCTTCCAATGAGAAATTTCCTCAGCCACACAGCGAATATTTGTGGGAAAGAAGCCCAAAAAATCTTTTCGTTCAGGATTCCGTGATATTGGACCTTCACTGAAAAATTCCATTGTTGCGGGATTCTCTGTTGCAAGCACTGCAGAACATGCATGTAACTTAGCTAATTTTTCAACAGTTAGTAAGACGTAGTCAAGACTTAAAAGTCGACCTTTTTCATAATTTTCAAATCCGGTTACATTCATGTCTTCAAGTATAAGAAATGGTTCAGGACTTTCAGTGGTATAGTAACAGGCGGGTACAATTTTTTTTGTGTCTCCAATTGAAGCTAGCAATTCTTCAATGCGTGGTAATATCGTCTTATAGGCCAGAATTTCCCTTTTAAAAAGTTTGCTCTTATGTGCAACAACACCCGTATATCCCTTGGGGTGATCCTTAAAAGTGTAATAAACATAAAATTTTAAAACATTCATTAAATATTAGTAATTTACTAAGGTAGCATTTGCAAATATTATGTCTCTACGATTTTGTTTGGTTCATACGTCTATATCTTATTTGATTTTAAAAATTAGCTCTTAATAGTGTAGTAAAAATTGATTTTTTTTTGCCCTGTCTTGCATCTGTACTTTCATTAAAAATGGGTGTATTATGTACCAAAAACACCTGTCCTTAAATAAATAGTATGTATTTTTTTGGCAAATTTACAAAAAATATCCACGTTATAGGAATATGCTTGGAATTTGTTTTTGGGTTCGCGCCAAAACGCCCAAACTTTACTGAGTTACACCACCCGGTTTTTTTTTAGGGCACATTGATTTTCAAAATGATTAAGTAGTCGGCATAATGTCAACTATTTTCTTGAAATTTATAAGTGTTTACGTTCAATTTGAAGAGACTGGTATTTTTTTACTTCGCTGAAAGATACAGTTTTCAATGTTCAGAAGAAGAATTGAAACACAGAGCTCTTCCCACATGAGTACTTTCAACCTTTGCAAGATTTAGGGCTTCAGCCTTACAAGCGTTGCTGCACAGTGCTATCATTAGTTTTGTATTTATTTTTTATACCTTTATGATAACGGAAAATTTTCCCCTAACGTCCTGGCGTATTAAATTAAAAGAAGCTCGGTGCATTTCGCTTGCGAATCCATGGCCATTTTCACCACTTGTTGCACTTTTAACCACAATATCGCAAACTTCCAGTGAATTGTCTTTGAAGTATTCCTTGAGTACATCTTGCAAAAACTCAGCAGTTATCCATTCAGGTGCTTGATAGTTTTCAGCGTCAGTACCCATCCTAAAATAATCTCTATTTTAAAAATCATTTCACTTTAAGTTTTACATACAAAAAAATTTTATGAGGTCACATGATTCGTTAATTGAAAAACAAAATTAACCAAGCGAATTTGCTTCTATTCACCTGCGATGTTGTTAGCGGTTTAAAAATATATCACGTTTTGCTTCAAGTTTTGTATAATTTTCACGTGGTGCGCTAAGCACGGTGGCGCTGAATCAATTTATTATGAAAGGTCTGTCTACTTCTGATTTTTCACTGAGACTCTTTGGCAACGTAAGTTAAAAAAATCTACATATGAATTTATTGGAGACACTATATAGACAGGTTAGTTATATGATATAATTTATAGTATGTCATTATTATTTCGAGTAAAAACTAATTTAAGGCGCCAATGAAAATATTAATTTAATATTTTACTAGAGCACGACAATATAAGTCGAAATATACTACAAACTGCATACATTTTCGGTTGTCACAGTTAAACTTTGCTTTTGCCTATAATGATATTCCCTCATAACAAAGTTTTTTCGTTATTTATTCCTTCCAAAAGAACAAATATCTTAACTTAATAACCTAAAGGTTGCCACAAGTCCTTTAGACAAAATTTTCAAAAATTGTTGACTTTTTTGTACATTAGACTGACCACGAAAAATCAAAAGTACACGGATTTTTAACGCTCTTGGTTTTTTGAGTCCATGACGTCTTTTGATAATTTTCTGAAATTTGGAAAAAATGAATCGGCCAGGTCGGCCGTTTTAAAAAAAAAATACGTTTGAAAAAAAGGAAATTTTTGATACATTGCGCAACCGACCGTATATATATAAAATCTTCCACTGAATCAATTACTTCATGTTTTGGGATCGCTGAACAAGATGCAATATTTTTTTTTCTTTTGATATGATATTTTTTCTATTTTCAGAAGCTTTTCCCGCCATTATTGATAATTTTGTCAAAAAACGGCCGATATATGTGACTGAACATTTTTGTTTTCTTAAGTTGAAGCTTACTTCATTGTAGGACATGTAAAAATCTATAAAATTATGCTTTTAGAGTTTTTTCAGCAGTGTTTTCATGGAAGACAAGCAGAAATCTTAAAAACAGATATGGAGAAAAATTATGTAAAAATAGCGTGAAAAACGCATGACAAAAAGCTTTTTAACTCAGACTATACTTTTCCGAAGGCGTTTGACACGATCAGAATTACCCCATGACCTCAGGCTTTTGAGATATCTTAACCTAAAACTGCAAAAATTACAGTTTTCTGCTATTTTGGTGGTTACACCTCGAAATAATTTTTCAGAACAAAATTACTAGCGGCGTCTGAAAGTACTACTCTTTCACTTTATAATTCATCTTCGATATATCAATTTACATATATCTGTTGTATTTCTTAAAAAGTTTAACACGGGACATTTGGCCTAAGTTGCGTAATAATTACGAAATACTGAAATATTTCATTTCATTATGTGTATGCTTATGGGGAAAAAATGAGCTCAAAAAGCGAGCCTTAGAGTCAAAATAAAGGTCAAATAGGCTGTTAGTAGTCAAATTCGATATAAATTATGAAGAGGGGGGGGGGGGGGGGGCAGGAAGGTACAGATTTCAAAAATTAATGCTTCTACGGGGAACCTAATGAATACAAAATCAGACCGCTAATGTGTTTATGTTCGGCTTTATTACTGTTTACAAACGATATGGATCATTTTTGCAAATGTTCACTGAATTTTTTTTATCTTCTTCTTAATTTTGCGCACATATGTACATATAAAAATTTATATTCTGTAATAAGACTTTTAGTATCCAATAACTAACAAATTTTACTGAAAGCACACGTTTTCACTTTTGATAGAGGTCGTTATATTTAGTTAAATATTTAGTTTAGCTTAAAAAAAATAGTTTTAAAAAGCTCTCAACCAGGTATTCCTATGGCTCTTAATAACAAAATTTGTTTAACCAAGTAGTAATTATACTCAGCTAAATTACTTACACAAAAATATGGTTAAGAACCACCGTGTTTCTAACTTTTAATTCTCCTGACATGCGGTGAGAGATTCTCTTAAAATTGAGGCGAAAGTTTTGCTTTTGATAAGAAAGCTTAAAAGCTTTGATTGAGCTTACCCATATACTTGTGTACTTACATATGTATGTATATTAGGGTGTTTCTAACAATCATCATGTCTTAGGATTAAATGATGCACCCCTCACAATGAAAGACTTTTTAAATGGATGAAGGAATGAATTTTGGAAAAAAAAAGGGTTTTCATACATAAATAGAGGTCGCTACCAGAGGTTGAAAAAATGTTGTTTTCTGAAATTCAATGAAAAATATCACGTTTTTCATTTGTATTTGTTACACTATGATAGATACGTGATTGCTAATCTCTGGGTTCCGAAGCTGAACCATTTTTGTGCTACTTAAAATCAAAATTTAGAGTTTTAGCATAATAATAATTTATTTTACGAGAGTAAATTTATTAAAAAAATTAGTTAAAAAAAAAAATTATTTTTATCCAATTAGTGTCAAAAAATTATTTTTTTTTTAATTTTGAATTGTGCAGCTTGTGAAACTTGAGAGTATCAAGAAAATGTTATGTTTTATAATATTTTGTTTAAATGTTTAAATCTTCATTTGTATTTTGATTCCATTTAACTATTATAAAACATATCAAGACAACAATAATTTGAATACATATTTCTTAAGTAAAGCCTCAACCGATTCGGGTTAACCAATTCCAAAATTTTATTGCTCCGTTTGTGTATTTTTTCTTGCATTATTAAAATGTAGTTCTCGGCAAACACTTTCTTTCATTCTGGGTCGCGAAATCATCTGGTCATGCGAAATACTAGAGTTTCTCGAACAGAATATTAATTTACTAAAACGAATTTTTTTCTTTTTTAATCGAAAAATTTTTCCAGATCGGATCGTTGATACAAAAAATCTTTGACATGTCGTCTTCAATGTAAAAGAGGATGCCCAATCGAGTGTGAATAGTGCCGCGACCAACAAATATAAAATAGGTCAAGTTTCGGTCCAAAGTGGACGTATGTTAGATTTTTTACCATTTTTATACCCTACACAGAGGGTATATTCACTTTGTCATTCCGTTTGTAACGCATAGAAGGGGGCGTGGCAGGTATGGAAAAGTATATATATTCTTGATTAGCGTCACCACCTGAGTCGATATAGCTATGTCCGTCTGTCTGTCTGTCTGTCTGTCTGTCTGTCTGTCTGTCTGTCTGTCTGTCTGTGTGTCTGTCTGTTGAAATCAAGTTTACGAGAAAACTAAGCAAGCTAACTCAATGAAATTTGGCGCACAAGTCACACCTTCTTGCAAGCTGCTAACATATAAAAATTGGCGAAATCGGTTCACGGCCACGCCTTCCGCTCATACTCTATGTAAATATACCCAAGTCCATTTTGAAAAAAAGATTCTGCGATTTTGATGAAATTTGGTGATTTGTTGAAGATGAGAACAAAGTTAAGATTAGGCTAGGTTTGAAGTTTGCAAAGGCTCTAAAAGAGGCGTGGCACAGCCCTTAATTTTAACTTTTATAACGCTTTAGGTCGTTAACCGTGCAAGATATTGTGATGAAATTTGGTACACGAATACAGATCTTAGAAATCTTGAATTGCGCATAAAGTGGGCGGAATTGTAAAACTGGGCGTGGCACTTTTTAACAATTGAAAATTTGCATTTCGTATACTGTAACTCCAAATTGGCACATACGATTTTCATAAAAATTTTAGGGATGATACCACAGAAAGAAGTCATCAATACAAGTTTATTCAATATTCTGGAAAATTTTGTTGAAGGGCGTGGCACAGCCTACAATATTTATAAACGTTATAAAAAGAGAACTAAGAACGCAATCGCTATGAAATTTAATATGGCAGATATACTCGCTAAAAGGTGTCCTCTTGCAAAATTTTGGTACAATGCTGCCGGTGGGTGTGGCACTTCTCATATAAGCAAAATACGTTTAATGCTATAGATAGAGTGCTATGAGAGTAATCTTCATAAAATTTTGTGTAGAGGTGTCGGTTACTATAAGCTTTGAAATTCAATGAGAGTTGGCAAGATTGCATCAGTGGGCGTGGCATCTCCCTCATTAACATAAAGTTGTAAGTGCTATTTTAAGTGAACTATTGGTGCAATTGATCTGAAATTTGATGTAAGTGATTTACTGGGTATTAGGTACATATGAATCAAAAAGCTTTTGAAATAGCAACAGTGGGCGTGGCACCTCCCATACAATTAAAATACCTTAAGTGGCATAACTATCGAAGTAAATGAGCAATCATACTGAAATTTGGTGTAAGAGGTTTGTTTCTGGAAGGCTATTTTTGGATCAAAATCTGACTGGATTGCACCAATGGGTGTGTCACCGCCCTAAATTTTAAAACTAATTACGGCACATATCGTAAACTATACAAGCTATTGTGCTAAAATTTGGTTTGTGCATGTCAATCACGAATGTCATTTATTGAAACAAAAGTGGGCGGAATTGGAGAAGGGGGCGCGACATATTTCATGTTTTTCATTTCTATTCTATTTTTTTCAACATTTCCCATATTCTTTAGACATTTTCAGTTTTTTCCAACACTTTCCAACATTTTTGAACCTTTTTACATTATTTTCGACTTATTCAATCTCGTCAACATTTTTTTAACATTTATTTAAAAAGTACTTTCAATGTAGTGTAGGGTATGTGAGATTCGGCCTGGCCGAAGATAACACCTTTACTAGTTCACATTCATATCAGTGAATCAACACTCAAATTTGAGGCCATTTTCTGATTTATAATTTCAACATCATACTCAGTTCATAAAAAATTATAACCGCGAATATAATACCTCTGTTTTGATATTTTTTTTTTGAAGTTATGGCAGTAATACTATGAAACCGTTCGGAAAACGCACAAAAATCACACAAATTAAACCTTCCACTCAATGCCTTCCCATGGTCCGATTCGGTTAAAATTTTAGTACAAGAGCTCTATGAGCTAAAGATATATTTTCGATCCTGAGCATCAGAACTTTGACGTCATTTAACTTTCCCATACGATTTTGACCCAGCCTACTGTACATACATGCGTACCTATCTACATATTTTAAATTGTGTCGTACATTTACTTCCATTGATCGAGGGTCAGAATCAAAAATCAGATTGATAATTTCAATCTCATTTTTGAAGTGAGAAGCAGAAGTTTTTTGGTATATACAAGCCATCATAGCCAACATCTTGACTCTTAAAAATTATGAAATCAATTTTGTACTGACAATCTGCCATGCCGTACGTGAATTTTTTGGCGTATATGGCAAAATAACTCAAACCAAGAAAAAGTACCAAATAAGGCAAATGCAACGCGACAAGAAACTGTAAGAGATACGCAAAAACGTTTATTTTTTTAAACTCTTGGAAGCAATCCTAGCTCAAAGATTACATAAAACTTTTAAATGAAAATAGCTTACGGGAAAAGATAGAAAAAAAGATAACATGTTCAGTTAAAAAATTGATTCAAGAATCCTTAGAACCAAACAAATAAATGAATTATAAACTCTGAATAATAAATTAAGTTAAATTATCATTTATGAAAATTATAAAAATATCTATTTCTTACAATTCAGTTAAATTATAGCTTAATGTACACTTAATTCAGAAAGAGCTTATATATATTAAGAATATCATTTGACCTGCAGTTTGTTTGATAGGTGGCCATTGTCAGTACTGCATATATTGTTGTTTCTCTTTTTAATGGAGCATTTAACTAAAATCCAAAATTCCGCGCCTACTTAAGAACGGGAAAATACTCGATGCCGATCTGACGTAAACTGGATTGGTAAAAGCTTTCATTCGGAATTT
The DNA here is from genome assembly GCA_963680825.1 of Meiosimyza decipiens. NCBI lineage: Eukaryota > Metazoa > Arthropoda > Insecta > Diptera > Lauxaniidae > Meiosimyza > Meiosimyza decipiens. The sequence goes on from OY804259.1 coordinate 33,192,959, forward strand.
ATCACCGTCTTCATTAGGCTGCAGCAGTCGCAATAAGCTGGCTTCTTTATCGGCAGGTAATAAAATCAAAACCAAATGTGTGAAGGTGGTGTAATATCCTAGGTAATAAAAAGAGTACTGTTAATATCATCTATTAAAGATAATCCCAGTAGCTTCCCGATGGGAAAATTTTAAAGATAAGACAGAAAATGTGCATGTGTATGTATCGCTTCGTTCAATAAAAGGTATAATTTAATTGGCGTTTACATTGAGCGAGGTGCATTATTCAATAGATAATAAATAATGCAAAAAATTCTTTTTTTATTGTAAATATTAGGATAGGTTAGGTTAAAAACCCTTATATAAGCTACCCTGCTTACATATAGAAAGTTTCACTTGGAGACAGTTTCCCAATTTTGGTACCTTACCCTCAAATTATATTATTGAATGGGGACGAACGACCCCGAAGCCTTGATGAAGTTGAGGATGCTAGTAAGCTCCAACTCGACTAGTTCTTCAAGGCCTACATAGAGTGCATAACCAAAATATTTAGTTCGTTTCGTCATTAGCTGCGGGCATTCGCAGAGTTCGTGTCTAACTGACTCATCCTCTTCTTCGTCTCCACAACTCCTGCAGAAGTCTCTGAAAGAGGCATCATGTTTAGCGGCCATAGTGCCTATAGCAAAATGCCCCGTCAGCAATCCTACAACAATCCTCAGCTCTCCTCTGCTGAATCTTAAGTCAGTTTGTGTTCTTCGCAGATTCAGTTTAGGCCACATGTTTCGTGACGTTCTGCATGCGGCGGTAAAGTTCCACCTTCTTCTGGTTATGCCCTCTATCCGGCAATGTAGTTCTGCCAGCGGTATCTTAAGGTCTACCACTTGTTGATTCTCTGGTTTTTCTGTACCTATTTTAGCACATTGGTCAGCTTTCTCATTTCCGGGAATGCTATTATGATCGGGCACCTAGCAGAGTTCTATAGAAAGATTTCAAATTGAGCGTAGTGGCACCCTGAAGTGTTTTACACACCTAGGCTTCACGATTTTAGCGTTCAGAGCTTTGATCGCTGCCTGAATGTCCACACATATCGTAAAGATGGAAGGAGTAAGTTCCCTGTTCCATATCTCCTATGCGGCTTGATCTTTGGCATAAATTTTAGCTTGAAAAATGCTGCAATAATTGCGTAGTCTGAAAGACATCTCCATACCCATATTTTCCGAGTAAACACCCGCTCCTACACCGAATTCCATCTTAGATCCATCCGTGAAGATGGTAAGCTCCCTTCCTTGCAGAACTGTGCCAGAAATACATTCTTCTCTTGTTGGAAAGTTGATGTTGTAGACCGTGTCGAAGTCAAGTCTTGATACTCGGTAATCGCTTGCCTTAAGGCAAAGCTCCCTGCATATCTTGCAAAATAGACCCGTAACCCTCAGAACTAAGAAACTTGTTACTTTCATTAAATCTAAGGATCCTTTTTGCCGCCCTATTCCTGATGTATAGGTCAATGGAAACAAGGTACATTATAATTTCTAGTCCAATCTGTGGTGTCGATCTGACTGCTCCTGTTATACCAAGACAGGTCAGTCTTTATTATTTACGAAGCTTTTGAAAGAAATGACATGGTGTTGGTAGTCTTCCATCACACCAGCGCCCCGTGAGTTAAAATAGGTCTGATTACCGCTGTTTACATCCAATGCATTATGCACGGTTTTGCAACACATTTTTTCTCAAATTCTGTTACACGCGTAGAAAGCGCTCAATTTCTTTTTTAAATCTTCCATCCACGATCTGCTTCCATGACAGCTTGGAATTCAGTATGACTCCGAGATATTTCGCTTTTTTGGCAAGAGCCTTTGTGATACAAATTAAAGTTGGCAATGTAATCATTGGTATTTTATATTTACTTGTGAACAAAATGAATTCGGTCTTGCTTTGATTGACACCAAGTCTGTTACTGTAATGATAAGTCCATCATTGATCGTAGAAACCAACTTTCAGTATGACGACATCATCCATGTGGGCAAGGTAGTTACCTTAATCTTCGATCCTTCCAGCGAGTATAAAATTTCGTTTATGACAAGATTCCGCACTAGTGGTCAGATAACACCACCCTGTGGAGTACCTCTGACAGCTGCTTTCGTGCTCATTGATGTCCCCAGGCTGGAACTAATAACACCTTTTGACTGAACATATTTTAATCCACAGAGCATTTTTATTATCCACCCCTATACGCTCCAGTGCGGTACGTTGTTAAAGGCACCCACTATATCTAGAAAGTTACCTTGAATACAGTATTTTACATGTAAAGTAAAATAAAGTTACTGGACGAAGCGGTATGCTATACTCATGAGGAAACAATAAGAAATAAGATATGTTTGGCAGGAGTTTTCGAAAGCTACTTTCTCACAATATTTAAAATTTTGCTTCATATTACCATGTAAAGTATAAATTAGAGCTAAAACTATATTTTTTAAATATTTTATTTTAGTTTAGATCGCGTTATTTTTAGAAATTTAATTTTTATTATGTGTAAAGGCTAAGATCGATCTTTTCCGATTTATTAAAATCGAGTTAAAACACAAGAAATTTTTTAACAAAATTATCCCTTGCAGCGCCGACGTTTCGAGGATTATTTGTCCTCTTCTTCAGGGCGTCAATTTATTAACTAAACATTAAAACATATAACATACTTACAAGTAATGATACATACAGATATTTTTTAAGTCTACAGTAGATAATTGAAGAGATTCGGTTAATACATTCCACTTGGTTTTCACTTCTTTTCAAACTTATTTTACATAGTTCTCAGAGTAAATCTCTTATTTATATTAGTATAATACTTAAATATCTATCAGACAATTTAGGTATTTATGATGGTATTAAGGACAAACTATATAAGGATACATTAATGTATCAATAATTACTAAAGCACTTTTTTTGTTTGTATGTTTTTCTCTTAGTCTTAACACCGGAGCCCCGATTTGCATCGCTACACACCAGGATTTTTTCACTGAAAATCATGTGAAGAAATAAATGGAAAAAAAATTATCCTTATGACTTTTTTTTATCAAAAATATATTTTTTTTTTCCACCAGTTATTTCAATTTTTGAACCAATCAATAAAAATCTGCATTTACTCAGAAAAAAGTGATTCAAATTGCGTCGTAATTCCTCGGTCCCAATTAATGATGCAAATCGGGGTTCAGGTGCACAAATATTAATAATTACTTATAATTGCTTTCGTCAAACAAATATTCTTTCCGCATAATACATAGTTTGATAACTATCAAGAAGAAGAAAAATTGTCGGCAGCAGATGACAAATAAAACGCAGCTCATACACAACACAACATATCAAATAAATTTTGCTAATATTTTAATGCATCTCTACTCCAAGGCATAGTTTTTACCAAATTAAGACCTAATCAATCTCTGAAGTAAATGGCTCACATATGTATATGAAAAATTAAATCGAGTAGGTACGCTTAAATGTAGAAGCTACTCTTATTTTATAAATATTTACATACCCCAGAAGCCATGTTCCAACATTTTTATGTGTAGATCGCGTAACTTCGGCAACGCTTTTGCATATCCGAGCAATTTCAAACACTTAAGAAGATGCGTATGATAGATAAAAATAAAGGTGTCAAATTCGATAATGCGCAAATTACTATCCGCGGAGCATATTATAAGCTCCCATAGATCCAGTGCTGGACTACCCCATTTGCACATTTGGAAATCAACAAAGCGCACTTGGTTAATATCACCATTATGCACGTAGTTCATCATTATGTTACTTGACCACAAGTCGCCATGATTTAGGACTTTAAATTCTTTAGGGTCGGCATTAAAACAGCGTATTGATGCATTCACAAATTGCTCGGCGGAGGGCTAAATTAAATAAAAATAATATGCTTTAAAAAGTCTGCATATAAGAAAAAGCAGGGTTATAATTAGACTTACAATATGTTCAGCATACTTTTCATAGTTTTCTAAGCCCCACGTCGACATGGCATTTTTCAAGCTATTTATTCGTGCCTGGTACGATTTCGATTTTTGATAGTTTGCTGGTAGATAACTTTTTTGAAACTCGTTGGGAAATGGTCCGTTTCGTTCTTGCCACATAACTGTTGCTGCATGAAATGCAGCCAACTTTTCAAGGACTCGTTTCATGTGTGCCATATCAAAACCTTTGAGACGATTAATATTTTTGAACTTTTTAGTCTGTAGGTCCTCTAAAACTAATGTAATACGTCCATTTTTATCCTCTAACCATTGACATTGAGGAGCAAATTTTATGTTCTTATCTACATCCATGTAAATTTGTTCCAGCTGTGGTATTATTTGCTGATACATGCACTTCTCCTTGGGGAAAAGATTAAGTGTATTTATAAAGTTACCTCCCTTGTCATCGTCTAGCATAGTCTTCATAATATAGGATTTTTGTTGAGTGAAGCCATCTGTAAAATGTCTAAAAATTATTTGATATTTATTCTCTTTTTTTTCTATTATCTAAACATATACTTTTCCAGTCGGCAGGTACAAGTGTAAAGAAACGCCAAGCAAAAATTATTTCAACATAGACAAAAATAGAAGGATGGCAGTATTTTCTTGATCGCAAACCTTACAAATTGGGTCTTGCCCTTATTTATAGCCTTACACTCTTAATCTCGGACTTAGAATCATCATAGAATGAGTACCTAGCTCTTGCAAGCTGTTCAAGATCATTGCTGGTACATCAAGACAAATTTTGTTTTTCACTAAACTGCAACCAGGAAACGTTGGGGAGAATTAAAGGAGCTCGCTACTAGGTCTGCTCGTTGGTATTGTAATTTTTTTTGGGGGGGGGGGGCTCTATGCACCGTTATAAGATAAAGGACGCAAGAGAAACTGGAACCAGTAGAGAATTCATTAAGAATCTGAAAAACCGATTTCAATGAAATCCACAGCAAAGCAACGCTAAATTGGTAACTGTTCTTTATATATCGCTAGCCATTATCCAACAAAATCTTAAAAATTAAGATCAACTCTAGCATTTCTGAGATACAACTTTGAACATCGTTTGTTCTGTAGAGAAAATGTTCCCATTAAACAGTGTGAAAACAAGAGAAATAATGAGAACGTTTCTATTTTGAAGTCAAGGTCAACACCAATAAAAATGAAAGATTGGAAGCTCTAAATTCAGCAAAATTTTCTTTGAGCTCATGTATGAACAGCGTGCTATTCGTTTTTCGCGTCTTGTGAAAATATTAACTTTTAAAGGAAATATACCTAACGGCAAATCTATGTTATACATATAAAAGAAAGTCATAAAAGGTGTTAGTTAAAACATTTATAACTCAAGAACGGTTGAACCGATATGGCATGCCTTATGCCAGAAAACTTTTATTTATGACCCATATTTAGGATGGCCCTCAAACACAAATATTTTTCAAATAGCATTTTAATGGATTCACGTGAATTTTGCACCACATGTCTTATTTATTTAGACGCATAGCTTAGGCTATAAAGCTAATGGATGCATATTAAGGGTGGTCCTCATACAAAAATATTTTCAAAATAGCATTTTAATCGATTCACTTGGAATTTACACCACGTGTTTTTTATTCTTAGAGCCATAGCTTAGGCTATAAAACTATTACTTAGGGCACATATTTAGGGTGGCCCTCATACAAAACAATATTTCAAATAGAATTTTCACAATAGAATACTTCATCGATACACCTAAAATTTACACCACATGTCTTTTATATTAAGAGGAATTGTTTAGGCCATAAAACATTTATTTAAAGCGAATGTTAAGGGTGGTCCTCATACAAACATATTTTTAAAACATGATTTTCACAAAGACCGGTCAATCGATTCACATGGAATTTACTCACGTTGCTTATATATTAAAGGCATAGCATAGGCTGCAAAATTTTTGTAAACGGTGCATATTTAGGATGATCCTCATTCAAAAATATTTTTTAAATATCATTTTCTCGAAAGCCGCCTAATCGATTCATATGGAATTTACACCACGTGGCTTTTATATTAAATGGCACACCTTAGGCCGTCCAAATTTTTTTAAGGTTTCATACTTAGGGTGGCCCTCATACAAGAATATTTTTGAACTAGAATTTTCCCGAAGATTGCATAATTTTTTTTTTAATGCTTCTTATGGTCTATGATTTCATGGTTTTTGAAAAGTTTGGTTTAGAAAAATGATGACACGTCCTTCGAAATCAAATTTTTCATTTCTTAATACAGAATCCGGCTGAAGCACAGCTACTATCTACATCATCATATAAAAACTTAAACATTTCTGAGTCTTCATTATGGCGTATTTTACGAAAAGGTTTGTGATTAAAAGGATATAAGATCTAATCGATACAAAAACTGATGATAAATGAGCATTTGATGTGTCATTTTTATCTGATTAAGCATTGGAACAGTTTGAAGTTTTTATCAAAAATTCATGTTTTCGGATTAAGCGAATTTCTTGTTGAATGGATACGTTAAAAAACAAAATTATTTGGAACAAACTTGAATTTGAAGAAGGTGCATTATACCCACAAAAATTATATGTTTGGTGTGAATTTCGAGCTGGTGGTGTTATCGGACCATATTTTTTCAAAAATGATGTTGGTAATAACGTTACTATCAATGTAGTTCGATATAGAGCAGTGCTTCTGAGAGAACGAACAAGCGCTCAAAGAGCCTATAAATGTGAACAAGAAATCGTTAAAAAGCGTGTACGCCTAATGTGCACAAAAACGGATCCGTTCGAACCCGTTACGGATCCGTCAGCGCGGATTTCGTTTTTTTATGCTTTGACGGATCCGTCTCGAATTCGGAACGGACTTCATATTGGGATTCGGTACGGACTTGTTTCTTTTAAGTAAAACGGATCCGTTGCGGATTTTAAATAAAATGGATGCAAGCCGGACGCCTCGGATGCTTCGACGGATCCGTCTCGAACTCGGAATGAACTTTATTTACAAAACACGAATCCGGAAAGAATCCGTATATGAAGTCCGTGTCGTGTTGTAGACGGGTCAGTCGAAGTTTAAAGAAAAGAGTCCGGCTTGCATCCATTTTATCTAATAAAACGAGTCCGTAATGGATATGTTTTACTTAAAAAAAAAACGATTCCCTATGGGATTCGTATATGAAGTCTGGTAAGAGTTCTTGACGGAACCGTCGAAGCATAAAAAAACGGAATCCGCACTGAGGGATCCGTAATGGGTTCGAAACGGATCTGCATCCGTTTTTGTGCATATTGGGCCACATTTAAAACATATATGTATGTATTTCCTTTTTTTAAAATGAACGACTCCGTAACGGATTCGTATATGAAGTCGCGTTCTCGTACATGCACTACATACATGAATATGTACATATAAAGAACAATATAAGAATTTTATAATACTATAGTCATTAATAAAATTTAAAGAACAATTTGCTTTACTGTGAATGATTCCGAAGGTATGTACAGTGGTCGGCACAGTTATTTTGTCAAAATTATCCTCCTGCAATTGATAAATATTAATGTTAACTATACGATGAAGGAACATTTGTAAAAAAAATTACAAAATACACAAAATAAAGGCCTTTTTAAAAAAAAGTTGGTCAGAAAATTAGATAAAAGTTTATATCTCAAAAGCTATAGCACGAAATACATTTTTTATGAACCAGCATTATAATTTATTAAATTGCCCTTCTTATTTCATTCATATTTTGAAAATCGATCCAGGCGTTCTTAACTTAAGGATCACAATGTTTTCACTAAAAGCCATAACGCGGACTTCTGATGTCTATACCTGCGAAACTAGATTCGTTCCCAACTTCTGATTCCATGTTTGTTGTCTGTCTTAAAAGCCTCGTAAGAAAACAATGGATTGATAAAAAACGGAGAGGAAGTCAACTTGTGGCGAAACATTAAATTATGAAATGCTAACAAATTTATGGCAATCACAAAATGGATTTTTATCTCTTAAATTTACTGCAGCACTGAAACCAACAACATAAATGCGCAGCTGATTGGTTTTTTGACGCCTTGCATGTGCTATTTTTTTAAATAAGTACATTGTACCGTTAGCATTAACAGTCAGCAATTTCAGAAAGAAAGCAAAGACGTACAAGTTTGTCAACTTATGCCGAGCACGGTATTGCAAAAGTTTCACTTTAGTTTTGGTTTGTACGCAAAAAGAAGGCGCTGCATTATTGCGCATTTACAATCAGCTTGTGAAAAGTTTCTCTGAGCTATCAAAGTACGACTATCGCCCCAACGCTATTACTGCATAATTGCATGGAAAATTATTCCTCAAAATTTTACACTTTGGCGAATGTAAAGTTAAATTACAGTACTTCTTGGACATAAAACATAAAATTTCGCAAAAAAAAAACTGTTAAATGTTTGTCCTTCGCCGTTTTACAGAATGAGTGCCAAATTTTCAGTGGTTACTGGAGGTCTGCGTAAGTGCGCTTGAAACAGCCCTCACGAACGCAAATCATGAATCTAATCAAAACAAAACGAAATACCAAGCAGGCGAAGTGAGTGCTGCACTCACAAATGAAATGTTCTGCGAGTTGAAGCGCTCGTAGTTTATTGCATTCGACACCGAGTGACTTGTTGCCTTTTACTGTGTTTGATCAGACAACAGATTTGCGTACGCCTGAGAGATAGATGCGAAACTAATAACCAGGGCTCAGAGTTTCGAAAACCAAGTACAAATTCACATTACTTTAAAAAATTTAGATACTGATGTCAGGATTGCCTAGTCGTACAAAAGCAATTTCAAAATAAAATTATGTGCTTAAAATCGAATTTTTAAAATTTAAATTTTTTTTGTGGCACATAGTTCATTTCACAAAAATCGTTAAATTCTCGGCATTTTCCGAGAATTTTTAATTCCTCCCAAGCTCTCGGCTTTGACATGACATTCCTAGCCAGGCCGGCTCAATCCCGGTCATTTGGTAACCCTGACTGAGGTACATTCATTCAATTAAACTTTCAAAATTAAAACTGATTTTTTTAAATTTTGTAGTATACACCAAAGGTTTTGTGAAAATGTACTGAATCGAGACAATCTACAAACTCTATTTTGCATTTGCATTGCGATTTGATTTCATTTACTATCAAAAAAAAGGTGAGTAACATAAACCTACATATTGCAATTAAATATTTTCATATTTCCATTTCCTAAAAAAATGATAAATTATTACAAATTGTCCAAATGTACCGAATATGTACTGAAAATTCGCCAAATGTACTAAAAATGCGGCATATATACCAAATGTACCGAAGATACTGAAAACTTGTCGAATGTACTAACAACGATTTTTCAGGACGCAAGTACCGAAAAAATTACTACTGTACCGAAAATGCCATTACTGGTACACGCATTTTTTTGAGGTCTTTTCTTAATGAGAATCTTCTTCGTTGCTCTGAATAATTTTATAAATTCAATGTGTTTTTGTGCTACATTTATGTTTTTTTAAGGCATATTTTGCAATATAGTAAAATACTTTCACCGAATCCATCTTTTATTCTCTGCATTCACTGCTTGTTCTTGTGTTCGGTATTGTTAATGTTTTGTTCGGAATGAAAATCTTTGAAAGCGAAAAAGCGAGTCAGAATGCAAATAAAACACACGTCAAGTCGTTCAGTAGCTCTGATCTGATCCGGTCAACTGATGACCCTTAAATGTCGAAAGAATGTATGCACATAACTAGATATTTGCCAAATTTTCAGTGGTTACTGGGAAGTGCTTACGCGTATGTACCACTTATCTAGATATTTACGTATTTCTATATCAACACACCTTTCATTTTGATGTCCATGGATATTCGTACAAGCAAAGATGTGTAATTTTCGCCAGGCGGTGTAGCAGCAATCGAACAGAACTTCAATATTTTTGCAAAATTTGGTAGTTCCTTGTGTAGTATTTTCTTAAAGTAATCTTGGTTTATCCATTTCGGTATATCCAGTTGCAGATTTGGATTGAACTTTGTACTGTTATCTGGCATTGCAAGCACTTTTTATAACGAAGAACTAACAACACGTAGGTAAATTATTTTGTAAGTCTTCCGTCGTTTTTTCGACTGTTTATGGCGTTATTTTGCTATCACTAAATTGCGTTACTTTCACGTCGCACGTTGAAGCTTGATATTTTATTGCGAGGTGAAGTTAAAATGATTTGACACTACAAACAATTTCATAATATTTATTATTGCACCTCTTCAACAAAAACGCATCAATTCAAAATGAAAAACACAGATACCGTTTTAAGCTTTGCAATGAAAACTTATGGATTAAGGTGAATTAAAAATGTTTATATTGTATGTACATAAGTAATACAACTGGCGATTTCAACAGTTCTCATAAAGTTATAATTCGTTTTTGATGAAAAATATAATATGAGTGAGTGCCTTAAAACTGCTTATCGCTGCTTAAAATTAACTTATCTTTCAGATATTTTTCTTCCATGTGACTTAGTATACATACGAGAAAATAGTAAAACAGTTGTATTAACTTAAATATTTTAATCACTCTCTTTATTTCACACGCTTTTCTCATTAATATGTAAGAATGGTTACGGCACAAACAATAAAACATGGGATGCTGACTTGTATTATCATAACTAGGGCTCCTAAGTTGATGACCTAAAAAGTACGAAAAATGCCCACAAAATTAACTTATGAATTACTGACAAAAAAAAAATATATATCATAAAAATGCATAAAAGAACATTTAAAAAATAATAAAAGTCAGAACAGAAAAATATTTATAATTGATAATTTTTTTTCTTATTACCGTTCAATGCAATCTGTGTAACCACCGAAAAAATTTCACTAAAGAAAGGTAAATTTGATGTTGACGCATTGAATTGAACAGTAAGCTAAATAAAATAAAAAAAAACTATTTTATTATTAATGAATTTTGTTGAAACTGATTGCATTGCGCAATGAGTGCCATTTTAAAGTCTTCAAAATTAAAATAGCGTTGGTTGTCAGAATACTTCCATATCCTGACAAGCCTTTTTCTACCTCTGTGGAAGTAATTGGAGCATATTTGAAATATGCAAGATTTTTCGTACACAATTTATCCGGTATTCCGTCTCTAAAAGTACTTTCTCTACATAACAATTTTAAAAATAGTAATCAACAAAATACCAAATTCTTTATTTTTATCCAGTACGCTTTGAAATGCGGTTCTAACCTTGATGTCAGTCTCCACTTCTGCCTGCGTAATTATGTGCTTCATTTCCCTTTCAATGCTTATAGAATCCTTCAAACTGAGTTCATATCTTTCTAATTCCTTAATGCAGTCGACGATTGTCCCGAAACTAGGTTGAATGTAAATAGGATTATTTGAAATGAGAATAGTGCCATTAAAGAGATGTTTCATGAAAATGATAAGAACTACTAAATTACAAACCTGTATCGCAGAACAAGTCTTGTGCTTTTTCGATAGATGTGGCGTCTTCCAAATCTACTGCCACCCTACGGAATCCATGCGTTAAGCAACTAACTAAAAATACGAAAAAATTCCATTTAAACCATAAATGTTAGAAAAATATTTTAAAGCGCCCTTAACATGAATTGACTGAATGTAAACAAATCTCCATAAAATTTAAATATCAACTGAAAATACCCAAACAATGAAATAAAAAAATTCAAATTTTCAATTTGAATTTGGGGACATATTCGAAATGAAAATAATTTTGGCCAAAGCCAAGAGCTTCTAATGATGCGTAAAAAAAAATTAAAAATGCATCAACTTCCGAGCCCTAGTTTATGTACAGATGCAAACAACAACATATTAGCAACTTAGTTTATGTACAGATGCAAACAACAACATATTAGCAACTTTTTTAATATGTAATGACATACGACTAATATATCGTATTATGACATCCAGTAAACTTTCTATAAATACTTATATATATATGTATATACCTAAAATTCATTTACCCTGTTCTAATTTCTTAGAAAACGATATGAAAAATTTATCCAAACTTTTTTATGGTGAATGTTTATCTCTAAGTCTTCGAATTTGAATCCTGGTCGCTGGCCACGCCATATCGGAAAAATCGTAATATTTGTCAATTAGTCGGGAATATTTCGCTTACAATGCGAATTACGCAAAAATAGTTGTTACGATAAATAGTTTATGGCAGACATGAAATATAGTAAGGATTTTCTTAAAGAATTTATAGAAAAACTGTAAATCTTCTGTTGTATAAAATACAAAATTTTACTTATTACTATACAGATCTTCACTTTAACCTCTTGTAATTTATATAAAACTATAAAAATTATCTGTGGATAGAAATTATAGGAAATTCCTAAAATCGCATTGTATTCCATATGGGGAATCCGGTCAAAAACGAGAGAAACTTAAACGCTGTATCAAAAAAGTTATTTGCCATACCGTATTGCAAGTATGTATTCCGGTGAAAATAAATGTTACAGACAGGTTTCCGCCCTCAAAAAAAAAAAAAAAATCAAAGAATAATATTTGTTCACTTTACTCTTAATGAAAATTTTCAACGCAGTAGTTAGAGCTCTGCTTGATTTACTTGAATGTGAACAAATAGAAGACTGCCATGCTTATCTCTAGTTAATGCATTGTACCGCATTTTGTTTTTGGATCGGCCTAAGATAACCATATCTAAATAGTTGTTTTTTATTTATATGAGAGAGATATTTATTTATTTATTTCATTGGATAAGAAACTTTGCAGAGTATAAAAACTAAACATAAGACAGCAACGAACTAATTTGCAGACATACCCACTTACGTATTTTTCCAGTCTATTCAATAAGGGTTATCATGGCATTATAAAAGTTTATCCAAATAATACTTGTCTACTATTAAATAAATCTATGTAAATAAAGGCTTAGAACAATTTAAAAGTTTCTTCGAATATCTCTTCATATTATATTATACTCGAATTCTGAATGTGCAATAATTGAAAGCTTTAGATCAAAATAGACACCAAGATCTCTAAATTCAGTAACTGCGGACAAGTCACCAGAAATAATAATATGCATTTAGCAAAATTAAAAAAAAAGCTGATTCTCAGAATCATTGACGTGTGTATCACTACATATAATATCCAGAATTCTATGTATGCACATTAGGGTGGGTCAAAAAAAACAAATATTTTTTTTTTTTTGGATCCGACACACGAAAACTAGTTCCTGGGTACCCCTAGAAAGTACTTACCAAACCTGAACTCTTAATATTAATGGGATGATTATGCTCATCATAGTTTTCCATTTTTAATTTAGTCTCATATAAAAATGGTCACATCTTATCACCAATAGATTGTTAAAAAAGTTGCATTAACAATATTTATAGGAAATTAAACGCTCTACAAAAATGATCTCAAACACTTTTTTCATTAACCTTACCATTTGAAAGATATTCAAGGTCAAAGATTGAAGTATTTTAAGGAAAATTATTTTTTTGTTTTGAATTTTGTTAATCAATTACTCTACCCATTTAGAAGATATTTGCAGTGCCTATTGATTTTATTATTAATTGAAAAACTATTTGATTTTATTGACCCACCCTAATGCACGTGCATACTCATGTGTGTGGTTTTTGAAAGTTTTGTACACGGTGCGGACGGAGTTTCTGTCCGATTTCGTTGAAATTTTACGAAAAACCAACTTACTTAAGTATAAAAGAAATTACCTGAGGTGGCAAGATACAGCGTTTTAGAATTTTTTTTTTGTATGGGAAAGCCCACCCCCTGTCCTCAAACCAAGCCCACATTTTTCATGTGGCTGGAAATGCGGACAAAACACACCCGAAGGGTTTTTTTTTTAAGCCATAAGCTTAAATAAAGGAAAAAAAAGTAAAATTCTTCAACAAAATTTTCAAAAAACACACCCTAATATACACAAGGAAAATTCCATGGCTACGCTCGTTACGGTCGTACGATTTCAATAAGAAGAAGAACAAAGAAGAATTTATTTTTTTTTTGTTTTCTTGTTTGGTTTTTTGGATAGCTCTTTAATAGAACTATATATTTGCTGTATAAGCTGGGAGCTATTGAAAATATGATCCTTAGATATTAACAATCAAAAACGGAAACATGAAGTAACCAAAAGCAGAGGTGGTTTTTGTCTGCATCCATAAAAACGCAAAGTTTTGCGAAAAGCGAGCGAGTTCTTTAATGCAACTTATTTTTGATCTGGAATAATTTCACTAGTGGATTCTGTGAGTCGGAAAATAGCTCGAAAAATACAGATATTTTAAGCAGCAACTAGACCACCTAGCCCCCCCTTCTCCCTCGTTTTCGAGGATGCTGAGCGCGATAGCGGCGTCTATAATTCTTGTGGTATTGACCCCAACCCCCAAAATGGCCAAAAACCGCCCCCAAAATGAGGGAATCGCATATTCCGCGTGTTCTATCGATAAAATAACTGTCATCTCCCGTTTTCAATGATGCTGATGCCATTTTGAGAGTTGGGGTCAAGTCGAAAATAATTTTAAACACCGCCATAGTGTTCAGCATCCTCGAAAACGGGTGATTAGAAGTTTGATTCCTGAACTCGGTAACTTTAGTTTGTGTGAATTCACTCATTTAAATAAATCAATTCTTGATGTTGATTGGGGTTCTCTTTTGGAGAATATGGATACTGTCAATTGCTTTAAAATATTTTTAAATTATTTTTAAACAACTTCGGCGTAAAAGTTACAAAGTTTCTTAGCATACTTAAGAAATAAATTTCATGGTAAATACAAAGCAAAGCTACAAAGAACTTCGAATTCAAAAGTAAACATTTGCTGGATTCAAGAGGATACAATTTTCTTGAAAAATATTTCTAGAAAAATCACTTACGTTATTATGTGATTAATATTAAATCAAACCTGAAGGCTTTCTGGCGCTTTATTATGTCCAAAAAATCATCTGGAAGCATTCCAACAGCTTTATATTTTAATAACAAGTTGGCTAATTCTACTGATGGTGCTGCTCATTTATTTGCTGAATTTTTTAAAAGTAACATGGACACTAATACGTAGAGTCACTGTGACCCTATTTTTAACATTGATTGCTCCATTGATTTTGGATCTCTTAAACTGAATAATAATGATATCATTAATGGTATTTTAAGTTTGAAGTCTTCTACTCAGACTGATAATGATGGTATTTTGCCTCTTTTTCTTACGGAATGTTTATCCTCGTTAGTTTATCCCCTTAACATCATTTTTAACAAATCACTAGTTGAAGCAAACTTCATTAATGACTTTAAGATAGCCTTTATTACACCAGTTCATAAACAAGGTTGCAAAAGTGATGTGTCTAATTATAGGTCTATTTCCAAACTAACCAATATTTCTAAGCTAAATGTGTTGTAAAAACTAAAATTTTCTTTGTTGTAAAAAGTATCTTATGCTTAAATCCAGATGGTTTTATTACAGGCCGTTCAACTGATTCTAAAAAATAAAAAAGTATCAAAAAAGCTCAATAAAAACTTCTTAATCACAATATAAAATTGCTGTCTTTACAGAGGACTGTATTTCTGCTCTGCGTGATGGTTTGTAAGTTGAAGCTGTGTGTACAGACTTTTCTAAAGCGTTTGATAAAGTATTTCATAAAATTTTATTAAGTAAACTTTATCAAATTGGCTTCACTCAGCTTTTCTTAGATGGATTGAATCTAGCTCAGCCAATAGAGTCTTTGCACCACAAGGAAATATATTGGGACCATTATTGTTTGTAATTTTTATTAATGATATCAGTAATTGCTTTATTATTTCGAAATATCTTATGTACATATGCTGATGATCTAAAAATTTATTCAGCTATTAATAACTATTTTGATTTTAAAAACTTACAAGCCGATTTTAATAATTTGTATTTATGTTGTCAAAAAAATAAATTATGCTTCAACATTGAAAAATGTTTCCAAATAACATATAATAACACAAATTCAGCAAATGACTATCAGTATCATTTTGATAGTTCACAATTAAAACTCGTAAAGGTGTTATCTTCGGCCAGTCTGAAACTCACATACCCTACACTGCACTGAAAGTACTTTTTAAATAAATGCTTATAATACGTTGAATAGGTTGAAGAGGTTTAATAAGTCGAAAATAATGTAAAAAGGTTGAAAAGTGTTGCAAAAAAAAACCAGAGAATGTTGAAAAAATATGAAAACCATTGAAGAAAGTTGAAAGAAATTGATATATATGGAAAATGATGAAAAATTGATGAAAAAGTCGAAAGAATAAAGAAACAATTGAATAAAATTGAATAGAAACGGGTTAAAGGTTGAAAAAGTCAAAAAGATATGGGAAATGTTGATAAATATAGAATAGAAATGAAAAATACGAAATATGCCACGCCCTATTCTGCAATTCCGCCCACTTTTGATTCGATAAATGATATTCGTGAATAGCTTACCATAAACAAACCTCTAACAACTAATTTCAGTATGATTGGTCACATATTTCGATAGTTATTTCACTTAAGGTATTTTAATTGTATAGGAGGTGCCACGCCCACTGTTGATATTTCGCCAGATTTTGATTCATATATACCTAATACCCAGTAAGGCACTTACATGAAATTTCAGATCAATTGCTCCAATACTTCACTTAAAATAGGACTTACAACTTTATGCTAATGTGGGAGGAGCCACGCCCACTCATAAAATCCTAAAAAATTCAATTTCAAAGCTCATAGTAACCCACACCTCTACACAAAATTTTATGAAAGTTACTCTCATAGCACACTATTAATAGCATTAAACGGAATTTGCTTATATGGGAGGTGCCACACCCACCAGCACTATTGTGCCAAAATTTTGCAAGAAGACACCTTTTAGCAAGTGTATCTGCCATATTAAATTTCATAGCGATTGCGTTGTTAGTTCTCTTTTTATAACGTTTATAAATATTGTAGGCTGTGCCACGCCCTTTAACGAAAATTTCCAGTATATTAACGAAGCTTGTATTGATGACTACTTTCAGTGGTATCATCACTAAAATTTTTATGAAAATGCACAATTCAAGATTTATAAGATCTGTATTCGTGTACTAAATTTCATCACAATATCTTGCACGGTTTGCGAGCTATGGCGTTATTAAAGACTTCCCTGATGATGATGTCTTGCATTAAAGTCTCCGCAAATGAAAAAATTTTCTGCTTGTCTACATAGTTTCAATAAATCTGACTTATATTTAGTACGTTTTACGGAATTGCAGTTTCCACTGGAAAAATAAATAACATGCAGCAGAACAGTGGTGTTGTCGAGAAGTTTGATTTTATAGATATATTCTCTAATAGCGATACAGAAAGTTGAGGTTGAAGTTGGTGAGGGAGATCGTTCCTAACTATTATTGCTACTCCAGCGCGAATGCCAGCAATTCGATCCATTCTATGTACAACAAAATTTAAATCAGAAAACGTTGTTTCAGTTTGAAGCCAAGTTTCGCTAACGAGCGCTACGTCTATGTTTTGTTTACTCTTAAAATCCAAAAATTCAGGTTTTTTGTTTTGAATGCCCATTGCATTCCATAACATTATTTTACACTTATTTACTGTCATTATTGTAAAGGTATTTAAATACAAGATCAGTTATTACATTGAATTACATAAATTTGTTTTTGCAGACCTGAAGATTGCTAATCATCTCTCTAGTGAGAACTGTAATTTGATCATAAGAAAAAGGTCATTATTATTGTTATTTACAACGGCACTATAAGTTGGAGCGATATTAGGGTTATAAGCTCTGAGAGTAGGTGGATGCTGATTTATATTGTTATTGATTCTTGGTTATTGTGGGAAATGATTGTTAGAGGAGAGGAACTGTGCTGAAAAATTTGTTTTCTTCGAAACCGGTCTTTGGGTACGAGAAGCTATGTTTTCTCTTATTTTAATATAATCCAATCTCATTGGACATTGCCGATCACGAGCATGATGGTCACCAATGCAATTAACGCATTTCGGTCGTGTTGATGTTTTACTGCACTCTTTAGTTAGATGATTTTCACCACAGTGTGAGCATGCAATTTTAATATTGCGATGATCTGAACCGTGGCCATACAGTTTGCATTTATAACATTGGGTTAGCATTTTGAAGTGTTTTTTGTAATAGCTCCAGTGAACAATTGTTCTAAGAATTGATTTAATACTGCGTAGATCTTTTAGTTTTGTTGTTTTAGGTTCAATATAAATCAAGTAATTGCCTTGATGTACAAATTTTTTATTATTTATATTCATTTTTTTAATTTGAATCACTTTAACGTTATGTTTATTAATAAGTATGTTTGATGGAATATTTAGAGATGTTGAGACTGGTCATAAGCTCATCTATAAATTTTGAATTTTTGTGCCCCAGAAAGAGGCGATGCTTGACTCTCATCTTCATTTTCATAAATTAGGGCACTAAGCCGATTGTAGCTCATGGATTGCACATTTTTATTATTTTCTCGCCTCATTTTTGAGCTAATTGAATTTGAAAACTCATCGCTAGATGAGTCGACACGACCACGTTTAAAAGAAATGTCTTAGGCTGCTATTAATCTCCAAAAAAGTAATGCTTTTTTATTGAAGTTGTAATAAAACTTTCGTGTTTTGCATGTTTTTTTGAGTTTTGGCGATAAACATATTTTGTTGGATGTGGCAATGATTGCTTACATTTAAATTTTGGGAAGAGCTTAACCCTTATGTTCATACCCAACTTTACCAACACTATTTAGCACCCGGGGTACCCGGGTACCCATGCTCGGCACTATTTAAATTTTTTTATTTTTTAGTAAAAAAAATAATGTAAAATAAATATTTTTTGTTGTAATATACAGTAATATTAAATAAGTTTAAGACAGAAAGTGATATAGAAATGAGAATTCCGTTATAAATTGACATGGGTAACCTCAGATAGCAGATGCGATTTCTATTGTTCGGGGTGGAGTAGCTGCTCTCTAAGTCAGAAGGAATGTCAAGGTTATTTCTAACATTTCTACAGTGTATTAGAGGCAAAGACAGTTTATTTGCTTTAAGTTTCCGGCTGATTCAGACGTGTTAGTCAAATTCGAAGTGAAGTGAAAGAAAAATAATATGGAAGAATTATCTCGAGCAAATTTTGCTAGGTAAGTAAACTTCAAATGTGTGAAATATTTGTACATTTTTTAACTCTAATATTGTGTAATTTTGATATAATTTCAAATAATCTAATTTTTGACCGATAAAATAATATAATACTTGTATCTTTAGAATGAGTGCCGCAGAGCAAGATGCTTATTTGAAAACGATGTTCAATGAAGACGACAGTAATTCAAACGGATTATCTTATAGTGATGACAAATCCTCAGGTAATGCGTAACTACACCACAAGAATTGCTGTTGAAAGCATTATAGGCCGTCAAGTAACAGTTATCGCAAAGAATCCTGGACCATCGGTTGAGCGAAATTTAACGGGAAGGAGGAAAATCACGGGATCCTGTCATATTTGTTATAAAATGACGATCAAAAGACGAAGGAAAACGCGCAAGAACTGCAGTGAATGCGAGCTGCCAGTTTGCGATGAGCATTCAAAAAATATTACTAAATGTTATAAATATTTTAATGTCTTAAAAAAAAATTTTGCATTGTTTCTGCTTTCTTATTGACGTGGGTACCCGGGTGCGAATGCAACGATGGCTCCAGTTTGAGCTCAATTATTGGTTTAGAAAAAAAAAAAATAAAAAAGAACAGTTGGAAAAGACCTAAATAACGACGATCCGGGAGATTAAAATAAAATTTTAATTTTTTCTCAGCTTTTTTAATGAAAATATAGCTGGGTGGGCATCCGGGTACCCGGGTATGAACACAAGGGTTAAAGTAAACAAAAAACGAGCTAATAAGAAAAAAAAGTAAAAGCGTTCCCAAATTTTGCACCTTGTATGTTTAAGTTATTTCAATTTTGAATGCCACTAAGAACTTAAAATTTTTAAGGATGGTGAATTAGTTGAATCTTATTTTTTAAGAATGCAAAGCACAAATCAGCTGAAGAACAAATTAAAGTTTAATGAATTCTTAACAGTAATAACAGCCACAGTACACTATGTTGGCATTTCAATATGCCGAGAAAATAAATTGTACTGAACCGAGTTTCACTCTGCTGAAATTTATTTAGCTTTCAATATTGCGACACTTCCAGGGGAACGGGTGTGAATTTTAAGATTTATTTTCCTTCATATCATTTCAGACAAGTGAGGGAACGCAATTTCATCTCTTGCAACAAGTACTATGATACCTTCCGATATTTATTAAAACTAAAATATTTCAAATTATGTGCAATTAATATTTTGAGTTTCAGTTTAATGCCTAAGGTTTTGCAGGAATTCTTTAATAAAATCATGAGTAACTTTTAACATAAACTTTTAGATAATAGCTACAAAGCTACTCAAAAAAGTAACGTGTGTGACATCCGAATTTAGCGGGTGTGACATAATAATTTTATGGTAAAATATAAAGCAACAAAAAAATTAAAAAAAAAGAACGGACATTCA
This sequence comes from Meiosimyza decipiens, assembly GCA_963680825.1. Classification (NCBI taxonomy): domain Eukaryota; kingdom Metazoa; phylum Arthropoda; class Insecta; order Diptera; family Lauxaniidae; genus Meiosimyza; species Meiosimyza decipiens. Next base: position 33,213,441 of record OY804259.1, read on the forward strand.
ATATGTGATGAAGATTTTCTGTCTATTGCTACTTTTAAAGCTGCACAACCACAAGCAGTGCATCGATTAATTTACATATATATATAGTTTTTATTTTTCGAAAAGTGGTCAGTTAAGTTGGAAGTGTCGATTCAGTAAATGATACATGCCCACCTCGTCAGTCTTACCGAATTTCATTACAAATGCTAAAATGTAGAAAAAATATGTTGCATTAGTTTTGAAATTTCTATTACATAATTGATCATAATTGATCATAATTGACTTAATAACACGTACAATATTTTTGGCTTGCACGGGAAATAATGTCCTTTACTAGTCCATTTTTGATCTAGTGAAAGTTTGTTCTAAAAAAGTCCTCGAACTATGCCCTATTACAAATGATATGTGTGCTATTAAAAATCGTAGCAAAGCGTTTGACTGAGCGTAAAATATGTAAAAATCAATGGTACTACGCCGTATAACTAGCCAACTATATACTTTACACCATCAACAGAGATTTTGCCCAGATATGCAACTGAGTATACAACGTATCTAATATGATTATAGCCAGTTATGTTTTTCAACTCTGAAGTGAAATATTATACATCTGCACATAAGAACTAAGCATATTAATATCGTCTGAAAATTCTTAATATGCTAGCTTAATATGCTTATCAATTTATGAAAAAAAAAACCATAAAAATTTGATAACAATTTTAGTAACACATACATACATTTCATAATTACATATTTCACCTATTAATTTATGTGTACAAACTGTTTGCTGCTATTCATCCAATTATAAAATCTTCTTCGCATAAGAGCTTAGTTTGTGATTTGTTTGTATTCTTCAAAGTTGAACAATCCACGATGGTGGTAAAATGGATATATATCTACCATTGCCTCAACAAATGAGGGATTTGTATAAGCTCGCATTCTAAAATTATCGCCAATCTCGTCGTCACGGTTTAAAGAATGAATATTGCTGTCCTTGTCAGTTGGTAACAATACGACAACCAGATGATTGTAGACGGCAAAGAAAGCTAAAAATAAAAACGCGCAGTCAATAAAAATTAAACAGCCATTTGTCCAAATTTTTCATGAAACAAACCATAAAATGTGTTCTCTTCTTTGTACATGGACATCTGTAAGTCACGCAATTTAGGTAACGATTTTTTATATTTTAGAGTCTTTAAGCACTTAACTAAATGTTCATGATAAATTTCGATAAAATGATCGAATTCCTTTATTCGTATATTCCTGGCCGCTGAAATTGTAATTAAAAAGAGCAAATCCTGCGTTGGACTGCCCCACTTGCAAATCTGAAAGTCAACCAAGAGTAATTCATCTATTTTTCCATTTGATAGATAAGTCGCCATAATGTTACTTGACCAACAGTCACCATGATTCAGAACATTAAATGCATTAGGATCTGTTTTCAAATTTCGCAGACCACAATCCCAAAATTGTTCAAAAGTAGGCTATTAAAATATTGAATTATTTATAAAATCTCAACCTTCAAATTAGTATTTCCTTACAAACTTGTCGATATACTTTTCGGCCTCATCGAAGCCCCATGTAGCCATAGCTTTTTTATACGACTTAAGCTTAGCATTGTACGACGTTTTGCGAAATTCTGAACAATGAGCCGGATCAACAAATCCTATGTCGTAATCTGAAGGGAAACGTCCATTACGTTCCACCCAAACAGCAGAAGCAGCATGAAACTCTGCTAACTTCTGAAGAACACGTATCATATGTTCCATATCATATCCAAGTAAGCGATCGAAGTTCTTAAATGACTTTTCTTTTAAATCTTCAAACACAATATTAATTGTGTCATTAATACATTCAACAAAGAGACATTTCGGAGCTAACTGAATATCAAGACCAACTTCTTTATACAGAGCTTCAAATTCCGGTATGAACTTTTCATACATTTTCTGTTCTTTTGGAAAAAGATTATAATCCTTCATCATTTTTCCACCTTTATCGTCATCTAACATCGTTTTTAAAATGTATGATTTTGTTTTTTTACTGCCATCTTTTGATTTAAGAAAATATTAACTTAAATTATTTGTTCGGATAAACTTAATCCTTACCTTTCATTTCCAACTTCATGCAGATGCGTATCATTACTGAGGTAAAATTTTCACCAGGCGGTATCGCTGCGATTGGAGTAAATTCAAGAACCTTGCAATATGTGGGTTCATCTTTCTGCAGTATTGCAGTGAAGTAAGCCTCATTTATCCATTCCGGTATATGCAGATCTTCGTTTGGATTAACAATTTTAGCAATTTCCGGCATATTTCTCTTAGTTCTGTATGTGATTTGCATACAATTCACCTTAACCGGCAACACGTCTTTTTAGTAACTGAAATTAATTTAGGGCAATCACAGCTTTAAAAGCACTCTTTAGATCGATTTAAGTATGGGGTACAATATTTTTTAAATTGCGTTCTCTAAATTTATCTTATCTGCAATCACAGAGAGATAGAGAGAGAGAGAGAGCAATTTGGTACTTATGAGAGATTGAATTCTCAATAAAATTCTATAACATGGTTGCCATAATTGGGCATTTTCTACCAAACGTTAGCTTTCAAACTGTATAAAAAAAATATTTGTATTGTCAAGAAAAGAAAAAATAATAACGCTTTAATTGTTTAAATAGCTGTAAGATACCATTCCAACTAAAATTGATTTAAAAAATTTTTTTTTATGCTTTAACTGTTTATCTATAGAATCCATTTTACAAAAACTGCAGTTTCAATTAGATCGGTATTTACACAATTTCAAACTGAAAACTTTACTGTAAAAATTTTGTTTTTGGCTTTTAACTTTAACTGAATTCTTTTTTTAAGTTGGGCTCCGATTGATATTTTGGTAAGCTTTAGTTAAAACAGAAATGATGAATTTCTGACAAGATTGGCACTCTCTAGTCATTGAGATTGAACAAGAAAATATTTAAAAAAATATTTTTGTTGGCTTATGAGTTGAAATAATAAAACACGAAAATCTGTTTTCAAAATTCGAGCTCCAACGATTTTTTGGCACGAAAGGTTTTCTTTAACCAGTCGTCAATGAGGTTTGGAACAGTCACACAGCCGACACAGGTGAGGTGTGGAATACCCAAACAAATTTTTAACCATGTTATATCAAACATGGGTATTAACGTTTATATATATTTATTTTGAACTTTTATACATATTATGCACCTGAACTAATTAAAATAAATGACTATCAGAAAATTAAAATCTTATAAGGATATTAGTAAGTGAGGATGGAACTGAAAAATAATTAAACTTCTCATGATATACGGATTTTCTTTCCAGTACAAATTGCATGTTCCATGCAAATGGACCGATTGCAGTCGGCGCAGGTATATCTTGTTTTCCCGTTTTTATGCCGGGACCATTCAAAATATCATCTTCCGAATGCTATATTTTGTATATCCTCAGAAATTTCTTCAGAGCTTCAACACTGCTGGGTGTGACATACCCCAGCAGTGTTTATTTGTGTGTTTTTCCTTCAATGTGCTAGGATGTAGGATGTTTTATCTTCAGCTTTTGAGAGCACGGGTGCGGCCATTCGTGTCAGGAGAAAGTTGTCTGTGTTTGTAATCACGTGGGGTTTGTCACAGCCCACCTCATTGACGACGAGTTAAACTAAAAATTTTTTTTCAGACCAACAAAGATTTTGCTTGTTTGAAAACTGTGTACGCTGCGCTGAACATTTGGCAAAGTATCTGCAAACGTTGACCCAAAATGTAAAAAAGGCTCACAACAATTAAAGTTTCTAACAAGGAAAAATTGGGCTGCGATTGACCCGCTTATCGCATTATTAAGTAAATTCATGTAAATGTAGCTTTTGCAATATTTAATAAAATTTGCAAAAAGCCAAAAGCATTGCGCTTAAAAGGATGATACATTTTCTGCGCCCAATATGTTTGTGTGTACTTCAAAAGTTATGAGCAGTTAGGTAGATTTGTGATATTTTTTTATATTTCAACGCAGTAGCATCGCTGATGAGGAAGTGACGGTCCTCAACTACCAAAATATTGAAAATAAATTTTATTTGAAAGTTTGGCACGACTTATTTGTATCTTTTTGGGGTGATGCATACTCTTCCCAATCTGATAAACGGTAAAAGTTTCTGCGAAGCAGATCAAATAAAACGCGTCTTGTTCACTTGAAAATCATACAATTAGTTAGTTGTATATTAAAAATACATAATGCTTAGCATAATACTAAGTCAAAGTATATACAAAGGGACAATAACCAGCTGTGTTCTTTATCCTTCAAGCAAATGACAAAGGACTGAGAATATTTTCAACACAATCACCATCTACATAAGCGACATCACATTTTCCAGTTTCTATACATTTCGAGACTTGGGTAAGTAGTGATTAATTTATTAAGGGTATCCCTCTAATCGCAAAATCTCGAAAAACATGCAAACTCGAAATTTTCGAAAATTATAGTTTGCACTTCACACGCTTTTCTGCTTAGTAATTTACTATGAAAGAAATAAAAATTATTCAATCTGAAACAATATTTGTTAAACGGCCCATCCACTGCACCATAGGTCAAGTAGCACATTTTTCTAGCCAAAACTAATAAGGCCTATATTATCATGGTGATAAATTGCAGATGTATTTTTTATGTTGACTCTAGAATAAAAGAAGAATTCTGACAAAAATCTTAACCCGTGAACTAACGTGTCGAAAATGGCACGCTCTACTTTTTTTTTAAATCTCATAATTGTTAAAATAAGAGAAATGTTTTTATTTTTGGATTTTAATATTAGGTTAAGAAATACATAACGTTGACTTAAAGACTGCTTTCTAAAGATAAATTAGTTAAAACGATTAAGCTAATAATTTCGGTTTCCTTAATTTCATCGGTTTCTTCTTCATTCTAGCGTGTTAAGACATAGCATATTGAGGTGAGTTCTTCGTCTGGGAGTTCACACCTTAATAATTGGATTACTTCTGACGGAAGTTGGAGACGCTTTTTAGTTTCAATGCGTCTATTTAGAAATAGCGAAGAAATAATTGGATCTGATGTGTCCATTTCTCTATGAAACACGTTTAAAAATGCAATAACGCGGCTACTTTTGCGTGCATAATGTAATCTATCAAATTTTTAAAATTTGTGTCGAGACTCTGCTGATTCTTCTCCAAAACAACCATTAGGAAGGACTTGACCGTCTATTATATCCTTTGAATGAATGAGAATTTTGTGTAAGTTGCTGTCACTGGTAGCCAGGGATACATGTTTTGAATAATTTGGGCGTTTTCAAAGAAATAAACTTGCAATATGTCTACATTTAAAGGAAATTGACAAGACATACTTATTAAAATTATTTTTAAGGCGAGAAATAAATTCCTTGTCAATGCCGGTAATATATGAAAAATTTCATGTTTCGTGAAATCTCGACCAAATTTCGCTACAGAGCCAATTAATAGTTTGCTGCTGGAAAACACGCAACTTTCTGTGGCTTTTCACCCATTTTCGTCAGCTCTTATGCAAAAACTATGTGCACTCTGCCGCAAATTACTTGCACTAGTAGCATCCTGAGTATTTCCAAAAAAAAAAATTAAAAAACGCCTCTTCTTTTTCCTATTTGTCTGTCCTTTGCAACCATACTTCGAATATATCGGTATTACGGAAAAATAAGTTACCTGATAAAAATATTCATTGAAAAAAAAATCGCACAAAATCGCATCTCCAAATTTTTAAATAACATTTACAATAGCGACATCTAACTAGTTTCGGGTATCATAAGACTAACAAATTCGAACAAAATTTTGAAAACTTAGACAAAGTTAATATGTATATAAAGAAAATTTTAAAAATCAGGGGTCTCAATTGAACTTAAAATTTTTCCACAGAAATCAAATTATATATACCATAATGTATTCTCCGTTAAACTACAACGCAAAAAATTAAATAGCAACACTTGTATAAATTGAGTTTCGGCCAGAAAAGTGTGCTATTTAAGCTATAGTGGACTGGCAGCAAAAATTTTGCACATCAGCTGCAGAAAATACTTTGACATCCACTAGCATGCATGACTGCCTGCAACTATTTCACTTTTAGTTACATGGTGAAATAGATGGCTCAAATCGCTCCAGTCATAAACATTTTAAGGGAGATCGTCAAAAGTAAGCAATTAGAAGAAAAATAGCGGAAAGAAAAAGCTAAAACAAAGTTAAACATAAAATTTTAGTCAAGCTGCAAAATGGAAGTCATTACTCCCACAAGAATTTATTAATAAGCTATAAGATACCACTTTTACCATAACTTATTAAGGTTAGACTTTTACTGCTTTCAATTTTTATTTAATAAAGGTTCTCCAAGTGTAGGAGTCCCCATAAGACTTCAATTTACTGAACACAGCTTAGAAGATTTTAAGAATTGTCTACAGCTACACCCGTTCAAACTACTGAAGTATTTATATGTTAAATTTGAAGGTTCCCAATAAAATTTTCACTCATAAATTTCAATAAATAAAATTAAATATAGCACGTGCAAAGCCATCCACTATCGATCATGCACGCGGGGACAGTTTTAAGCGTCCATGCCATTATTTTAACCTATCTAATAGAATTAATAGCTCATACAAAATGTTCGGGTTGCAAGCCAAGTGCCACGTCAATTACCAGTCCGTTCTTGATGCAGTGAAATTTTATACTAAATAAAGTCCTTAAACTTAACGAATGACATGTGTGTGTACTTTTAAAAAGTCGTGGGACAGTGTCTAAGCGTAAAGTCTGAATTGTAAAACACACGAAATCAGGATATTAATATCGTTTGTAAGATTTCAAAACCAAAGTCAATATTTCAGGGGTAAGTCCCTTTGATACCTAGTGTGCTAGTTTAATATGCTTATCCATTTGTGTAAAAAAAAAACAGATAAAATTAAATTATAATTTTAGTACCACATACATTTCATATTGACATATTTCACATTATAATTTGTGTTTGAATTTCTGACGTGATGACGTATAGAAAATGTTTGCTTGGATCCATTCAATTATAAAATGTTATTCGCATAAGAGCTTAATTTTTAATTTGTTTATAGTCTTCAAAGTTGAACAATCCACGATGGTGGTAAAATGGATATATATCTACCATTGCCTCAACAAATAGGTGATTTGTATAAGCTCGCATTCTAAAGTTATCGCCAATCTCGTCGTCTCGCGTTAAAGAATGAACATTGCTCTCCTTGTCAGTTGGTAACAATACGACAACCAAATGATTGTAGACGGCAAAGAAAGCTAAAAATAAAATCGCGCAGTTAATAAAAATTAAACAGCCATTTGTCCAAATTTTTCATGAAACAAACCATAAAATGTGTTCTCTTCTTTGTACATGGACATCTGCAAGTCACGCAATTTAGGTAACGATTTTTTATATTTTAGAGTCTTCAAACACTTAACTAAATGTTCATGATAAATTTCGATAAAATGATCGAATTCCTTTATTCGTATATTCCTGGCCGCTGAAATTGTAATTAAAAAGAGCAAGTCCTGCGCTGGACTGCCCCATTTGCAAATCTGAAAGTCAACCAAGAGTAATTCATCTATTTTTCCATTGGATAGATAGTTCGCCATAATGTTACTTGACCAAAAGTCTCCATGATTCAGAACATTAAATGCATTAGGATCTGTTTTCAAATTGCGTAGACCACAATCCCATAATTGATCAAATGTAGGCTATTAAAATATTGAATTATTTATAAAATTTAAACTTTAAAACTAGTATTTACTTACAAACTTGTCTATATACTTTTCCGCCTCATCTAAGCCCCATGTAGCCATTGCCTTTTTATACGACTTAAACCTTCCATTATACGACGTTTTGTGTACTTCTGGTCCATAAGCTGGATTAATAAATCCCATGTCATAATCTGGAGGGAAAAGTCCATTACGTTCTACCCAAACAGCGGAAGCAGCATGAAACTCTGCTAACTTCTGAAGAACACGTATCATATGTTCCATATCATATCCAAGTAAGCGATCGAAGTTCTTAAATGACTTTTCTTTTAGATCTTCAAACACAATATTAATTGTGTCATTAATGCATTCAACAAAGAGACATTTCGGAGCAAACTGAATATCAAGACCAACTTCTTTATACAGAGCTTCAAATTCCGGTATGAACTTTTCATACATTTTCTGTTCCTTGGGAAAAAAATTAAACTCCTTAAGCATTTTTCCACCTTTGTCGTCATCTAACATCGTTTTTAAAATGTATGACTTTGTTTTTTTACTGCCATCTTTTGATTTAAGAAAATATTAACTTAAATTATTTGTTCGGATAAACTTAATCCTTACCTTTCATTTCCAACTTCATACAGATGCGTATCATTACCGAGGTAAAATTTTCACCAGGTGGTATCGCTGCGATTGGAGTAAATTCAAGAACCTTGCAATATGTGGGTTCATCTTTCTGCAGTATTGCAGTGAAGTAAGCCTCATTTATCCATTCCGGTATATGAAGATCTTCGTTTGGATTAACAATTTTAGCAATTTCCGGCATATTTCTCTTAGTTCTGTATGTGATTTGCTTACAATTCAGCTTTAACGGCAACACGTCTCTTTAGTAACTGAAATTAATTTAGACCAATCAAAGTTTTAAAAGCAATTCTTAGAACGATTTAAGTATGGGATACAATATTTTTTAAACTGCTTTCTCTAAATTTATCTTATCTGCAGTTAGAGAGAGAGAGAGCAATTTGCTATAAAAGAGAGCTTGAATTCTCAATAAAATTCTATAACAGGGTTGCCACTGTTGGGCATTTCCTAACAAATTTAGTAGGATTTTTTTCATCTTGGTAGGCTGAACCAGATTTTAATATTATTGAGTAACATATACATTTTTGTGAAATTCGAAAAATCCAAACCTTTTGTAAAGTTTTTTTTGCATCAGAAAGCAAATATTTACATCTGAAATTAAGCTTTTAACATCCCTGTCTCAAACAGAGAATAGTTTTCTTGCAGATTACAAATTATGTTTGGGGAATACGCACATATGCGGCGTAATAGTGTTGTGACTGATCGTGCAACTCCATTGCAGGATGTGTGCGCAGACCCGCAGAATCAGAAAGAAAAGTTATAAGCTCTATCAATAGCATAATGCAATGTAAGGAACTCGTCAACAACGTTTTTGCAGTGTATTTTCAAAATATAAGTTTAAAAACGATCTCAATATGGGATAATTTTTACAAACCGCATGAATTTTAGAAAAAAAAAACTCTACTTCTACAAATGCGTTTCCCTGCATCTTTCGACATATTTAGGTGACACGTATGTAGTATATCAGGATTTTACTCAAAAATTTCTTTACGAAAATATCCACACATAATCAATATAAGACTGAACACTACCGTGAACTCTATTTAATTAAATTGCAAATAAATGAACATCTTATTTTGAGTTCACACATCTAAAATTAATCTTTATTTCTTTAAAATTAAATGTTATTATATATAATGCAATTCGGGATGTTGACCCTGAAGATGGGTTGTCAACATCCCGAAATGCATAAAATTTGTTAAAATTTAATTTTAAATATATAAAGACTAATTTTAAATGCGTGCCTCAAAATAAGGTGTTCATTTATTTGTAATTTAATTCACTCATAACTTTTCGATAATTTACTGAATTTTCCGTAATACTCTCATGCTTGAAGTCTATTTTATCCAGTTTCACTGACCGGATAATGTCGGTATTTTAATTAAATTCCTTATAACTTTAGCTTTCGAAGTGTTTTAAAAAAAATATTTTTAGTGTCAATAAATGAAAATATAATCACACTTTAATTTTTTAAGTAGCTCTAACATGCTGTTTCTCCAACTTAAATTGATTTAAAAAAATATTTTTTATATAACCTTTTATCTATAGAACCCATGTTTTGAAAAAGTGGGTTTCTTTTAAATCGGACTTTGCACATTTTTAAACAGAAAAATTTATTGCAAAATTGTTGTTTTTGGCATTTAACTTAAACCGAAAATTTATTTTTTTTAAGTCGGGCTCCGACGATTTATTGATATTTTGGTAAGCTTTAGTTAAAACAAAAATGATTCATTTCTGACTTGATTAGCACTCTCTAGTCATTTTTGAACTAAATATATTGAAAAAATTAATTCTGTTGTCATAAGCCATATATAAAACACGAAAATCTTTTTTTAAAATGCGAGCTCCAACGATTTGTTGGTATTGTTGCTAGCCTTTCCTTTAACGCGTCGTCAATGAGGTTCAGAATTGTAACACGGCCAACATATGTCAAACTTGGCTATTAAAGTTTTAATATATTTATTTTTAACTTTTATACTATGTGCTGAACTAATTAAAATAAATAATCATTGAAAAAATAAATCGTTGGATTAATGTAATTCAAAAAGTTCGTAGCACTCTTATTAAGGCCAAGCAAAAGTAACATTTCGGCGAAATACAGATTACTGAAAACTTTTTCAATAAAGTTTTACTTCTTATACATAAGAAACACACAAAATTAAAATTTTATAAGGATATAGAATAGGGAGGATAGAATTTAAAAATAATTGAACTTTTGTGTTGATCCTTCAACGTATTGCGCTCGGTGATGGAACAACGCGGTAAGTAACATTGTTTTTGAAGTGAGTTTATTAGTAAAAAAATAGCTAAAATGGAAAATGAATGAGAACTACAATCGTGGATGAAGGCGAAAATGTATGTAAGGACAAGACGACGCTCGGAAATTGGCGTAAGTTGACTTTGTCTATTTGTCGGTAAGGGCAGTATGTTTTTGTGTAGTGACATTTTTTTATAATATTTTAGTGATTTTTTTTGATAAATATTTTAATTTGCGTTGTCTACCAACTAATGTGATTTAGTGCCTTTGAATGATAGCAAATTATCAATTTCTATTTAACTTCAAATGTTGTGTTAATTAATATTTTGCTATTAATTTAAAAGCAAAGCAATAGTTGGTTGCATTGCTGCTGCTTAAGCGGGCATAAATATTTCTGTTCCAACCATTAATACGTTGTTTGCTCTCTGATAATTTATTCTAACTTGCAAGATTTTATTTTTTTTCTTTTGCATTGTTATTTTATATTGTTTTATTTACTACTTAAATTAACTTTTTAGTAACTATGTACTATTTTTCCTCCGATAACTTGCTTTCTTGTTCTGTAGGGGATTAATGCAAAAGCCAGAATATTTTCAATTCAATGTTTCGTTGTTCAGGGCCGTTTGAGCAAATGTTTCATGCGTCTTGTGCAAACTTGACCACTTCTGTAACAGAATCATTATTTTCTAAACGTTCGGGTCTCCAATGGTACTGTCCATCGAGCAGGGTTCTTTTCCCTTTGATTTTTTTCCACTAAATTAAACAATTTTCGGATGGTTTAAATATTCTTAATGCTAATTTTAGAGATATTTTATGCAACTATCTAGCCTTAAGCCTTTAAGTTGATAACAATCTTAATGAAACTATGTCCCCTGACTATTGTTTAATAGCAAATAATAATACTATCGCTAATGTCTCTACCGCAGATGCATCCGTTCCCTCGATTTCCAATACTACCAAACATGCTAATACCCTTGAAAAGAAAATAGACCTAAAAAACAACAAAAAAACGTTAGCACTGGATATTTCCCATAAGCATTAAACTCTTTTTCTCCCAGTAGTCATCGCCCAGTAGAAAATAATACCCTTGTTCTTAGTTCTACTGGTCCTATTTTTTTGCAAGTGATGCCTAAACCTTGGTCCATTTTCATCTCCCGACTACACCCTGATACTAGAGTTGATACTGCTTAGGACTTCTTAAAGCAATAAAATGTCATTCTTGCTGACGCTTTTTTTTCCTGTAGGAAAATCGGTAATAAACCTTATTTATCTATCAAAATTACAGCGGCTTCCTCCCATTTTACTGCTGTCTATACATCAAATATGTGGATGAACTATTTGATAATAGCTTTAATGTCTTTAGAAGAGACAGATATATTGACGACTCGTCTCTTGTTGGAGGGGGTACATTAATGGCAATAAAAAATCATCTCACCAGGCTGTTTAAAATTTTTTTATGAAGAAATTATTTTGGCTATATATTTGTGTTTACCTAACACTCTGAAGTACAATAATGATTCTTCATACCCATGGTACACGAAAGATTTGAAGAAAATACGTGACGGCCGTAATAGGGCATGGAATGAATATGTTTGTTGTCAGGACCGCATAGAATTTCCTTTTTCAGGAATTTAGGCTTAAGTCAGCTTCAGCTTATTCTGAACATTTGAATACAACGAAGCTCAATATTCTCCATGACCCCAAAAAGTGTTGGGGATTCATTAAGTTCCAAAAAAAAGTCTAATGGTTTCCCATCTGAATTCAAGACTGTTGACGGGCTCACCAAAAATCCCCAAATTATGGCATTCCAGCCACGGTTTTAATTAATTGTAGTCTTATCCTTAGACAACCACTCAGTTTTCTTTTTAATAGATCCATTAATGATGAATATTTTCCTTAATTTTAGAAAGAATCTTTTATATTCCCGCAAGGAAGTCACTTGGGGCCGCTACTTTTTATTTTGGCAACCAATGAATGATGCTACTCATAAATTCAAAAACTCTTATCTGCTTATATATGCTGATGATATGAAAATTTACAGGACTGTGAAGGTGGATGATGATACCTTTGCCCTTCAGTTCATGTAGATCCTGATAAATCCCAAACTATGATTTTCTCTAGAAAATAAAAGTAATGTTGAATTTGATCATACACTTAATGATATGAAAATCTGTCGTGTCGATATAGTCAAAGGGCTTGGTATACATGTTGATGTTAAATTGACGTTTAATGAACACATTAACATTATATGTAAGAAGGATTCGTCATTACTTGCATTTATAAAGCGGTGGGCAAAAGAATTTAATAGCCCTTTAGTAACAGTAACTTTATATAATACAATTGTGCGTCCTCACTTAGAATATGCTAGCCAAGTATGGTCCCCATATTATAATATACATATAGATAAAGTAGAAAGAATTCAAAAAAATTTTGTTCCGTTTGCTCTCAAAGGCTTAAATTGGACTGATTTTTCAAGCTTTTCTCCTTATGAGGATCGTTTGAAGTTATAACGTATGCAGTCTTTGAGCACCCGCAGAAATATTGCGTTGGTCACTTGCTGTGCCAGAACTTCATAATTATATTCATTTTAACACCAATCGAAGGAGTAATCGTAACTTTTATCAGTTATTTTATCAGTCAGTCAGTACAACTAATTATATGGTTACAGGTCCTTTTAATCGCATGACTACTCTCATTAACAATTGCGATGTGTATAATATTAGCTTGCCAAAAGGTCAACTCAAGCTAAGATTGAAAAATAACTATAGTTAATTTTGTAGCACGGTGGTTGTTGGTCTTTATGTTTGCGTTGTCCGAGCCCCACAGTATGATGGGTAAATTTTATCTAACATTTTATTCCTTTGACCATATGAACAGATTCCATACAATTGCATTCATGCAATAAAAATATAACAAATTAATTGCATGCATAATTTTTTCATTTCCCTAATTTATTAATAAGCTTTTATCTTTGTTTAAAGCTTCAAGCTAAATTGCTAAGAAGGCTAATAGCTGTAGTAGCTAAACTCTATTATTATTATTATTTATTTAAGATTAGTAGTAAAAGTTTGGCAGGGCGACTTTTAACCCATTTTAATATGTTTCAAAAGTGAGCAAATGTTTATTATATTATGTGTGACTGTTTATAAAATAATATGAATAAATAAATAAACAACGAAACAAAGTGCCAAGAAATTAATTGTGTTTTTTGTACGGAAGGTGCCCCGCCGCAATCTTCAATCCCATTCACATTTTGCGAGTTGCTTGGCACAAACAAAGTCGATCCTTGTTTCAAGTTCCACAACATTAACTGTTATAGATGTCAAAATATAGCGTTTAAAGTGTTTTTGTTCTTTGGCAGGTTCCACGCTCAGTTGTCTTATCGCGTTCACATTTATTGAAGTTTTTAGAATATGAAATAAGGAGTGAGATCGAAAAAATCTTAACACACGTTTTACCTAATAATTTTTTTTTGGTGTTTAATTTAAAAATTTCTTTGATCTAGTTATCTTTGAAAAATATGTCAGTTATTATTTTTAATGAGAAACATGTTTATTTGTTGTGAGTTTGATCAAAATGAGTGAAGGAAAATAAGTACGTCTTAAAATTATACAAAAATTTTCAAAAAAAACCAAATTGGTCCTACAAAAAATTGGCCTACGAATTGAAGGTCTGCCGTCAAACTGTTTCCAATGTAATTAAACAGTTTCAGGAGAATTTGACCATCGATAGGAATCCTGGTTCGGTAAGAAAACAAGGACCACATGATATTGGGAAAGCCAAGAAAATTGAAAGCATGTTGAAAAGATCTTCAAACACATCTGCAAGAAAAGCTGCCCGGTTAGCCCAGTGCTCTGACTATTTGGTGCGAAAAGTTAAAGCCAATGCAGGTTTGAAAACATACAAAGTCCAAAAAGTTCCAGACAGAAATGCTGCAAAAAATTTAGACGCCAAAAGTAGGGCTCGGAAATTAAAATCGAATTTCATACAAAAATATTCATGTTGTATAATGGACAACGAAACGTATGTACTGGCAGATTTTACGCAGCTTTCGGGTCAAAATTTTTATGTTGCTGATGCTCGAGGAAATGTCGAAGAACAATTTAGAATCCAAAAGCAGACAAAATTTCCTAAAAAATTCCTGGTATGGCAAGCTATATGCAGTTGCGGCAAAAGAAGCAAGTCATTTGTTACAATGGGCTCTATAAATACCGAAATTTACATCAAAGAATGTTTGAAAAAAAGACTTCTGTCTTTCATAAGAGAGCACAATATGTCAACATATTTTTGGCCCGATATGGCATCATGTCACTATGTCAAGAAAGCCCTTGAGTGGTACCAAAGCAATAACATAGTTTTTGTGCCAAGAGAGGCCAATCCTTCAAATTGTCCGGAGCTAAGACCAGTGGAGAGATATTGGGCTCTTGTAAAAAAAAACTTAAAGAGCACAAAAAAGGTGTTCCAAAATATCGAAGATTTTAGAAGGAGATGGGCAAACTGTTCCAAAAAGGTGTCTGAAACAACAAACAAATCTCTAATGGAAGGCTTACCGAAAAAGGTCAACGAGTTCATAAATAGTAGTTAGAACTATAAAAATTATATTTTTCTGTAATTTGTAAAAGATTATCAATTAAATAAAAAAAAAAATCAAAACTCTAAGATCAGCCGTTTAAAAATTATTGAATTTTATATATGTTAAGATTTTTTCGATCTCACTCCTTAAACACCGTGGTACCAAATTGTAAAACTCTTGCCATTATAAGTTACCTGATATAGCGTTTTAAATGTTTTGGTTGTATTGAAGGTACCACGCCTCGTTGACGAATCGCGTCCATATTTTGTAAGCTCCTTAACATAGAAAACTATATCTTATCACCAATTTTCAAAACTCTTGCTATCATAGGAGCTAAGGTATGGAATTTTAAGTGTGCTATGCCCCTTTGCTTCATCCCGTTCAAATTCCGTGAGGCGCTTAGCATAGGTAATACAGTTCTTAGAACAAAATATCAAAACTTTTGCTATAATAGAGGTCTAGATATAGCGTTATAATTATTTTTGCGCCACACTGCGTTGTTTAATTTCCTTCATAATTTGTGAGGTGCTTAGCCTAAATCATATGCATCCTAAGACTAATTTTAAGACTCTTCTATCATAGGAGCCAAGATATGGCATTGTAAAAGTTTTTATTGCGTGGAAAGTGTCAAGCCACTTCTTTTTATTAAAATAAAATATAACCTATGTCACTCAGGGGTATTGACGCTTTCTATTGGTAGAAGAACTTTTAGAATCAAAGCACTAGTTCCAGAGATTACCCTCTACATACAAAAAAATAAAAAAAAAATATTCCTGTTAATATAATAGTAAAGATAAAGATACAGGTAGAGATACAGATATAGATACCGCAAACGCGATTAAAATAATAACAAAGTCATTTCGGTGTTACGTAACGTTTAAGGAGCGGGAATGGGGTACAGAAAAACGTTACGGCGTATTACATGCGGGAGGGAGGTTGAAATATCTTGAAAATTTTTTTTACGTAATACTTGAATGCCCCCTAAGTATACTATAGTGTTTAATTTATTAAAGGTATTCCTCTAATCGCGAAAACTCGAAAAACATTCAAACTCGAAATTCTCGTGCTTGTTTACGGGAATACCTCTATGCATACAAACGAATGACCAATACCAATTTGACAGTTCGATCAGTTAGCCGCAGCTATGAAAAAAATTTATCACAACAAATGGAGGAAATGCATCAAAATAGGTGGAATTAAGTAAATAAATCACAAAGCCACAATAGGAAAAAAGCCAAAATTCTGACAATAGCGCTAATAATATATTTAAATATCATAATGTAATGGTAGTTTTGCACAGTTTTAGAGCCATATTTGCGTATAGGGGAATTCCCTTGTAATATTTTAGTCCAATAGTTCTCAAAGATTATAGAAAATTTCGTCATATTCGGGTATGGTAGTGGCTTAAATTGTAGTTGCCATTTCATAAACTTTTCTGCCATTATGTACATACACATACATATCAGCAATTATGCTTAGAAATTTAATATGAAAGAAATAAAAAGGATTCAATCTGAAAAATCTATGTTAAGCGGCCGATCCACTGGCAGCAGCTGCGCAAAATATTTTGCCATCCACTAGCCTGCATGAACGCCTGCACCTTTAGTTAAATGGTGGAAGGTAGTGAAAAGCATTGCTGAAATTGCTCGAGGAAAAATCCGAATCGTCAAAAACAAACAAGTAGAAGAAAAATATCAGAAAGAAAAAGCTAAAACAAAGTAAAACATAAAATGTAGGTCAAGCTGCAAAATAGAGCTCGTTACTCCCACGAGAATTTATAAATAGAGCTATTTCCCACATTATTATTAGAGCTATTTCTCAAATTGTAGAAAATAGCTAATGTCATACCAGTGCCTAAAAAGAAAGAATCATCAGCTCCTGGAGATCACCGTCCCTTAAGTATTCTACCGGTTTTCTCTAAAATTTTTGAAAAATTCATTGCTCGGCAAATCATTACCCACCTGAAGTCTCTGAATTTACTAACAGAGAACCAATCTGGCTTTAGGGCGAACCATAGCTGTTCGACGGCAATGCTGCAAATTATTGAGGATATTAGGCGAAAATATGACAGCGGTTAAATCCCTATTTTGGTATTGTTGGATTTTTCTAAGACTATCGATACGTTAAATTTTGATGTTTTATTGATAAAGTTACACAAATACTTTGGTTTTGGCACGTACGGAATTCAGTTTATGAGAAACTATTTAAATGAGAGATTCCAACGTACTAAATCTAATGGAAATTCGTCTGCCTTAGAAATGATAAATTCTGGTGTGCCACAAGGCTCTATACCATTCTGTTTTCCATGTTCATAAATGATATTATTAGTTGCTGTAAAGTTGCTTCAATACAAGTTGATAACAATCTTAATGAAACTATGTCCCCTGACTATTGTTTAATAGCAAATAATAATACTATCGCTAATGTCTCTACCGCAGATGCATCCGTTCCCTCGATTTCCAATACTACCAAACATGCTAATACCCTTGAAAAGAAAATAGACCTAAAAAACAACAAAAAAACGTTAGCACTGGATATTTCCCATAAGCATTAAACTCTTTTTCTCCCAGTAGTCATCGCCCAGTAGAAAATAATACCCTTGTTCTTAGTTCTACTGGTCCTATTTTTTTGCAAGTGATGCCTAAACCTTGGTCCATTTTCATCTCCCGACTACACCCTGATACTAGAGTTGATACTGCTTAGGACTTCTTAAAGCAATAAAATGTCATTCTTGCTGACGCTTTTTTTTCCTGTAGGAAAATCTATGTCTATACATCAAATATGTGGATGAACTATTTGATAATAGCTTTAATGTCTTTAGAAGAGACAGATATATTGACGACTCGTCTCTTGTTGGAGGGGGTACATTAATGGCAATAAAAAATCATCTCACCAGGCTGTTTAAAATTTTTTTATGAAGAAATTATTTTGGCTATATATTTGTGTTTACCTAACACTCTGAAGTACAATAATGATTCTTCATACCCATGGTACACGAAAGATTTGAAGAAAATACGTGACGGCCGTAATAGGGCATGGAATGAATATGTTTGTTGTCAGGACCGCATAGAATTTCCTTTTTCAGGAATTTAGGCTTAAGTCAGCTTCAGCTTATTCTGAACATTTGAATACAACGAAGCTCAATATTCTCCATGACCCCAAAAAGTGTTGGGGATTCATTAAGTTCCAAAAAAAAGTCTAATGGTTTCCCATCTGAATTCAAGACTGTTGACGGGCTCACCAAAAATCCCCAAATTATGGCATTCCAGCCACGGTTTTAATTAATTGTAGTCTTATCCTTAGACAACCACTCAGTTTTCTTTTTAATAGATCCATTAATGATGAATATTTTCCTTAATTTTAGAAAGAATCTTTTATATTCCCGCAAGGAAGTCACTTGGGGCCGCTACTTTTTATTTTGGCAACCAATGAATGATGCTACTCATAAATTCAAAAACTCTTATCTGCTTATATATGCTGATGATATGAAAATTTACAGGACTGTGAAGGTGGATGATGATACCTTTGCCCTTCAGTTCATGTAGATCCTGATAAATCCCAAACTATGATTTTCTCTAGAAAATAAAAGTAATGTTGAATTTGATCATACACTTAATGATATGAAAATCTGTCGTGTCGATATAGTCAAAGGGCTTGGTATACATGTTGATGTTAAATTGACGTTTAATGAACACATTAACATTATATGTAAGAAGGATTCGTCATTACTTGCATTTATAAAGCGGTGGGCAAAAGAATTTAATAGCCCTTTAGTAACAGTAACTTTATATAATACAATTGTGCGTCCTCACTTAGAATATGCTAGCCAAGTATGGTCCCCATATTATAATATACATATAGATAAAGTAGAAAGAATTCAAAAAAATTTTGTTCCGTTTGCTCTCAAAGGCTTAAATTGGACTGATTTTTCAAGCTTTTCTCCTTATGAGGATCGTTTGAAGTTATAACGTATGCAGTCTTTGAGCACCCGCAGAAATATTGCGTTGGTCACTTGCTGTGCCAGAACTTCATAATTATATTCATTTTAACACCAATCGAAGGAGTAATCGTAACTTTTATCAGTTATTTTATCAGTCAGTCAGTACAACTAATTATATGGTTACAGGTCCTTTTAATCGCATGACTACTCTCATTAACAATTGCGATGTGTATAATATTAGCTTGCCAAAAGGTCAACTCAAGCTAAGATTGAAAAATAACTATAGTTAATTTTGTAGCACGGTGGTTGTTGGTCTTTATGTTTGCGTTGTCCGAGCCCCACAGTATGATGGGTAAATTTTATCTAACATTTTATTCCTTTGACCATATGAACAGATTCCATACAATTGCATTCATGCAATAAAAATATAACAAATTAATTGCATGCATAATTTTTTCATTTCCCTAATTTATTAATAAGCTTTTATCTTTGTTTAAAGCTTCAAGCTAAATTGCTAAGAAGGCTAATAGCTGTAGTAGCTAAACTCTATTATTATTATTATTTATTTAAGATTAGTAGTAAAAGTTTGGCAGGGCGACTTTTAACCCATTTTAATATGTTTCAAAAGTGAGCAAATGTTTATTATATTATGTGTGACTGTTTATAAAATAATATGAATAAATAAATAAACAACGAAACAAAGTGCCAAGAAATTAATTGTGTTTTTTGTACGGAAGGTGCCCCGCCGCAATCTTCAATCCCATTCACATTTTGCGAGTTGCTTGGCACAAACAAAGTCGATCCTTGTTTCAAGTTCCACAACATTAACTGTTATAGATGTCAAAATATAGCGTTTAAAGTGTTTTTGTTCTTTGGCAGGTTCCACGCTCAGTTGTCTTATCGCGTTCACATTTATTGAAGTTTTTAGAATATGAAATAAGGAGTGAGATCGAAAAAATCTTAACACACGTTTTACCTAATAATTTTTTTTTGGTGTTTAATTTAAAAATTTCTTTGATCTAGTTATCTTTGAAAAATATGTCAGTTATTATTTTTAATGAGAAACATGTTTATTTGTTGTGAGTTTGATCAAAATGAGTGAAGGAAAATAAGTACGTCTTAAAATTATACAAAAATTTTCAAAAAAAACCAAATTGGTCCTACAAAAAATTGGCCTACGAATTGAAGGTCTGCCGTCAAACTGTTTCCAATGTAATTAAACAGTTTCAGGAGAATTTGACCATCGATAGGAATCCTGGTTCGGTAAGAAAACAAGGACCACATGATATTGGGAAAGCCAAGAAAATTGAAAGCATGTTGAAAAGATCTTCAAACACATCTGCAAGAAAAGCTGCCCGGTTAGCCCAGTGCTCTGACTATTTGGTGCGAAAAGTTAAAGCCAATGCAGGTTTGAAAACATACAAAGTCCAAAAAGTTCCAGACAGAAATGCTGCAAAAAATTTAGACGCCAAAAGTAGGGCTCGGAAATTAAAATCGAATTTCATACAAAAATATTCATGTTGTATAATGGACAACGAAACGTATGTACTGGCAGATTTTACGCAGCTTTCGGGTCAAAATTTTTATGTTGCTGATGCTCGAGGAAATGTCGAAGAACAATTTAGAATCCAAAAGCAGACAAAATTTCCTAAAAAATTCCTGGTATGGCAAGCTATATGCAGTTGCGGCAAAAGAAGCAAGTCATTTGTTACAATGGGCTCTATAAATACCGAAATTTACATCAAAGAATGTTTGAAAAAAAGACTTCTGTCTTTCATAAGAGAGCACAATATGTCAACATATTTTTGGCCCGATATGGCATCATGTCACTATGTCAAGAAAGCCCTTGAGTGGTACCAAAGCAATAACATAGTTTTTGTGCCAAGAGAGGCCAATCCTTCAAATTGTCCGGAGCTAAGACCAGTGGAGAGATATTGGGCTCTTGTAAAAAAAAACTTAAAGAGCACAAAAAAGGTGTTCCAAAATATCGAAGATTTTAGAAGGAGATGGGCAAACTGTTCCAAAAAGGTGTCTGAAACAACAAACAAATCTCTAATGGAAGGCTTACCGAAAAAGGTCAACGAGTTCATAAATAGTAGTTAGAACTATAAAAATTATATTTTTCTGTAATTTGTAAAAGATTATCAATTAAATAAAAAAAAAAATCAAAACTCTAAGATCAGCCGTTTAAAAATTATTGAATTTTATATATGTTAAGATTTTTTCGATCTCACTCCTTAAACACCGTGGTACCAAATTGTAAAACTCTTGCCATTATAAGTTACCTGATATAGCGTTTTAAATGTTTTGGTTGTATTGAAGGTACCACGCCTCGTTGACGAATCGCGTCCATATTTTGTAAGCTCCTTAACATAGAAAACTATATCTTATCACCAATTTTCAAAACTCTTGCTATCATAGGAGCTAAGGTATGGAATTTTAAGTGTGCTTCATCCCGTTCAAATTCCGTGAGGCGCTTAGCATAGGTAATACAGTTCTTAGAACAAAATATCAAAACTTTTGCTATAATAGAGGTCTAGATATAGCGTTATAATTATTTTTGCGCCACACTGCGTTGTTTAATTTCCTTCATAATTTGTGAGGTGCTTAGCCTAAATCATATGCATCCTAAGACTAATTTTAAGACTCTTCTATCATAGGAGCCAAGATATGGCATTGTAAAAGTTTTTATTGCGTGGAAAGTGTCAAGCCACTTCTTTTTATTAAAATAAAATATAACCTATGTCACTCAGGGGTATTGACGCTTTCTATTGGTAGAAGAACTTTTAGAATCAAAGCACTAGTTCCAGAGATTACCCTCTACATACAAAAAAATAAAAAAAAAATATTCCTGTTAATATAATAGTAAAGATAAAGATACAGGTAGAGATACAGATATAGATACCGCAAACGCGATTAAAATAATAACAAAGTCATTTCGGTGTTACGTAACGTTTAAGGAGCGGGAATGGGGTACAGAAAAACGTTACGGCGTATTACATGCGGGAGGGAGGTTGAAATATCTTGAAAATTTTTTTTACGTAATACTTGAATGCCCCCTAAGTATACTAAAGTGTTTAATTTATTAAAGGTATTCCTCTAATCGCGAAAACTCGAAAAACATTCAAACTCGAAATTCTCGTGCTTGTTTACGGGAATACCTCTATGCATACAAACGAATGACCAATACCAATTTGACAGTTCGATCTGTTAGCCGCAGCTATGAAAAAAATTTATCACAACAAATGGAGGAAATGCATCAAAATAGGTGGAATTAAGTAAATAAATCACAAAGCCACAATAGGAAAAAAGCCAAAATTCTGACAATAGCGCTAATAATATATTTAAATATCATAATGTAATGGTAGTTTTGCACAGTTTTAGAGCCATATTTGCGTATAGGGGAATTCCCTTGTAATATTTTAGTCCAATAGTTCTCAAAGATTATAGAAAATTTCGTCATATTCGGGTATGGTAGTGGCTTAAATTGTAGTTGCCATTTCATAAACTTTTCTGCCATTATGTACATACACATACATATCAGCAATTATGCTTAGAAATTTAATATGAAAGAAATAAAAAGGATTCAATCTGAAAAATCTATGTTAAGCGGCCGATCCACTGGCAGCAGCTGCGCAAAATATTTTGCCATCCACTAGCCTGCATGAACGCCTGCACCTTTAGTTAAATGGTGGAAGGTAGTGAAAAGCATTGCTGAAATTGCTCGAGGAAAAATCCGAATCGTCAAAAACAAACAAGTAGAAGAAAAATATCAGAAAGAAAAAGCTAAAACAAAGTAAAACATAAAATGTAGGTCAAGCTGCAAAATAGAGCTCGTTACTCCCACGAGAATTTATAAATAGAGCTATTTCCCACATTATTATTAGAGCTATTTCTCAAATTGTAGAAAATAGCTAATGTCATACCAGTGCCTAAAAAGAAAGAATCATCAGCTCCTGGAGATCACCGTCCCTTAAGTATTCTACCGGTTTTCTCTAAAATTTTTGAAAAATTCATTGCTCGGCAAATCATTACCCACCTGAAGTCTCTGAATTTACTAACAGAGAACCAATCTGGCTTTAGGGCGAACCATAGCTGTTCGACGGCAATGCTGCAAATTATTGAGGATATTAGGCGAAAATATGACAGCGGTTAAATCCCTATTTTGGTATTGTTGGATTTTTCTAAGACTATCGATACGTTAAATTTTGATGTTTTATTGATAAAGTTACACAAATACTTTGGTTTTGGCACGTACGGAATTCAGTTTATGAGAAACTATTTAAATGAGAGATTCCAACGTACTAAATCTAATGGAAATTCGTCTGCCTTAGAAATGATAAATTCTGGTGTGCCACAAGGCTCTATACCATTCTGTTTTCCATGTTCATAAATGATATTATTAGTTGCTGTAAAGTTGCTTCAATACATCTGTATGCAGATGATGCACAGATGTATCTCTCTAGACCCATAGGACTAACTGAAGATCTCATTTCGCGAATGAACGAGGACTTAAGTAGAATTTCCGTTCGGGCATAGATCAATAATCTTAAACTTAACGCGTCTAAAACCCAGGTTCTTCACATTTCTCACTGCCTATATAGAATAGAAACGCTACCATCATCCATACTTGTGTACCTGGATATTTTTTCAGAGAACTTGGTTTCGTCCAGTCATCGAGAACGCGAAATCTAATCGTACCTTTGTATAACTATACTGTAACGTCCAGAACTAGAGTACGAGTACTGTCAAACTATGGAACTCTCCCCCTATATACATTAAACAAATTAGATATTTCAAGCAATTCAAATTGGCTGTTGATAACTTCTTTAACTCCTAGTTACACGTATATTTTTACACTTTATTATACATAGAAGTATTTGTACTAGTATAAAGGGCCATCCATAAACTACGTGACCGTGATTCGTGACTTTACTCTACTAACCCCCCTCCCCCTATTCAATTATGTTGCAGCATGATTTTTAAAAATATTTTCTACTAATGAATTTTAAAATAAAATACATGTTTTGTTGACAATATTAAACATAAAACATTACATTTTATACTTTAATAGATATAACATATTTAAAATGAATAAATAATTTTCAATATTTAAATTTCTTCCAAGAAAGGAATTCCCTCATCTACCCAAGAAGGTATATCCTTAATCAAAGTACTATTTTTCTCTATATTTAATTGTTCGTCTTCCAGTTCAACAGCTTCTACATCTTCTATATCTTCAACATCGATCCACAATTTAACAGTTTGAAGTCACGTAGTATTTTTTTCGTAGTATTTTTCTTTTTATGTACTACACAAAGTTTTGCTTTATTGTACAATAAACACAATAATAATTTGGTTAAAAGATACAGGGTGTTTTTTTTAGAGGTATAGAGCTTCGAATTGAAATAAAACACAAGAAAATCGTTTTAATGTCCATCAATTTGGCTTTATTGGAAGGATAATTTTATGCCATTAATGTTTAAATATGATTTCGGGCATGTGGCCACCGCGGCTGGCTCGAATAAAGCCAATTCTACAGGTCCAATTTTGAACCACTTTTTCGAGCATATGGGGCCGTATGTCGGCAATAACGTCACGAATGTTGGCTTCCAAGTCCCCTAACGTTTCTGGTTTGTTGGCGTAGACGAGCGACTTCACATATCCCCAAAGAAAATAATCCAATGGTGTCAAATCACACGATCTTGGTGGCCAATTGACAGGTCCATTCCGCGAAATTATGCGCTCATCGAATGTTTCCTTCAATAAATCGATTGTGACGTGCGCTGTGTGGCATGTAGCGCCGTCTTGTTGGAACCACAACTCATTCACATTCATGCCATCCAATTCGGGAACAAAATAGTCGGTTATCATGGCTCTATACCGGTCTCCATTAACGGTAACTGACTCTCCAGCATTAATTCGGAAGAAGTATGGCCCAATGACTCCACCAGCCCATAGAGCACACCAAACAGTCAGTTTTTGTGGATGTAATGGCGTCTCAAGGGTCTCACGTGGATTCTCTTCACTCCAAATGCGGCAATTTTGCTTGTTGACGTAGCCATTCAACCAAAAATGAGCCTCATCACTGAACAAAATTTTGCGATGAAAATCAGCATCGAGATCAATCTCATTTTCGGCCCATACACCAAAATCACGACGCATTGCATGGTCTCGCGGCTTTAATTCTTGCACAAGCTGGATCTTGTAAGGTCGCAAGCCAAGATCTTTGCGCAGAATCTTCCATAAAGTTGATGGACAAAGCTCCAATTGCTGTGCACGGTGGCGAATCGATTCATTCGGGTCCTCTTCAACATTTTGCTCTACAGCGGCAATTGTTTCTTCGGTGCGCACTGTTCGACGTCTCTGCGGATGCGTATTATCACATAGAGTAAACGTAGTGCGAAAACGATCCATGGTTAACCGAATTAATTGCTCTGATGGACGATTATGTCGACCATAAAATGGACGGAGCTTGCGGTAAACTTCGCGAACTGAACCATTATTTTCGAAATAAATTTGCACGATTTGCAAGCGTAGTTCTTTTGTCACGAAGAAATGGCAAACCAAACTGAACATAAATGACATTAGAGTTGCCAGATTTGACCATAAAATGCCAGTTTTATCTCTATTCGAAAAACAAACCTCTAAAAAAACACCCTTTAGCAGTGAAAGTGGTTGCCATAATATTTTAAGGAAGTTTGATAAACAAACTTTCTCCTTCGATTGATAAGTGAGACACACGAATGAGAATATTGGCCATCTCATTCGTGTGTGCCGAAGTGAGCGCCTAATCATAAGACTTCGATTTCTTGCTAGGATTCGAAGATTTTTAGAATTCTCTACAACTATACCCGTTCAAACTTTCAGGCGTAACGTTATTGATACTACTGAAGCAATTATATCTTGAATTTGAAGGTTCCCAATAAAATTTTCACTCATAAATTACAATAAATTTAAATTAAATATAGCACGTGCAAAGCCATCCACTATCGATCATGCACGCGGGGACAGTTTTAAGCGTCCATGCCATTATTTTAACCTATCTAATAGAATTAATAGCTCATACAAAATGTTCGGGTTGCAAGCCAAGTGCCACGTCAATTACCAGTCCGTTCTTGATGCAGTGAAATTTTATACTAAATAAAGTCCTTAAACTTAACGAATGACATGTGTGTGTACTTTTAAAAAGTCGTGGGACAGTGTCTAAGCGTAAAGTCTGAATTGTAAAACACACGAAATCAGGATATTAATATCGTTTGTAAGATTTCAAAACCAAAGTCAATACTTCAGGGGTAAGTCCCTTTGATACCTAGTGTGCTAGTTTAATATGCTTATCCATTTGTGTAAAAAAAAAACAGATAAAATTAAATTATAATTTTAGTACCACATACATTTCATATTGACATATTTCACATTATAATTTGTGTTTGAATTTCTGACGTGATGACGTATAGAAAATGTTTGCTTGGATCCATTCAATTATAAAATGTTATTCGCATAAGAGCTTAATTTTTAATTTGTTTATAGTCTTCAAAGTTGAACAATCCACGATGGTGGTAAAATGGATATATATCTACCATTGCCTCAACAAATAGGGGATTTGTATAAGCTCGCATTCTAAAGTTATCGCCAATCTCGTCGTCTCGCGTTAAAGAATGAACATTGCTCTCCTTGTCAGTTGGTAACAATACGACAACCAGATGATTGTAGACGGCAAAGAAAGCTAAAAATAAAAACGCGCAGTTAAAAAAAATTAAACAGCTATTTGTCCAAATTTTTCATGAAACAAACCATAAAATGTGTTCTCTTCTTTGTACATGGACATCTGTAAGTCACGCAATTTAGGTAACGATTTTTTATATTTTAGAGTCTTCAAACACTTAACTAAATGTTCATGATAAATTTCGATAAAATGATCGAATTCCTTTATTCGTATATTCCTGGCCGCTGAAATTGTAATAAAAAAGAGCAAGTCCTGCGCTGGACTGCCCCATTTGCAAATCTGAAAGTCAAGCAAGAGTAATTCATCTATTTTTCCATTGGATAGATAAGTCGCCATAATGTTACTTGACCAAAAGTCTCCATGATTTAGAACATTAAATGCATTAGGATCTGTTTTCAAATTTCGCAGACCACAATCCCAAAATTGTTCAAAGGTAGGCTATTAAAATATTGAATTATTTATAAAATCTCAGCTTTAAAATTAGTATTTCCTTACAAACTTGTCGATATACTTTTCCGCCTCATCTAAGCTCCATGTAGCCATAGCTTTTTTATACGACTTATCCCTTGCATTATACGACGCTTTGAGCAATTCTGGACCATGAGCCGGATCAATAAATCCTGTGTCGTAATCTGGCGGGAAAAGTCCATTACGTTCCACCCAAACAGCAGAAGCAGCATGAAACTCTGCTAACTTCTGAAGAACACGTATCATATGTTCCATATCATATCCAAGTAAGCGATCGAAGTTCTTAAATGACTTTTCTTTTAGATCTTCAAACACAATATTAATTGTGTCATTAATGCATTCAACAAAGAGACATTTCGGAGCTAACTGAATATCAAGACCAACTTCTTTATACAGAGCTTCAAATTCCGGTATGAACTTTTCATACATTTTCTGCTCTTTTGGGAAAAGATTAAACTCCTTCATCATTTTTCCACCTTTATCGTCATCTAACATCGTTTTTAAAATGTATGACTTTGTTTTTTTACTGCCATCTTTTGATTTAAGAAAATATTAACTTAAATTATTTGTTCGGATAAACTTAATCCTTACCTTTCATTTCCAACTTCATGCAGATGCGTATCATTACTGAGGTAAAATTTTCACCAGGTGGTATCGCTGCGATTGGAGTAAATTCAAGAACCTTGCAATATGTGGGTTCATCTTTCTGCAGTATTGCAGTGAAGTAAGCCTCATTTATCCATTCCGGTATATGAAGATCTTCGTTTGGATTAACAATTTTAGCACTTTCCGGCATAATTCTTTTATTTCTGTGTGTGATTTGCCTACAATTCAGCTTAACCGGCAACACGTCCCTTTAGTAACTGAAGTTAATTTTTGGCATTCAATATTTTAAAAGCAATTTTTAGAACGAGATACATAAGTATGGGGAACAATTTTTTTAATTATTTTCTCTAAATTAATCTTATCTGAAATAAGAGAGCGAGCAATTTGCAATAAAAGAGAGATTAAATTCTCAATGAAATTCTGCAAGTCATTTCACGTAAACAAAAAGTTAAGACTGATAATGAAAGGTCTTTTTGCCAGGGATGGCATTTGAGCTTTTCACTACCACTGAATTTGTAATCGGCATGCACGTTTCGGAAGTCAAGCGTACTTTTTCACAATGTTATCGAAAATTGCAAACAATATTTAGTATCACAAAGGTATTTTGGAAATGTGCTGAAAGCTCTGTAAGTCCATAGCACTACTCGTAATTTTCAGATTTCGAATGTAAAATGACTATCAAAATGTATATTATTCAAGCTGCTATAAAAACCAAGCAATTGTAAAAAACTTGATTAACTGCTTGCTACATACATATGTACATGTGTATGTATGTATGCATGTGTGTATATATATAGACTTGGAAAATTAAATACGCAACGACACGCAACAGAGCGAGTGATAATCATAAAATTTGATTTGTTTTTATCAGGGACGTAACTATTATTAGTTTTTTTTGTCAAAAGAATTGCTTTGTAATGACAAATAATAAGTAAGATTTTATACAAATTGTTGATAGTTAATATGTTTCAATAAAATTTTTTACGTTGATTCATAACTATTATGCATAAGAAATTGTTTTTCCATTGCGAATAATAATTGATTTGGAAAAATATTTTTTTAGTGTTGTTTTGAAAAAATTTGGAAAATAGAAAGAGGTCGTAAATTTTGGCCATCACCAGAGCTGACCCCAAAAGCGCTCGGTTTTGGTACGAAATATTTTTTCTTGCACCAATCAACGAAAAGATGTTGAAATTGGAAAATGGATACTTTTTGGAGCCACAGCCACCTCTGGTGATGCGCAAAGTCCATTTTTGACCTCTTTTCATGGATTGGTATAAGACATAAGACTTGAAAATGGACGTAAATTGGCCACTTCTAGGACTCGGAACCACCTCTGTTGGTGGCCAAAATCCATTTACGACCTCTATCCACCGATTTATAGAAGAAAACATTTTCAAAAATATATTATATACATATGAAATTGGACACTATTGGGAACCGGAGGCCGCCTCTGGATTTCAATAAAAATTTTTAAACAACATGCATATAGCCGGTAACCTATAAAAAATTTTCTCAATTATTTGTTTCGTTAACAAGCAGAACTACAAGGTATTTACGGATAACTTAAAAGCGGTTCATCTAATCGGCGGCAATCACTGCCGGATTTACAAATCAAGTTGCCCATGGGCACAAGAGTGGTGGGGGCCTATCCGGACTGAAAAAACGAAACCGAAGTAACGCTCGCTCGGTATTTTTATATTGGTGGGGCCTCTTATTAGTGGGGGCCCAGGGGCACGTGCCCGTATTGCCCTTATGTAAATCCGGCACTGGTGGCCGAGGTTAAATCAAATGTATTTTCTTTTATTTTGTTTTTTGAAAAATCAATTTCTAATCGAACCAAACAATGTTTTTGCAACGAATTTTAGATTCAGTTACTAAATACCCGCAGCCGGGTACCCAACGATTTAGATTCAACCCATTCCAGCTCATGGGTATTTAAGTACCTAATAAACTTAAATACCCAGAGAGCAGAGAAAGTTTTTAAAAATTATAGTGCACCCCAAAGTTGAGATATCTGGTTCAGGTTTAATTTCTGCTTTCAAGATTTGAAAATCACCAATTTTTTCTAATAGAAAACTCTCCGGGAAAACTCTGCCAAACATCGGAAAATTGGATCATCATAACAGTTTTACAGTGTCAGCTCATATGTCTTCTAGGTAATAATTGTATTACTATTGAGTAATGGTCGAGATTTTATGTATCCCATCCACCACACACATAAGCTTACATCTTTGGGTATTTAAATACCGAACAGCCAAAAACGAGTTCTAAATTCATATATTATTATAAGTGATAGGTTAGGTTAGGTTAGAGTGGTGGCTTAGCAAACAAGCTTGAAGCCTTAAGTAGGACTGATTCTGATTCGCTGAGGTCATTGAAGAAAGGTTTCTCAAACATCTTAGCCTGATTCTTGCTAAAGCTGGACAACTGCAAAGAAAGTGCTTCAGTGATTCAATCTCGCTTGCGTTCAAGCAACTGTGGCAGGAAGAATTGAATACCTGATCTTTCAGAGTGCTTGCCGATTGCCCAGTGTCCAGTGAAGGTCGCTGTGATTCTTGCGATGTCAGACCGGTTTCTAGACAGTAGGTAGGTAGGTGGTTCTCAATTTATTGTAAGAGAGCCATATTGATCTGGCTGTTTTACAGGAGGACTTCCAGTAGTTTCCGGCTACAGATAGAAAATGCGAGGAAATCCTTTTCTAACTAAACTGAGAGGAACGAAAAAAAGTTCCAGTGCGGTGTCATTAAAAGAAGAACCACGCCCTGCTAGTTCATCAGCTCTTTCATTTCCCTCAATGTTTCTGTGCCCTGGAACCCATATGGGAGTAAAGTCAAATCAACAGATGACGTCCCAATTCGATTATCGAGTGGCTGTGAGTGAAGAAAACCTGCAGAACCTGTTTCTGGCTGTTGGGTATTTAAATGCCCATATCATACCTCAGGTAATCGGCAAGGTAAAAACTAATAATTTTACCTGACAACTTCTACGGCTTAATATAAGCTCTCCACGAAATTTAATCAAAATCGTATTAGCCCTTCTTTATTTTCATGGTCGGCGAGGGACGATCAGTGTTGCTTTTCGAATCAGCTTGTGCCAATTTTTTATTTTCGTTTAAAATGTCAATGAAAACCAAGGTAACACGACAGACATAATTTAATTAAATTTTTTTTTGACTTTATCAACCTTTTTAATTTAACATTTTTGAACTTAAAAATAAAAACCTGCCTTGTATTCACGTTTTAAAAAAAGTTCAATCCTTTTTTTTTAAAAAAAAAAATAAAAACCAAACTTTAAGCCCCTTACGCCTGACCTAAATATTTTTCAATTTGATAAAATTGTTTTTGCTAAATATGTGACTATAAACATTAGCGTACCTAGGAGGGCGTGTTGGTTGCGTCGGGTGCAAGTCTTGGGGTGAAAAATGGTGCTAGGCTCTTAGCATATGAATTTAATTTTATGGACCGATTGACGGCTTATGTACCAATAGGTTGATACCTATATCAACGCGCGATCCTTTAGCTTACACTCACCAGCATCGATTCTTTTCCGAATTCAGGGACCCTTTTCGATAATTTCTCTTTCCCAGTTGGCATATTGATTGTCGTAGTGGCAGCCTCTATTGCAATAACCAATCGAAACGTCAAATTTAATGAGGGTGAGGGACCACAAGCTCGAAACAGATTCGGCGCGGGTGAGTGTCCGATGAAATTGAATTAAAATTTCCTGAATTGAATGGGGATGTCTCACGCGTGTAGTGTTTTAAACACACACAGCAGGTCTTCGGGTGCTCCTGCATACTATAGGGTTGCCTGAGCCTCAGCCGCGGCTGAAGGCTGCTTACTTGCCGTAACTGTTGCTCATACTAAAGGTTGTAAGTGCTGAGTCGCTACCGAATGCTGCCCAAATGCCAAACACACAATAAATTTGATAAGTTTTTATTGTCTTTCCTGGTATGTTACAGTACTTCGGAATAAAAGTTTAAGTATATATAGTATGTCCAACCCCAGCTTTGCTTGCCACAGTAATACTTCATTAAGATTTCATTCTGTACCTTCAGACATACAAGTAAACTGGTTTGGCCCAGGAAAAACTATATTTCCCTAGAAACTAGTTTTGGCGACAGCATAAAAGTGAGAGAGGGACTCATATTCATTCGTTGAAAGCTTTGAGTTCGGTTCTTATTGTATTCTCCATGACAGAACGCAATTTTAGAGTTATGTCGCTCATTTCAGCTCGGATGTTTCACTTCAGAAGTTTTTAGCCAAACATCAATTATAATGATAAATCAAAAAAAAAAAGGAATTAAGTGAAATGATAAGTTTTGGCATTCTCTTTATTAAAATCTCATTTAACTAATTTTAACATAAATTTTAAAATTGAAAAAAATTGTAAATATTTTTGGTACTTAAAAAATTTATGCATCCATAACTTTTTTTATTTTTGTATGAAAAAGTTATAATTCGCAAATTTTATTTTTTCTCACAGATATCGAGAAGCCCCTTGTTATCAAAAAATTGATACAATTGGCACATGGCTCTCGCATAGTAAGGATTGATAAAACATTTATATCTAAATTCGTCACCTTCTGGTCCTGGCTTCATCATATTTTCAATATTCGCATCCTTGTCCGTAGGCAGAAGAATAGCGACCATAACACCTTGGGAAGTAATGACGCCTATAAATAAATAATTGATGACTAATTCTTTCAGAAAACTAATTGACCTACCCCAATATCCATATTTTATCATCATGATGTGTATATCCTTTAAATTTGGTATTGGCTTAGAGTATTTTAGTAATTTTAAGCATTCTACCAAACGCTTATGGTATATATGAATAAAATGATCGAATTCGGAAACCTTTATATCTAAGTTGGCAGAGGTGGTAATGAGGTACCACAAATCTTGGGCGGGTGTACCCCATTTTCCTATTTGAAAGTCCACTAGTATACTGTGATCGATTTCACCATTTTCTTTATAGTTAAACATAATATTATTGGACCAGCAATCGCCATGGTTTAACACGTTGAACTCGTTGGGGTCGATAGTATTGATGCGAATTCCTTCATCGAAATATGCGCTTATCTCCGGTATCTTATCAATGTAATATTCTACATTTTCCACACCCCAAGTGCGCATTGCTTTCACATACAAAGGTTGTCGTGCTTTTGACATTTCCTCATAAAATGGTCGTAAGTCTTCACTGAAAAAAGACTTTGTATATACATCATCATAAGGTCCATTAATTTCATAATAAACAGCAGATGCTGCATGCAGCTCCGCTAATTTCCGCAATACGCAAGTAATATGTGGCATATCTAGACCTGCAAGCCGATCAACGTTGATGAAACTCTGCTGTTTTAAGTCCTCCATAACAAGAGTAATGCGTTCGGGGGTTTCTGCAATATGCAGACATTTAGGACTAAGTTGAATTTCTACACCAGCGTCTTTGTAAAGCTTATGAAAATTGGGCAAAATTGTTTGATACATTTCTTTTTCTTTAAGAAAAAAGTTTAATTGATTCACCAACTCTGCACTTTGAGTTCCATGTTCAAGGGCGGTTTTAAGTATGTAAGACGTTTTTCGAGTATTTCCATCTACAAAAAGTTAAAGAGATTAGCTTATTTAATTTGTTAATCGTTGTGCTCACACCTTGTAATAAAATTTCCATGTGTACTCGAACCATAATTGATGTATAATTTTCACCAGGGGCTGTAGCGGCTATTGGTGTGCAATTAAGAATTTTATCAAAATTCGGCACATCAGCCTCGATTATCGTTTGTAAGTACTCCCCATTTATCCAATTTGGTATGGCAAGATTCTCATTGGGACTAATAGGTATATCGGACGATAAGTTTGTCATTGCAAAAGTAGTATGCGTTCTTAGTCCTGTAAGATTAAAAGAAAAAAAAAATTAGTTCAAATAGGGATAGTTTGATATTTTAATAGCAGTGATTACAGCACTGTTATAGTATAAGTATAAGTACATTCTATGTACATCTATTTTCATTTATTGAATGAAATACCATTAAATATGAGTACCAAGTACAAATGTGAACTAAATGTCTCAACTAAAAAAAATTTCTCAGCAGGGCTTGTCAATTTATCATTTGAAGAAAAAGCTAGCACCTAAGTGAAATTCACATTACATCAGTGCCAAACAAAACATCAATTATGATTAACAGGGGCGTAACTTTTGTAAACGAGTACATAAATGAATGGGATATTCAAAATGTGACTTCGTCAATGCACTGAAAATTTATCTTAAAGCATTAAAATTGGATTTATAAAGAAATATTAAAAAAGTTTTTCCTTAGATATTCCGCTACTCGCTGCAAGGTCGAATTTAAGTCTTGTCAGATTTTATGCAGGTCCTCTCAGAATGACTGAATGAAAGACTGCAAAATGAAAATGATGCAGTTCTCTTCGGTTTAGTTCAACTAAATATTTCCTGAAATCAGAACATAGAATTTGAGAAATTTTTTTTTTAAATCCCTGCTATGACCTCAGTCAGAATTAAAATTATAAATCCTCGCTTATTTGATACTTAACGTTTATTTAAGCTTTATCTATGTTTTGAATATATTAAGTTTATTATTTGTCCGCACATTATTTCGGTACTCCAAAGACCTGTTCAAATAAACCTCTAGAGGTCTTTGGGGACGCTGAAAATTCAGGAACTTTTCCGTTCCAGTTGATTTCTAGAAGATGAGGATTTTTTTGAACTGGTCTTACGCTCAGATAATGCTTTTGTTCTTTTATATATGTTATGTAGAAATGTTGTAAAAGAGTTGTATTCTATAATTAGTGCAATACCTATTCCACGTCAACATCCATGAATGCTGTCAACGGTTAAAGCCCCCTAAAGAAAAAAGTTCGTGTTATTCGAAAAGTTTCGTAATCTTTAATGGTTTCTCCATTTGGAGAGTTTCAATCCAAAGCAGGCAGACTTCAATTGGTGATTTTCGCAATAGAAGTTGGATCTTAACGACACCTGGTGAGCAATTCAACATTTGATAGGATCCAAGACCACCAAATTTTCAGGATTCGGTGGAGACAATTATTGGTTAACACATGACGATATACAATTCGCAGTTCGCAATGATTATGGGCACACAGACAGCTATACTTTTTACAACGTACACAGAGGGTATATTCACTTTGTCGTTCCATTTGTAACGCTTTGAAGGGGGCGTGGCAAGTGTATGTGAAAAGTGTATGTATTCTTTATCACCTCACCACCTGAGCCGAATTAACCATGTCCTTCTATTTTCAGTTCTTCTGCGTGTCTGTCTATGGAAGTCACGATTACGAGAAAACCAAGCAAGATAATTGAATGAAATTTGGCAAACGTGCTACACTTTTAAACCAACTTCTTGGGATTGAAAATGGGCAAAATAATTTCCCTGGCACGCTTACCGCCGCAATTTTGAAAATTTTTTTTGATAAAGTATAAACAAAAGTATCTCAAAAAAAAACAGAAAAAGCTTTGGCAAGATTTGGACAAACACTTGGTGAATTTTGATAGGAAAGCGTAGCACCTCCCATACACGCAAAAGTTTCAAAACGCTATACTGAGAGAATTATTCAATGTAATGAAACCAAATTTCACACAAACAATAGGAATAATCTGGGAAAGCTCTAGAGAAGAACTATGTGAATTTCAACAAGTAGCTGTTGCATCCTACATAAAAGCCTTAGAACGCTATAATGAGAGAGTTATTGATGTAGTAATGAAACCAAATTTCATATAAATACAAGAAATGATTTGGTTTAGCATCAAAAAAAATGGTGGCGAATCTCAAGAAAGAGAGCTTGGAACTTCCCATTTAAGCATAAACTTCAAAACGCTGCACAGAGAGCTATTTTAGTAAATGTTTTCAAATGTGGGAACGTTTAGTCAGCACGTTGCGATTTTGTTTTTACTTTCCCATACAATTATCATTGCTAGCTATAGATAGCTAATAACCAAAGGGTTGGTGAATAAAAGAAAGTTATCTTAGTCGATTTTAATCATTTAACCATTATTCCATTAAAAGTTTGAAACATATTCCACACACACAAAGCACAAACTCTATATTGTAGGCGTTGCATTCTGTTGAATTTAGAAAAATCCATATATGTATATATATATATATATATATATTAGGGTGGGTCAAATAAATCAAATGTTTTTTTTTTTTAATCCGACACACGGAAACTTGTTCCTAGGTACCTCTAGGAAGTACCTACCAAATCTGAGCTTTTAATATTAACGGGAAGATTATGGTCATCATAGTTTTCCATTTTTAATTTTGTCTCATATAAAAATGGTCACATCTTGATTTTGATATTTATTGAAAAACTTTTGAAATCAATAGGCAGTGGGATTCTACTGCAAATATCTTCTAAATGGCTAGAGTAATTTATTAACCACTTGAGACCTTTTTTGTAGAACGTTCAATTTCCTATAGAAATAATTGAAGCTCATTTGACAATAATTATTTTTTAGTAAGTTTCGAAACTCAAAACAAAACAATAATTTTCCATAAAATACTTCAATCTTTGACCCTGAATATCTTTCAAATGGTAAGATAATTGAAAAAAGTGTCTTAGATCATTTTTGTAGAGCGTTTAATTTCCTATAAATATTGACAATGCAACTGGTTTAACAATCTATTGGTGATAAGATGTGACTATTTTTATATGAGACAAAATTAAAAATGGAAAACTATGATGAGCATAATCTTCCCGTTAATGTTAAAAGCTCAGATTTGGTATGTACTTCTTAGAGGCACCTAGGAACTAGTTCCCGTGTGTCGGATTAAAAAAAAAACCATTTGATTTTTTTGACCCACCCTAACATATATATGTGTTTTATTATTTACTCAGTACATAAGAATAATCGTTAACTATAATATAGTAAGATCTAGTAGAAGAGCAAAAAATGAACCACTTTGAGTAAACTTGTTGTCACAAAACTAAAGCACATATCTTAGTCGCTAACTGTCTCAGGCCAGGGCTCTCTCTCAGCACGTTATCAACAATAAGCAATAAAGGAACCATTTAAATTTGGAACTATTACTTGAGAAACACAAGAGGAGCATTTAAAAAAAATGTAAAACATCTATCGTTTTGTAGTTGTTTATTTTTCAAAGGAATGAGTACAAAAGTAGCTCGAAATAAGAATTATAGTCTGTTCCACAATAAAATTAGAAGTAATTCGAATAAGGACGAATCAATAACGGCTATTGGCAAAAAATTTCATCATAGTGTTATTCCCCGTTCTATAAGCCGTTTTCATTCCTCTGCTCGTTGATATATACACATGAAGATGGGCGATCACGAGAACCATCCACAAGTGGGGATCACGTAATCGCTCGGGCTATAGATTAAGATCTTCTGATATCCGTGAATATTCCGGGTTATGCAATCGGTTCAATTAATCGCGGCTTAGTGCAACTTTTGATATACAAAGGCATTTTCCAAAATCTAATGGTGAAGGAGGAGGAAGGAGAGGAAGAGATGCGGTTAAAGTGGATCTGCCAACACCAGGCCCGTACCCCTAACCCCCCATTGGAAATTTTTTTACACAGACTTTTATTCACAATATGTTCTCACTTACATGAAAAACCAAAAAGACTTACGCCTCTTACGAAAAAAAAACAAAAAATTCACTTTTTAAAAATTTTATGAAAATAATAAAAACTCCCATGCATACTTATGTATAGAAATAGGTAAAAACAGTATAATAAATGATACACTTAAAAGTTAAGTCATGTATGTATTTGCCCACTCGTTTTGTTGAGGTCAGTTAAAAGGTTCGCAGCTGATACTGGTAGTAATTTTTATTTCACAAACCAGATGCAAGAGAAATTTGTCGTTTAAATATCCGGATTTTTCATCAAAAAACCTTATTTTGGAAGAAGCATAAGAAATTCGAAGTGTTGCTAAGGTTATCTTGCTTCAAAATTTTTCCCAACTAAATACCTCCTGAAACCTGTTTTGCACTTGTTGGTAAAGTTATAAAGCTCTTATGCGGCGTCGTCTAAAACTCTACCTTAGATCAACAATGTCTGAGGATCAGCTGAACGGGTCGACTCAATTAATATACATTCATCGTGATATCGAAATTCATGTACAAAGAATTTTGGACAAGATTTTTACTGTAATTCGCAGAATCAGCCCCTAACATAATGACAACTAATTATCGACTCAGAACAGAATTAGGGTGCAAATATAAAATCGTTTGAAATGCTTACGTCTCCTAGTCTGAAACGGTTCCATAACCCGTTATGTAAACTTCTGTAAAATTTTTGCTTAATTCTATTAACAATTAGAGGTCGCGGGTTATTGTCTCTTGATGATGGTAAAATCAAACGAAATGTAGGTTACTTTTCAGGATACCAATTAGAGGACTTATGTCTTTTAAGTATTTATATTAAGTCACTGATTAAGCACTAAATTGGTGAATAAATGGATTAAAAAACTTTTTTTTGACCTGCAAACCAGTTAAAATATCTTTAGTGGGCTTTAAAAGATCTTTGACTACAAGGCCCATACAGAAAATCAAAAAAAAATAAAAAAAAAATTATATATATGATTTGGTACTAGAAAAATTAAAAAAAAAAAACCCTTTTGGCCCTAAGAACTAGTGAAAATCATCTTCTATATATTTTGGTCTTATAGAAATCAAAAGTATATATTTATGTTTATACTATACACACATTAGCACATATGTATATATGTATTTTCGTGTGTTTTATAGTAAAAAATGCTTTTTTTGAGAACTTCATAACCTGAAATTAAATATCCGAGCTAAACCCCCCCCCCCCTTGGATGATTTCTGCGCACGGGCCTGGCCAACACGACATTGACCTGGAGCCCACGGTTAAATGTGTAAGATCATTTCTTACATCGAGTTTTTAAAGTGGCTTGTCCAATCAACGGATCTTAATTCAGAGCAAAAATTGCAAAAATAAAGATTTTCTCTACAATTAGCCAAGAAAAGCATATCCGTGGCAGTCTTTAACAATTCCTTGCGTATACATAATATGTATGTGCTTTACTTTTGTCACGCCAGCTTTATATATTTTGTTTTCCCTTAACAACTATATTTGCTTAATATGAAGTCATTCTTAAATTTTTTGTAAAGCATAGCAATAAATGTAAATTCTTCATTACATAATAGAAAAAAATTAATTCGAAACTAAAGTTTACATTTTTAGTCATTTACTGTGCTGCTGTTTTATCCGGCACGTACAACATACATATGTACTAAAGGTCTGCGTGAGTGCGCTTGAAACGACCATCAAATCATTCGCCACAGTTGCGAGCCATCGAGCCCTTACGAACGCAACTCACGAATCAAATCCAAACAGAAGACCAAGCAATCGAGATGAGTGCTGCACTCACAAATAAAGTGTTCTGCGAGTTAAAGCGAGTTGAAGCACTCGTAGTTTCTTGCAGTCAACACCGAGTGACTTCCTATCTTTCACTGCGTTTGGTCAGACAACAGATTCGCTATGCCGTATTGTTCTGGGCGGCGAACTTACTATTGCAATGCCAATACTTAGCCAAAGGTTAAATGAGTTGTAAAGTTGTAAATGATTTTGGTCGACTTGAACAACATTGACACCGAAATACGAGTCAGAGCGTGTCAGAGTGCAAACGAATCACAGTTCATGGCGTTAAATATTTCTGTTTTCTGCGAGTCTACTGATGACTCTCACAATGTCAACAGAACCATTATACTCGACAGCAAGTACACTAGTCGTTTGGCAGAGCGAGATCTCTAATATGTAGCTACTTGTGTGAAATATGATGACTATACCCTTTTATTTGAAGGGTGTGTAAAAATTTATACAAGAAGTAATTTTGATAGAAAACACAGATTTTTAAGTAAAAATTGTAACTTTTTTCACACCTATGCACTCTTTTGTCGAAATTTTCCGTGACCGTTTTCCATAAATGTTGCTGAATTTCGTTAGAACAGCTTGTTGTCAGAAACATAAGACTTCAAAAAACCAACGACCAGTAATTGAATTTTTATTTTTCGGGCTGTATGTCCACATCCATATCTTGTAATTAAGGCACAAATATTGGTTTGTCATGTCACAATAATATCCACCGTTGACTGATATTGCCTGACCAGCTGAATTTTCGTGAAGAATGCTCTGATATTGCCTCGAACCTATAATCCGTACCATACAATGACACGTTGTGGCTGCAGTCGTTTCTCAACAATCACTCGTAGATTTTCTGAACCCCAAATGTGACGACTTTGATGGTTAACAAAGCCATCCAGAATAGTAATGAGTCTCATCGCTGGAAATGACTTTGTTCAAAAAATCAACATCAACTCCGAGATCCATTCAATGAATTCTCATCGCTGTCCGTGGTCAGTAGGCTTCAGTTCTTGAGTCAATTGAACTTTGTAAGTTTGAAGATACAACATTTTTGTTAGCATACGCTGTAGAGAGTTTATCAAAATGTCCAATTCTCGACTATGATCCAAAATGACTTACCTGAACTGTTAGCAACACTCTCACGAACTGCTTCAATGATTTTTGTTAAAAGATGGCCAGAGTGTCTAAGTTCACTAATTGACCTAGTTTTCTTGAATTTTGTAATTAATTTCTTCATAGTTGAGGAAGATAAATCACTATTCCGAGCTTGTTTTGTACGAAAATTGCCTCTCACAACCCAACACGACTCTGGCGACTGACGCTTATTTCGAGTATCAGCTAAACTACCATTGTCAAAAAAAAAATAAGTGGGAGGATATTGCTTCGAAAAATGCAACACTAGCTCCCGAACTAAGTATTACACAAGACCTGTGCAAAGACAGATTTTCATGAAAATATGTCTTTCAACAGTTGGCCTGTTAGATCTTTTACGCTTGCTATTGAATTTTTCAATAGAAGGCCTGC
Source organism: Meiosimyza decipiens (assembly GCA_963680825.1). Lineage (NCBI taxonomy): Eukaryota > Metazoa > Arthropoda > Insecta > Diptera > Lauxaniidae > Meiosimyza > Meiosimyza decipiens. Next base: position 33,254,265 of record OY804259.1, read on the forward strand.
TAGCTGGGCCGATTATGTAACTAAGGTGAAGTCATCGGGAATCCGTGACTCCTCCATTCACTCTGAAATTTACTATCAATTATATTTTCATTTCATTCATTTTCATATCCTAAGCTTAAGTTAGAAGCCACAAAATTTACTTTAAAAGTTTTCATGCTTCGTTTCTTTTTATAGTTCTCAATTAGTTTATAGGAATTGTCTGACAAATAGAGTTCGCTTGCGACTCAACATTTGCTAGGTATATATCTTCGTCAGATATAGAATGTAAGATGTTGGAAAATAACGCCATTCAATTGCGCCTAATGATGGAATCGTTATATGATGTACTGTTGCCAACTTTAAGATGAAAAATCTCTGATACCTCTTACCCAAAACATAGTCGCGATGTGCCGTACAGCGAGTAAAATTTTACGTACGAGTACTTTGACATTTCGAATAAGGGAATAAATTAAGCTAAAGCGGCAAAGAAAGCTGTGTTTTGTATTTTCCCTTCGTGTAGCTATTTATATTAGATAGCGTAGGAACACAGGTGCACTTTTTGTGGCTAGTCTTACAGACTTAAGCGAACTTGATATCGGTCTAGAAATTTCTATTGATGACGATCATTAATTTCAATTATTTTCTTGGTTCTAATTCTATCTTAAATCTATTGTAAAGATGTCTGGATATTCATTTTCATTTCGTTTATATCTAAAAATGCTTTTAGTTGTTGTGACTTTGGTTTATGACTTTAAATTCTGATGGTAGTAATGGTGTTGCATGGGATCATAAAATCTTAATAAGTGTGCCGTGTAAGCAGCACTGTGGTCTGAAAATTGTGCATTTTAATGCCCGAAGCTTAAATGCAGCTAAAATGGATTGAACAAGGTATATTTTTGAGAATTCGTCTATTGATGTCGTATGCATTTCTGAAACTTGGTTTAGTAAAGAAATAGATGATTTTTATTTAAACCTGCCAAGTTACAAGCTGTATTGAAATGATAGAGATCATAAAAAGGGAGGTGGGATTCCAATATATTCCAAATCAAATCTCAGTGATAAGATTGTTAATAAATCCACCAATGAAATTGTTGAATACATAAATTTAGAGCCTCATGATATTAACGAAAATATTATGGTATCTTGTGTTTATAATCCCAATAAATCCCACATCCTTGAATATTTTTTTTTAGATTTAAGCTTAAAACTTATTGATTATGAAAATTATGTGCTTTGTGGTGATTTTAACGTCAATTTATTAGTATCACAAACAGATTTCATGATCAAGTAAGTGTGGTTGGACTGTCAGTTGTTAATTCGGAAAGATCCACTAGGTTCTCTAACAATGCTTGTCCTACTGGACCTTTTTTGTAGTATCAGATACTTCACCACTGCTTATCTTTGATCAAACATCTTTTATATTGGACCACGACTTGATATTCTGCACCCTAGATGTTAATCTTTGTTGTAAAAATGAGGCAACAACTATATCCCACCGAGATTTCAATTCGATTAATGCTACCTATCTTTATAATGATATGATTCAAACTAACTGGAATGAATGTTGGTCTTATAGTTCCGTAGATCAAAAACTCGATTTTTTTTTTTGAAAAGATTACTGATCTTTATAATACACATGTTCCTATTCGAACATTTAGAATAAAAAAAAAAAATGCCCTTGGTTTACTGACCATATTAAAAAGCAGATTAAAAAACGGAATAAATTGCACTCAGAATGGTAGAAGAGGTCTACTACTCAAAACTGGGAGGCATACAAACTTGCACGTAATCCAGCTATTACTACTGTAAGGCAAGCTCAAGAAGAATATTTCTGTTCTAAGCTCAACACATCACTTGCGACTAAGTAGCTGTGGAAAAATCTTGGCCAGTTAAGTGTGAAAAGGAATGAAAAAGTAGAGTGAATGATTTTTTCATTAATAAAAACCCCTACCTTAGTGATCGTGAGTTTGAACCTAACCCGAAAAGTTTTTGTACACATTGAGTTTGATGTGTTAAAGGGTGTAATGAATATCAAGTCAAATGCTGTAGGAGAGATGGAATTTCTATTAAGTTTCTAAAGATAATTTTGCCTTAGGCCTATAACGCATATAATAAATCACTGTATAACAACATCCTGCTTTCCAAAAATGTGGAAAATAGCTGTTGTTAAACCTGTTACAAAGAAACCATCTGCCTCCGTAGCTAATGATTTTAGTCCAATAAGCATTCTGCCGGTGTTGTCTAAGGTATGTGAGGCACTATTGGCTGAATAGATTATTTAACACTTAAATTGCCGCAAACTTCTATCTCCTCTACTATCGGGCTTCCGTACTGGTCATAGTTGCAATACATACTGCTATGTTAAAAATACTGAATGATATCCGCCTTTGCTATGATTTTGATCTATTGACTTTACTTTGCCTGCTAGATTTCTCAAAGGCAGTTGACAGTGTCAGTCACACAATTGTGTCCAATGAATAGCTATCTAGAGGATAGGTTTCAGAAAGTAAAAGTGGGTAATTTTTTCTCCGACTACAATTTGTGTCACCCAGGTATTCCTCAGGGCTCTATTTTAGGCACTCTTTTGTTCAGTATGTTTATAAATGACATTTTTTCGGTCTGTAGCAATGTAATAAATACAGGCTTACGCCGATGATGTACAGTTATATTTGTCACGTCACATGGGTACCGTTGATGATTTGAGTTATAGGCTCAATGAAGATTTGGCGGCTATAAGCAAATGGGCAATTCAAAGTGGCCTTTGTTTGAATCCTGCTAAATCGCACGTCTTACCGATTTCACGAGCCAAGCTTGATGTTAATGGTATTCCACCTCTTTTTATTGGTGCCTCTCAACTTAAATTCGTAAATAAAACTAGCTGTCGTGGGTTCGATTCTCAATTCTTTACTGACATGCACTGATCATGTAAAGAATGTCATAAGTAAAATTTATTTGACCCTGCGTTGTTTGCGAAGGTCTGCTGGGTTTACTCCGGTTGAAACTAAGCGAACATTGTTCCCTTTATTAATTATTTTTCGGTTGTGTACAGTAAATTGGATAGTGGTTCTTTGCATAAGTTGGAAATTGCTTTTAATAATGCCACACGAAGAAGAGAAGAGAATTCTTGGGTGTTCTATTGAAAATTATGTAATGGCTAGAAGTTGCATTTTCCTGCATAAATTAATACACTTGAAAGTTCCATTTTACCTGTATGAAAAGTTTCGTTTTAGCATATCAAATAGATCACTTTATTTCATTGTTCCTAAGCACACGCATATTATAAATCCACAAGGTTATTTTTCATCAACACCATTAGAATTTGGAATTTGTTGCCAAATAATTTGAAGGGCGTTGAAAAGTTCAACAACTTAGTCATCAATAATTTTTTGTGTTTGTAATCGAAAATTTAATTTTTAGGTAAAATTTTTCTTTCTTTTAAAATATTCATGCATCTCAAATATATATATTAAGATGTATATTGTAATCTAGTTTTTGTGGGTAATAATTTACTTATTGTGAAACTAATCTTGAGAACATTTATTTAACTTTCGTTTTACATCCTTTGATTATAAATTTAAATTGACCACTGTTTTATGTTGTACAGCAAAAGAAATATATTCATATTGTGGTAATTACTGGAAAATAAAAATAAATAAATAATAACAAGATAAAAATGTTTGTGGGATGAAAACTAATGAGCGAATTTCAAAAACTGGCATTAGTGTTGGTAATCGCATAAGCCAGACGAACAGAAACTGAGGCGTTTAAAATCAATTGGCAAATCAGTAGGAGTCCTTGGAATTCGGTAAATCAAAACGTCTTCGTTTTGTATTTTAGTTTCCAAATAGTTGCTTCGATATTATTGTTTCACTGCAAATATGGTAATATTACAAAGTCGTGGTTAATTTGTATTGCGAAGCCAATTGTAGATTGCATCGTGTCGGTCCTGGCAAATTCGGTTGGATAACTCACCATGTCATTTTGATTCAAAATATTGTACTGAATTGTATATATGTAACTAATTGGCTTGCTATGTCGTTTTCAATATCCATGTTAAGATCATTCACATCTCTAATTTTTGCTGCCAATATTGCTCGATCTCTCAACTAAACATGATTTTGGTATTGTTCTGTTATATTTGGGGACATGCTTTGAATCAAAAGTAAAAATAGTTGGTAGCGTTATTAATCCAGTTAAACGATCGATTGGCATTTTAGTATTTCTGATCTCCAACAATTGTTTTGAAAACTCAGCTGTTGATGGATTGTCTCGCATATAAACGCTTACGTTTGTAGCGAGTGTTTTTAAGTGTCTCCGCAAATATAAAAATTTCAAGCACGCGTTAAGTTCATCAGCTGCACTAGAGCTAGGTATGACAGATCATATTTGTCTAGAATCACAATATTAAGGCTCACCAAACAGTTCTTGATAGCGTCTTAGATCTTGATATGTTCTAATCTAATGCTTCCAAGGATTTCTTGACTTAGGTTTTTCGTTAATCTGCATATTCAAAGGCAATTTCAGTGCAGAATGTGCTCGTCGTCCCCCATCCGATAAAGTGTCAGCGAGCTATTTCATTTTGCGATCGTATGACTGTTAAATGCAATGAAATCAAAAATGTCCCAGGCGCGCCCATAAAATACATTCCACCACGTTCGTCGTTAACAACTTGCATGATGTGTGATGCATATCATGTGTGATTAGCAATTTTGGATTTGCGATGGTGAGACGTATTCGATGTAAAATATCTTCTGTCATACAATCTCGATATTGTTTCCATAATTCAAGTGAATTTAACGGAAAATATATTGACAATATTATTGAAAATAATGTCTGAAATTGATACATTGACAAGTGTAATATGCGGATGTGTGCGGATCCTCAAGTAAATGCTACACGATATGTCGCACGCAATCGTCCATCAATTGCTCTCAAAGTGATGACTGATGTTGGTCCACAAACGTTAATCAACAACACATTAGCATTGCTGGGGGGAACTGTGTAAATTCGTTCCAAAGTTTAAATATTAACATTTCACATCATTAATTGATTAAATGCATACCAAATTCCACTTGGAGAAAACCAGTTTTGTGTGTTCGAAAAGTACGCTGGCCATATGTAGCTATAACGGAAATTTCTGGCTGTGTGTAACTACGTAAGTGTTTAATGTCAACTCTGATTAATGCCTAAGCATAGACTAATATGATGAACAAATATTATCCAAAAAGATGTATAAAATTATACAGAATTATAAAAGTTAAAACTTTGCGTATCAAAGAAATTCATTAGACCCGCTCCTTCAATTCTCATATAATTTCGTAGACGAATATTTTTGCCGAATGAACAAAATGCAAAGTCTTAAATTACTGACAGTTTTTAATTGTAGTAATTAAAATTCTAAACGATGCAGCTGTCAATTTATTTTTCAAAACAAAATCTAACTACATATTAAAACTCAATTTACTAGCAGCAATGTGTTTTCAATGCTTTACACAATTATTACTTACGACTCTAGAATGACTAATGGACTTTTGATGAGTGGCGTAATGGATAGTAGAACGCAATTAATAAACATATATTATGTATGATTTATAAAAATGTTTCAAAATAAATAATTATATAAAATAAGCTAAGCTTTTTTTTTTGTTAAGCCCGGCAAATATTGTGCACGATCATTTTTAGAAGTTTTAATTGCATATAAACTAGATATCTCTGGAATAAAGTTGACATAAAAGTTAGTATAGCATTGATGAAGGCCTTGTTGTGTACCGATAAATGTTCACGAGAATGTTACATAAATGTTGAGAATAGCTACAATCAGTGGCGAATTTAATAGGTGGTTTTTGCTAGCAATTATTCCAAGCAGCTTAGGCGGCGACTACGTGGGTAAGGCACTTTTTGTGCCCCCACAAAAGATATTATGATGTGCATTCCCCCAATATTTTAGGAAACAAAGATCCATATTTGAAAACTCTGTATGTAAAAAAAATTGCACCGGGGCTTTCACAGATTGATTATTTGTATGTTATGATTAGTTCTGCGTTCGTTACTTAGCAGCACATTTTAGATTTGTTATCAGAATTCATGAAATTTGTGAAATTGCTGCTTACGTTGCCTGTGACGACATGTACAACCGAAAAATCGTTTTCGACCTTAAGAAGATTCTTAACTTATTTAAAGAGTACTATGCCAAAATTTTGTAACGCTTTGAACAATAAATTTTGATTCCAATTGTGTATTGTATACTGTTCATGTGTTTTCATCATATCCCAGTTGGCAAGGGCAGGAGAACTAGCAGGCTTTCTAGCAGGCCTCATTTCAAACTTACTTTCTTTTTTATATGAAACGATCCGATAAAACAGGCCTTCTTTAGCAGGCCTGTTAGAAATACTCTTCAAGCAGGTCTTCCTACATCACTTACGTCAAGAGCCCTTCAAAGAGCGCTTACCGTAGAAGGGGTCACAGAAGGACTTTGAAAAAATGAAATCTTACTACTACCGTCGTGATAGTTAAATGATTTTTTTATCTGCGTCAACCCTCCCTTTCGTTGATATTTTTAATATTTATTTTTTCTAACGTTTTCTTAATTTATAATTTCACATTGAATACACAACACTCTACCACTTTGACATAACATGAAACAGAAGACCAGCCTAGCAACATGCACACCGTTCCTTACTTCTAACCATTTATCTACTTTTGATGTCGTATAAGTACAATCCAATGACAAAAAAAAGTCATTTCGAATCATAAAACATTGCAATAAAAGAAATAAAAACATACATGAAGTCCTTCTTTTTTGCCTTCTATTATGAGGCCTTATAGCACTGCTGCTGTGGGAAGGCCTTATAGCACTGCTGCTATGGGAAGGCCTTATAGCACTGCTGCTGTGGGAAGGCATAATAGCACGCCTGCCGTGGTAAGGCATAGTAGCATTTCATGAGTATACACTCAATGCAGTGTAACTGTTCTGCTACTTATAAAATTTACTTATTGACAGATTGTAAATAAAAACAAAAATCATCATAAAAAAACATTAAAAAAATTAGTATACATGTTTTTATTTTATTTAGTTTTGAGAAGGCCTCTTACAATCGCAGTAGTGCTAGCAGGGCTTCTCCGGGGAAGGCCTTGTCCAATTGCCTGCTGGGATACATTTACATTTTCACACTTTTTGATGATTATGACTCTACAGTCCCCCACACTCATGAAATGTCACTTGAAAAAATTTTGAAAGTTTTTGGAAGTCTTTGGTATCTTTGGAAATTTTTAAACGTCGGCTAACAAAGCTTACTGATGATACCATATAGCAGTGGTTGAAACTGCTATAAGCAGCTAGCTGCTCTTTTTTATCTTTTAAATGCATTTTGCGTTGTAATTTTTTTGTGTTTTTTGCACTTACAGTACTGAACTGGAGGGGGTCAGTCCAAAATATAATTTTAAATGATGATGTGTTCCAAAAACATGGACCTTTCAATTAATATTCATACCATAGGTAAAAAATATCTTTTTTAGAATTGACAAACGTAAGCGATCTTAACCTATGTACAAATATTGTAGTACACAAAAATTAATTTCAAATGTCAGTGTGATTTGAAGAAATTTTTCTTCATGAACTTTGGAGTTTCTTATTCGAACCATATACATATTTATATACACTTCAAAAAATCTTCTGGCTGTCTTATCTCCTGGATTCAGAGGAACTTTCTGTTCCCATTGCAAATTGAAATTCAAAAACGGTGTTTCTCAATTAATCCCAATTGCATCATTTATGTATATTGGTATTGATTGATATGCAAACTCACATGGAGTGTCTCAAAAACTTAAATCTGTTAACCCGTGTGACAGCGCGCACTAATAATTTTCATAGATAGGAGCGTGCGAGCACTATGCTCAAGCTAAATAAAGGACATAATTTTACAGTCCCTTCATGGTTGGCTTCTGGTTCTTATCTCTGAAACGATACAGTATGGATACAGTTTAATTTTTCGGTTTCATGGTTGGCTCTCTCCATAGTATTAAAATCCTCACTTTGTGGATGACATCAATTTTGACATTTCTGTTTTTATTTGACGTTTGTGACGAAATTTAATTTTTTATAAAGCCAATACGTGGATCCATGCACCTATTTAAAACTTTCGATTTTTTTTTCGAAAATATCAATTTTTTTGTTGAAATTGGTATGGGTATTTTTGTATGAACATTTTCAAATAAATTTTTTGACATGAATTGTAAATATTTCTTTATTTACGTGCATTTTTCCATTTTGGCGAAATCAAAATCGCTGTCACCAAATTTTCACATTTCTGGATACAACTATAGGAGACTGTTGCCAACCATGTTAAGACAAAACATGTGGAAGACATTGCCGCGGAGACACGAGTCGAGCCAATGTCACCAACCATGAAGACAATTTTTGGTCGGCGACTAAAACGGCGACATAGTAGCCAGCCATGAAGAAAGTAACAAAAAATTCAATTTTATGCGTAAATAAAAAATTCCAAACTTTGGCCTTAACTTTTTGCTGACTCTAAGAAAAAAACCTAAAGAAAAATAATCACAATAAAAATAGTAATGATTCACCCTTCCATGAAAACTCATTCAAACAAACTTATTGAGAAAAAAATATTTAAGCAGATAGGCTCGCAATGAGCAAAATGTCCCAATTTAGGACACAGCTCAAACAAACTTTGCATTTCCCAGTGATTTAGATCAGGAGAGAGGGGTGAAAACTTGAGAAGGTACTGAGAAGCAGCGTTTCCGAAACGGACTTAAAAAAATTATTTTGATGCCCATTTTTTTCGAATTTAAGAACATTTCAGCATTATTTCCTTCTTAGTAAGCTTGAAGCTGCTTCGGGTTTGGCGATTAATACTTCCGAAAGTTAATATTTGACCAATAAAATTTATTTTCACTTGTTATCAGATGATGAGATTAACAACTAATTTGAATAAAGAATTTCAGAGTGAAATTACCAAAATTTACAAACTGCTGCTTGTCGTCAAAAACCATTTTATAAATGTAATTCATAACTGACGAAAATAATTTAAACAATTTTGAAATCAAACATGACAGTAAAGTATCTTTGTTGGGTCTAAGGCAGCGATGACTCTTAATAGATTTTCGGATGCTGATATAATATCCATAAAAAAGTATTGTGCAAAACTTTGTTCTGAAATTATAAAATGATTTGACTGTGCGAATGAATGTTTAACTGATCTTTTAAAATTAATTCCTACTCCTGTTCAATTTATTTCCAAATAGCTCTTCCAAATAGCACTCAAGTACTACCAAAGAATGAAAAAAAAAACTCTATCGTATGGTTCGATTTCGTTCTGCGCTATGAGAGCTAACTTTTTCCCTCTGCATTCCGAATTTTACTCATTGAAACACTAACAAAAACCACAGCAAGCGACATGAGAGAGCGCAATAAATGGTAACGTTCTGCTGTACGTCCAAAAAACTTTATTCGCTTTGTTGTGGTTTTGACTCGCGATCGCTATCCCAACCCGTACCAAATGTAGTAATCTAATGAGGGAAAAAAATGTTTATTTTTCAAACGAAAGAAGGTTCGAAAAAATTTATACATCACTAAGATAGGCTCGGGGTCCTGGAAAGCAGCGTTTTGACCCGAAAATGTTTCCTCGGATCATGGTATCAGGTATTGACCCATTTTCGGGTAAAATATTGTTTTTTCACATGAAAGATAGCTCCAAAAAATTTTGGACACCACTAAGGGACGTTCGGGACCCTGGAAAGAAGCGTTTTTGACACAAAAATGGGTCACCGGACCATGGTGCCCGTTTTTGACTTCCAAAACATGGCATCACTAATTCGACTCTAATGACAAAAACAAGCACTACATTTGGTAAGGGTTTCGGGTAGCAATCGCGAGTCAAAACCGCAACGAGGCAAATAAATTTATTTGTATGTAGGCCAGAAAGTTACCACTATGTTCCTCTCTTTTAATTCTGATTGCTATAGTATGGGTTGGTGTTTGAATCAAAGAGTGAAACAAAGAATGTGACAAGTAAAGTTTGCGTTGCGCGATTTGAACGTTACGATAAGGTGCGTTTTTTTTTCATTCCCTGATTACTACTATTGAAAATTTTAAGGATACCAAGTTGCTTTATTAATAGCAAAACAAATGGCAAAGAACTGCTCCTTATGTGACTAATGTCCTTCTAACGATATGCTAATTTTATATAAATCATATTATTTAGACATAAGACTTATTAATAAGTACAGTACCGGCGTCTGGGGCGGAAGTTGTGAGCAGTCTCGAATTACAGTTTAATGAGTAACATCAGACCGAGTTTTGTGAACAATTCTGAAGGCTTATTTCAAAGTTAAAGCTTTAAACTAAAAGAAGAAGACTACATCTCTCAGCCATTTTTGGAAGAATTCAGCACTTTCAAAATTAAAAATTTGGGAAATCTTTAGAGGTAAGACCAAATTTTTTTATCCCACCCATAGTGTGTTGCTATTGATTTTGACTACAAACTACTTTCGATTTCGGCTTGGCACCTTGTGACACTAATACTTAAATCAATTGGGCTTGGATATTTTTTTTAATTCCAACAGGACAGCAGAGAAGTTTGCTACGACAGAGTGTTACTGACATCGAAAACAATCGCAATCAACTTTTGCGGAAGCAAAATGCTCATAGCGTGCCTTATCACGGCCTAAAGCAATTTATTGAACTGAACAATAATATCATCGTTATTTTGACGAAGTATTGTAACTTCCAAATTGTTGGAATTGAGGTAATAATTGATCACAAAGCGCGTGCCCAGAATTTTTATACTTCACAGCTCATCAATTTACAATTTGATCCCATAAAAACAAAAATCATTCTTCAAAAAAAAAAATTCATTGAGAGCTAAAAAGTCACTTTGGTATTTATTAAAATACATATATTCCTATAACAATATCGACCCAGGCTAAAACTTTGTATAGCAACCTTGCAGGTGCATTGAAATATGGATAAGGAAATCATTTTTAGAAAAAACTACAATTCAAAAAAAAAAAAACTACTAAAAAGAAGGTAAACCTTTAAGAGTAAGTTACCCAGAAGAAGTCTCAATGTTTTTCTTAATAAGTTTAAGCACTGGGTTTCAGAAATAAGTTTTCAAAGGATATTTAATTCACTAAATGATTTTAACCTTCCTAATGCCAAAATCTTCAAGTGAAGCGCCCTCTGGCGAACAGAACGGTTGACGGATATAGATTTAGCCAAGTTTTATCGAAATGGAATATAATTGTTAGCAAATAAAATGTAATATAGAACGAAATGATAGCAGTGAGAGCGGACTCGATACTAAATTAATAGAACTTTCAACATCAGAAAATCGTATTGAACAAATTTATGTACAAATTAAATTTAATACTGAGAGCTTTGTTTATCTTGTTGTTTCATATATTCCACCGAATAGTTCTTTTGATATCTATAACCAACACTTGAATAACATATCTCATATAAATGAACAACTTAATCCAAATCAAAGTATAATTGTCGTGGGTGATTTTAATTTAGGCAATGTTCAGTGGATATTTGATGAGAAGATTCTTTTACCATTCAATGTTAAATCGGATATTGAATCACTTGTGGTCGATTATTTTCTCTCTAATGATTTCTGCCAATTAAATTCTCTTAAAAATAATTTAAACAGAATTTTAGATTTAATATTTGTCACAAACGGCCTTAAAATAGTTTGTGAAGAAAATTTAGCACCAATTTTGAATAACAGTATACATCATAAGGCACTAACCATTAAATTTAGTTTCTACAATTATAAAAATTTTGTTGATGATCAGGCGGGTCGATTGGATTTTTCTAAAGCAAACTTTGCTGCAATTAATGAATATCTTTATAGTATAGATTGGTCAGTATTAAGTTCATATGAAAATCCAATCGCTATTTATGAGTTCATTCAAGGAAAATTTTCACATGCGATCTCACAATTTGTTCCCGTTCGAAAAAAAATTTTGAGGAACAAGCCACCTTGGCTTAACTCAAGACTTTCTAAATTGAAAAATTCCAAAAACAAAGCATTTAAAAAATTTAAATTAACTAATTGTGAAGTGGATCGATTGAACTTCATTAAAATACGGCATGATTTTGATACACTTCATAGTTTTTTATATAAAAATTATATTTTAAGAGTTGAAAGCAACCTAAAATTGAATCCAAAGTACTTTTGGCATTATTTAAATCAGAAGCGTAAAACCAATGGGTTTCCAACAAGTATGGAATTTGAAGGAACTAAATCAAATAATACTTTGGAATCATGTAATCTTTTTGCAAAATTTTTTCAGAAGGTTTATGAAAACTATTCGCATTCAATTAACATTAGCAATTTTACAAGTGAAATAGTAAATAGTGAAGCCATTGAATATTTTGAGGTTTCAGAAGAAGATGTATTTTTAGCAATTTCAAAATTAAAATCTAGTTTAATATAGTTGTAAAGCCAATTACAATTTTATTCAATTACTGCCTAGCTAAAGGTGTCTTTCTGGAATGTTGGAAGACTTGTTCGATAGTTCCGATATATAAATCTGGCATAAGAAATTATATTACAAATTACAGGGCAATTGTGAAGCAGTGCACGATGGCAAAATTATTTGATGATACTTTAAAAAACAAGCTTTTTGCAAAAGTTCAGAACTTTATGGTAAACAGTCAGCATGGCTTTTTACCGGGCAAGTCCACTTGTTCAAATCTGACACTTATTACGAATAACATAGTAGATGCTATGGAAAATAGTATACAAATGGATGTACTTTATACTGACTTTTCCAAGGCGTTCGATAAAGTAGATCATAAAATTTTATTGAAAAAGCTACAAAATTTTGGTTTGTCAGATCATCTATTGGCATTCTTTAGGAGCTATTTGATCAACAGAAAACTGTTTGTCAAAATAGGCAATCAATATTCTGAATTTGCTGTAAATGCAACTTCTGGTATTCCGCAAGGTACGCATTGTGGCCCGTTGTAGTTCTTGATATTTATTAATGATTTGGCTGAAATTTTTAGTTTTTCTAATTGTTTGATGTTTGCGGATGATGTTAAACTCTTTTAAAAATTTCACATTTGTCTGATTGTGATAAACTCCAATCTGACTTAAATAAATTGTATGGATGGTGCCTTACAAATAATCTAAAACTAAATTTAAGTAAATGTTGTGTGGTGTCGTTCACAAGGCGTCAAAATTCACTAATTTTTGATTACACCCTAAATAATTCACTTTTAATAAGAAAGCATGAAATAAAAGATTTAGGAGTAATTTTTGACTCACAATTAAATTTCAAATGCCATTTTGATTACATTATTTCCAAGTCAAATGCTGTGCTTGGATTTATAAAAAGAAATTCTAAATACTTTAAAAATCCTTGTACCTTAAAATTTCTTTATGTATCACTTGTGCGCTGTAATTTGGTTTATTGTTCAGTTGTCTGGAATCCTTGTTATAATGAATATTCTAACCGAATTGAGAAAATTCAAAGAAATTTTACAAGATATACTCTTAGAAAACTTCAATGGCCTGATGGTCTTCCCACATGCGATGCGCGACGTAAATTGCTTGGTCTCCAGTCATTAAGAGATAGAAGAACCAACAATGATCTCTTGTTCGTGTATTGATTGTGATGAATTGCCTTTTTTCATTTGTACCATGCACCAAGAAATTTTCGTCGTAATCGAATGTTGGAAGAAGTCTTTCATAGAATAAATTATGGAAAAAATGAACCAATCAATAGATGTATTAATTTATGTAATAGTTTTTGCTCTATTTTGGATTTTAATTGCTCTGCACATCATTTTCGCTTAAGTTTATTTATGTTATTCAATTAAATAATTTTTCTTTATTGTTAATTAGTCTGTAAGAATTAAATTCAGTAGACGTAAATAAATAAATAAATAAATAAATAAATAAATAAATAAATAAATAAATAAATAAATAAATAAATAAATAAATAAATAAATAAATAAATAAATAAATAAATAAATAGAAATGGAATAAGATGTTTCACGTTGATAAATGTTTCGCACTCATTTTCAGTAGGATCACACCGTATGATATACTGGTAGAAAAAGAGCTCAACACCTATCTAATAAGTCCAAATTTATGTATATACAATCAGAAATGCACCTTTTAAAGAGGTTTAAAAAAATTTAAATGTACATACATTTGTATAAAAATCCGAATTTTGGGACCTGATATTAATAAAAAATAGAAAATGTTACTTTTTTTACCAAAATATTTGTTGGAACTGTACTTTTAAACATTTTTCTTAAAAATTACCTCCAAGAGAACCAGAACCGCTACAACATTTTTTTTATCGAAAAAAAAATTCATCAAGATAAAAAATATCTTTTTTCATTATAGAAAAAACGAAAATTTCGCATGTGATCAGATCACTAACAATAATAGAGATTTATTAAATTGGAACGTGAAGGCGAGACCAAGTTGCGCAGTGTAACTATTATTACTATAAAACAAAAAGGTCATTAAATGAACAGCATCAAAAACAATTTCCATACCTCGCAAAGCATCACAATATGAGACAGACCATGGGAATTGTGCTTTTTCTAGCTTGGAAAAAACAATTTATTGAGAATTAAGAGTTCCGGGAAGAACTTTTGAATCACATCTCTTATTCACTGCACTATTTTTTTATTTACATGTCACTTACAAATATCACAAAATTGAAGTTTTATTATACGTACGTTATACGTACGCCTCGATTCTGTCACTTCTAAAGTAAATCTGAATAACTCGAATTCAAAGGCAGTAGAGAATTGTACTAATGAATTCAAAGTCTTAATCAACATCTAAACTATCAAACAACTAACGAATTTGCGAAAACAAATTAAAATCATAGTCCGTTGTCTATTGTGAGAAAGTTATTTCTTGCATAACTCTTTGGACGACCATGAATTAAATACAACTTCTGCATCAGTGATGGCATTTTCGGTAGATTTGTAAATTTTTCGTTATATTTGCGTCCAGAAATACTGTCGTCAGTACATTCGATAAGATTTCAGTACACTTACCGTATTTTTAGTATCTACATTTGATTAATTTTCAGTACATTTTCGGTACATTTGGACAATTTTTTTTTTTTTTTGTAGGAAACGAAAAATAAAAATGATCGGAATATTAAAATTTATAATAATTAACTTTTATAAAAATTATATTTTTTGTAATAAATGAAAAAACAATTGCATTGCGTAGATTTTGTAACTAAATGTGATATATATCTCATTTTTTAGGGGTTTTGAGATGGTAAGTAAATTTTAGAAAAAATTCGTTTATTCTTGTAAAATTGGGTGTTGAAAATAAAAAAGTATATTCGGCCTCTTAATGGTACATTTCAAGACTCGATTCAGTACATTTTCACAAAATCCAGTTGCCATGACTCTTCTGGATATTATTTTTGAAGGTAAGTAATGTAAAGTAAAATGTTTACCGATTTTTTCCTCTACTTTTTTCTGACGCACAAGGCTCTAATTTAAAAATTTTATCGAACTTAATACATAAGTTATGTATGTATGCATTAAAATTGATTGAAGACTCTTTAATGGTTCCCGAGATATCATAAAAAATTGCAAACTGTATATTTGATGTTTAGCTCTTCTAATGAGCTTGAATGTTTTACCATCTTTTTTTTTGGTAGTTATTGTTTTAATAAAAGTATATATTTATTTGCTCTTTAATTGCTTATACCTTTTAAAGAATAAAAATTTGTTAAGCATTTAAATTTATTAGAAGAGCTAAATAAATAACAAATTTCAAGTTAAGAGTTCAAAAATCGGGAAAGTTTCGGTCAGTTTGGGAGATTTTTTCTCTTAACCTCGGAAGCCATTAAGATTATTGCAATGAAATTCATGTAGCATTGGAAAAAGTTGTGAGGGACTATGCAAGTGGGCGTAGCATTAAATTACGTGACAGTCAGCGTTACCAAAACAGCGGAATCGATCAATGGGCCTGGTAGGTACCTAAAAATTTCTGAAATGGCCAGGATCTTGACGTTATGTTAACTTTTTTTTACTGAAATGAAGCAAGTATAATATTGTTGATTGTTTTTTGAAAAACAACACACATTTTTATAGAACTTTAAAGATATATGGTGTAGGATATATCGCAAAGATCAAATTAGTCCCAACCTTTCTAAATTTGAGATGAGAACCCCCAAATTTCAAAAAAAGGTTTGATGAGGTTTGTTATGATCACATTCACTACAAGTCAAAAATTGTTACCATTCTATTATATACTCTCAGAAATATTCACATTTTTTGTTTTCAATTCACGCTCATCGAAAAAATTCATAAGAAAAACCCAACATGCACTGGGCTATCAATCGAGTTGATTAGTTTGTATAAAATTGTTTGTAGTTACATTTTGTTTTCATATTCTCAAATTAAATGATCGTAAAGAGAGAAAAACCACATTCAGCTGGTATACGAATAAAACTCATTTATATATATATGCACCTACATATATGTGGATGTATACGCATGTGCAAAATTAAGTGATTATAACAACAATAAAATTTTATTTGTCATATATGTACCATGGATGTACATAGATTTTTTTTATTTGGTACACTTGTGCATTATGCTCTGATTTGGTACATTTTGTCAACAAAAGTCATAAATGGAAAGTTCTTAAAATTTTTGAACTAACAACACTGGTGTTCATTTCTATTGAATTTGACCCCTTCATGACATAGCTGACCGAAACTCCAGCACATTTATACAAAAATTCATGTCAACTAACATAGGAACCGCAGAGAGCAAAATAGTCAAATCTGTGAGTTACCCCGTTCTCTAACGTGTTATGTTAGTTGTTATCATAAGACAAAACGCTACAAGTTAAGTTTGTGATATGGCCGCTAGATAGCATCGAAAAGTTTTGGCTCGATATAATAAGGCAGCC
This sequence comes from Meiosimyza decipiens, assembly GCA_963680825.1. NCBI lineage: Eukaryota > Metazoa > Arthropoda > Insecta > Diptera > Lauxaniidae > Meiosimyza > Meiosimyza decipiens. The sequence goes on from OY804259.1 coordinate 33,271,184, forward strand.
GTTGGCCTAAGTTTCTATATGATTTTATCGTGTTGCCACATTGCTTTGCATCTGCGTTACTTAAAAAATTTATAACGTCTGCTGCTTAGGGGGCATTCAAGTATTACGTAACGCAATTTGGGGGTAGCGGAAGGGGAGTTCGAAGCATCAGTACAGCGAAAATGTTTTATTAAAATTATAAAAGTTGACGTGATCTATATATTTGGAAGAAGGTTTACTTTAGCTGACATTCTCAGATTTTTTTTAGGGCTAAAAGTAAATAAAAACTAGTAAAGGTGTTATCTTCGGCCAGGCCGAAGCTCACATACCCTACACTGAATTAAAAGTACTTTTTAAATAAATGTTAAAAAAAGGTTGAAGAGGTTGAATAAGTCGAAAATAATGTAAAAAGGTTCAACAATGTTGAAAAGTGTTGGAAAAAACTGAAAATATCAAAAGAATATGGGAAATGTTGAAAAAATTAGAATTGAAATAAAAACACGAAATATGTCACGCCCACTTCTCCAATTCCGCCCACTTTTGGTTCAATAAATGACATTCGTGATTGACATGCACAAACCAAATTTTAGCACAATAGCTTGTATAGTTTGCGATATAGTATATGCCGTAATTATTCCTAAAATTTAGGGCGATGACACACCCACTGATGCAATCAAGTCCGATTTTAATTCAGAAATAGCCTTCCATAAACAAACCTTTTACACCAAATTTCAGTATGATTGCTCATATATTTCGATAGTTATGTCACTTAAGGTATTTTAATTGTATTGGAGGTGCCACGCCCACTGTTGGTATTTCAAAAGCTTTTGAGTCATATGTATCTAATACCCAGTAAACCACTTACTTCAAATTTCAGATCAATTGCACCAATAGTTCACTTAAAATACCACTTACAACTTTATGTTAATGAGGAAGGTGCCACGCCCACTGATGCAATCTTGTCAAGTTTCATTGAATTTCAAAGCTTATGGTAACCGACACCTCCACACAAAATTTTATTTAGATTACTCTCATAGCACACTATCTATAGTATTAAACGTATTTCGCTTATATGGGAGGTGCCACACCCACCGGCACTATTGTGCCAAAAGTTTGCAAGAAAACAGCTTCTAGCGAGTTTATCTGCCATATTAAATTTCATAGCGATTGCGTTGTTAGTTCTCTTTTTATAACGTTTATAAATATTATAGGCTGTGCCACGCCCTTCAACGAAATTTTCCAGAATATTAACGAAACTTGTATTGATGACTACTTTCAGTGGTATCATCCCTAAAATTTTTATGAAAATCGTTTGAGCCAATTTGGAGTTATACGAAATCCAAATTTTCAATTACCAAAAAACCAAGCGCCCACTTTTACAATTCCGCCCACTTAATGCACAATTCAAGATGTATAAGATCTGTATTCGTGTACCAAATTTCACCACAATGTCTTGCACGGTTTACGAGCTATGGCGTTATAAAAGTTAAAATTTAGGGCTGTACCACGCCCCTTTAAGAGCCTTTGTAAACTTCAAACCTAGCCTAATCTTAATTTTGTTCTCATCTTCACGAAATCACCAATTTTCATCAAAATCGCAGCAACTTTTTTTCAAAATAGACTTGGGTATATTTACATAGAGTATGGGCGGAAGGCGTGGCCGTTAACCGATTTCGCCCATTTTTATATGCTAGCAGCTTGCAAGAAGGTTTGACCTGTGTGCCAAATTTCATTGAATTAGCTTGCTTAGTTTTCTCGTAAACCTGATTTCAGCAGACAGACAGACAGACATACAGACAGACAGACAGACAGGCAGACAGACAGACAGACAGGCAGACGGACGGACATAGCTATATCGACTCAGGTGGTGACGCTGATCAAGAATATATATACTTTTGCATACCTGCCACGCCCCCTTCTATGCGTTACAAACGGAATGACAAAGTGAATATACCCTCTGTGTAGGGTATAAAAATGAAAAGCAGTCGCTTGGATCTAATTTCGGAGACATTGCCATCGGAAGTTTTGAATGTAGCTTTTGTAAAAACAATTACAAGTTGGGAACTCCTGCATGGATATCAGAAATATGGGTGTCATAATGAACATAACTTAATGTCCCACAATATCGGTTAATAAAATTTTGAAATTTTGAACCTATAATTAGAGAAAAAGATTTCGGTGCGTTACATGGGAAAGGGAGGGTCAAAAATATTCAAAAAATCTGTTACGAAATACTTGATCGTCCCCTTATATTAAAAAATGTGTTTATACACAAAAGCAGATAAATGCAAGAGCCAGACGTTTTTGTTGCTGCGTTTAGGAGTAATTACTTTTTTTCAAAATTTTGTGATATATGCAAACTTATGTAAGTGATCGTCTGGCAGATTGAGATTATTCTAAAGATTATATCATAAGGAACGAGAAAAACAACCTCTGCCACTTAATTATTGTAACATTTACATAAATATTGGGATTTTACAAACATGTTAAAAGAACTGAGTACTAAATTATTTTATCGCGTCTGCCTCTTGACTATTTTGCTCCACTACTTATTAAAAACATAAGAATAGAGAAGGCAGATATTCCAGCGCTGCTTTTTTTGAAGGCAGACGTTTTTGCAATAAACGCTTCTCTGACACTCGTTAACTTGTCGCACGCTGCATGCTCAGACTCCTTCTGCGCTGCATGACTTGCGCTCGAAAATATTTAATGACTGACTATTTAATCACGATCTGATAGAGACTCAACTTTTTTGTAAAATGGGTTTTGTAGATAAAAGGATAAAAAATAAGACGTTATTTTTTTCAAATAATTCAGCATGTCAAAACTATAAAAAATTTAATTGATTTTTATTTGTTGACAGTATAAAATTTTTATTTTAATTTATTACAAAACCTTACGATATACGCATCAACTAAATAAATCTGGTACTGGCCGGATCAGTACAATTGGAGATAAAGACTTCAAGTATAAGTAGTTTTGACAAAATCCAGCCAATTATCGAAAATTCAAAAGCGGATGTATTCGCAAAAAAATGTGCAGCTAAATCCAACAAAAAAATTTCGGTCAATTCTAAAATAACAAGTCGAAAATGGTGTGCGATTTGTAAAAGATTGACCGATATACAATCCTATATATTTTGAAAAAGCAAATATACCTACCTGTACTTTCAGGTTCTTCAGGTAACTTATTTATCGCATAAAGTCATATACCTAAAATATTCTCAACTCAAGAATCAAGACTTCGAATGTAGTTTTAAGAGGCTGAATGAACTTCCCTGGTCACCAAAAAACAAAATTTAATAAAATATTCAAAATTTATTAAAAAAAATTTGTTATTCGATTTTTTCAGCAACGTTAACTAAGAACTAGTAAAGGTGTTATGAAGAGGTTGAATAAGTCGAAAATAATGTAAAAAGGTTCAAAAATGTTGAAAAGTGTTGGAAAAAATTAAAAATGTCAAAAGAATATGGGAAATGTTGAAAAAAATAGAATAGAAATGAAAAACACGAAATATGTCACGCCCACTTCTCCAATTCCGCCCACTTTTGTTTCAATAAATTACATTAGTGATTGGCATGCATAAACCAAATTTTAGCACAATAGTTTGCGATATGTGCCGTAATAATTCTTAAAATTTAGGGCGGTGACACACCCACTGGTACAATCGATTCAGATTTTGGTCCACAAATAGCCTTCCAAAAACAAACCTCTTACACCAAATTTCAGTATGATTGCTCATTTATTTCGATAGTTATGCCACTTAAGGTATTTTGATTGTATGGGAGGTGCCACGCCCACTATTGCTATTTCAAAAGCCTTTGATTCATATGTATCTAATATCCAGTGAGCCACTTACATCAAATTTCAGATCAATTGCACCAATAGTTCACTTAAAATAGCACTTACAACTTTATGATAATATGAATGAGGGAGGTGCCACACCCACTGATGCAATCTTGTCAAGTTTCATTGAAATTTAAAGCTTATAGTAACCGGCACCTCTACACAAAATTTTATGAAGTTAACTCGCATAGCACACTATCTATAGCATTAAACGTATTTTGCTTATATGGGAGGTGCCACACCCACCAGCACCATTGTACCAAAATTTTAGAAGAAGACACCTTTTAGCGAGTATATATGCCATATTAAATTTCATAGCGATTGCGTTGTTAGTTCTCTTTTTATAACGTTTATAAATATTGTAGGCTGGGCCACGCCCTTCAAAAAAATTTTCCAGAATATTAAATAAACATGTATTAATGACTACTTTCAGTGGTATCATCCCTAAAATTGTTATGAAAATCGTATGTGCCAATTCGGAGTTATACGAAATCCAAATTTTTAATTGCTAAAAAGTGCCATGCCCACTTTTACACTTCAGCCTACTTTATGCGCAATTCAAGATTTATAAGGTCTGTATTCGTGCACCGAATTTCATCACAATATCTTGTATGGTTAACGAGCTATAGCGTTATAAAAGTTAAAATTTAGGGCAATCCCCTTTATGAGCCTGTGCAAACTTCAAACCTAGCCTAATCTTAATTTTGTTCTCATCTTCATGAAATCACCAATTTTCATCAAAATTGCAGCAACTTTTTTTTAAAATAGACTTGGGTATATTTACATAGAGTATGGGCGGAAGGCGTGGCCGTTAACCGATTTCGCCAACTTTTATATGCTAGCAGCTTGCAAGAAGGTTTGACCTGTGTGCCAAGTTTCATTGAAACTTCGTAAACCTGTTTTCAACAGACAGACAGACAGACATACGGACAGACAGACGGACATAGCTATATCGACTCAGTTGGTGACGCTGATCAAGAATATATATACTTTTCCATACTTGCCACGCCCCCTGCTATGCGTTACAAACGGAATGACAAAGTGAATATACCCTCTGTGTAGGGTATAAAAAACAGAGGTCATTCGAAAACAGGAAATTATTAGAAATAACGTGCTTAAAGTTTGTCCAATATACTGACGCAAATTTCTGATATCGAGGAAGATAGTAATTCTTTAACCTAAATATTATATTTTTAGTTTCTAAAATTATGACTAAGACTTAATTTTTCATTTTCCATTTAAATGTTTTAAGAAAAGAATATTATGTTTTAGATTTTATAGTTTTTTCATTTGAATATATAATTACCGATGATTGAGAAACGAATATATCAATTTACTTTACATTTTTATAGGAAAAAAGAAATCAGCGCTTCCGGAACGGGCATTTTGGTGCCAAATAGAGACTTAGAATTATTTTTCTCACTTTGGTACCCTTAAAAAAAACATATTTTGGTTCCCATTTTTTTTTATTATGTCCTCAGCAGCCTTCAGATTTGGCAATTTATGTTTTTGAAAACTTAAATTTGACCAACAAAGTTTATTTTCACTGCTTATTATACATAACATACTTAGATTGACAACTAATTTAAACAAAGAGTTTCAGAGTGAAAATCGCAAAATTTACAAATTGCTGCTTGCCGTCAAAAGCTATTTATTAAAAGTAATGCTCAAATTTGTTAATAAGGAATTTACTGACGAAAGTATCCGGATCAGGTATGGGAAAGACTAGCTATATTTGGCCCAATTCGGGTAAGCTTTATATAATTTCGTCTAGTCCTGATCATTCTTACCAAGTCTTTAACGGAGTTGGACGGTTCTGCTAAAGACCAGAGCTGGCTAGGCTTATTTATGCCTTTTTATGGAGAGCCCTATAAGAACCTATACAGCCCTGATTAGCTTAGCTAAATCAAGAATATTGCAGGCGTGTCAGATCATGTATGGGAAAGCTTAGCCGTGTTACAGTCCCACCAGGGAAAATTCTATGAAATTTCGTCCAGTCCTGATCAGATTTGCCAAACCATGATCGGAACTGGACGATTTAAGTACGGACAGGAGCTGGCTAGCCTAACTTACGTTCTTTTATGGAAAGCCCTATAAAAACTTATATGACCCTGTTCAGCTTAGAAAAATCAAGGACAATGCAGGCTAACCAGATAGTCAAAAGGGCAGATAATTAGATGCATAATTTTATATTTATCCACAATTCAGGCATTAAAAATATCGGCTACGTACAACATATTGCACACCCACTTTATAAGTGCAGCAAGTAGAAGTTTTTCATATTTTAGTTTACCTTATTAACTGTTCTTATGAACATATCCACAACGTTTTCAATTTCCGAGTTTCAGATTTTGACAGACACTCTTACAAATATTGAATAGTTAAATTATATCAAAGACATAATTAAGACACAACTTCATGCTAACCTGGTTCAAAAGATTTCTTGGTGTAAAAAAAATTTGAGTTGTTGCGCTTTTGCAGTGCGAGTGCGATATATATAGACCATTACACTCGCGTGCCTCTGTCGCTGTAACAAAGAGATAAAAGAGACTGCATTACTTGAAGCAGAGTCGTGATAGAATAAATTCCACTTAAGTTTATGTGCATATTAAAAACACTGATATTATCAGCTTAGAAAAAACAAAAAATAAATATATAAGATAAACTTAGCGGTCATTCTTTAAATAACTGCAGCCTGTTTGTTTTTACTTTTTTGCACATATTTGGAAATGAAATGTCTCAAAAATTACGGAGAATACTAAATATAAAAAACCCAGCACCGTTTTCGTTTAAAAATGCTCTATTTTTATAAATAAATTATTTCTAACATTAATTTTTTATTAAAATACCTTTGACATAAATTCTTTATGAATTTTTTTATCAATCCTTAGAATGTATCTATTTTCCTATCGAAATTCCCACCCTAACTTTGGAAAATACGCATTATTTTGAAGGCGCACAACATGTTTCACAAAATATTTTGTAGCAGCAATCTGATTAGGATTGATATAACGATGCTTATCAGGACCTTGTCAGATAGCATGATATGAGCATATTCATCAGTGCCGCATCAGGCACACTGATCAGTGCCATGTTAGCTTTGCCTGGCTACATGTGTTATCAAACCTGTCAGAGCCTGATCTGATTACCCAAGTCCGTGTCAGATCTCTTTTAGAGCCAACCATATGCGATCCGGATGGATCCTAGCTCGTGTATTTCGTAAACTTTGTTTGAGCTCATGTCGGCCATTTTTTCAACATTTCGATAAAAAAAACATGCAAATTATGCGTTTTGCGAGTTTTCGATAAAGTGTGCGACCCTGACCATTTTATTTATATTTATATATTAGGTCATTAGGGTAGGTGGTGGATTTTTTTAAGGTGCTTTTGCTTAAAAAGTAAGTTTATGACATGAAGAAAAATTTCACGAAAATTCACCTCTTAACCTCTATTTTATAGGGTGGCGCTGAAGTCTGTTAGTTTTACATGTAAATTGTATGGAAAAAATATATTTTATTGAAAAAGCATGTGAATGAATATGTGATAAATGTTGTTGGGCTACTTACAGTCGTTTTTCAAAGTTAATTTTTGCGCTGAATCCCAATCTGTCCTCAAAATTGAAACATCATATCAGAATAATGAAATATTTGAGGGTAAGTACCAAAAACATGATCTTTTTTGTCTACTTTCAAGGCCATGTATAAGATTCAAAAAAAGCCGTTTTGCTAATTTTTAACAAAAATATTATTAAGTAGGGTGATGTAGACAGACGTGGGCAACAGGTTGGAGTGGGCCACCCAAGTAATTTTAAGATTAGTGACATCTATGTCAAACCGCGCACAGTAATTATCGTATTTTGACGCAAGGTCATTTGGGGGTTATAAACCTGCTTTCACACTGTCCAGAAACGTGCTGTAGATTTTGGCGAGAAAGTTTTTACCCTCTTACCCTTTCATACGATTTGTGATCGAATTTTTCGAGAAATACTCAGGTAAATATGCAATATGTTAGTTAAACTTGTTATCTTTGGAATGCAAAGTGATTTTTGTCCATTATTCACGTTGTGTTTTAGTGGAATGCATATGCAAAAAAATGGCCTTGTAGGTAGAAGTGAGCCACTATTTGTGGACAGACATGGGCCACTTGAGTAATGCTGTTCTTTGCCCAGTAAAGTGTTTTTATTAATTATGCAAATGCCTTATTTACTCATTTCTATTATTTTAGCCATTATGCCTCCAAAAAAAAAGAAGGAAACCAACAAAAGAAGAAGGCAAAAAAGTAAAGTCCTCGGTTTCTTCAGATGAAGACATTGATTTTTGTAGGATTTGCACTAAATTTGTTGATGCCGACAAAGCTCACAAAAAAAATTCCATCGAGTGCGACATCCGCGACCGACCCTTTCATTTACAGTGCGTCGATATGACCAACCGCACCGACTCCACGTGCGTCAATTGCGAGTAGGATCTGTGCTTTATCACTGCGAAATGTTTTTTTTCTCAACAACTTTGTAATTTCTACTTTATCACTCATTTTTCCAGACATTAAATAAACACTATTAAAGTCCATGTTTTTTTTGATTTTTGACCCTCATTTCGCGTCAAGTATTTTGAATTTTGCGAATTCGACAACACGCCTTTAAAAACCTCTAGAAGGAGAATTTCAAACAGATGGCAGCATTCTTCAGAAAAAAAATTTTTGTAGCCTACTTCTCCCTACAATTTCAGAAAACTCGGAAAATACACTTTTCTTTTACATAATAAAGGAAAACTCTTTACAACTGAATTTAAGAAATCTGCTATGATGGAAAGTTGCGTCTTGGGATACACTTGAGATTAAAAAAAAATTTTTTGAAAAATTTGAATTTTTCACCATTTTACAACCGGAAATAAAAACATGGCCCACTTCTGTCGAAGTTCGAAGTTTTCTACTTCATTCAACTTTTTGGAGTCTTTCAACCTCCTTCAACAGTTTCAACACTTATCAACTATTTTTAAAATTTTCAATTTTTTTTGTATTTTTCCAGGCTTTTTCATCTGTTTCAAATATTTTCAACTTCTTTCAACTGTTTTTAATCTGTTCCCTTTTTTTCCGACTATTACAACAGTTTTCGGCCTTTTCAACGCATTTCAACACTTTCCATACTTTTTTGACCTGTTTTCAACATTTTCCATATCTTATCAACTTCTTGCAACTTTCTTAATATTTTTTTTTGGCTTTCAATTCTTTCAAAATTTTTTATCAATACTACTCAAATTTATTCAAAAAATTGCATATTTTTGCGATTTTTTCAACCTCAAAACGAAATTCCGTACAATGGTCGGTCTCCTGGTACTACTTCATTGTACTGGACCATTACTGTGTTTGGTTGAGGTTAAAATTCTTATGAAAATCCAATTTGAATCATGTTTACATTGTACATCAATTACATTAATTACATCAATTTAAATGATTGAAATCGGTTAATGGAATCAAAAAAGAAAAGTTTTTTCTGCTGTAATTCGTCACATATCAGTCTTACAAAAAAAGGTTTTTCGCCAGTTTAAAAATGTACCAAATAAAAATCGGGCAAATTCGAACTGGAGGATGTACAACCACGTATCTTATAAATACACAAAAATTTATTAAAGGAGCTATGGACAGAATTACACACGATACTCATGACATTATACATGGAGTTACATTATACGCAGGAGTTTTTTATTTGAAATCCAACAAGCCGCGGTTATCTAACCATGGCATTATTTCCGCCATGGCCCTTACGTATTTGTGATTTGTAAACATAGCTGTCTTCATTTTTGATTCGTCTTCCATATAATTTTCTAGTTTGGCGTTGTTGGTCTTCTCTAACATAACAACTGGCAAGACTTTTGAAACGACCATGTATGCTATAATAAAAAATTAATTTTAGAAGCTTAAATATAAAAAATAAAAAATGTCAATTTAACTGAAAAATTACAAGGAAACATGCACTTAAAACGTTTGTAATATATCAGCAAAACTAATCATGTGAAGGAATATACCTACCAGCTAATCCATGTTTAAGCAATGTCATATGTAAATTTTTTAGCTTAGGCAATGGGCGATGGTACTGCAAAAGCTTTAGGTTTTCTACCAAGTGTTCATAGTAAAAACGTATCATGTAATCAAATTGTGTCAACTTTATGTCATGTGACGCCGAAGAGAGTATCAAGTAGTAGAGATCGACCGCTGGCGTACCATATTTTCCAACTTGAAAGTCAACAAACATTGTATTTTTGACCTTGCCAAACGCATCGTATTGGAACATAATGTTATTGGCCCAGCAGTCTCCATGATTGAGCACATTAAACTCATGTGGTTTGATTTTTTGATCTTCCAGCAGTCGGTTCACGAGGTAATCATCACTATCAGCCTAGAAGTGCCGATAAATTGGGTTAAAAATTCGTTAAGATTTGGTTTACATTGCTTACCAATTTTTCATAATATTGAAGACAATTTTTCCAGTTTTTCAACTGCTTTAAGAAAGCACCAGAAACATTGAACTCTTTCAGTAAGGCACGATTGGACTCACTGAAGACTCCGACAGTGAACTCGGTACCGAAATTCCCAAAGTGTTCTACATAACATGCAGATGCTGCGTGGAATTCAGCCAGTTTTATTAGGACCTGTTGCATATGTTCCATGTCAAGTCCCTGAGTGCGGTTGGCATTTTTGAAATTTTTCGTTTTTAAGTCCTCCAGCAGAACGTAATCGACGCCAATATCCCGATCAAAAGTGTAGGCGCGTGGGCCGAACCTCAAATCCTTTCCAGCTTCTTTGTACAGTTGTTCAAATTTAGGAATGATTTTATGATACATTTTTTCTTCTTTAGGGAACAGCTGCAACATGCTTAGAATGTTTGCGATAGCTTCATTGGTATGTTGTGCCTTCAGCACGAATGATGTTATTTTGTTACTGCCGTCTAAAATAAGACATTTAAATTAATGCTCGTACATTGGTAGGAAAATGTAAACATAATAAAAAGTACTATAAAAAATTCCTTTTTTCTGAATCATTAAAAGTTATTTTAAATTGCGCTCACAGTCATCACCCAATGTGCATAAAAACGGAAACTGATCCGTCAGCGTGGGCTCCGTTTTTTTATGCTTTGATGGATCCGTCTCGAATTTCCAACAGACTTCATACACGGATCCTTTACGAACTCGTTTTTTTTAGTAAAACGGATCCGTTACGGACTTGTTTTTTGAAATATAACGGATGCGAACCAGATTCGTTTTTTTATGCTTCTACGGATCCATCTCGAACTCGGAGCTGACTTAATATCCGTATCCGTTACGGACTCGATATTTTAAAGGAAAACGGATCCGTTACGTACTCGTTTTTATATGAATCAAATGGATGCGTCTCAAACTCCTTTTTTATGTTTCGACAGATCCATCTTGAACTTGGAACGGAATTCATATACGAATCCGTTAGGGACTCATTTTTTATAAATATAACGGATCCGCTACATACTGGTTTTTTGAAATAAAACGGATCCGTTACGGACTCGTTGTTTTAAATACAACGGATTTAAATTTCGGATACGTGAAAGGAAGGATATTCATACGAAAACGAGTTCGAGACGGATCCGAAACGGAGTCTGTTTCGAATCCTTTTGTTTTTAAAAAACGATTCCATAATGGATTTGTTTAGTTTTTAAAAAAACGAGTCCGTAGTGAATCCGTATTTGAAGTCCGTTCCGAGTCAGATCTTTCAAAGCATTAAAACAAAGGAGTCCGGCTTGCATTTATTCAAAAAAACCGAATCCGTAACGGATCCGTATATGAAGTCCGTTCGCAGCATAAAAAAACAGAGTCCGGGCTGACGGATCCGTAGCGGGTTCGAATCGGATCCGCATCTGATTTTATGCGCATTGGGCAATAGCGAATGCAAATAGAGCTTATTGTTCATGGATGGAAGCGTGTAAATAGTTGACCATTAAGTGCATCCTGAACGATTTGAGTTTGTTGCTGTAAGGATATTTTCCTTGTCCCTTAGAGTATCCCGAAGGAAGACAGTCTATAAGTGACTACTCATCGAGGTGGTTCACCCCGAGTCATTTTGGGTCACTTGGAGTCAACGAGGTGAGTGAAAACGCGGTTTGTGGCTTGCCTAGAATTTTTGTAGAGTTGCACTGTTACACCTATAGACTACGTTGGTATAAAAACTTATCGCATCTCATGACTTTTTGAGGCGCGTGCGATTTTTCTGTTGCGGTGTTGCGATTTTTTTGGATTTTTGCAGATTCGCTTAAAATGAAGTATGTCGTCGCCCTCTGAGGACAGAAAGCAGTGCAACGAAAAATCGCACTCACCGGAAAACGTAATTAGATGCAATAATTTTTTGCACCAACTTGTTCTATGGGTGTTACAGTGCAATTTTACAAAATTTGCACGTAAACTACAAAATCGTGACTTTCACTCACATTCGTGACTATAAGTGACCAAAAGTGACTCAGGTGAACCAACTCGATGAGTAGTCACTTATGGAGTGACTGCCTCCGGGATACTCCAAAGATCAAGCCAACTATTCTTACAGCAACAAATTCCGCAAATCGTTCAGGACGTACTAAGAGGTCACATATTAAAAATAACCACTACAATATTATCACTATACCACTGTAGTCCAAAGTCAATTCGAACAAAGAATACTCTCGAAAATGGGTAAAAAACGATACTTCGAGGATCCGGAGCCATCCTTAGTGATGTCCAAAACTATTTTTCGAGCTTTCTGTATCAATTGGAACAAAACAAAATATTCCGCATATCACCCATAAAAGGTCCTTCCCATGGTTTGTATACTCCAAGTGATGTTCAAAAGCCATTTTCAAACTTTCCCCATCCATTGCAGCAAAGGAAAAATTTCCGAAATAGAGGTCAAAAAAACAATTTCCGACCTTTCCTTTTACTGATACAATTTTTGCCTTTGTTTTATTAGTACGAGTAGCTCAAGTACAAAAATCACAGTTTTTTCAAATATTTGAGGTTATGTACCACCATGAGTTTTTTCTTTGAAAAACCATGTGTGGGATCTTAAAGTACAAAATCTTAAAAACTCATAGGGACACGTGTATATGAAAAGATTTGTACTTTCAGGTCCCATACATAGTTTTTTTGAAAAAAGTCATGGTACCACAATATGTCAAAGAACAGTATTTTTTGCAATTTTAGGTTAGAATATCTCTCAAAAACCTTACGTGATAGAGCAATTCTGAGTCCGGATTCGGTTTCAGGGTATCCAAAAGCCCAATAAATCAGCACTGAAGAAAAAAAGGAAGAAAAAAGGAAGAAAAAAAGTTCGAATTTGTAGGAATGTGTTATTGTCGCGTTGTGGTCAGGCCTTGTATAGTAGCTATTTTAATGTCATGCATGGGTCCCAAATCCAATTATTTTGTTCAAAAATGGTTAGAGAACGCAAATTTTGTCGGAAACGAACAATGTCATTGGTTAGGATGGATGGCAAAGACGCGGACAAAAAATCTTAGAATCTTGGAAGAAACATAGTCTAGAACAGAATAACATTCAATGACTATGTTCATTGCCTTAAAACTGCCACTAATATGGTGATCGCTCAAAACCTGATTCAAATGCGGAAACATTTAGTCAGCACAATTACACAGACAAAAGTTGATTAAAGTTCTCGCGGTGATATGCTATTCTTGTTAGTGGGTAACTATGAAACGCTACCGTGGATCATTTTAACTAATCCTCATCATTTTAACTAATCATCATCATTTTAACTAATGTACAAATGCTTATATTGTTAAGAATAATTTGACTTAAGAAAATTCATAAAATTGCTAATAAATGCAGAAAAATATAAATTATGTTATACTGTCGTTGTTTCATTTCCTAGCAACTTTGTTCAGTAGAAACAAGTTCAAGGTTAGTATATATATTTACTTACGTGCGTATAATCAATATCAAAGCCTACATACAGAAGCTGAACACATTCAAGTTTTTTTTTATCATACCAGAAAAAATTGCCTTATCATACGCAGCACGCGACCAGCTACAGAATTTTAATTTATAAACAAACGATTTGAACTCTTACATTAATTAATTTTTTTATGTGGTAGACGTATACAAAATAAAATACTAACAACAAATCGGTAAGTTTAAATAAGCCTTAAGTCACATATATTGAAGTAAAATTAATTATACTGATTTTTAAAACCAGGTATATATCTTCCATTCCATCCCTTATTCATCCAACGTATGCAGCGCAGCATTACCCATCATTGGTTGAATTTTAGTCTCTTACATCAATAGTTGTAAGTTTTTGCAAAATTTATTTAATGAAATACATATGTAGCACCAACGCATGTCGCTCCTCTAAACATTACCTGTTTTCTGAATAATTGGCGGCACAACTATTAATATTTACAGAGTAACCTAGGAGGGCGGTCGCACCAATAGTTGGATTTTCGAATTTAAAGTGAAATATGCATATGTCATTTTGCCAGGGTTTTTGGAATGTCAAAATTGAGGACATTTTTTTTTTTGGTGAGTTAAAATACGAACTTTTTTCGGTAGGGACAACAAGTGAGTTCTTTGCACTCAATGTGCACGGTACGCCACTGTATTTACATCATTCAGAAATGTGCTTATTTCGGTTATTTATCGTTACGGATTGATCTTTCCATTTTTCATTACATTTTTAATACAATTTACCAACTGGTCTGAATAATACTCCTCCAACAAAAACTTTTCAGCACCTTATCCAAAAAGATTTCCATTATGTAGGGCTGGTACCGTTTTTTACGATTAATTGTAATGTAAAAATAGGAGATTGTCGAGTGGTAAATTGTTATATGTGCTGCTGCTGTCGGAACTGTCGCTTAGCTTTGCTGTTGATGTCTGCTTCAGTTAGATATTTTAACTCTAGTCTTTCGTTACGAACTCTCTTGTAACTCTTCCTCATATCACCTCAGCCAACACCAATTTGTAGCTTTCATCTATCACAATTTTTCAAACTTTCAATTTCGTTGATTCCTGGCCTCCACCCCGACACCAGCCAGTGAAAGTGTGTGTATATCATCACTTTCGGCATTCTGCAGCTTCAGCTTCCTTTAGTCACATTTATTTCCAGCATTTGACAAGCAAACATGTCTCCGGCCCCCACTCCCTGTCTCATAGTCCTGTTCCCGAACCCGACCATTGTGGGTTTTGACCTAATGTGGAAAGCTCGTTCTATCTCAACAAAATATAGTTAACACCTTCTTTCATATGGGCCCAAACCAAACGACCGGGAGCGGCTATCACGCAGCCAAATGAGGTTGATGTGCAATATAATGTGCTCGCCGAAGAGAGCAATTTTGTCTCTTGTGAAGGGCTTTGCACAGATGGCCTTAAAAAATTGTTGAACATAGTCCGACATTAAGCATCGTATATGATAACTGCGGCACTGGTTTAATTTTTAAAGCAATATGAGCTATTGAACCTATCGGACGATAAAGCGCACCAAACAGTGCTCTTAAGTGGGTGTTTTAGTCAGTGATCCTATAGTTTTGTTTGTTGACGAAGCCATTTAATTGGAAATGGGGTATTATGGTCACGAAGAGTTGCCCTGTTGAGCTTTTGTGTATCGTTTCATATTAAGTACCCTAAGTTTTCTTTACAAAATTCTGTGGAAAATGTCAAAAGGAATATATTTAGAACACATTTCAATTATAATACAATGTACAAAAAATGTTACAAAACTGAACAAAAATTACAAATAATAAAGATTGAAGCTTTAAATCAAGTAAAAAATTGTAAAATTGTTGAAATGTAAAAATTATTACTTTTTTTTTCAATTTGTTTAGCTTTTCGCACTTTCTCAATATGTCATTTCAGTTCATGTGAACACCCAAACATATGTACATTAGACTGTTCCAATTTTCTATAAAAAATATTATTTGTAATACCATACCCAGACTTTTCACATTTCACGTTTTTGTATTTTAAGGTCAGGATATCTCGAAAACCTAGCGTGATCGAGCAATTGTGGCTCCAAATTCAATTTGAGCACAGCGGAAAACACACGGCGTATTAAATCATATATAAACTTCAAGACTTTTTCTTTAAATCACAAATACAAAATAAGAATTTTTAATGCTCTTGAGAGGTCTGATAATCCTTATAAAATGGTATAAAATTTTCAGCACGGTTTTAAATTACCATTTCTCACAACCATTAGCACACACGCAATTTACTCTACATGCTGTGTGTGGAAATTTTCAGAGATGGTACTCCTGTATGTTCTGAAAATTTTGAGCGTAAAAAAGCTGAAATCGGTGATGGAGTATTTGGGAAATTGATGTTTTCTTGAAAAGTCTATTTTTTTATCTTTTAGCACATAGAAAACGTTTCGGTATCCATTTATTCAGATTTGCAGTTTTTTTGTCATCTACTTGTACACAACTACTTAAAAATAATATAAAAGCGGATTTCAATTGTGTTGGTTTGTTTGTATTCATCAATGAGTTTTTTTGTTTTACTTACGAGCTTTTTTGAACACAATTTAAAAATTTTTTTTAAGCAATAATACTGGTCAATAAAATTTTATCGAATTTTTTTATATCTTCTACTTACATGATAGACCAATCACTGAAAAAACTTTCAGCCTATTTAAAGAACATGAGGGTAATGATAGGCCCATTAAAGATGGAATGACCCATATACATATATATTATTTTTAACGTAGCCCGTAACCGAATTTGTAATTTCATCGTCTTTATACGAGTAGTTATCGTGTTTTACTAGGAACACGGTTTCTAATGGATTATTTGTGGACAGTCTTAGTTCAAAATCAAAGCTACTTTAAACCTCGAAGCATTACAATTGGCGAAAAGGCATAATTCACTTAGTTCGAGCCACGAGCTACCAGCTTAGAGGTGCTCCGATTTTCCAATCTTAAATACAGAAGTTTGATGTGAAAGGCAAGGCTTTCAGAAGATTAACTAAACATTTATAATATTTGGCTTTACATCTCTTTAAAAATTCACATTTGACTTTTTTAGCTTAAAACTTAATTTTACATTTTTTTTTTTATGAGAAGAATATTCTAAAATATTTATTCTTACTTTGTTAAATGAGCAGGCACTGAATCAGGGCTCCTCATTTTTATATGTATCATAAATGCTTTTTTTTTCTTCCCGAGATATAACTTTGAGATTTGTAATCGAATATCTTTAAAATTGACCCATCAATTACATTATTTATTTCTTATGTCAGTTTTTCAGATCCTGTGTGAAAAATTTCAACAAATTCAGGTGTGTATGTAGAAACGCCTTTGAAAAAGGAAAATTTAGCAATTTCCTAAAACTATGAAACATTTCTTACTATTTAGTACAAGGTAATTTTGCTTGCGTAGGTGCTTCACATAACGAGCATCTTTTAAGTTCTATTAAAATATTAATTACCTTCCAATTCAACTTCCACATTCACACGCAGCATAAGAGATGAGTAGTTTTCACCCTGGCTTGAGGCACTTACAATATTAGTGGATATTATCTTACTAAAGTCTCCCACAGTTGCATGTACAGCATTTTCTAACTGAATCGTATCCAACCAGGCTGGCCATTTCAAATTGGTACCATTTGGACCTGTTTTAGTGCCGTTTTCTACAGGTGCCATTTGAAAACTGCAATGAAAAAATAATTTGAATATTATTCAGTTATTAAAGAAATAAAACACAAGCAGTAAAATAGCATTTTTTAGACAGACATGTTTTAGTAAACTATTTTGAAAGCAACAAAGGCCGCCCATAATCTCAAGATAAGCGACAGTGCGGTGGCAGCATTAATTGTGCATATGAACTCTTTCATTCATGGCTCTCTAGCCATACAGCGAGTGGCTTGTATTCCTAACGGAATCAAACTCACACCTACTGTTTGCAAACACTCGTCTGATTCGATTCTTTTGAAGTTAGCCTTGCAAACACTAGGGTTTCAGAGTTTTTTGGGGATTTTATTGAAAAATAAATTGGCATGTGCTACTGAAAGGTGGGCTTAATTTATTCGAAATAATATTTTTATTCATTATTCGATCAAATAATGTTCAATTATTTTTATTCATTATTTGAATATCGACTAGAAAAACATGAATATTTATACGAATTATGGCAAAAGTTTTGCTGCAGGTACAATCGATGGTGAATGGTTGCAAATCTACATTACCGAGGAACCTCAGGGGAGAGAGTTAAAAAATGATTTTGAACATTCACTTATTGGTAGCGCTGGACCTTGGATAGTACTGTTTTACACACAATATTTTATTATATTTTAGATATCACTTAAAAGGTTTCCAGGAATCGATGGGAATTCGTTATTCGAATATCGATTAAAAGGATGGAAGCTACCAATCAACCGTCTTTCTGCTTACTGCTACCTACAGTATTTCTCTTTATTCCTTTTCTTTTATTCAGGATAAATTGACACTTCTTATTATAGACAGTAAGTATGCAAATGGGATGTGAATGCCCATTAACTCCAAGTTGTGTATTCTCTGAACATACTCAACAGGCAGATCTTGTTGCGGCAACAGGGCTTGCAACGTCATTAGTCAGGCGACAATGGCAACAGTGGCTAAGATTTCTTGCAAGTAGAAAATCAAAATAAGATTAGAAAGCAGGATTGTAAGTAGACCTTCGGAAAAATTGATATATGTATATAGTATAAGTGATTGCGGTTCTATTTTTGTAACTCCCAAAACATCTATAATATTAAGATATAAGATGCAAGAAAATGCGTGGCTTCTATTTTCACCTTTCTGAAAGTTTTAAGCCTGTTTTTTAGTTGAAAAAAAAAAATTGCTCAAAAATGGCACACTCTAATATACATATATGCTAGTTCACAAATTTAATGTTTCTTATTTTTAGGTGTAGTAATGCTAATCCTTAAGGATTGGGATGTATTAGTAATCTGGCTTTTTATATATCTCACAAAATTCTTTAATTCGTCTTTCTCGTAGCATATTTTTAAGTCTCTATGAATGGTGTAGTTTGACACATACTTAGAAGCCTTGGCTTAGAGTTTTCGATTGAAAGTGCTTTATTATTTCAATGTTTGAATTGCTTGCCGTTCCTCATATTTTTATTGCAGTCCAAATGGGTTTGATAATGGTTTTGTATACTGACAATTTATTTTCAAATGGCAATACTGAATTCTTGCCAATAGAGACGATTTAATTTTAGATGCATTTCTTCCCTCGTTGTTCTTATTTCCAGGTGAGCCTTCTGTCTATTTCTAAGCCCAAGTATTTCATATTTTTATTGCAGTATAATCAACTTTTCTAACAGCGAAAATAACATGAAAAGATTTATGTGAATTGACTTTAATGTTCCACACCTCAAGCCAGTTAAAATAAATAATCTTGTAGTATGGTAAAAGATTCAGAGGGTAATATATTTGACTGCGTGTCATATCCTTTGGTATATCCGACGTAAAGACTGACTTAATTTCATAAATATTTGTACTTTCTTAGCAGTGTGGAGTAAAATAACAACAGTAAGTTTAAAATTACTACTATTGAAACCTTAAATTGAGAAATTGCATATAACACGTCATCACCCGATTTCTTATGATTCCTTAGAAATAAGTTACAGACCACCAGCTGTGTAGGTACTTGCGGAACTCTGTTGGTTCGAATTGGGGCCGCCATGCATTTCCATAACAATACGATACATATGTACATCTGCTGAGTGGGCTCCATTTCCCACTCTCTATGGGTTTGATTTCGAAATATCTACGCATCCGAAACAAAAATGTTCGCCAGTGCGAACGATCGATCGAATTTTTTTAAACTTCAAATTCAAAAAGCTGATGAAAATTGGGGGAAGAAGCCGACAGATTCTTTAAAATACAATATGATAGTTCCGTCAACCCGATAAAACTTAAACGTCTTGCTCAAGTGATTTTAATTTAAATGTGTAAGTTTAATGAAAAATTAAACTACGAATAGCTTCTCTGCCATCTGTGAGCCAGTTTCAATTTTCCGATATCAAAGACTAGTTGCACAGGAAGTATCATGAGAGGAAAAATAGAGAAATTTTATAAAAATCTTGTCAAATTATCTAGTGCATAAAAATATACCTAAGTGAGATTATACGAACAAATAGGAGACAACGTTTGCCTTATCAAGAATACGTGTTTCAATTCAACTAACCTACCACAACATAAGTGAAGTAGCAAAATAAACAAAATTTTGAAAAAAAATAAATACATACATACACATGTACATAAGCATGTGTATGTATGTATGTATATATTTAGCGAAAATAAATTGAACAGTGATTTGTTATGTCTAAATTTGGTAATGTGTAATGATAACTTCTAATCTAAGTACATAGATATGACAAATCAGCAACGTGTGTTTAACATTTTGGTTCTTAAATTCACCCGATATTATACAGTTGGAGTGACTCATGAATAAGTTATATAAAATAAAACAAAAAAACTTTAACCAATCAGCAGCAAATTTCTTTTATTTTGTGAAAAAGATAATGGAATTTCGGCGCGAAATGCTTTGATTGGGGTGAAATGTGGATTAGATATTTCGATACCGTACGACATCAATAATTTTGCATATAAGTCTTTGGACTTAAACATGTTAGATCAATCGTTCTCAAGATATGTGGTTTCAAACAGAAGCGATGTGCTGCTTTCTTTGAATATATACTTAGTGACCCAGCAGGCAAGGGCAGGATCAAGCAGCGCTTCTAGAAAACTCTCCTTGGGAAGGAACTGGGCTTCTCTTTGAAAGATACATAGTTTACTAACGTTATAATAAGAGAACTTACAACGAAATCGTTATGAAATTTAACATGGCTGAATTAATTGAACTTGTAGGCGTGACAACTCCCATTCAAGCAAATCACGTTTAGTGTTGTAGATAGTGTGCTATAAGAGTAATCTTCATAAAACTTGGCGTATAGATGCCAGTTACCATAAGTTTTGAAACTAACTAGAGCTTGACGAGATTGGATCACCGCCCTAAATTTTAAGAATAATTTCTTAGGCTTATTCAATATTTTTCAAAATATTTCGACTTTTTCTTAGTCATAAGATCAAAACGAAAAACAGAACAACAGTTGTTCATTTGGGCCTTTAAAGTAAATTTCACAAAAATCCACAAAATGGTACGGCTAAGCATCAGATCAAAAGTAGGTCAATTTCTAAAAGAGAGAGTGGCGCACCCCATACAAACTTAAAATTGCTACACAGAGAGCAATTTATGTAAATGTTTTCAAATTCAATGAGGGTACGTTTTAAATAAAAGTTCGTTTAAATATGGCACTATAAACTTATAAAAAAGCAGCGTTTTATTTGCCAAGTCGATTACTCTGTACCAATAAAACGACCAAGATAACGAATAGCTGCGGATGGTGAATAAAATGCAGCGAATTATATTTGATACTACATGAGTTAAAAACGCTCGCAAAAATAGTTTTTGTAGTAATGGCCACTTTTATTTAAATGATTTTTCATGGTTCTTTGTTATGGTCGCTATATTATTATTTTGTGATAAAAGATTGAATCTGTGCCTTTGCTTTTTTGTTTTTTTTTTCTATTGAACCGAAATCGATGTTGACATCTTTTTAGAATATTAATTTCTTACTTAATTCTATGTGTTCAGCTTCACGCCCTACATAAATTAACTTTTGATAATTACGATTACACTTTTAGAATATAGTTTTCCAAATATGGATGTATTTAGCCCATGTAACTTTGTAAAAAATATTTGGTAGATTTTTTAGATGCCGGTATCTATTGTTTGGTTCTTATCAGCTAACCAAACAGGGTGTTTTTTGCTAAGAACTTTTATCGATAACGATAAATATTCTTAATGTTTACACTATATTACTGGACCAAGTTCACTTTTAACCTCTTCAAAACCTGAGAAGCTCTATACGTGTATGAAAAAACTTTTAATGTAACATAAATATGAAGGAAACTTCTCTCATAGTCAAGAGCCTCAGAATTTTTGTTTTTGTAAATTCAATATAAACTAGTAAAGGTGTTATCTTCGGCCAGGCCGAAACTCACATACCCTACACTGCATTGAAATTACTTTTTAAATAAATGTTGAGGAGGTTGAATAAGTCGAAAATAATGTAAAAAGGTCAAAAATGCGGAAAAGTGTTGGAAAAAACTGAAACTGTTGAAAAATTATCAAAACCATTGAAGAAAGTTGAATGAAATTGAATAAGTCGAAATGTAGGAAAAATGCTGAAAAATTGATGAAAAAGTCGAAAGAATAAAGAAAATGTCGAATGAAATTGAAGGGGAAATGTAAAAGATTGAAAATGTCAAAAGAATATGGGAAATGTTGACAAAAATAGAATAGAAATGAAAAACACGAAATATGTCACGCCCACTTCTCCAATTCCGCCCACTTTTGATTCAATAAACGAACCAAATTTTATCACAATACTAATTCGACTGTTGCTATTTCGCTAGCTTTTGATTCATATGTACCCAATACCCAGTAAACCACTTACATCAAATTTCAGATCAATTGCTCCAATAGTTCACTTAAAATAGCACTTATAACATTATGTTAATGAGGGAGGTACTACGCCCACTGATGCAGTCTTGTCAAGTTTCATTTAACTCCGAAGCTTATAGTAACCGACACCTCTACACAAAATTTTAAGAAGATTACTCTCATAGCACACTATCTATAGCATTAAACGTATATCTGCCATATTAAATTTCATAACGATTGCGTTGTTAGTTCTCTTTTTATAACGTTTATAAATATTGTAGGCTGTGCCACGCCCTTAAAATAATTTTTTCAGTATATTGACGCGGCTTGTATTGTTGACAACTTTCAGTGGTATCATCCCTAAAATTTTAATGAAAATCGTATGTGCCAATTTGGAGATATACGAAATGCAAATTTTCAATTGTTAAAAAATGCCACGCCCACTTTGACAATTCCGCCCACTTTATGCGCAATTCAAGATTTATAAGATCTGTATTCGTGTACCGAATTTCATCACAATATCTTACACGGTTTACGAGCTATGGCGTTATAAAAGTTAAAATTTAGGGCTGTGCCACGCCTCTTTAAGAGCCTTTGCAAACTTAAAACCTAGCCTTATCTTAATTTCGTTCTCAGCTTCACCAAATCACCAAGTTTCATCAAAATCGGAGCAACTTTTTTTCAAAATGGACTTGGGAATATTTACATAGAGTATGGGCAGAAGGCGTGGCCGTTAACCGATTTCATTCATTTTTATATGCTAGCAGCTTGCAATAAGGTGTGACCTGTGTGCCAAATTTCATTAAATTAGCTTGCTTAGTTTTTGCGTAAACCTGATTTCAACAGACAGACAGACAGACAGTCAGACAGACGGACAGACAGACAGACAGACGGACATAGCTATATCGACTCAGTTGGTGACGCTGATCAAGAATATATATAATTTTCCATACCTGCCACGCCTCCTTCTATGCGTTACAAACGGAATGACAAAGTGAATATACCCTCCGTGTAGGGTATAAAAACAACAATAAGCCGCCATCACCTTTCATCCCAAAATCCCAGATATTTTCATTACATTTGTTCTAAATCTTGATGACATCTTTCATCCTGTTCGTCACTTTCCGATTCCAAGTTTTCAAGTAAAAAACATCAAATGACTGAATATAAAATGAATTTGACCAATTATATTCGAACCAGAAAGTACATCTGAATATTTTCGTATGAATATCTGTTGAGTTTCATATTTAAATGTTTTGCTTACAAATTCCAATGTATTTTCTCAGCAATGTTTTGATCTTCGAAGCAGATCCAACTCATTTCAATCATCGAAATGAGTCGGACCCAAGCATTCACTAAATACATTGTCGTCATCCAGTGCTCTGTGATACACCAGCTGCAATTTAGCTTGCAGACAATCCCAGAAATTTTTCTTTGAGGTGACTTATCGCATAGCTCTCTTTCGGCAACGTTTTCACAATATTCGTAAACAATCCAGGCGTAATGCGCAATGGGGGTTGTATAATCTTCTCCTAAGGAATGAGTTGGAACATTTTCAATGTTGTAGTCACCAAGTTGCGCTCGGGAAAATACATTGCGCTTTTTGCGATAACGACTGTCCCACAGAAACAGAAAGCTAGTAAACTTTAAGGAGGGGAGGGGGATAAGGTAAATTCGTACGAAGAAAGGCATGTTTTTGTGAATTTCTTGTGACGACTTAGTTAAAATTTCTTTATTAAAACCAATAGTACATTAAAGTAAGATATTTGAAGGATATTGTATAAAATTTTCAAGGACAAATATTAAAAAAACACGGCAATGGCAGCAATTATTCGGACGTGTCTCGGAAAAAAGTAGAATTGCGGTGCCCCTCATAACTTGCTGCTGGTACATCTGAAATCTAAATATCAAAATTCATTCGTTAGATAATAGTTTTCCCCAGGTAACGCTGGGAGGGTTTTCGAAATTTTGAAAAAACTCTCCAGCGTTACCTCTTTAATTATGTACAAAAATAGTGCTCAACTTTTCAAAAGGATCGGTGTAGTAGTTTTAAAGTTATGAGGGGCACCGACTTCGAAAATGTGAGTTATGGGGAAAACGTTTTAAAGTTTTGAACACTAAAAAATCTGGTATAAAACGTTCATAAGCAAAGGTATAAAAATACTCGTAACTTCGTCAATTTTGCTCCAATCGACTTGAAATTTTGACACAATATTTTTAAAATATCATTCATTCAATTAAATAAATTTTTAAAAAATGCAAAAACTAAAATTTTAATACCTTACCCCCCCCCCCCCCCCCCCCCTTAAGTTGTTGCCTTGCAATCTTAACAATATGGTCATAATTTTTAAATCAGAGCAAACTTTCCAACGATGTAGGTCACAGCGGATGCAATTGATAAGTTGTTTGATAGATTCAAATGTTTCGTTGATGTATTTTCCATATCTGATTCGTTTTGATGATGGAAATTTCGACTATAACTAATCCAGTTTTCCGATCAGAACAAATAGTGCATTGTTGAAAAGGTAATCCAAATATTTGCTAATTATGCTAATGATCTCAATTGCATCTGTCGCTGATGCAAGGTCGTTTTAAGGCAGCTCACCTCTTAAAAAAAAAAAACAGAAGTACTGATATTTTAACAATTACGACAAATTTGTGGCGGTTTTTGTGTTCCGGAGGTCCCACATGACTTGTCCATGTATGTATATGCCATTTACTGCATTTTTCGGCTTGAAACCGGTGTAAGTGTTTAATAGAAAAACTATATTAGGTATCCCGGTATTGACAGGTAAATCAATCTGCTTCAGCAGCATTCACGTAGGATTTAGGGATGCACACTTTATGTCCAAACCATATTTATTTAAACCGAACTTGTATTTTGGTTACATCCTCTCTATGTTTAATAGAGTTTTGTTTTGGAGTACTTAACATAATACATAACTGTATCTGAAATCCTGGCACTTTAAATGCAACATTATGTTACATGGCATTAAGTCGCTCACCTCGCCGTCGCAAAAGCACTGTGGCTAGTGAATACTAAGACCGTAGCAAAGTAAAGCAATAAAAATTATCAATTTCATTTTATGCTTGGCAAGTGGTAAGTGGGCGGCCTTCGGCTGCGACTCAGGACTTACATCCTACAACAAGTCCAATACTTGCTTCGCAGTATTCAGTTCAGGTTCAGTCTATAATTTGTACAACATCGGCTTCGCTATACACAGTGGCTTTTGAATTAAAAATAAATTGCATACTTTTAGGCATACATATCAACTAGTTTGACCTAGGATAGGCTAGTTTATAAACTAGTTTATCCTAGGATATGTATCCTATAAACTAGTTTATCCTAGGATATGTATCCTATAAACTAGTTTACCTTAGGATTCATATCCTAAAAACTAGTTTGGCCGATAACTTATTCATATATTTTTATACCCAACACAGAGGGTATAGAAGGGGGCGTGGTAGGTATGGAAAAGTATATATATTCTTGATCAGCGTCACCACCTGAGCCGATATAGCTGTGTCTGTCTGTCTGTCTGTCTATGTGTCTGTCTGTGTGTCTGTCTGTTGAAATCAGGTTTACGCAAAAACTAAGCTAATTTAATGAAGTTTGGCACACAGGTCACCCCTTCTTGCAAGCTGCTAGCATATAAAAATGGGCGAAATCGGTTAACGGCCACGCCTTCTGCCCATACTCTATGTAAATATTCCCAAGTCCATTTTGAAAAAAAGTTGCTCCGATTTTGATGAAACTTGGTGATTTGGTGAAGCTGAGAACGAAATTAAGATAAGGCTAGGTTTTAAGTTTGCAAAGGCTCTTAAAGAGGCGTGGCACAGCCCTAAATTTTAACTTTTATAACGCCATTGCTCGTAAACCGTGTAAAATATTGTGATAAAATTCGGTACACGAATACAGATCTTATGAATCTTGAATTGTGCATAAAGTGGGCGGAATTTAAAAAAGGGCGTGTCACTTCTTAGCAATTAAAAAATTGGATATCATATAACTCCAAATTGGCACATACGATTTTCATTAAAATTTTAGGGATGATACCACTGAAAGTTGTCAACAATACAAGCCACGTCAATAAACTGAAAAATTTATTTTAAGGGCGTGGCACAGCCTACAATATTTATAAACGCTATAAAAAGAGAATTAACAACTCAATCGTTATGAAATTTAATAAGGTGGATATACTTGCTAAAAGGTGTCTTCTTGCAAAATTTTGGCACAATTGTGCCGGTGGGTGTAGCACCTCCCATATAAGCGAAATACGTTTAATGCTATAGATAGTGTGCTATGAGAGTAATCTTCATAAAATTTTGTGTAGAGGTGTCGGTTATTATATGCTTCGGAATTAAATGAAACTTGACAAGATTGCATCAGTAGGCGGGGCACCTCCCTCATTAAAATAAAGTTGTAAGTGCTATTTTAAGTGAACTATTGGAACAATTGATCTGAAATTTGATGTAAGTGGCTTACTGGGTATTAGGTATATATGAATCACAAGTTGGCGAAATAGCAACAGTGGGCGTGGCACCTCCCATACAATTAAAATACCTTAAGTGGCATAACTATCGAAATATATGAGCAATCATAGTGAAATTTGGTGTAAGAGGTTTGTTTATAAAAAGCTATTTCTGGATCGAAATGGGACTGGATTGCATCAGTGGGTGTGTCACCGCCCTAAGTTTTAGGAATAATTACGGCACATATCGCAAACGACACAAGCTATTGTGCTAAAGTTTGGTTTGTTTATTGAACCAAAAGTGGGCGGAATTGGAGAAGTGGGCATGGAAACATTTCCCATATTCTTTTGACATTTTCAATCTTTTACATTTCCCCATCAATTTCATTCGAAATGTTTTTTATTCTTTCGACTTTTTCATCAATTTTTCAGCATTTTCCACATGTTTCGACTTATTCAATTTATTTCAACTTTCTTTAATGGTTTTCATATATTTTCAACATTTTCAGTTTTTTTAACACTTTTCAACATTTTTGAATATTTTTACATTATTTTCGACTTATTCAACATTTTTTTAACATTTATTGAAAAAGTACTTTCAATGCAGTGTAGGGTATGTGAGTTTCGGCCTGGCCGAAGATAAAACTTTTACTAGTTTTTTTTTGTTTCGTAAAGATCCATCTAAAAAGAAGCGCAAAAGCGCTATACGAAAATCTTTCAATTAAAGTATTTGAAATAATTAGCACAAATAGTGTATTTACACTTAAATTTAAATTTCTCCTGTTTTACAAAATGTTTTTTAAAAATTGTATTATTCGTCCAACTTTCTTCAACACGTCATTAAAATATTCGTATTAATTGAACTTCATATCTAAAAATACAACTTTTCTGCTAGCTGCTTATACATATAAAAATATTGAAAAAAATTGTGCCGAAAGTAAAAAAAAGTCGTTTACGTTTCGTTAATATTTGTGTTATATTTCGAAAAACACACAGCTTAAAAAAAATTTTATTCTCTGATCTCAGATCAAAAAAAAAAGTTGTGTTCTCTGATCTAGCAATCAGAACATATCTTTTATATATTTTTGTTAGCAATGTATGAGTTGGAATTGAACTCAGTTCGTGCTGTTTCGGAAACAATACCTCAGTGTTTGAAAAAGTGGTTCAAAATTCAAATATTCGAATTTGATTATTGTGAATTTCATAATTACGACCTCGTTGCATATATTCCAGAAATAATTTTTAAGCAATAAATTTCATACAATAGCTTCTGAAAATTAATAATAAAATGTAAATTCAATCTTAATCTAGGAAAATATTGATTCAATTTAGATTTGTGTGTTTTTTATCAATTTATATCTATGTGCACATTTCTATAAAAATAATAAGAATTGATTTAAGAAAACTCTTATAGTTTGTATCACATTTTTTTCGACCGAACTCTTATCGATATAAGTATCTATATCATATTTTGATTTAAATCAAAATCTGTTTGAATACATGTTATCTTAGAACACGGACTGATATCTATCTATGATAATCTGATATGTTAAAATTAATTAATATTTTTCAGTAACATGATTCGCTTTTCAAGTTATAATCAAGCAAATTCTTTTTAGTATAAATAAATATAAATTTAAGATATAATTTTTATTTGTTTTACCTTCTCACTACCACTTGAGTTATTGAATCAAATTCACTTTATTTTTAAATTGTTAACTACAACAGGGCTATAGCAGTTTTAAATTTGATGTGATCAATGTTTCTTTAGCCGAAACCTGTGAGGCTCTTTGGAATCGATTAACATTTGTTTACTCTATGGTTACCGATATTTTTTTTTTTTCAGTTTTACTAATCATATTCTCTTATCTAAGGCATACATTTAAATACACAGTACGAAAAAACTACTCACATTATCACTTGAGTTTTGAGTTGAATCAGGGCCGGACTTAGGTACTAATTCAGATGCACTAAGGCCATGAGTGGTGATCCCTCTGCCGTAGTGTAGAACTTGGATTCTAATGTTGGGAGTGGGCTGAAGCTTGAATACAGTGCAAAGACGAGTTAACATCTGAAATTTAATTTAATTATATATAAAAGCTCAGAATCGGCTTACAGCCTTGGTGTTCTAACAAATTTTGAACCTTTTGACAGTTTTTGTATTCTTCAAAAAACGTGATGTGGTTTACCTGAATTAACACCACACGAATGCATTGAAAAACTGAAGGATTTGAAAAAGTTACAACTTGTTCCATTGCAATTTTTCTTTTTTATACACAACGAAACATCCCTTGGAGCTTAAAGTGGCTATGTTTATTTCCTACCAAGGAGGAACTTTGATCACATTAAATTTAAAACTCCTATACCTCTGTTGTAATTATCAATTTAAAAGCCAAGTGATTCTATAACTTAAGTGTCAGTGAGAAGGCAGAACAAATAAAAATTATATCTTGAAATTTGTTATACATACATATAATTTGTACCATCAGCCTTAACCCTTCTGCGCGTGACAAAGAAAAACACCTTTACCAGGGTATCTGGGTACACCTTCACAAATTGTATGAAAATTTCAAATTTTTTTGGCTCGAACTGTACAAATTAATGACATCTGTCGAACTGATCAAGTGAAGCCACTCATATGAAAATATAACGTCAGGAGTTCTCGTGATCTTTCAGAATTGTAGAGCATGTCCAAACGTAAAAAATTTTGTTTTGAAAATGAAATGGGTACCCGGGTACCCAGTCACATACAGAAGGATTAATATATATATATGTGAACAAATAAACTGACAATTTCTTCAGAACGCTTTTATGAACGAGTAGCCTAACGGCCTACCTCAACTATGTAGTCTAAAATGAAACAAACATTTTGATCTTTTCAGTAGCAGTGGAATTATTGCCATACAGTCACATTATGGAGTCATTTGATCCGAACATACCATTTTTGTGTATAATTTGTGCCCACGTTTTTCACATTATATCAGTTTTCCCTTTTTAACGTTCACACAATAAGGATTTTTTTGTGGAAAACTATAGTTTTTATTTTTCCAAGAGTTGGGATAAGGTTCTAATTACCGTTAAATAATTTTTATGAATTTCAAGAAATAGTGAATACTATATGCACTTAGTACAAATAATATTCCCATCGGAATAAATTTGCAAATATTTTATTAAGGTTACACGTCAAAGTTTTGGCAATATGGCGTGCACTTCCTAAGACTGTGAAGATAAAACAGCTGACTCAATCGTATAAATATAACAATTTGCGTGGTTATGACTTAAAAAAAAAAATGTTATTACTGCACAATTTTGATCAAATTTTAACATTCAAACATTGTATTGAAACCACTTTTGATTTATATCAGAAATATGAAACAAATATATGCACCGATAAGAATTCAGTCGAAGGAAATGTGATAAAAACTATTACAGTAATCGTAAATTAATTTATTATTTATTTGTTTAATGGGCGATTTCCATCTAACTGTGACTTTTATGTTCCCTGGTGATTCCAGCTATCTATTCATATGTTTTTATATAATGATTGACTCCCTTGCTACGATATTTGGTTTTTCTTTAAAACCATAATGAATCCCACACTGTTAATGAACCATAAATGTCCGTACCGTGGCATGTCCCCAATAAGAAATTGCCAAGCATTTTCTTCAGCCTCGATCCTGAGTTACTTAAAAAAAAATTAAATCGACAAAATTTATATTAGCTACATTATTAGAGCTACATTATTCGAAAAAATAATTGAAGTTAAACTGCATTTCCAAATACGTAACTAAAGTTGAAACTTTGTCCCCGAGCTTTTATAAAATTTCTTCATTCATATTTTTATGTTGGTACCGCCGATGTATGGCAAATATTGCATTACTTATGCCCCATTTACTGTTAAGCACTCGTACCCTATGTTTTAATTGCAAGCAAACATCTCATCAGGAACTTAGAGGAATGCAATCGAGCAATGAATCTGACAAAATGGTATGTTGGAAATAAAAGGTGTCCGTACCGTGGTACTTGATATCTTTAAGAAAGGACCATTTTTTTAATCAAATCTTACATTTTCGACTGAAGTTTGTTTACGTCACCTTAAATTGTTTCGGAAACCGCATTAAGTGCAATTAACTATAGAAATGTTCGTACCGTGATGTATCCGTAACGTGGCAGAAAATTACATACATATAGTGTGTCCACCATTTTGGTTAATATTAGTTGTGACAGATCATATTTGGCAACCGTGAATATGGATACAAAATATTCGATAAGCTACTGAAGCATTTTATGCGAATCGATCATTGATTATTGTGGCGACGAGAAAGTTACGTGAAATTTTTTGGAGAAAAAACGTACCAACCTCCACGGTAGTCGAATTTAACTCAGTACATTTTGGTGCGAGCAGAACCCAGCTCACTTTTCATACAGAGATGCTTTACTCTTCAGGCCATTCTCAAGGATTTGTAACCTTTTCAGAGTTGCTGAGATACGATCCTGTAGCAATTATTGCTCATATAGAAAAACTCTCGATTTTCATTCTGCGACGGTCAGTGGTAAAAAAAAGTTCATTTTGTGAGCGATGGAACAACGACTCAATACCGACATCATGCGATGTTTAACCTCGTAGTATCTACCTCGATCTTATCCCCAACTGTAGTCCGTTTTTTTATAGTTTCACTGAAGCTGGACATGGAAAAGCCCAGCAGATGGTATTGGTGGTAATGGTAGTGGATGACCAAGTCAATTGACTTTGAAACCTTCGTTGTAATTCTTCGAGTTCGCGTGAAAACTACTCTTATTGACGTCATGACAAGAGTAGATATCGAGGCTATTGATGCTGAACTTCCACTTCGAGTCGACACTTTTGTTGGCACCATGAAAGTACGAGAAGCTTAAGGTATTTTATATTCTTAAGATGACGATAAAATCATATAAACGCTATTAAATTTACTAACAACTATTTGTTGGATCTATTCTTGGATTCAGAAACCTAACCAGAGGGATTGAAATCAGCTGCAGATTGAGTCTTAAATAATTGTTAACAAGTATTAGTTATATTGTATGAGATTTTAACTGAGCTGAGATAGTTTTTAATAAAATCATCGACAGAAATAATGAAGAAGTGGACGTTTTAATTGTAAACAATTTATGTGAGCTTTTAATACTTGTTCCCGAAAAGTCATATAAAAAACACTAGACATGTTTCTAAAGGAAACAGAAGTTTTCTAGTGAAAAACCTAAAAATTTTCGTACCGTGCAACGATTTTTACCAATTTCTTTGATCGGAGATGGGTTATGCTTGTGGTAGATTTACTTTATAGGCATATTTTTGGAAGATAGCTACACAAGGTAACGTCAAAAAATTAGAAAAATCGTGAGAATTTTTCTAAAAATTTCGATTGAGAATAGTAAAAGTTATATGAAAATCGCCCACACTTCAAAATTACATTGAATTCACATTCTATTTTACATTGTAATATTAGTGCCCCCTAGTGATAACTTGAATTGGAAACTACTTAATTGAAAGAATTAGATCAGTCACCAGAGTATTACATCAGCATCAACTACTTACCCAAAAGTGCACTGTCTAGTGTAGTCAGTGCCGGATTTACAAATCAAAGGGCCCATGGGCACAAGAGTGGTGGGGGCCTATCCGGACTGAAAAAACGTAACCGAATCGACCCTATCGAAGACTCGTTTATGGTGGGGGCACGTGCCCGTAGTGCCCTCATGTAAATCCAGCACTGAGTGTAGTGTTATAGCTGAAATGAGAAAAGTCACAAAGCAAGACGACGATGCACCTCCTTTTTTTATATTTCAGTCTATTTTTGATTACCCGTTATTGATAACTTTTGGTTATTTACCTATGAATTTGCTTATTGCACAAAAAAATTCAATTCACGGATTTGCTCCGTGTATATGCGACTTTGCACAGTCATAGTTCAAACAAACCATAACTTCATTCGATTTGTGATTTTGATAAGGTGCTGCATTACCGTTATTTTTATCTGGAAGCATGTGTACATACGTATTGTTTGATTGATAAGTTTTTGTTTCTTTGAATCAATTTTTTGTTCTGCAAACTTTCATTAATTTGTATGCGTTATAACGCGGCTAATTAATGCCATGTGACATAACGCCTCGTTTGCAGATAATAAAAAGTGGGAAATTCAATGCGGTAAAAATTACTTTTTATTTACCGATTTATACATAAAATGACAAAAAAATGGAAAAGCTGTAAAGTCGAATAGAGATATGGTAAATATGTACTATGCCCATCAATGACGACGACTTTTAAGAAATCCCGTGAGTACTCATGTGATGACTCGTACACCTAACTGGCGATGTGTGGGATATGCTACTACTACTTTCTATGTTCTGTGGGTGTTGGGGCCCCAGCGCACCCAAGGCTTCGGCGCTCCAAATACCTATTGCATAGCAAGTTAATAAAAGTTAGAAAATGTTTGCATTTAAAGGCGAGCACCGCATATTTACATTTTATGATTACTCTTGAAACAATATATTTACATATATTTACTTATCATTTTATTTATATTAATTAGAGTTGAATTTAATAAACACTCCTATTCCACAAAACTTTCATTTGATTACAAACTCTCTTAGCAATCTCAAAGATATTATAACCCAATGGATAAAACTAAGGACGTAGATACTGCCTTGTGACTAAAATAAAACCTGTAAAATATTACGCAAAAAGGTACTATTCAGCTAACAAGCTTGCAATGCATGGCATCAAAAAAGCGTGGAATATATGTAGGACGCCGAGAAATCCTACCCATGTACTTTAATTATATATGTGACCGGCTAAACTAGTTCATCCGAAAGGTGTTCGGATGAACCAGCTTAGGATTATTTGAGTATGACAGGGTAAGTGAGCGTCCTTCGACCGTAGCGCAGGGTTTACATCCTCCAATATGTCCCACACCGGCTTCGTGGCGGTATTCGGTTCACTATAGTGAACACTGGTGTTGGACATATTGGAGGATGTTAACCTTTAGCCGCCTCGGAAGGGTTGTGAGGGAGTGAGGCCGTGAAAGTAAATAATTAGCCTAGTTCATCCTTGGTTAAACGTGTTCATGCCAACACGCTTCGAATAAACAAGTTTGGCCAATGAAAAACTAGTTTGGCCGGTAACACATAAACTGGTAAGAGAGATGGTCAAGGAGATAAAAACCAATACGAAATTTTGGTAAAACAGCTTACAGTAAATGTAAAGGATCATATCTTCATATAAGGATTACAGGCACTCTTAAAAAAATAAAGCTAATATAACCAAAGCTATGACTCCATATAAAGATAGAGCTCAATATTCGTCACATTTTGGATTTAATGGAAAGTTTCACTAAATGACGATATGAAAGGTAAGGCAGTTATGATTTTGACTATAACGACCATAAAATTGGAGTTGTTACCAATGGACCAAATGTTTTGTAAGTATGCTTGCCGAACAACAGATAGCACCTTGTTGTTTTTTTGCAACATGTTGAATATTCCGAGCCAAGTTTCTTTAATTTATTATAGAAATAATACCATCAATATTTTTCAGACCTATTTTGTTTGCCTGTAAATATAGAAGATGAAAAAATTGCCAAGCAACTTAAAAATTTTAATATGACTGCTAGAGGAAGTGTTCATGTCAAAAAACTTTTTTGTGACATTGGTATATAGAATCAAGACCTGAACTCTGAGCTCATTTTAGATGCGTCTGGAAGAAAATATGTCGTTGGTTCGCCCCATTTACGTTTTCCATTTGACACTAAAGCGAAAGAGAAGAACTCGAAAATCTTGCAACGAACGCAATAATTCAGTTTTCAATGAACATTTCAAAACTTATATAATATTCTGTGCAATGATGTATTATTTAATCTTATTACGTATATATAAAAAGATAATAAGCTTTAGGTAACAATACCATTACTCATAGTTTTTCAGTAGGAGTACCACGGTTGTGGCCAGCTAATAGGCATATTTTCGAATGACATAATTTCTAGAAAAAAAATATTTAAAATTAATTTTTTTTGTTTTAAAAGTGTTGTTTTAATAGATCTCAGAAGATCTTAAAGCACAAGGACTAAGGTAAAGTATTGCAAAGCATTCTTTATACATATACGTATATGCGACTTGAGGTACTCTGGTATCCGGTTGTGAGGATTAGGGATAAGGTTGAATAAAAAATTTGGTAGAAATTTCATACTTAAGTCTAATTTTCTAGAGTTCTAATGTTTTTTCTTTGCATTTTAAAGACTTTTGATCTTCTATTAGCTAAAGTTTCTCAAAAACTGCCATCAAAAAGACAGACAGAAAAAATACTGCCCTCTTTGGATTTTTAGTCATAAGGTTAATATTTAGAGGTCGCTAAGACATTTTTTTGTATAAATTTTTCTATAACTTGGAATCTGAAGCCAATTTGGCCGGCTTTTTATTTTTTGTTCTATTCCTTAGCTACTATAATGTATGATGCTGATAAATTCAAGTTTATATCTCAAAATTTTCGCTTATCGGTAAAACGGTGTTTGAAAAATGAATTTTTTCGTTATGTTTTAATAAGTTGAAGTTAAAAACTATCACCCCAGTAATTTGGGTAACGTAATGCTATGTGCTAAATATACGATAACACCAACTTTGATTTTTAAGACCACCCACCTCTTGCCACGCTATGTCACGTGAGGACGATTTCCTCCTTTCTCTTTGTATCGTCACACGTATCTTAATCGGCAGTTAATTGCCTTACAGACAAATTAAATTAAATAAATGTTGAGTTTTTTTTATTTTTATTGTTCATTTAATTTGAACATTTGTTAAGAAAATAAATGAGCCAAATTTATTTAAAAGATGGAGATGCCAAATTGATTTCCGAAATCTACCCGATGGTGCTATTGCCACCTGATGTCATTATTCATTATATTTTCATTAAAAACTGTCTTGATATGTTTGTTTCAGGTCTTCACATCTAAGTTATGTGCTACATCCACTTTTCCAGACTCTACTTGTATTTCTTTGTTTCCTTGTCCGAGTTTTAAAAAACTTGATATATTGTCTATGTAGAATTAGAGGACACTATCTACATTTTGATGTTTCCGAGTTATGCGGCTTTTAATATAAATTATATCATTAAAAATTTAATATGACCTAAAAAAGGTTTTAGATAATACAAGTCCTTTATAATTAACTATTAAAGAACCTTTAAATTGCATAAAAAAGCTTTATAACTCGAAAACATGAAAACATGGATAACGAATTTTTGTCGAACGTAGACGATATGCAGTCTGGCCTGGAATATTAAACCCATTAAGTCCGTGAGGTAAAAAATGATTTTGACAAATTTTGCATTTGTGGAAGTTTGTGGAGAGTTGTGTATTCTAAGAACCAGTATTTCATTAAAGGCCTCATTAAGTGTGGGATGCATCATAGAACGAGGGAATATTCCAAGTTTCAAGGAACAGTTTGTTCTGGGTGTTGATTGCCAATCCTACTTCACAAAGAATTTTTATGTAGGGGTATTAAGGACTTAAAACTTGCTTTCGACTTTTTTTTTAACTTATTTAAAAGAATATAATCAGATCTTTCTTTTTAATTTATTAAAAATTTTAAATATGGTTATCAGAGGTATATCTTTTATATTTGAGCCCTTTATTTTTAAAGTATTGTAAGTAACTCTTCGTTTCGAAGAAAAAATTAAATAAATTTTATACACTTCAATTGAAGTTACATAATTTTTTCTTCTCAATGTAGAGGAACTTGTACCATTTTCAAAATAAAGGGCTCATATCAGAAAAATTTAAATATCATAAAGTAGCAAAAAGAGAAAAAATAATGAAGAGTCATTTGCAATGGGCATCAGTAGACCAGGCAGACCAGGTAGTCACAGATATAAGAACTTGAAGCACATACATACATATGAGTTGAAATAAACATTTTCGTAAAAACAAAAGTTTCATCATAATTTCTAACAACTTGGTTGAGCCCCTTAGTTAGGATGCCTGCAAGAGCATATAGCAAAAGCCTCACATAGACCAACTAGGTCCATAGAGAATACCTGGTTAAGGTTCCAGTACAAATACACCGCTCAAGTAAACTCCCACAAAAAAGTTTCCTACAAAGAAAGTTTCAGCGACGAAAAGCGAAAAAACGAATAATGGCCCCATACAATGTAATACCATAAAAATAATTCTACGCAAAAATTAAAAATTTATTCAAAGCAAAATTTTATGGAATTTCATAACAGCTATGCCAATTGCCAATGCCAATTGGGAAACCCGCATCCATTGACAAGATCAATGTACAGTGAGGAGCACATGTGGACACGTCCTGATCACATTTGACTTTGGGTAGCTCTAGAGCCCTTAAAAATATTGCAATTGCAACCAAACTTTTTTGTTAAATTCTTCTTAGTCTTAAAAATAAAAAATATAAAAACATCCTTATAAATTGGAAACAAAACATTACTTTCAATTCATATAATAAAAAAAAACTTCAAGTATCCACTTTTGCATGTTGAAAAATTATATTTTTTCAAAATAATATTTTTAATATTTAGC
The DNA here is from genome assembly GCA_963680825.1 of Meiosimyza decipiens. Lineage (NCBI taxonomy): Eukaryota > Metazoa > Arthropoda > Insecta > Diptera > Lauxaniidae > Meiosimyza > Meiosimyza decipiens. The sequence continues at coordinate 33,308,529 of OY804259.1, forward strand.
TCCAAGGCCCTTGGCTCTCAAGACATTTCTGACTCGTCTGGGCATGTTTTCAACCAGTTTCTCGATGAATTAGTGCAAAATCCTGGGACCAAAGCTCGTCTTAGTTTTTTGGTAGATTATTGTACCGTAGCAGTCGTTTTATTTAGCAAAGACCACAAATTTTCGATGAGGTTAAGATCTGAGTATTGAGCTGACTACTACATCGTTTGAAATTTTTGGCTATTGAGTCAATTTTTAGCAGTTTTAGCGTTGTGTTCAGGTCATCCATCCTGCTGTAAAATAATTCCATCCTCTGGGTAAGCACTTTCGTCCACAAAGTCTGGTAGATAAAACATAAAAGTTCGAAGATAATTTTCTTCTTGTATAATGCCATTAATTATTACCAACATCTCGACAATTCACCAAAAGAGCAGCACCACATCATCAAGTTACTACTTCCATGTTTCATTATTTCTTTCAATTGGTGCTTTTGCAATGTTTCATATGGGCGATGCAATAGTATGGTTTACCATCTGAATGAAAGCGGTCAATTTTGATCTCGTACAACTATATTACCCTTTAGCAGACATCTACGAGCCAATTCAAAAAATGGTATACTGCTTCATTTGGTGGAAACTATGTATGTATGTTTCTGTAATGGGAAATGTACCATCTACATGATGGTAGATTGAAGAATTTTGTCATTAGCAAAAATCGATATTGGTCAGATTTGACCTGCTGAGCTTGAGTTCAACATAAAAATGATTCGGAACTCGAAAACTCCTGATAACTGTTGACACAATTAAATCATTAATAATTGTCTAGAAGAATGTTGATGCAGTAATATTAGCTACCGCTGCAAATATTGCTCCACCAGGGTTTGAAGAATTAGCTGTATCACAAGATCAATCATCACCTTCATCACTTCAATTTCATTAGGATCTGACTTCACCTGATAGAGCTAAATATAAATTTATAATATGACTTCAATCTAGCACTAAAACTTAATCTGTCATATCATTTACATATATTGTATGTTGTGCAGAAATTTGTCAGATATTTTCCATTTGTCTCATTCTGGTTTTCCTCAGATGTATTTCCACATTTTTCATCTCATAGACGATAAACAACATTATTGAGTCCCCTATTAATGGCGCGACCTTTCTAATTTTTTGGAAACTGCGATGGCACAATTTCAATAAAATAGCTACCAGGAACAAAATGAAGTAAATTCAGGGACAGCAGCTACTACAGTTGGACCAGATTTATGATTGTCCTGGAATAATTTTTAAAGAAAAATTATTACCTGGAATCAACTTAACGTGGTATAATAATAATTGGTGCTCTTATATCGCCAGAATTGATTTAAAGTAATTTTACTTGCAGAATGTTATTAGCCAGAACAATAGTGGGAGATGGTACTTAAGTCCTTTATTTAAAAAAAAAAAAATAATTTTTCCGTTAAAATTTACCGGAGTCATAACAATTTGAATTGGACCGTAAAGCACCATAAAACGTAAAACCTTTGATCTTTTCAACTCTATACCTATCGATATATTCGGTAACAAATATGCTCCTGATTTTCGAGTTCACTAATATAATGCCTAGAATGTGTAAACAAATTTGGACCGATTTAAAAATATGTCGGTCAGAAAGTGTTTGGTTTGTAAAAGAACGTCTCATGTATAAATTCCAAAGGACTTCCCTTTGCTCTATTGTATTCCGTGTATACACCAACAGTACGTTTTTCGTAAATTTATCAATTAATTTACGATCATATGATTATACACTTTATTGACTGATATTATGTTTAATTACAATATATAGGACTAAAACACGATGTTGACAGTTTGCTCTGAAACATCGAGAGCGCCACGGTTATGCAGCCAAGGGAGAATAGCTTCTATTTGCTGACGATACCTCGCACTAGAATACATTTGCAGTTTTAAGTCATTTCCAGTATCATTTTCATTGAGTAAGTTTTCAACGTCGGCACCCTCATTAGGGTCAAGTAAGACAACAGACAAAGTTCCAATCGCCGTTCCATATCCTTTGAAAAGAAAGCAATGTTACTGCGGTCCGAGACATTTGTTATTCAACTCACCCCATAATCCATACTTATAAAGCATAGCATGTATATCAGTAAGTTTCGGAATTTTTTTGGGATACTTTAGTAAACGCAAGTGCTCAACAAGGTTATCGTAGTAAAATTTAATGAAAAAGTCGAATTCTTTCAACTTTATTTCAAAATTTGCAGATGATATAAGAAAATAGTATAAGTCTTGTGCTGGAGTGCCATACTTGGGCATTTGATAGTCCACTAAATATGTTTCCTTTATCTTACCAAATGCATCGTGTTGAAACATTATATTGTTGGCCCAAAAATCACCGTGATTCAAGACGTTAAACTCCGTTGCATCAGCTTTAGCCAATTTAAAAAATTCATCGGTTATTTGGCTCTGAAGCTTAAGCTAAATTCAAATTTAACAAAGAAATCGACTTAATATTTAACTTAACTGGTGTAACTAATACTAACCACATTCTCACCATACACCTCATTGCCTCGATATGATTTAATGCATTTACCTAAAGGTTCTTCAAAACTCTTATGAACCGCTTTTATAACAGGTAAATGAACATCGGTGAAAAATCCTTGCGTCAACCATTCAACGTACTTTCCTTTTGTCTCAACTCGTGTTGCGGATGCTGCATGCCACTGGGCTAACTTTTTTAATACGCATTTAATATGATCCATATCTAAGCCTTCTAGCCGGTTCGCGTTTTTAAACCCACGCGGCCGCAAATCTTCTAATAAAATATATTCAATTTCACTATCTAATTGGAGTCTATGACAATGTGCTCCAAATTTAACGTCAATTCCGACATCTCGTAGCATTTGCTCCATCTCTGGCACAACATTGGAATACATGTACTCTTCTATTCCAAAAAGATTTTGTTTCTTCATCATTTCCTTAAACATAGGAATGTCCAAAGGTATTTTCAACATATAAGATACCATTTTGCTTTTGGCATCTAAAATATTAACTCAAGAATTTGTCAAATTCCAGTTCCTCAACGGTAGAACTTCTTGTGTTTAATACAAACCTTTAAGTTCAACTTCAATCTCGATTCTCAAAATGTTTGTAGCAAAATTTTCGCCAGCCGATAACGCCGGAAATGCTTTAAAATATTTAGTTTTTTGGTAACCGATTAAGTTTTTACGCAAGAAATCTTTAAATATCTCAGCGACCAACCACTGAGGAACCTTGGATTGTCCATTTGCAGCAGCTGCAGCATTACTTGCCATTTCAGTCATTCCGATACTCACTGCAAAAATAACGTCTGCAATATTCTTTGCCTAATTTTGAACTAAGCCGTTATCACTTAACTTGCAATATTAAATTCTGCCACAAAACTCAATTGTTAGGTTCGGTGCGTAACCGACACAAAAATTTGGGACGCTTTGGTGAGCTTTTTTTTCGTATTTGCTCTTTTTTTAAACTAAGGCACGAGCGCTAAAACAAAACTTTTTTCTCATTTTTTATTAAATTTTGTGTTAATTTTTGCTCTAATGAAATATGAGTCAGAAATAAACTCGCTCATTTATTTATTTTTATACCTTTTTGGGTAAACGAGTAAGCGTTTTTCTCATATGCAGCAAGTGAAGACAAAGTAACATTCACAGAAAAAATGAAAACACAGAAAGAAGTAATTAGTACTTGAAGAATACTGATCCCAGTCATAGAGTTCCTCGATTAGTAATTAGTCTGGATTGGATAACATTTTCAATCTGAAATCGTTACCTGCAGTTATCAAGGCTAGCATTTTAATAGGGATTAAACAATCCGCAGCTACGACGACAACTGCTGTATTAAGTATATTCTAAAAAAGAAGCAGCACAAATTCGTAGACAGGGGATATCAAACGAAGGATCAAATAAACCAAATTAATATAGTGTGATTCACTTAAAGGTACCCTTTTCAGTAGGGATTTTGTGACAGAAAATGAAAGTGCTAAAGATTTAAAAAATTTTTAAAACAATCGTCAGATAATACTTAGCGAAGTTAAAAAGAAACCATAAAAGTCACAAAATTTTGTTGGGTTTAGTGACACAGCGGACTCAAAGTTGAACTTTGAACACCAAAAATGTTCCATGGAACTTTTTATAAAAGTAACTGTTGGATAGAGCGCTCTAGTTGAAACAAAATACGAAAATGTAGCATATTGGCGGAAAGGACATTGCTTCCACTTTATAAAAACCAATTTATTTTTCTTCTATTGCCTTCATAAGAACTATACGGATTTTTCAAAAATTAGTCAAAAGTGGCAAATTTTGACAAAAAAAAATATATGTGACCGGGTTTGAAAAACTTTTTGAAACATTATATGGCAAACCAACATTCAATGGTTCAGCTGCAGTTTTCCACAAACTTTTTTTCCAAGTTATTTGAAGAAAAGCCGCAAACACATCACAACCACCACATCCCACTTTTGTATCGAAGGTAGGCCATTTTTAATTTTTTGGGAAATTTTTTTTGTTTTAACCTAAAAAACATCTGTACCGAATTTCAAGAGTTTAGCGCTATTATTGCTATTTATGGCCGCCGTTCCGTACAAACTCATCCATTGTGTGTCGAGGTATTGTTGTTCAGTATTGTTTCACATTTCGTTATAAATCTACTAATTTCAGGACAGCCCATGCAGACTGTGGAAATTTACTAAGTGCTTTAAAATATCAACTTTATATTCACCAAAAATTCACATGATTTCTTGCAATTATGAAATCAATTAGCCGCTTAGATCATATAATATCACATCTCTAGACTTTTTTCTTTGGGGCTACATAAAATTCAAAGTCTACAAAAATAGAGCAGCTACGATTAAGACATTGGAAGTAGGGCTGGCGAAACATCGAGAGTTGACGGCATTGTTAACTATTGATAGTTTTTTGTCGTTATTGATAACATCGATAACAAAAATTTCTTTCTTTATCGACACTGCAAAAAAATGCATTTTCTTTATTTTTTCTGATTTTCTCTTGTTTTCGAGAGATACCGAAATTAATTTTGAAACTTAACTTGTAAAAAATATACTGACATGAAGTATGTATATATATATTCACTTGAATCTGTATTAGTCCAAGAGCCCGCTGTAGAAAAGTCGAGTGTAAAAGATTACAGGATAAGATAAACGGGAAAGATAGTAACGCATTTTGATGATACTAACCAACTAAGGTGGCCCTGCCAAAGCCCTGCTCGATGCCGGATTTTTAGCCAATTCTGTTGTTTAAATGAAATCTATGTAGTATGAGTGTTACACTTCAAAATGCATGCCAAATGATAGAAATCGAGAAGGCCTTAACGTAATGTGTAGGGTTGCAATGCTTAATCCTGTCCCAAACGTGGGTTTCGACCGGTTTTTTGGGTCTATTTTCATTAATGAAGAATGTGTGCCACATGATAGAGCTCGAAGAGCCTAAATAGAATATAAAGGGTTGCTTTGTCGAATCCTCATTTAAGAAAAACTGTACCAAGAAATGGGTGGCAACCCATTCTTAAGAGAGGATTCGATAAGGCAACCTTATGTACTCTTTTTAGATCATTCAAGGTCTATCGTTTGGCACAGATTTCAAGCTGTTATCTTAATTGATAAAAATTCACCCAGAAAACCGGTAAAAACCCATATTTGAGACAGAGTTCAATAATGCAACCCCAGTTGTTGTGTTTAGACCTCTTCGAGATCTATCATTTGACATACTATACATCTTGAGGTGTAATACTATGCAGTTATAATTAAAACAAGAAAATTAGCTAAAATTCGGGCATTATCGGGCATCGAGAAGGGCTTTGGCAAGGCAACCCTGGTTCATTAATTTCACCAAAATGCATTACTATCTTTTCCGTATATCTTGTCCGGTAATTTTATATACTCGAGTTTTCTACAGCAGGCTCTCCGCCTATATGAACACTTTGAATAACAAACTACATGGGAGAAGGTTCGAATTCATCAATTTATTTATTTCACAAAAATTATTTATTTGTTAATTATACCCCACGCAGAGGGTATATCCACTTTATCATTTCGTTTGTAACGCATAGAAGGAGGCGTGGCAGGTACACAAAAGTCTGCATATTATTGATCAGCGTGACCACCTGAGTCGATGTAGCTATGTCAGTTTGTCCTTCTGTGTGTCTGTCTATCTGTCTGTTGAAATCACGTTTACGGGAAAACCATGCAAGCTAATTCAATGAAGTTTGTCACACAGGTCACACCTTCCAACAAGCTGCTAGCATGAGAAAATGGGCAAAATCGGTTTACGTACACGCCTACCGCCCATACCCGTTTTGAAAAAAGTTGATGCGATTTTGATGAAACTATGTGATTCGTTGCATATGAGAACTATATTAGGATTGTGCTAGATTTCAAGTCTCCAAAAGCTCTTAAGTGCAGGATATTGTGACAAAATTTGGTGAATGGATAAATATTGTATATATCTTGAATTATATTAAAAGTGGACAAAATTGGAAGAGTGGCACTTTTTAACAATTGAAAATTTTATTCCGAATAACTCGAATCGGCAGCCGAGATTTTCATAAAAATTTTAAGGATGATACCACTAAAAGCAGTCATCGATACAAGCTAAGTCAGTATACTGGCAACACTCGTTAAAGGGCGTGGCACAGCCCGCATTATTTAAAAACGTTATAATAACTATCGATGCAATCGTCGCAAAATTTAATATGGCACTTATACTTGCTAATAGGTATCTTATAACAAAAAGTGGGTGCAACAATACGTGTGGGCGTGGCATTCCTACACACGCGCAAAACGTTTAATGCTATAGATAGTGTGCTGTGAGAGTAATCTTCATAAAATTTGGTGTAGAGGTATTAGTCACTATAAGACAAGATTGAAATTCACTAAAACTAGGGTTACCATCTGACCTGATTATAAAAAAATACCATCTGACCTGAAAAAAAAAATTTTTCCTGCAACCAAAAAAAACAAATCCTCACGTCAGACTTCAAAAAAATATACCAAAATTACATACATTTCACTTTCCATTCTCTAATTTTCTTATTATTTTTTCTCTTTTCCTATGCGATAAGTAGTATATTTCACCGAAAATTGGAAAAGAGCAAAAGAAAATGTACAACAAAAGTAGTACAGATGGGAGCCTTAACTAAAACCCACACTTGCTTTTCAAGCCTCCATCTACCCTGGGAGTGCGTTAGCATTGCTTCGAGGTAGGGCCCATGATTTGTCCTCTAATCAAGTACCTATGTCCAGGTCCCAGGTCCCAGTTCTGAGGACGTCCTCAGTAAATCCTACAACTGCATTCTAGTTTTCTTGGCTCTTCAGCAGCCATTCCAGCGCGTTGTCAGCGGAGCACTGGCCGACTGATTCCTGTAAGAATGCGCGTTTGTTGTTCCATCGACTGCAGTTGAAGAAGATCTGCTCTGGGTCATCTTCATCAGTGTCTCCATATGTACAGAAAGGATCCTTTGTTTTGCCCATACGGTGCAGATACTTCAGGAAGTATCAATGGCCCGATAAAAATTGAGTGAGGTAATAATTTACCTCGCCAGTGTCTCTCTGGAACCATCAACTTATGCGAAAGCTCAGTCTTTTTGTTCACCTACCGCTGACTTCCGAAGTATAGTTGTTCTGCGATTTAGAGAGGTTTCCTGCCTTGCATTTTTGCCTCCCAGACCATTTTACGCTCGCTGGGTAGCAGGTTAATGGGTATAACCTTACTTATTACTAGCACAGCCACTTCGGAGACTGTCCGGTACGCACAAGTAACTCTGAGCGCATCAGTTCGTTGCGTTTTTAGCGTTCCTGCCCATATTTCGCTCCCGTAGAGCAGTATCGAGTTTTTTGTCGCCATTAGGAGTTTCCGTTTACTTTATCTTGGTCCACCCATGTTCGCCATGAGCTTACTTAGCGTGCCAGTTATATTGGCTACTTTTGTTGCTGCGTGTTGTAATTTGGCCCAAAATGTCAATACGCCGAGGTACTTGATGAACTTCTTTGTTGTAAGACTTATTTTCGATTACAACAACCATATAAATTATACTATTGGCACATTTATATCTTCATATTTTTGTCAGACTCTCTCTATAGCATAAAAAAATTTAAAATTGATTTGCTGACAATGAAAGTTTTTACAAACATTTACGTAAAGTGTGTGCTCTCAACAGTGCATTTTTTTGAATTTTACATTTTATGAAAAATTTGGGTCAATCGAAAAAAATCATTTGAATATTCGAATTCGGATGGTGGAAACTCATGTTTAGTAGTGTTATTATTATAAAATACATAAACATTGGTTGGTATTTTGAAATTTTGAAAACTAAAGTTTTTCAGAACACTTAAATGTTTTGGAACTTGTACAATGTACTTTTATAAGTCATAAAACAAACTTTTTATGTGGTTACATCTTTTGTTTAGGATACCTAGATTTGCAAAATTGAAATACATATATATATACATAGATTTGGCAAAATCCGCTATATGAAAAAGTCTTGACAGAAGAGTTTGTTGAATCGATTGGAGAATAGGCAATGGGACCGAATAACTTCCGCGCCAATGATCAAGTGTGTAGGGACGCGGAAAACTTAAGTTACTTGAATGAAGACAAATGGACTTCCGGACATTTAAAATTGAGCATTGATAATGACAATTCAAATTTAAGGCCTACATTGAATTTTAAAAAAAAAATCCTATACTTAAAAATGTAACATTAAATTGATATTTTTAAAAGTAGCTCGAAAACCTGTAGCTTGAAAACTGAGAATCATTATAAATGGAAATCTCAAATCATTATTTTAAAAATTAATTATTGGAAGTAAAAGCTCAAAATAATCCACTTTTGCTGTAATGATTTCATGAAAAAATGTTAACAAGGTCACCATCATCACCAAAATAAATAAATTTTACAGAGAATATCTTAAAAGAAAAAATTGGCTAAAGCTAGTTTCATCCTCTGCTAGGAGGACTCATCAGTAACTTGCCGTTTAGTAAAAGCTTGCAAGGCTCATATGTTTTTCTTCTTGCAAAGATCTGTTGAGAACCAAAGTAAAAAGTTAAACAAAGAAAGCAAAAGCTCTTTTTTCCGTTTGCTTATCTCTGTTGTTGTAACTCATTTGATATTACACATTTTCTTGGAGGCGCTTCGTCGCAAGCTTTGTAACCCATTCACGGGCTCACCAATTTAATATGCATTTGCTCTTGCTACTTTGTTTTGACTCGCCAACAAATCATATCCATCTGCGTAGCTGATATATAAAAGAGTGGGGGGGGGGCCGAACATGTACCAAGTCTCATTCATCTGCGCCAAGTAATCAATGAGATATCAGGAATTTGATTTTTGCTTAAATGGGAATCATGGGATCAACCTATTTTTCCCAAACCAAATATTGCTAAAAGCCTTCTTCAGACCATAAGAAACAAATGAAATAAAATCTGAAAATCAGATGAGTAGTTCACGAGTTTATGTGTGACAGTCGAACCGTTTCCATTTTATTGCTCATATGGGAAGCACGGAACCGGCCATTTTTCATTGAAAATTAGTACTTGTGCCCCGTACCTTTTCTATATTCATCAAGCTCATTCATCATGCAAATTTTTTGCATACCAAACTATGCTTAGAACCTTTCACAGGCTGCAGTATATAAATATTTCAAATGAGACATAACAACTTTCGACTTTTTTCTGACATGGAAGGCATGGCACAGCCCAATTTTTTATTGAAAATTGCTATGGGTCGTACCGATTACATATGTATGTGTAAAATTTTTGGATCCTCGATTATTTATTGTATCGGTTGATTAGATTTCTTTTCATACAGTCAACAGAATTACGCTTAATATTCCTTTTAAATAATTCAATTAATTTGGTTTTATTTTTATTTTTTTTTGTTGAATAAAAATTTTTTTTTTTAAAATTGTATTTCTTGAAAATTAATATTCGGTATTGATATTGTGTTTATTGAGGCATTTAAAAAAAGGTTGTATAGATATTATGGAAATTCACTTATTGTATTATTGGCGGCTCTAACATATGGCCTGGTCTGATACTAACGACAATGCATACTAAAGGCCTCATGGCTTGCAATATTTCTATTTACTATTTTGCTCTTGCTCATGGAGTATTGTTACTATCTATTCGATTGATTGATTTTATTTATTTCATTATTATTATTATTAAGAGTATACATTTGACTTAGAATTAGACATAAAAAACTTCATAGATTAACAATAATAATTATAAAATATAAAACTATATCCTGTAGTATAAGGATACACTAGAAGCAAATGAGATATATTCATATATGACTTAAAAATTTTCATTGTTATGTGAGAAAAAAAAGTTTAACAAAAAAAAAAATTAAAAAAATAGATACTTCAAACAGTTCTTGACAAATACTAGTAAGTTAAGAAATGACATCACCTGTTGCATTTATGTTATCATAAGAAAAGCGAAACAGCCAAGCCTTTACTTCTTTACAAAAAGCGCGTTTATTTTGAAGGCACCTTATATGGTACGGAAACTTGTGAAAACTTCTGGGAACAACAGAGGCAAAGCAGTATAAAAAATTTTGTAGGTTATGGAATGGTGGGGTGGGTACTCTTAAATTATAGATCGAATGATTTCTAGTATTGACTAAATATCCAGACCTTATAAAAAATAATTTCAAGACTTTGAAGTGGTACAAGTGCTTTAAGGGCAAAGTGCTTAACTTTCTGAAGAGATGCATTTTGCGCTTCTAATATTTTTGTTGTTTTTGTACTAAAAGTATTGTACCAAAAGCTCTGCAAAGTACATATTAAATTTTGCTTTGTTCCAAAAACATAAATAAAGGATTTTTTTTAGTTATAAGTCTTATAGTGTGATTCTGGAGACTAAGAAGAGGACTTATTTTGTTATAATGTGTGCTGCCCCAGCATGCCAACCTTTAATCTAACTTGGATTGAAAAATTCAAAAGTAATTGCAATTTAGGAATTTTAAACCTTGTCGCGGACAATTTTAATGCAGTTAAGTGATCACTCTAATTCAGTATCCAATCCAGTACTAAGCCAAGGTATTTGTAAGTTTTAACACAGTCTATTGGAAAACATTTTTCCGAACAGATGGTGGTAACGCTGATCAAGAATATATACACTTTTCCATACCTGCCACGCCTCCTTCTAAGCGTTACAAACGGAATGACAAAGTGAATATACCCACGGTGTAGGGTATAAAAATAGAGTTACAAGAAAAGGTAGAGGCCACATCGTCGGCAAATGTGATAGCATTTCCCAAAAATTTCTTTGAAAATAAATTAGAAATAAAATTTTGAACGAACGTCAATATTATACGAATAAGTACAACACTTAAAATACAAGAAATAAAGAAAATGAGAAAACGACACTGTTCAACCGTGTCCGAACTTAGCGGACATAATTTATACGGAGGCTTTGTCTTTTGTTAAAATATTGTTAACAATAAAGGGATATATCATATGCAGGTAAGTTTGAAAAAATTAGCCGCGGTTGTGGCTGATAGTGGTATTCGTATAGTAGGGGAATGGGGAGTAATCAGATATTGCGTCAATATCATCGGCTAGTACTCCCACTGGAGAGTGATAAGCAGTGTTGGCCCAGGTACTATTCAGCTGGGTATCGATAATTTATTTAATAATTTCATTGTCAGATTCATTAATTTTAACAATAAATTTCCTCATCAAAAAAACAGCATAGTTAATAATCGAAGTGACCTTTGCCTCATCGTATAGAAATTTATTGGAAAAACTTTTTGTTCTAGTCTCATAATTTTTATCTATACACATTCTGAGCATTTTTTTCCAAAACGCTCCATCTCCATAGCCAACGAAGGAGCGATAGAAAGCCAAGAAGAGATTACATACAACAAAATAAGCCTGATTAATGTTTTATACCTTAAGTTTTGTTTTTTGCATCATTGCTTTGTATCTTAGTAATGATGTTAGGATATTTGAAGCTTTACGAGCCCTTTCAATATTGCCTCTATCATGAGTATTAAATTTAAATAAATAATTAATAAAATCAACACCTAGATATTTCAATTCATAATCACCCTTACAGCTCTTTCCTTTCCTTTGTCACTGGATATACAATCGATCTTAAGGCTATTTATTTTTATACCCCATTTTTTTATAGTAATCAACTATTTTGTTGTCATGATCCTGAACCTTTCGTAGCGCATTAGAAGATAATGGTCGTTAGTGCAAACCAAAGTCGAATTTACGGTATTGGTTATTAAATTGTAATGTGACAAATCGAAAAGAAATGTAAAGATAATGTATAAAATTTTGTATTCTCAAAATAATAAAATCGATGAACCTTAGCGCATAATTTTTACACTCACCAAACTTTTCGCATTAATTTTGCTGTCGTTCTCTCCCACTTCTCCAATGGTTCTTCACTACTTATGGCTTGTTTTCATATCTAAAAATTCGATATATGTACATAGAGATCAGCATGTATGCCCTTTGTTGCAATAAGAGCTCTGGATGCTGACTGCCAATGTTTCTAACACGCATTTTGCATAATCCATATTATACCTCTCCTGACCATAAGGTTTTGGCTAAATACATCAATTAACAATATTATCCCATAAAAGAGAAATGGCAAGTTATGCATAAAAAAGTTTAATCACAAAAAAAAATCATTGAGTGAAGTAGGTAGCTAAAAAGTCTCTTTGGGTATTAATTTTGACAAATTTATACTTGGAAGTGGAAATGTATAACGACATCAAAACTCTGTATAGCAAACTTATAATTAGTGCAATTGGACATTAAAATATGGGTAAGAAAACTGCATTTTATTTCGGTATTTTTTAAAAAACTGCAACTTACAAAAAAAAAAAAAAATTAAAAAATAGAAAGGGCTGAAAAATATACCAGGCATTCTATCAAAACATTTCTTCCAAGCTGAAGAGGGTAACAGAATTTCTGTGTTGTGAACCTCTCAGTCTCATCTAAAGAGCGTGTTGCTTTTAAGAATTGCCACGGAAAAAAAATTGATTGGGAAGATGCAGATTTGGGAGCTCTATAACATTAGGTACACAAGGAAACTGTCTCTCCTGATGTGTCTATGCCTTATGTATCGTATCAGCAACTCAGACGATAAGTCCTTAGGTGATGAATTTTCGATATCCGAGGTTACCAGCAGAAGCATTCCTTAAAACTGGTCAAGTTACTGTTGCCTAATTAAAGATATTGGCGCTGGTACAGCTGTTCTGCACGTACGGCGATAAACTTACACAATATACCTATGTGGGGCAGTGATGGCATTTTGGTTTTGTAGAAATGTAGATGCTGAATCGAGACTTGAAATGTACTTTTTAGTGGCGAATGTAATTTTTTGTCTTGAACACCCAATATTATTAAAATTAAGAATTTTTTTATAGAAATGTAAAAATTAATAAAATAAAAAGTCCTTACTTTTAGCATTTTAAAAACCCTTGTAAAAATGTATCATAGTAAATTACAAAATTTCCACCTACGCATTGCGATTTACTATCTCGAATTATTTTATTTTTATATTCTATATGAAAAAAAAGTACTTAATTATTATAAATTGTCCAGATGTGCCGAAAATGTGCTGAAAATTCGTCTTATGTACTGAAAATGTTGAATGTACTGACGACGATTTTTCAGAAGGCTAATTTACCGAAAAATGTACAAATGTACCGAAAATTCCATTACTGATGTAGAGTTGAGCGATAGCGATATAGATAAATATAGAGAAGTGAGATAATAATTTCTTAACGCTTCATTGAAATCGTGAATGACATAAGAGACGCTAAATTTGAAGACGTTATTGCTAAATTGGAAGCGCCAGAGAAGAAGATTGGTGACTTAACTGAAGTGATAAAGAAGTGTACTACTTAATTAGCAATATAAGTACGTACATCATTTGATTTATTATTTTTTTCATTTATGTATGTGCTTTTTAGGCAATTTTTTTACTTAAAACAGACGCGTTGCACCCGCGATTGCAGGAAAACTGAATATTTCATTGTTTATTTTTTGTTTCTTATGATTTTGTCGATTAATTTTTACTCATTCAAAATATGAAGACATAATATAGTATAGCAACTGATTCACAATTAACAGACTTTTGTGCTCCTGTGCGATGGGCTTATTTTGTTGCACCCGCAAGATCACTTTAAACTTCGTGGCTGTTTATACACTTCATTTCAATTTTTATAAGCCATAACCACCTCAAAGAATAATTTCACAAAAAATATTTTTTATAAAATAAATGCGCCTAAGCGCTACACCCGTGGTCATGGAATAGCCCTATATTATTTCAATCAGAAAGTCCAGAAACTGAGAAACTTATTCGTACTATTGCAAGTATTTAACTGTATGGAAATTAATCTTTGCAAAACAACTATTATTATTATTTCAGATTACAAACGGATGAAAGGAGTTTCTCTAAAATACATCGGTATTAGGGCTCACGTGCAAATATATAAATAATCATTTATTTTATTATAATGAGAAAATTTAATTGAAAATAAATAAATGAGTGTAAGTTCATTAATATTCTTGGCTTTGTTAGTGTAATATTCATTTAAATATAATTTTATTTTAATTGATCAATTTAAAAACAAGTACATATCCCATAAATTTCAAAAATAAAAACTTTTCAGGCACACCAAGGTAATGTCTGGCCAAGCAACGCTTACAACACTGGTAGCATGGGAACTTTTTCAACTTGTTGGGTCAAAAATACATTTTTTCCATAAGTAGTATACTTGAAAAAAACTTTCAAACGAAAGTGGATCAGAAAATATATCGATCTCTGAGCGCGAGATTATTGCAGGTGACATTTTGTGCCCACAACACATCACCTGGTAAAATATTGTAGCTGAAATCTCTGTATTAAAAAAAACGCTCTGATGTAAAATTTGGTTTTTGGCACATACAATAATATCGCGCAAAGGGGTCGATATTTCAAATGCTCTTATAAGAACAGTTAAAGTAATAGATTCACACCAATTTTGATCTGTGGTGTTTCACATACGCTATGCACTTATTTCATGTGTTATTGAGTAAGAACTGTAGTCCTGGAAAAAGATTTTCAAATAAGATATGTGCATATAATAAGTATTTAGATCATAGTTTTCAGGTCGTTTTTAAGCTTTTCGGCCTCTTTTTCCAAAAGGCGATTCTAAAAATCGCTGGTTACCTGGTCCTTACTTTTCAGAATCTCGTCTACAAGACTTCAATCAGATTTTGCCGATATTAAATTTAAAAGCATATTTTAATATTTTTTTTACAATTTTTTTAATAACTAAACATTTTAATTAAAACAGTTAAATATCTATTTCTTCATCAGTACCCTTAAATTCATACAAAAGCCAGTTTTTACACAATTACTTTTATGTACAATAACAAAGTCATCACATCTAATAATTCGAAAAATTAAAGTGAACACTTGATAATTAGAGATAAGTACATATTTACAAAGCGAAAAATTATATACATACACATACAAGCTCATACAAACAAAGCACCGCGATTGTATAGCCAAGGCAATATACATTCTATATGCTTACGATATCTTGGATTGGAATACATAAGTACTTTAAACTGATTGCCCGCATCATCGGTGCCTATGAAATTATCTAGACTGGCGCTTTCAGTGGGGTCGAGTAACACCGCTGCCATAACACCAGTTGCAGTAGTATAACCTTCAATTAGTTGTAATATATTGTAAAATCTATTAAAAAATTTAGATTATTGAAAAATTTTAAAACCTACCCCACAAGCCATATTTGTATAGCATGATATGAATATCTCTCAATGCGGGCATCTTTTTTGGATATTTGAGTGAACGTAAGTTCTCAATAAGGTTGTCGTGATAATATTTAATGAAATAGTCAAATTCTTTCACTTTAAGTTCAAGTTTTGCAGATGAAACCAAAAAATAAAACAAATCCTGCGCTGGATTTCCATATTTTGGGAGTTGAAAGTCTACTAAATAGGTTTCTTTTATCTTTCCAAACGCATCATATTGAAACATTATGTTGTTCGACCAACAATCGCCATGATTTAAAACATTAAACTCATAAAGATCAACTTTTCCAAGTGTAAGAATGATATCCATCAAATTTGTCTGAATTTGAAGCTAAAATTGACATGAAAAATTTAGTTTTAAGTATCATAGTAATAAGTATGTTATACGCACCGCGCTTTCTCCGTAAGTTTCGTGACCATTATAGGTTTTCAAACATTGTTTGAATGGTTCAAGAAAACTATCAAATACTGTTTTCATCATGGGGATCATTTCGCTTTTAAAAAAGCCATGGATATATGTTTCCGCATATGGTCCTTTAATGGCAACCCGCGTTGCAGATGCTGCATGCCATTGTGCTAACTTGGTCAGTACACTTTTAATATGTTCCATGTCTAGGCCTTCCAAGCGGTTAGCATTTTTAAATCCACGAGAACGTAAATCTTCAAGCAAAATATACTCAACGTCGCTTGGAGTATTTAGCTTATAACATTCTGCGCCAAACTTCACCTCAACGCCGACATCACGATACATTTGCTCCATTTCTGGCACTATATCTGCGTAAACTCCATCCTCGATGGTAAACATGTTTTGCAATTTCATCATTTCCTTCATCATTGGACTTTCTTGCGGTGTTTTCATCATGTACGATAAAGTTTTAGTTTTAGAATCTGCAAATAAGAGGGAAAAACATTTTAAGATTTTCATTTATTAACATATTGTAGTTCTAAATTTACCGTCCAATTCCACTTCGACTTCAATCCTTAGCATTACCGTAGCGTAATTTTCACCTGCACTCAGGGCTGGAAAAGCTTTAAAATTTTTAATTTTTTTAAATCCCGTAATGTGTTTGCAAAGAAGATCCTCAAATACTTCTGCAACTATCCAACTTGGAACTTTTGACTGGCCATTTGAGACCTCATTGGTATCATCATTTCCATTTTCTGTTTTTATTTCAACCATGTTGGCGTGATTTCCACAAAATATGGATAAAGCTTTTCAGACTGATCTGCTCGCTTGCCTAAAGACAACTAAAATGGTATTTAATTTGTTCTAACATTATTCTCAATAGTTTACAACTATTGCTATGTATGAATATTTCAACGTACACATGGACAAAAAATTTAATTAAAGCTTAAGTATTAAATTGTACGAAGCATGGTGTTAAGGGGATTTTTTTGTTTAAAATTTATATATGTACTATATACCAGGTATGGCCAACAAGTAGATCGCGATCGACCGGTCGATCGCGAAGCAATATTTGGTCGATCATAGTTTAATTTTATGTTTTTATTTATTAAAAAAAATTTTTTTATTTATTTTAAAAATTAAAAAAAAGCATAATTACTGAAACGTAGTATTTTAAAATTTTAAAACAGCAGACTGAGCATTTTTTATAGTGCAAAACTTGAGCACGATTAATAAAAATTATCAAGTTGGTTTTACTATGTAGATCGCGACACATTTTTGAGATAAAAAGTCGATCTTAGGCACATACAAGTTGGCAACCCCTGCTATATACATTAGACATGTTCAAAATAACCTCATGTTCTAGAATTCTTCGGGAACGATTACATATAGTTCGAAAATTTACTCCTTTCACTAAATTCATTATGGAAATTATTTTCATTTTTATATGTTTTTGGAGTTGATACATTGGCTTGTTGCTCAGAGTGGTTAATTATTGAAGCAAAATATTGTAATTTTAAATATTGTAATTTTGAATTTTTTTTATTTTTCTCGCATACTTTCTTAAGCGATATTCATGGCGAAAATTGTTACGATTTCAGCTATTCAGTAAGCTTTAAAGATTTTTTCGGCACCCTAGAAGTTTTGTTTTTTTGATTGAGGATATACTCGAATAGTAGAAAATGTTGGAATTTTAAGCGTTCGCAAAGACTTCTGGAACATGAGGTTAATTTGAACACGTCTAATGAAAATACATACACATGTACTTATGTCTGTGCAAATACGTAAGTAATCATCAATTATTGTCATAAAAACTTATTTTATGTAACTTTTAAACATTTTATAAATAATATTTCTGCGCAGTTACTACTCACAGTTAACTGAGCTTATTATCTAAGAGCATATGGGGCATTTCACGCCAAATCGCGCAACTTTTTTTTAGTACTGGTTGAAAGTATTTTAAATAATTTTATTTTACTAAGAGACATAAACTTTTCAAAAGCTAACGTTTTAATCGTTTTGTTTTTTAATGCTCATAGCTCCGCGAATAATCAGCCGAATTGAAAATATTTCGGTAAATAAATTGAAAACCTAAAAAAACTTTGAAGAAAATCAATCATTGTTAACAATTACAATTTATTTTTGTAACTTCAAAAGAGTTTTGCTTAGTTTGGTTTAGCAAAATTGCTAAACACGCCCTCCAAAGTAAAATTTATCATATTTCAAAAACTATTTGATGCATTTGACACTTGGTTCATATATTAAAAGTTCGACCATTCAAAAGTTTCAGTGAAAAAATGGATGATGCCATGCCTATAATATGAAAAAAAAATTTTTTTTACCTCAGCAATTATATATCTGCTTCGTGGATGGTTCTTAGTATAGTTTAGTTTGAAAAAAATGGATGTTGCCACTTCCCCAAATAAGAAAAAATCAAATTCGTCATATCCGGTGCTGCCCCGAGAACAAGCAGGTGCTCAAAGAGCGTAAAAATGAGAACAAGATTGCGCTTAAAGAGCGTAAAAAAAAGTTAAGAAACGTAAAAAAACGTGCATGTATACAGAACCTTCGAACACATGCTTATCGTTGCTTGTGGTAGTGGGCACAACTGATCATATCTCATCAACAATTGAACGCAGATGGATTGGACAGCTAAAATGGGAAAAATAGGGTGTACTACACCTCCCATTCCTGTAAAAACCAAAATGTTTGATACAGGCGGATGAGACTTGCTACATATATAAAAAGCACAGGCAAAATTAAGTTTTAATGAAAAAATAGCCAGTGCCACGCCTTCCATATGAGAGTAGCACAACATTTTGTATAAATCAGCAACTTTTTGATGCAGATGATTGAGATTTGACCATATATAAAAGACAAAGACTATAAGAAATTAGACTAATCGCCCCATCTACTGGCAAGGGCAGAACAACATCTAACGGATCAACACATAATGATATAGTTTCAAAACCTACTTAAATGATTTTGATATCTTCATTTTCTTCGAAGTATTGCAAATTTAAGTTTTGTAGCTATCCTGCCGTACTAGACCTTTTGTGGATCTGCGTGTGGAGTCCTGAAATTAATTTCAATTAATAAACATTTTTTAACAAAAATCAGAGGTGCAAAAGCAAAATGTTGTCAGATTTGGCGTGGCTTTTCTCAAAAATACAGACAGAAAAATAATATAAATTGCAAAAATATAGAAAAGTATATTTTGCATAACAAAATTTGCATGCTATTGGTTTTATATACATAGATACATACACATGTATTAGGGGTCTGCATTAGTGCACTCGAAAAGACCTTTAAGCCAATCACAACGTTGCGAGTTCATGGTTCAAATCAAAACAAATCGAAACACTAATCAAGAGAGGTGAGTGCTGCACTTGCAAATAATAAGTTCAACAATTTCAAGCACTGGAAATTTATTGCATTTGGAAGTTTATATGATGATCATTTCGAGTGCATTCATGCAGTCATGCTAATATTGAATGAAAAAGTCAAATTTTTTTTTGCTTTAAGTTTAAGCTTTGCATATGAAACCAAAAAATGTAATAGATCCTGCGCTGGACTGCCAGATTTTGGGATTTGAAAATCTACTAAATATGTTAAATGACGTTATGTTGTTTGACCAACACTCGCCATGGTTTTAAATATTAAACTCATCAGACCAATTTGATGGAAAATTCAATTTTGAGTAACATAAAAATAAGTATGTAACACGCACTGGCTTTTCTCCATAAATTTCGTGACCATTGCAAGTCTTTAAAGAGTTTTTAAATGGTTCCAAAAAAGTATCAAATATTGTTTTCAGCATCGGAATCATTTCACTTTTAAAAAGACCATGGATATATGTTTCTGCTTATGGTCCTTTAATGGCAACTCGCTTTAAATATGCTCCATTTCTAAACCTTCTAAACGGTTAGCATTTTTAAATCCAACGAGAACATAAATCTTCAAGCAAAATATACTCAACGTTGCTTGAAGCAGCAAGTTTATAACATTCTGCGCCAAACATAACCTCAACACCGGCATCGCGATACATTTCCAAATATGGTTAAAGCTTTTCAGACTGATCTGCTTGTGCCTTTCTTAAGACAACTGAAATAGTATTTTAGCTTGTTAGCTTTCGCTCACAACAATATCTGACATTATTCTCAGCTGTAAACAAATATTATTATGAATGAATATTTTAACGCATACATGCAAATAAATTATCTCCAATTATTGCTATACAAATTTATAAATATATGTAGCTTTTGAAAATATTAATACATCCGCGTAGTTTATACTCACAGATAAGTATGCTTATGATCTAAGAATACATGGGACATTCTACACCAAATCGGATACCATTTTGCTTTTGCATCTCTGATTTTTGAAAAAGAAAAGTTTTTATTACTGCCCAGCGGCAAGTATGTTATAAGCCACACCGCTGAATAGTATTACTCCTTGTAGGTAGTAATGCTCACAACTCCAGCCACAATTCTAAGTCCATTTTCCAAAGCAATGGCCGCTTTGAAGACAGTTTGCATACACCTCTATACAAATTGTTGTTACACAATAAAGTCATAGTGCCTACAACGTCACTTAAAAAGTAACTGAAATATTTGTTGAGCTGCCTACATCTCCATATACAAAGTTAGCAAATAGTAGATAGACTGCCCACATTTCAACATGAAAAGTATGAAAATGTTAGGCAAACAAAAATTTTCGCAACAAATAAAATAAATCAAAATGGATTTTATATTTAATTTTGAACATAATGTGAAAAATTTTTATTTGTGTCCATTACGCATAACTATTGTTTGTGCATTATCAAACTAGACTTAAAATTCGGTAAGTACTTGAATTACACTTTTAAAAATAAAATTCTTCAAGAAATTCAATCCGTAGGTACATACATTGTTAAAATTATGTTTTACTTTTGAAACTTGAAAATATCATAGTAGTATCCTTTTAATAAAAATTTCGATATTCTTAAGAAGAGTACGCTTAAAAACAAAAATTCTGAATAAAAAAACATGCAATTTGGCTGATTATCCGCAGAGTTATGAGCATTTAAAAAAATCGTAAGATTCCAAAAATTTATATCTCTCAAATAACTTGTTAAAAAATGGAAAAAATTATGGTACTCTCAACCACTACTACAAAAAAAAATGTTTTCAAAAACATCAGTTGTACAAGCAAAATAGTGTCTGATTTAGCGTGGAATGCCGCCGATAAGCCACTATATTTATCAAGCAAAATTAAAGAGAACTCTTTGTCTGAATTTACTGAATTTAGATACGTACGCAAAGCCGGTGTTGAGCATTTGGAGATGCATAGTAAACCCTGAACCGCGAAAAAGTTTACTTGTTCAAATCTGAAAGCCGCATTTGTCTCCCAAAATCACTATTTTTGCTTAAAATTACAGTTTTTATTGGAAAATTTGAAACGGTGAAAGTTGGGTTAAATATTGTCGGGCATGAAATTGATGTGCAAAGATCTTCTTTATATCTATAGAGGCAAACTATTTTTTGTCGGCCTCTCACAACCGTGCCCACGACGATTATGGCGTCTGACGCTTAATTTGATTACCAGTTAACTAGCAATTGCAAAAAAAAAATATTAAACGGGAGAAAATGACCAGCGCTGCCGCCAGAGTTATGTAACTTGTGCCATAAATTTTTTGATGGAGACATAATTGAAAACAGAATTATGGTGACACAATAGGCGATATAAATTAATATGACTAACGAAATATATGACATAGATTTACTTCAAATAATTCTGTTTCATAAAAGACCTTTCGCCTTATTAAGCTAAAAGAAAAACTAGTAATCTTCGGCCAGGCCGAAACTCACATACCCTACACTGCATTGAAAGTACTTTTGAAATAAATGTTAAAAAAAATTTAATAGGTTGAATAAGTCGAAAATAATGTAAAAATGTTCAAAAATGTTGAAAAGCGTTGGAAAAACTGAAAATGTCAAAAGAATATGGGAAATCTGGAAAAAAATAGAATAGAAATGAAAAATACGAAATTCCGCCCACTTTTGTTTCAATAAATGACATTCGTGATTGATATGCACAAACCAAATTTTAGAACAATAGCTTGTATAGTTTGCGATATGTGCCGTAATAATTCTTAAAATTTAGGGCGGTGACACACCCATTGGTGCAATCCAGTCAGATTTTGATCCATAAATAGCCTTCCATAAACAAACCTCTTACACCAAATTTCAGTATGATTACTCATTTACTTCGATAGTTATGCCACTTAAGGTATTTTAATTTTATGGGAGGTGCCACGCCCACTGCTGCTATTTCAAAAGCATTTTCATTCATATGTACCTAATACCCAGTAAACCACTTACATCAAATTTCAGATCAATTGCACCAATAGTTCACTTAAAATAGCACTTACAACTTTATGTTAATGAGGGAGGTGCCACGCCCACTGATGCAATCTTGCCAAGTCTCATTGAATTTCAAAGCTTATAGTAACCGACACCTTTACACAAATTTTTATGAAGATTACTCTCATAGCACACTATCTATAGCAATAAACGTATTTCGCTTATATGGGAAGTGCCACACCCACCGGCACCATTGTACCAAAATTCTGCAAGAAGACACCTTTTAGCGAGTATATCTGCCTTATTAAATTTCATAGCGATTGCGTTCTTAGTTCTCTTTTTATAACGTTTATAAATATTGTAGGCTGTGCCACGCCCTTCAACAAAATTTTTCAGAATATTGAATAAACTTGCATTAATGACTACTTTCAGTGGTATCATCCCTAAAATTGTTATGAAAATCGTATGTGCCAATTTGGAGATATACGAAATCCAAATTTTCAATTGTTAAAAAATGCCACGCCCACTTTGACAATTCCGCCCACTTTATGCGCAATTCAAGATTTATAAGATCTGTATTCGTGTACCAAATTTCATCACAATGTCTTGCACGGTTTACGAGCTATAGCGTTATAAGAGTTAAAATTTAGGGCTGCGCCACGCCCCTTTATGAGCCTTTGCAAACTTCAAACCTAGCCTAATCTTAATTTTGTTCTCATCTTCACGAAATCACCAATTTTCATCAAAATCGCAGCATCTTTTTTTCAAAATGGACTTGTGTATATTTACATAGAATATTGGCGGAAGGCGTGGCCGTGAACCGATTTCGCCAATTTTTATATGCTAGCAGCTTGCAAGAAGGTTTGACCTGTGTGCCAAATTTCATTAAGTTAGTGTGCTTAGTTTTCTCGTAAACCTGATTTCAACAGACAGACAGACAGACAGACAGACAGACAGACAGACAGACAGACAGACAGACAGACAGACAGACAGACAGACGGACATAGCATTATCGACTCAGGTGGTGACGCTGATCAAGAATATATACACTTTTCCATACCTGCCACGCCCCTTTCTATGCGTTACAAACGGAATGACAAAGTGAATATACCCTCTGTGTAGGGTATAATTACTCTAAAATTTTTGTCCGACTCGTGAACAACTAGCGTATAAACAAGTTTCTTACATGCGTTTATTAGAATCGGTATATGAACCGAATCCAATGTGGGGCACTAAATTAGCACTTGAACCAAAAAATGATTAATTTTTACCAAAAGATCCTAATAAAAAATGGTAATTACCCAGTAGACAAGGGCAGGAGCTAGCAGGCCTTCGTTGGTAAGATTAAGGCCTTGCCACCTCCTTTCAAAATTAATTTCTTTTTTATATGAAACGTCCCGATAAAACAGGCCTTCTTTAGCAGGCCAGATAGAAATACTCTTGAAGCAGGCCTTCCTACATCGCTTGCGTCAAGAGCCTTTCTAAGACCGCTTACCGTAGTACTTAAAAAGTAAAAATGTACCGAAAATGACTTCACTTGATGAAACTAAAATGTGTAGCTTAGCATTTTTTTATTTTTGTAATTTTTTTTTGGGTTAGTGGGCTTCTATTAATTACGTGAGTCGAAATTGAGATGAGGGAGTATGACAAAACCTCACCAAGGGGGAGAGAGTCAATGAAAATTTCATATCAACTTTCAAATTCAGAGGATATTAATTATTCATAAGTAGCAGATAATATTTTGTGTCACAAAATCAATCCTTGCTGGTTCATTTATTTCGCCTTGTCGGCATGCTGCCGTAATACGTATCGTAAGAGCAGCGGTGCTGTGCGCCGTGGACAATAGCTTATAGTGGCTGCACGAGGAAGATGTAGACACATATGTACATCTAGTTACCACTACCACTAAAAGACATGGGTTTAATGTTTCCAATAATGAAAATAGAGGAAGCCTTAACGTATTATCATTTCCCTCCGCTTATTTCACAGAAAATATGTAGTGCATGTAAGGTTCGATCCAGAATTTTTTGGGTAGAGTCCTGTAAAACTGTGAAACACGAGAGAATAAGGAAATTGCGATTTGCGAGAGAGGAAAAAGAGGAAAATGTAAAAAGTACGGGACCTTAAACCATTTTTTTATCCCAAGAACTAAACCTCAAAAATTTTTTCATGTATTTGGAACAAAAATTAAATTTTCTAAGCACAGACAATAAATAAACATCTTAAATTGAAAGCAGTTGAAAAATAAATTGAGAAATCAAAATAAACCTAATGTTTACAATTCAGCTCGCACAATACAGAACAGTTGATTGTTTGACACTTTTCATGAGTTTACACGAAAAATTTCTTCGGATAAAAACCTGTAACTTCTTACCAAGAGAGAACTTAAATAACTCTCTCATTTTCGTTCACACTTACAGGATTTTCGGGTACAGGAACGATTTTTGGGTAAAATCCTGTAAAAACCTTCATTCTTCAAATGAAATCTTACAAAGTTTCAGTTACATTTCAGAAATCTCATATTTTCATTTCAGAAACAAAGATTTCATATGAAACATTTCTGAACATTTATCAGTCTGCTTTTTTTTCTGCTTCACTTGCGTTATTTGATAACGTTATCGCGACTATGAATTAGTGTTTCATTTTACCCGCGTCATCACTTGGGTTCATACTTAATATGCAGTTATTTTTTCTTCTTCTATCATTCTTTTACCACTATCATAAATAAACAATCCCTTGAAATTTTTCTTCAATTGCCTGATTTGTAATCGTAGAAGATTTTTTTTGGAATGAGAAAAAATCCCTGGCAATAATTTTTGATGAGCAACGAACTCAATAAATACATTTCAATGTAATATATACATATGTTATATTGTGCATACCATATGTATGAACGTTGTATATATCTTCTGGGCCTTACGATAACGGATCTGCAAAAACTTTTTTTATTTTGTTACAATCAATTTTATTATCTTTTGTTATCAGTCACGCTTAAGTACACCAATTACAACTTCAAAAATGCTTGGTCATTAATTAATAAATAGCCATTATCTCTATAAAATAATGGTCTGATAAAAGTTGGCTGACTGGATTTTTGTAGAAATTTTGCTCAGCTCGGATCAACGGCAACTTTTTTAATATATTTATATTTACAAATGCTTTAAATGTATGATGAGTAATAATTTGACCAAGTTTAATCAGCCCAGAGTTGAATTCAATCCACATTATGCGATTTGAAAAAAAAAATATCAATTCCGAAATAATAAGTAATAGGTGGGCTGCTGAGCTAAGGGAACTTAAAATTATATTGATATCACCATCAAAATCATAATATGTATCAAAATAGTGTAGTGAGCCAAATTTCCGAAAATTTTGGACGCTTTTCATAGATTGATTGAAAATATCCATATATGATTGTTGTGTTTTGCGAAAAAATCAATTAATAATTCCAGCAAACAAAAGCAAAAAGCATTGATAAACAGCCTTCCTAGAGAAGAAGCATGTCCTTCTAGCTCTCTGATGTAGTATTTTGTTTCGTAAAATGATCCATTTTCTAAAAAAAAACTTGTTAGAAGGCACTCTTTATCAAGCCCTCCTGCATCAATACTCTTCAGCAGGTCTCTAAAATCTCTTGCGTTAAGAAGGCTGAAAGTTAGGCGTTCCTTTTTCCTTCGAGTCGTTGGTTGAAATTCTACTGACTACTCTGCACATTAGATTACTCGCAGAGTTGGCACTATAAGCAAAGATTTGCTAGAAGTGGAGCTGGTCAGTGATATAAAATTAGATTACTCTACAGTTGTGATGTTCAAATTCGCTGCTCGAACGTCGACTGCGAGCTGCCAAACAAAATCCAAACGTAAAAAAAACATTACCCTATATAAATTCGTGCATCATTGAGAAATATTGGCACAAAAAATACATAGCAAACCATATAACATTTTAAATTGAAGTTTGAATTTAAGCTATTTGTAGTTCTACTAGCCGAGGACTAGTTGGTTTCAATCTTATGGCAAGTTTCGACCGACCACTGCTGCAATTGTTACTAGTGGTCTGCACGAATCCGCTTACTGAGTCAACAAATAATGGTACTCGCTGTCGAATACAACGGCTCTTTTGACATTTTGCGAGTCACCAATACACTCGCACAAACAGTACGATTACACGACATGACTTGAATTCTTTTGCACTCTGATTCGTATTTCATCATCAACCTTGCTCAAGGCGAACAAAACATTTACAACACCGAACATGAAAAAATGCAATGAATGCAGCGAGTCAACTGTAATGCCAATGCGTCGACAAAAGGGTGACGGTAGAGTTTTTAAAGATTGATTATATGTTATTATTCGCATAGCGTTCGCCTCTTAGCGGCACGCGTCACTCAAATTGTTGTTGCTGTTCAAATTCATCGGCATAGCAAATCTGTTGTCTGTCACTCGATGCCGAATACAATAAACTACGAGTGCTTGAACTCGTAGAACATTTTATTTGCGAGTGGAGCATCAGCTCTTGATTGGCTTTTCGATTTGTTTTGAACTGTGGGTTTTTAGCGCAAGTTTATATATTTATATGATGAGCGAACCAACACATATAAGATCAGATTCTACTCGGCGAGTCGACTGAATGCTCGTTTGAGCGATGTTTTCGAAGGAGACGAAATTATCGACACTACTCTACAGAGTGAAAGAGTTAAAGGAAGCGTTACGCGAAGCGATTATATAAAAATAACATTCGTTGCTTGCTCTTTTTATACCCTGCACAGAGGGTATATTCACTTTGCCATTCCGTTTGTAACGCATAGAAGGAGGCGTGGCAGGTATGGAAAAGTATATATATTCTTGATCAGCGTCACCACCTGAGTCGATATAGCTGTGTCCGTCTGTCTGTCTGTCTGTCTGTCTGTCTGTCTGTCTGTCTGTCTGTTGAAATCAGGTTTACGAGAAAACTAAGCACACTAACTTAATGAAATTTGGCACACAGGTCAAACCTTCTTGCAAGCTGCTAGCATATAAAAATTGGCGAAATCGGTTCACGGCCACGCCTTCCGCCAATATTCTATGTAAATATACACAAGTCCATTTTGAAAAAAGTTGCTGCGATTTTGATGAAACTTGGTGATTTGGTGAAGATGAGAACAAAATTAAGATTAGGCTAGGTTTGAAGTTTGCAAAGGCTCATAAAGGGGCGTGGCGCAGCCCTAAATTATAACTTTTATAACGCCAAAGCTCGTAAACCGTGCAAGATATTGTGATGAAATTTGGTACACGAATACAGATCTTATAAATCTTGAATTGCGCATAAAGTGGGCGTAATTGTAAAAGTGGATGTGGTACTTTTTAACAATTGAAAATTTGGATTTCGTATAACTCCAAATTGGCACATACGATTTTCATTAAAATTTTAGGGATGATACCACTGAAAGTAGTCATCAATACAAGTTTATTCAATATTCTGGAAAAATTTGTTGAAGGGCGTGGCACAGCCTGCAATATTTATAAACGTTTTAAAAAGAGAACTAACAAAGCAATCGCTATGAAATTTAATATGGCAGATATACTCGCTAAAAGATTTCTTCTTGCAAAATTTTGGTACAATGGTGCCGGTGGGTGTGGCACCTCCCATATAAGCGAAATACGTTTAATGCTATAGATACTAGTGTGCTATGAGAGTAATCTTCATAAAATTTTGTGTAGAGGTGTCGGTTACTATACGCTTTTAAATTCAATGAATCTTGACAAGATTGCATCAGTGGGCGTGTCACCTCCCTCATTAGCCTAAAGTTGTAAGTGCTATTTTAAGTGAACTATTGGTGCAATTGAACTGAAATTTGATGTAAGGGGTTTACTGGGTATTAGGTACATATGAAACAAAAGCTTTTGAAATAGCAACAGTGGGCATGGCACCTCCCATACAATTAAAATACCTTAAGTGGCATAACTATCGAAATAAATGAGCAAACATACTGAAATTTGGTGTAAGAGGTTTGTTTTTGGAAGGCTATTTGTGGACCAAAATCTGACTAGATTGTACCAGTGGGTGTGCCACCGCCCTAAATTTTAAGAATAATTACGGCACATATCGCAAACTATACAAGCTAATATTTGGCATGTCAATCACAAATATCATTTATTGAAACAAAAGTGCGCGGAATTGGAGAAGTGGGCGTGACATATTTCGTGTTTTTCATTTCTATTCTATTTTTTTCAACATTTCCCATACTTTTTTGACATTTTCAGTTTTTTCCAACATTTTTGAACCTTTTTACATTATTTTCGACTTATTCAACCTCTTCAACATTTTTTTAACATTCATTTAAAAAGTACTTTCAATGCAGTGTAGGGTATGTGAGTTTCGGCCTGGCCGAAGATAACACCTTTACTAGTTTTCTTTTATATTCTTTGTCCGCTTCTAACGCGTTATCACCTTATCCTAGCATACGATTCTGTCAGAAAAGGATTAAGTCTGGATTCGTATGAAGCAAAATCATCATTTCCAACGCTTTCTAACTGATTTAATCGGTGGCGTATTATAACGCCCAAATTCGAATAGATCATATACTACATAAGCCTTAGTAGCTTTATGACACAAAGGTCAAATAAAACAACAAAAATGAATGAAAAAATGACACAATTTCTTGTGAAGAAATTTGTTGTTGACAATGTCTTCAAATTCGGCTGCTTTGATATTTTGTTTAAAAACTGACCTGAATTCGCTCAGAGTAAAGAAATTAATTTCATGTTTCTTAAGAGTTATGACCCATAAGGAAACTCGCAAAGTTAAGAGCGCTCTAAGTTAAAACTTAGTTTCTATCTAAAATGGAACATACAGGGTGATCCCACAAAAAATTTATAAGCTTTGCATTAAATAATGAGAAAATTTTTAAAAATAGATTACCCTACGTTATTATTACTTTAATGTTTTGTGTCAATAACGCTGGGTAATCTATTTTTAAAAATGTTCTCAGGATTTAGTGCATGTTTTTCTTTCTTTTATGGGATCACTCTGCATGTTCTTGTTTGGGTAAAACCTAGGTTTTAACTTAGAGTGCTCTCAACTTTGCAACTATAAATACGGGCCTATCATTTTTATGACTGTTAACATTTAAAATAACTTAGTTTTGTTTCACGAAACACTTTTAGCGCTAACAGCCTGTTAAACTACAGTTAAATTTTCGTTTTTCTGCAGTTATATTCTTAAAAGTTACAAACCTACAAAAAAGTAAAACAATAAAACTAAGTTGTTTTTGGAAATTGTTACATATTTTGGAACAAAATGAACACGTAAGACATTTTTGAAATATATTTTAAGTATTATTTTATTTATAATATAATTAATTACCAGAATTCTTCCTCTTCATCTGATGATGAAGACCAGCAAGTTCAACGTCACCGAGATCTTAGAGATCATAGCGATCTCATAGAAGAATTTGGTGATGTCGATTTCAAAATGAGGTTTCGTAGAAAACTGTTGCGCAACTACTTAACTTCATTGATCACAATTTGGAACCTCAAAGTGGAGGATCCTGCTCAGTGCAGCAAACCAATTGCTTGTTACATTACGGTTTTATGCAACATGGTGTTTTCAATTATGTATTGCATATATATTTATGGCATTCAAATCAACAGTTTGTCGCATAGTTTGCAAAATAACTCATCACATCGGGGCATTGCGACCACATTTCTTTTCCATGCCGGTAGAACGCAGTGATATCACAGAAATTCTTAATGAATTTTATGAAATTGCAAGATTCCCAAATGTACTTGGCGCAATTGATTACACACACTTTAAAATCAAATCGCTGGGTGTCGATGAAACGGAAGCTCATAGAAAAGGGCGGTTGGACATCCAATGTATATGTGATACCCATTTAAAATTCATGGACATACATAGTAGCAAGATGGACAGGAAGTGCGCATGATGAAAAAATATATCTGATGATTCACTGTTAAGGGCCAAACTTTTTTGCTACCTCATGCACACACCACTACTAAATCCTCAAAATAATGCAGAAAGTGCTTATAATAAATGTCAAATTAGAAGAAGGAAAGAGGAATCAAAAGAGCATTTGGAGTTTGGAAAAGACGCTTTCCTTGTCCATCGATGGGTATGCGAGTGAATTAAGAATCAACCTTTATAATCATAGTTGCAACCACTGTTTTGCACAATATTGCCATCGACGTTGGAGAGAACGAGCCTGCAAATTGTCCAGATGCTATGATATTAGTTCCTAACGAATTTGAAGTCCCGACAATCATTCAGCAGAGCGCACTGCACTAATTGGAACAACATTTAGTACGGATATATGCTTTGTATAGTATTTATTTTAATTCAGTCTAAAATATAATATTTTCCTTTACTTATGTTTTTGGAACAGAGCTTTGTGTTCAGTACGATTAGTGCAAAAACAACAAAAAAATTGCACTTAGAGTGACTTTCGCTCATCTTTTTATATATGAAGCTAATTTTTTTTTTAACTTCTAATTCAGCGTTCACTGATTTTTTCTAATTTTATTTTTTGGTGCGAAGTACTTAATATCGTCACAGCTTCTGTTGGATTGTCATCTTTTCCGACGTTATTTTTTTTTTTTTTTGCCCGAACACTTTGAATAAAATTGATCCGTTTTATATACACAGGTGATTCCACGTCAACTGTATGAACATTGGAAGTCGAACTAAGCTCTTTGCCACCACATGGTTCAAGTGTAGACTTTTCACATGCAGCAACTTCTAGTATTGAATGAAATGAGGACCAAAATGGAAAAGATTCAAAAAAGTAAATGTTAAGAAAAATCTGCATCTCATCACTATTATGTTATCATATTATATATTTGTTTACAAAATCATGTTTTACGTCATTGGAACTAAGTAATTGACCATCAACTGGGTAGGTCTAACCATATCTCTCCTTTAAAACGGTACATGCTAACTGTTATTTGATACTTCCATCGTCTACGTACATTTGTTCAAATGAAACGCTTAAAACAGTATACTATACACTATATCAATCTGAGCTAGAGTAGAGTAGAGTGTACTCTAATGAATTTTTGTAGACTACTTGGAATACTTTCAGTAAGGCAATTGTACTACTTCAAAGTTCTGTAGATTTTATTCATTAGATCAGTATACATGCAAAGTCGCATTTCTGACAGTTATAGCTTGCGAAGTAATTTTTACTCTGTTGTTAACATCCCTGCTGCTCGCACAACTCATTTTCAGAAATTTTACACTTCTGTGTGTTGTAAATTGTTCAATGACCTTCCTGCTAGTATTCCTATCCTAAGAAATGTATCTGTCTTTTTAAAAAATGTCAAACGTTTCTTACTTAGTTTTAACCATCTCGAAATCGAAGTTTTGCCTAGACTTACAGATTATTTGTTGGAATGTATTTAATCTTGTGTTTTTAAGAACTCAATATCCCTGCTAAGATGTTTTTTTTTACCCCACAACACAATTATATTGCCATCTGTTTTGCAGTAACATTTAAAACTATACACTTAAGTTACTTGTATATTTAATGTTATTCACCTTTTCTTTGAAACATTTATTATCTTCCTAAATTTTGTTGCATAATCTATATACATCTAAATTTTCATATTGAGAAAATGATTAATTAAATAAAATAATAATATTAATTAAGGGCGTTCCATTGGGATAATTGTTTTGATGCAAAATGAATAGGATATGTAATATTGTTGACCAATACCACGTTTACTGCGTGTATAAAGTGCACCAGATAAACTATTGATTTCTTTATTGTATTTATGTATTTATGGTATTCTACTATTAAATTCATAGTTACCGACCGCATTATTATTTTTGCTTTTATCAATTTTCCGACGTAATTTTAATTAATCAATTTTGTTTAATAAAACATCAAGAGACAGCCGAGCTAGCTTTTTATAAATAAAAATTGTAAGTAAAATTAAGTTAAAAAGAAGTATATGCCCCAGAATTCGAGAGCACTTGCACTAGCCCAATGTTTTTTGAAAAATCGCCGTTTTTTACAATTGCGAAAACCTTGAGCTCACATTCTATAATGCAGCGGACGGAATTCATCCCTTGGGGTGCCCATACTCTTAGGTTTTCGTAGAAACTTCAAACTGACGTAACATTATTCTGCATGCGAAATAAGCGAACGCTTGCTGGTAAGTTCGGATTCATTCATTTTTGAAGTTGAGCTGGTGCAAATTATTTTTTTTACAAGTCTGAAACTAAGATTGGCTTTTCGGCTATGTTTCACTATTTATTTGCGCTTGCGTAATGCTTATATGACACACCATATTTTATCAAATTATATTAAAAAAAAAAAGATCTTATCATTCTATAATATTGATTTTTGTCTTAAAAACAAGGAACATTAATTTTTTGGCGGAAAATTTGTGCAATGATAGCGAAAAACATTCTCTTCCCCGCAGTAGCTACGTTTTTTTGGCTATTTTGTTTTAAGGTTGTGTACTCAGGGCCGGATTAACAAGTAAGCAGAATAGGCAGTTGCCTGGGGCCCCCAATTTTCTTACAAACATAAATTCTAGAGAGTAAAAGAAAATTATAATCAGAACTGAAAATAAATTTTACTCAAATAAATAAAATTCAATTGACCGCATTCAAAAGGCGACGACCGACGAACTGACAAGGCTCCTAAAAACGACATTTCCGACTCATTTGACAAACTGTATGAGCGTGCAAAGAAGTGTATCGAAGTGAAAGGAATATTGAATAATAAAAAAGAATTATCTCAAAATGTACACTGGTTGTTTTTATTTTGAAAAATTTCGGTTATTTTTGGAACAGAGGGTGTAGAAGCCTTCAAGCGTGAGTGAATGATTAATGATGATGACAAATGATAATGACAAATAAATGAATGTGTCATTTAGTATCACTTAGCAAATACCTTTTCGTGAATGTTCGAGAATAGAAGTTAATGAAAAGGTCGAGAATATTCGAGAACAATAAATGACTGGAATATTCGATAATATTTTGGAACATTTGAATTTGTATATACAACGGAGAATTCGCTGTACGGGGATAGTCAAGTCTGAGATACTCTGAATAAGTGAATAAAATATCCTTGTTATTATCACGTAAAAGTACGCGTTTTTTTCTTTACCGTAGTGAGACCATCATTTTTCGGGAGTGCTGCAAAGCTGCTGAAAGAGCTACAACGAGACCGACTCGAGATGTTAGGTATACTTCGCATTGAGTCAGATTTATTGAACAAAATCGATATTGATGATATAATTGATGAATTTGCCGAAAACAATTGTAGAAAACGACATGTTTAAAATGTAGATAGTAATTTTATTGATATTATTATATTGTGACAATAAAATTTTTATGAAAGATATAAGTTTGTATTTTTTAATTGAAAATAGAAGGGAACGGACGTGAAAAAAAGAGCCCCTAAATTGATGGTTGCCTAGGGCCCCGTTGAGGGTTAATCCGGCCCTGTGTGTACTTAATAAAGTTCTGCATGAGTGCACGCGAAATTAAATTTGATTGAGCGGTGTTGATGAAAAAATTTTTGGTTTTCGAAAATATCCACAAATAAATTTTCGATGATATGTTGGATTTCTTCCAATTTTCTCATATTTGAAGTGAACAATCTCTGTTGTACTGAATGGATCAATAGGTGCTTTGCGCTTGGAAATATTTGATAGCTTCTGATTCAATTTTTTGGAAAACTGGGTTTTGTAGATTAAAGTATAAAGTTATTTAATTCAAGTTGGGGAATCAGCACGCTTAAACTATTTAAATAATTAAATTGATATTATTTTTCATTCGTTGACAGAAAAAAAAATTACTTGTAATACACTTCGAAAGCTAACGTAACAAATCGGAAAATGAAAAACCGACATTGATCCGATCAGTACAACTGGAGACAGTAAATTTCATCTAAGAGATGATTGGAAAAAATTTAGAAAATTATGTAAAATTTTTTGTGCATATTAGACACATCCAAAATGACAAAAAAAAACTTTAATATCTTACTAACGAAACACTATCAATAAAAAAAAAAAACAAAAAAAACTTCCCGATCATCTTTGCAATTCGATTTAGCAAAAAAGCTTACCATTAGCCCAAAAGTCAACTTTCAGTGCAACTTACGTCCTGATATTCAGTCTTAGCTAATAAAATTCATAGCGAACTTCACAAAATCTGATGATTTCCACAAATTTTTTTATTTCCATCGCAGACGACATATGAAGGTTACTAAGAAGGCCTCCAGCCATTACCGAATTTGATGTGAGGCGTCGCTTTGAAATATTTGTTTTGAAAACTTGAGAATCTAAAGTAATCGATGGGTAAATTTAAGTTTTGCTGTGCTATCCAAATAGCTTCTTACGGTGCCTAAAAATAAGACAACAAAGGTTATTTTTTAATATATATTTATTTTTTTTTTTTTGTTTTTCCAGTTTTGAAGCAACAATATAATTTTATTGATCCAGTAAGCCACGTCGATTAAGCCATGTAAGTACAGTTTTAGCGTGAGCCTTATACCTCTCACTTGAGTACAATTGTTTACGGAACTTATGAGCATCTTTTGTTTCGGCAGTGAAGCTATCAAGATTTGCAGATTCAGTTGGATCTATCAGACATATAGATGTGACTCCCATCATTACGGAAAAACCTTTAATTAATGAAAACAATATAGAAATGTTTTAAAAATATTTAAGAGTGTGCGAAAAATAAATCATTAAATTTGATTTAATTCTTGTGTTCAGTAGCATAAAATACCCCCAGGTACCCTATGATTTATTTCAGGGGCATGACACGAAGCTACAGACAACAGCATTGGAATTGCGCGGGCAATGAGAGATTTATTTTCTTAACTTATTTTTGTTCAAATCTTCTTTTTGTTGCTATATTTTTATGGGGAATTGTAAGTCGCGTGTTTGCCAACAGAATGGAGCAGCGAACTCTTAGAATCCAAGTTAATAATTCAACATATGTAACAGGATCGGAGTGTTCCCGGATTTAAGATTTAAGTTAACTCTTTCGGCTTGCCCTCATTGCGAAATTAAAGGAAATTCTTATTAAAGAGAAAGAATTTGTGCAATACAGTGGAACCTCGATTTTCCGTTACTCGGTTAACCACCACTTCGATTAACCATCACTCCACATATGGTACAAATAATGTTAGTTGTTACAATTTCGCCGCATCGAAGTCTCAAGAAACAGTGAAAAAACAATAATTGCCGAATTTTCCTAAGAAAATTGAATAACATAATTCAAATGAATTCTTATTTTTAATAAAAAGAATCAGTGCAAATTGAACATAAAATTGAATCCGTACTTGACGAATCCGTTTTAATTTTTCGGCCGAAAAGAGTATACCCAATTTTCGTAAATTCAATAATTATAGCTAACTACTTCATTTTTTCAATTTTTAATTTTTTTTTTGGCGTGAAGGCAATCTTATGCGCTTTTAAAAATTTGCACATGATTTTGTACTAATTGAAAAAAAAAGTGGTTGGTTAGACCGTCAATTACAATCTTTCCACTTTTTGATTTAATGTGGCTTTTGACTAAAAGAATCAAAATGTAATGTAATAAAAACTAAAATGAAAATCATCAACTAAAACATTTCCTCAGGACTTTTCGAATTGTGAAAGTTTTTCTGCCTACTTCTTATTCAAAGAACTTTCTGCAAGAGGAGCAGCCCAAATTTTAAGAAATGTCTCTAGTAGCATCAGGGGAATGTAACGATGAAAATATTCAGCTTACAAAACTGTGATGGCTTTAAAATAGCATTGTCTCAATATTGATTTGATACTTCGCCCTTGTAGCGAAATTTGGCTTCATAATATCTTGCTAGAACAAGATATAAAATCATGATAAAGAGACCGCATATCTCTCATATCTTAATACTGTAGCCATATAATCCACTTGAAAAACATGACGTATTTTGTTTTCTGAGGACACATTATTGTCCATTTTTTGCCGTTTTACCAAAACAAATGCGAAAAAGATATGATTCGCCTTTGACATATAAAATAATATAATATATGATAGGTAGCCTAGTAGGTAGCGCGCAGGACATGGTTTCGAGACAGACTTCGCAAATTTGCGAAGTAAAAATTAAATTTGATACCGAATAAAATTATATATCAAAGTTCAACAATTGTTATAGTAATAAACAAAATAAAGTGAAAAAAATCTCTAACACCAGATATCCGAAAATGCTTTTTAGGTCTTTTAAACAGCTGAGAAAGATACTTCACCGAGTCTCTTGAAAGATAAAAAGAGTGGAAAATGTCTTAATATTTCATACGCCAAATGGCTCTAATAAGCCTTAATAGGCTCAATACTTGTCTCTAAAAGACCTGTAAAAGAAGCTATAAAACATTTTTTGCTACTAGGGATGTTAACATAGTTTTTGAAATGACTTGATTAACACTTGAACGTAGGGAAATATTAAACAATTTTTTTAGTTACTGCTGTATTGTCAAAGCAGTGCACATTTCGGGAAGAAAATCTGGTCAAAGTAATGCATCATTTTCGCTGTCACAAGTTATCGAAGCGTAACGAAGAAAATCGATAAAAGACGAAAGAGATCGAAAAATCGATGGAAATTTAAATGCCACGTATGGGATTGAAAACCATCAAAATAGTTTTTTGAAGTCAAGTACTTACGGAAACATCAAAGTAAAAAAAAAGAGATACAAATTTATCACAACCCTCATTTTTGACTACTACTCTAGGTACCTATGGTCAAAGTTTTGAGACTATAATACCCCGTAGTAATCTCCGTAGTAACTAATATAAAATGATATCTTTTGTTATTATTGGCTTATTAGGCGCTTCCAGAAATAGAACGTTGAAGCCTTAATGTCCTCGCACTAATCCAACAGGTACGAGTAGATACAGCGAGCCTAAGAGCTATGAGTCTATACTTTTTTATTTGCACCTTTATGTATGTTTCAATATATCCAACAAATTTGAACGCCTAAAGAAATTTCACTTAAAAATAAAAGTTTTGTTAGCTCTTTCAACTGGGAAACTCTTGAAAATCTCAATGTTCCGATACGCAATATATCTTTTCCGAAACTTAATTAAAATTTAAGATTACAACATTATTTATTTACGCAGTATCCGGAACGGTTGGCTACTCAAACTTGAGCATTTGCACTCGCCACAGATATAAGCAATTGAACAAGTTTCAATTTACTAAGGAATTGAAGAAAATACCCACTATTTCCTCGTTTTTTTTAATTTAAAACCGCTCGTAATTCGGATGAGACCCATTTTCATATTGACGCCGACGTCATTTCTCTTCAAAGGTGAAGTGTCAATCACTGGGTATGATAACCGATTTTGAGTTTGCCAGAAGTCAAAGAATAAGAATTTGGTCAGCTCTGTCCTTGGCAGGATACAACTGCTTAATCACACAGGCCATCTAAAAAACGATATCTTATGCACTAAGCTTGATAAACGGACCACCCCGGGCACTGGTTTTAGGAGTCTGCCAAATTATGTTTTGTATAGAGTCCCTAATACAATATTCAATAATATTAGTGAAATATTTAGTTGCATTAGTAAGTTGTGGCGTTTAATTAGCACAGAAAACGCTTATATCATTCAAAGAGTTTGATGAGCAAAAATTTATAAAATATTCTTAAAAATTTATAGAATAGGGTAAAATGGTATCACATGGCTCTGGATGGCACATCATTTAACCTACAAGTTTTTATTCTTTTTATTATATCCCACACATCATGTATTCATTTCGTGATTCTGTTTCGACAGGAGGGCGTTACACCTCCCATACAAGAAATTACTTCAAAGCACTATACTGTAGAAGTTATTTAACAGAATGCAACCAAAATTCACAGAAATACTACAAGTGATTCGGAATAGCACCAGACAAACAAGTGACAAAGTTTTTAGAATAGAACAGCACCTGCCATACAACCATGATATTTTTGTGGAATTTGAAACCAAACTTTTTATCAACTTTTTTTACTGAATTACGAGTATGTATTTCAATGGACTTGGGGTCGTTGTTTAAGGTTGTTCTTTCACGAGATATGAACAAAACTGTCAAGTAAGATGTTCTTTGCCATGCTATTCTTATAGGAGAAGTGCATGTACTTTGGACCCAGTGTACCTTGGGCCAATAGCAATATTTCATGATTGTCAGCGCTTAGCTGTAAATTGTGATATTACAATTTTGTCTATTTATATAACAGATTTCACCAACGCTGCACAAGAGCTGTTTTAATTTACGTTCTTTCGTCAACAGAGGAAGACGAAATTTTCACGTGATTTGTAGAACTGTTCAAATTTTCAAGGTTGACATACGAGCTGTGTAATTTAACTGTGTTGAGGATCAACGATGAAACGAACGGTGCCAAACGGTTCCCTTAAAGTTAATTATTTTAAAATCTTATTATCTCGTAGTGTAAAACTGTTCTTTAATATTTTGCAAATTTTATGCTTAACATGTACCTTGGAACAATGTATGGAATGTACCTTGAGCCGGTCCTAATTACATCGTTTTGTTTCTTGAAATAATAATATTTCAGAAATTTCCCCCGGTGCAAAAATTACGGCAAAGGTAAAGAAAGTTATTCAAAACGGCTAAAGTGTTCTGCTGCTAAACTGCACAACATTTCAAAAGCAAATTTAATTCGCCATTTAGCTAAACGCTGAATATCTGGAAGCACTTCATTGATATACCATTCCAAAATTTGTCACAATAAGGTATTTAGAGCTATGTACAATCATGCCTTGGACCACTGTGGCATTCTAAAGAAAAACGTCTTTTACGTGGGTTTGGATAAAGAACTGCGACGAAATAAATCAGCCATTGTTTGGGGAGACCGCAAATAAATTTCTTAAAAAAGGTCCAAAGTACATGCACTTCAGCTAACATTTGAAAAAATCAAAAAATAGACGAGGCTTTACTAAAGATATTCTGAGAAACATTTTTGTAAATAAATAATTAATATTTCAGAAATAATTTAAAGTTTTTTAATTTTTTTTTTTTTCATAAAATCAAATCATCTTTAAACAGTAAAGGTTAAAGGCGTTTTCATTCCATTCCTGTAGTTTTTGAGATATTTCGCTTTAAAAAATATTCAAAAACATCAAAGTGTGCAGTTATTTAAATAATGACCGATATGTATATTGATTTAATGTATGCACATTCCATTAAAATAATTGTTTTCCGGGGTTAAATTCACTACAAAAAAAAAATTGTAGAAAAAAAAAATCGCAGCGTGAAAAGTTTGACTCAATTTAGTGAACTTGGGAATTTTAAAAAAAAAATTTCTGAAAGTGAACGTATTTACACGAGAACTAATTTTAAAGAATGGTTTCTTCATTACCATTTAATAAATTGAGGAATAATGAAAATTCTTTCTCTACCACTTATTAAATTAAGTGATAGAAACATTTTTTTCACTATCAATAAATTTTTTAATGGTAGTGAAAAATACCACTATCAGTGAGTGAAGAGATAATTCACTTCACTACCAT
Organism: Meiosimyza decipiens; assembly: GCA_963680825.1. Lineage (NCBI taxonomy): Eukaryota > Metazoa > Arthropoda > Insecta > Diptera > Lauxaniidae > Meiosimyza > Meiosimyza decipiens. Next base: position 33,348,575 of record OY804259.1, read on the forward strand.
TTAATAAATTACGTGACAATAAACTTTTTAGCACTACCATTAGTGCATTTTGTGACAGTGAAATGTTTTGTAAGTAAATATCAATGAACAAATTAGTAATAGCGAAAATATATTTCACTACCACTATGTTTAGTGAAGAAGCAGGTTTGGTTCACTACTCCCACGTCTGGTCCTGAACAACAAAAATAATTTATAAAGGAAATTTTCTTATTTGAACTTACCGAGAAAACCGTACTTTAATAAAGAGCAATGAAATTCTCTCAAAGTAGGCGGTGTCGTTGAGCAATTTAAGAGAGTTAAATTCTTTATTAACTGATCGAAGTAATATTGAATAAAGTAATCAAACTGCTCCACTTTGATATCCAATTGTGTCGAGGATATGAGGAAATAATACAGATCGTTAACTGGGCTTCCGTACTTGGTAACTTGAAAATCTACAAAGAAGGTCTCATTCAGCTTGCCTGCATTATCATACTGGAACATTATGTTGTTTAACCACGCATCACCATGATTTAATACATTGAATTCTGTAGGATCGATTTCAGCAAGAGCAATAGATCTATCAATCAATGTTTCTACTAAAGCTGGCTAAAAACGAACACGTTATAATTTGATATATTTAATAATTTGTTCCAAACTTACCAATTTGTCCACGTATTCTGCATTGTCGTCGTAATCCTTCACACATTCTAAGAATATTTCATTAGTGGTTTTTGACATGCTTTCAAACATTGCTCGACTTTTTTCGGCAAAAATACCCTCATTAAATATTTCTGGATATGGCCCTTTTAATTCAACTCGTTTAACAGAGGCGGCATGTAATTTTGCCATTTTTTCAAGAACGCATTTTGTATGCTCCATATCAAGACCTTCCAAGCGGTTGGCGTTCTTAAAGCCATGAGCTCCTAAGTCTTCCATTAGCACCGTTTCACAACCTGTATCTTTTTTAAATTCGTAGCACTTAGGTCCGAATCGAATTTCACAACCAGCATTTTTGTACATATCTTCGAACTCTACCAAGTATTCCAGGTACATGGCTCTTTCCTTTGGGAAAAAGTTCCATAGAGATAACATTTCTGCAGATTCTGGTGCTGCAGGAGGTATTTTAAGCATAAACGATTTTTCTACCACAGTGCCATCTAAGGTAAACAAAAGTTAATAACATCTAAAAAATAACCGAACCTTAATTTTACCCTTGAGTTCCACATCTGTTTTGACTCTTAAAATAATTGAGGCGTAGTTGTCTCCTCCCTTAGTTGCCGGAGCAGCTGTTAGCTTCAATATTTTTGAAAAATCAACAATACTCTCCTTCAGTATGTCAACAAAATGGTCTTCATCTATCCAAGTGGGAATCTGTGAAGATGTTTCCTCTAGAGGTTCGTTAGGTAATTGTTGCTCCACAGGTTTGCTAGCTAATTTTTCTTCCAAAATATTTGTTTGCTCTGTAGACTTAGGTAATTGTTCATTCAAATTGCCTGTTTCCTCTATATGTTTGCTGGGCAATAGCTCTTCGCAACTATGTATGGTAACGTGGTTTATTTGAATAACGAAATTAGTAACTTGGTTTATTTGAATATCGAAATTTATTTGGTGCCGAGATTTATTTTTTATTTTACAACATTTTTATTTAACTAACAAAATTGAATTGAAAACTTTTGACAATATTTTAAAATTGAAAAACATTTTTTTAAATGAAACTAGATATAATTAAATTTTTAAAGTAAATTTGGGCAAGTGTTTTTTATGTAGTGTAATTGTGCGTGTGTAAATGTAGGAGTGTAAGTGTGGGACATTATATATGTACATATATTGTTTATAAAGTAAAGTTACTGAAAAAATTAAGAAATTTAATTAACCGACTAACTTGTTATCCAACAATCCGCGTCGATTTAGCCAGACCAATAAAGTCTCTGCATGACGACGATATCTAGCATTGGTAAACATTAATTTCTTAAAATCATTTCCTTCTGCAGTGTCACTCATCATATTATCAACGCAAGCTTCTTCTGTTGGGTCGAGTAACACAGCGGACATTACTCCACAAACTGTGCTATAGCCTAGAAAAAAATCAACGTTAAATATACATTTTTAAGTGAGCTATTTATTTTGAGAGCGGCTTTTTCTTTTAATTTTTTGATTTGGAAAAAATGATTATATCAAGGCATATTACCAACAAAATTCTTGATAACATTTTTTATTCCTTAGACTTAGGGCACTTTTTAAATGAACGTTGAAGAAATCTTACTCACCCCAACCACCATACTTCAGCAGATCTACGTGTAGCTCTTTTAATGTAGGTATTGTTTTACTGTATTTAAGCAACTCTAAATAATGCTTTAAATTATCGTGGTAAAATCTAATGAGGTAATCGAATTGCTCAACTTTAATATCCAAAGAAGGTGAAGACAGTAAAAAGTAGTATAAGTCTTGAGCTGGAGAACCGTACTTCACTAATTGATAATCTACAAATTGAGTTTCTTGAATATTTCCTTCGTGATCATATTGGAACAATATATTGTTTGTCCAGACATCGCCGTGATTGAGTACATTAAAGTCATTAGGATTGACTTTGTTAAGAAAAATCATTGAGTCCACGTGACTGTCTCGGCACTTTTGCTATAAAGTAAATAAGCACATCTAATATCTCAAGCTTAGAAACTTTAGTTAACTTACAAGCTTTTCATAATACTCTTGATTTTCACTGAATGACTTGGCACAGTCTATGAAAACATCGAAGAAAATTTCGCCCATCTGTGCCATCATGGCTCGAGTATCTTCTGTGAACAAGCCAATCGATAGTAGTGATGGAAATGGTCCCTTGCTTTCGTAGTAAAAAGCGGACGCAGCATGAAATTGTGCCAGTTTCTTAACTACGGACTTAGTATGATCCATGTCAAGACCTGCTAACCGATCAGCATTTTTAAAGCCTGAATTACGTGCATTTTCCATGACAATTGTATCACTTTCGGGAATTTTGGGATATTGAAAACTACGTGGAGCAAAGATAACACTTTCACCGGCATTTTTATAAACTTCTTCGAGTTGTGGTATTATATCATTATACATCAAAGTTTCCTTTGTAAACGTTTGCATCATGTCTCCCATGCTTCTTGCTTTTGGATCGTTTGGAGAGACTTTCATCATGAAGGAAACAAATTTGGTATCTCCCGCTAAAAAAACAAAGAAAATATGACAAAATCAACTTAAGCTTTGCAAAATTTGTAACTCACCTTCCAGTTCAACATCAATGTCAACTTTTAACATTAATGACATGTAATTGTCACCAGCTGCAGTAGCTGGTTCTACCGAAAATGTTTTGATTGACTTGAATCCTAGCACATTTTTACGTAATATGCCCAAAAAGCTATCCTCAGTCACCCATTCAGGTACAATACTTTTAGCTTTTTCAGCCAAAAGCGCAACTGGCTCGGCAACAGCGGAAGTCGCAATAGCTTGAACATTTTTTTTAGCATCATCCTCATCCGAAATATCACTTTAAAAAAGAACACAAGTGTACATTAGGAAACATCAAGTTTATCAAAAAACAGAAAAATCGCTTTGCAAATATTTTCAGGTAAGCTTTCAACATGACTGCTGACCGATGAACTTTTTTATTTGTATGAGGGGTAATGCGCCCTGGTGCACATATGTAAATCGGTCATTCTTTAAATAACTGCACAAGGTTTTATTGTTGCTTTTTTGAACATTTTTTTAAAATGAAATATCTCAAAAGCTATGGGGAATAGGATAACACAAAATTATTTCTGTTTAGAAATAATTTAATTTTATTATAAAAAAAATTTTACACTTAAAAAAAATTATTTAATGTAACTTTACTCAAGAGTAAACTCAGTACAATAATTATTAATTATTTTTTGTTACGATACACCACAAAATAAATTTATCTATATATTTATTTATGTATATATAAAAATGTTTCACAAAATATTTTCGACACGGACACATCTTTTTTTTTTTATTTTTTCAAATGCTATTCTACAATCAAACCTAAGAATGTAATTCATATTTTCCAAAGTTATGTCGGAAATTTCTATTTCAAGCGGATACATCTAAGGATTGATTGCAAAACAGCATATAAAAAATTACAGAAGAAAAATTATGTCAAAATTATTCTGAGGAACAATTTTTTAACATAAAAAAAATAAATTTTCAAAAAATCTTGGTATAATTTTTTTATTTTATTATATAAAATTAAAGTATTTCTGAGAAAAAAGGATTTTGTTTTTTTTTGTAGGTTTCATTTGCCAAGAAAAGCAAAAATAAGTAGAAATAATATAACTTTTTGCAAAAAAAAAAAAAATTTCATTTGCTTCGGTGAAACTTATGGAAGTGTTACACGAGATTTTTTTAGATTCGTGTAGATTTTATTCTAAAAACTGTCACAGGTATCAGAGAAACGTCCAGATTTTCCAACTCACCACAAAATAAAAGTGTTTGGAACAAAAAATGATGCCACCATCGCAAACAATAGATTAAAATCTCATGGAATCATGTTTTTTATTATGCCCTATAGAAGAAAACAAATCTAAGCGTAAAAATTTATTAGATTAATTTTCGGTTTCGTAAGGTCGATATTTTGCTTCAAAGTCACATGCATATATTCAAAAGTCTACTCAATCAAATTATTGATTGATTTTGTTTTTGAAGTGAAGGAGATTAAATGTTTTTTTCTTAAAATGCACTAAATATATTAAATTGCATATTGATGACCAAAGCAAAAAACAAAAGAAAGTACTGCACTGCAACTCACAAAATCATAATAAAGCCTTATGTATCTCGACATGGTTTAGCCAAAAAAAAAGGTCATATTGGACCCCCTACTAAATTTGGTTTGAGCTCGGGGCTCGAAGCTTAAGCCTATATTATTCCAACGCTTAATAGAGTGCAGTCATTCACGTCAGACAGTGTTACACCAAGGGCCTTTCATAGAATCCGCTTCAAAAAGCCAAACAGATTTCATAAAGAAACTAAGCACAACTGATAATCCTTGTGCACTTATGGACATCTACTTCGTCAATAAGAAATTAAACAATTGCATAGAGGCGTATTCTAAAAGTGCGGGCAAGGACAAGAATGCACTTCTCATTCGCAACTTTTGATGAAGGAATTGAGCGAACGAATGGTCTAACCGAATGTCAGTACTAAGCGTAAATAAAATAAATCCCGAGGAGTACTTAACTCAATAAAACCTAATCGAAAAAATTTCAACCAGAGCCTACATTTGGATCGTAGGTTTGAAGCTTTGCTTTAAGACTTTTTTCAGCTGCTCAGGTTTGGGCTCAGGTGGGTGGTCGATCTTTCGACCACGGGGCAAAAACGATATCAAAAAATGGAATATTTTTTGAAATCAACGGAAAACTGTTTGTATGGCAAAAAAATACTTTACTGAATAAATATTGATCAGAACCGATTCTTTTGATTTGTAAACCACGTAATTTTGCAAATTATGAAATGTTTTGAAGCATTTTGTGCTTTTTCATATGTCAACTCATTTGTATAATATAAACATAAGTATTCACACGTTGAGATTTGTCATATATGACGAATCATAAGATTTTTATATGACTTCTCACATAGTCTGAAGGGGCTCTTAGAATATTTTAATAAGTGAATTATTTTCAAATCCAATCGTTAATGGTAATGTCAAGGTCATGAACAGGGGTACTCATAGCAAAATACTTGCAGCGTCTCTGCCACTCCGTAGAGTATTCAACTGTTTCCGATTTCAATATTCTTATTAAATATTAACAGGAGGATTAAGCAGGCATGCAAGAAAAATTTCACCTCAAGAAGCAAGAGATACAGGAGCTTTAGAAGCATCTATACTGAAACCACCAAGTCATTTTGGTGTAAAACCTATACATTTTGTTTTACTTTTTTGGGTAGAAGATCTTCCTACAAGCTTGACAAACATAGTCTTCATTTCAGTGGTTGGCAGGAGCGCGCACATAGCAATAAGTCCATCCCATTTTTTTCATTTTCAGAGAAAAATCGGTCAAGCATTAACTTTCTAACATTTTATAGGAGCTATTACTTTTTGCAAAAAGTATTTGTAAAAATGTGCCTTATCAAATTTGTGACACTAAAGTAAATTTTGCTTTCGATCACATAATTGGACGCTCATCAGCTTAATGACAAGCTATAATACCAGAATACCAGGTAATAAAATTTTGTGAAATCTACAAAAATTTTAGTTAAACACATAGCTTAGAAATATGTTGAAATTCCCCAAATCATTACTATTTTGAACCTGTCTAACATAACTCTTACTTAGGATAAAGCAAATACACATTTTTTATTCTAACTTACCGTGGTTCTAAAAGACCTCTATTGTACATCCATGGTAACATTTGTTCAATATATGCGGTATATCTTTTGCCAGTGTACAAAAGATTTTTAAATTCTGCAGCTGCATCCGAGTCTGACATAAAGTTGTCAAATGTAGCCATTTCTTTTGTCTTTGGGATATCCTTTGGATCGAGCAGTACAACAGGCAATGTAACATAAATTGGCATAATGGCAAACGCACCGAATTTAAACAGATTCGTATGAAGTCCACGCAGTGTTGGCAGCTTCTTTGGGTATTTTAAAACCGTTAAGTTCTCAATCAAATGATCGTAGTAGAAGCGTATAAAATAATCAAAGTCCTTAAGCTTATGCTCAATATTAATCGAAGTCAGAATAAAATAATATAAGTCCTGAGCTGGTGGTCCCCATTTTGACATTTGAAAATCGACAAAATATGTTTCTTCAACTTTACCTGCGGCGTCATATTTGAAAAGTATATTATTTGACCAGCAATCACCATGACAAATGACATTAAATTCGTTTTCATCGGTCTCCATTAGTCGTACTAAGTCATCAACATAGACTTTTAAAGTTCTTCCCTGAAAGAGAGAGAAGTGCGTAAGTTACAAATTGAAATATGCACTATATATATATATATATATATATATATATATATATATATACATACTATGTATGATCTCGTAATTGTAAAAAAGTAATTTTTTATTTAATTTATTTTAGTTTTAAAGTTTTGTTATGTTAGCACCATTCTACTCACATAACAATTAGTCGATGTCTTGATTACTTTGGAAGTTAAAATGTCATGACTTCGTTCATTGATGAGAAAATATTCTGAAAATATTACACCCCAGCCAAAATTTCACTTAAGAAATGTAGATGATCTGATGGAGGTAAACGGAGTCTAATCTATTCGGCGACTAATTTTCATTCGATTGACAGTCACAAGGTCATTACAGATTTAAGATTACTCTACTGAGGACAGTATAGGCATATATCAAAAGTTTTGAAAAAAGTTATAAATAACCTAAGATATGTACCTAGATAGATAAGATATGTACCTAAATTTGGTATTTTGTTCTTTTATTCCGACTGCTTTTTGGCCTGCGTTAATGAAAAAAGTGTCGGCGGGTATGGTCGACCCAGTTTTCTAATCAAACGCTTTAAATTGATTAGCAAACAAACAATTGGTTCTCACACTCTAAGTTATGACCTTTTATTCCGCATAACCGTTGTTTTATCTACTGTGTTTCAAAATCGGGTATGACCTTTATTTTCAGCAACCACTTTGAGTCTCGCGACTGGGCATTTCCATTATGACGTGACGTGACATTGTACGAAAAAAAAAAAAAATTTAAAACTCAAAGTTTTGAAATGGTTTTTTAATTTTTGTGTAGAAAATTAATTGCACTATAATATGTATGTAAAAAAAAGACAACAATCGGCCTAAAAGTTTTGAACATATAAGTACTGGCGTGACGTTACAAAAAGCAGAATTAGGTTTTGACTTGGATTATAAAACTTTTTTAGAAGGGTTTCAAATAATACAAACTTATTTTTCAAGTTATCAATCTGAAAAATCTTATCTCGTTTTTTTGTTACTAGCCTTAATGTCTGACGTGACGTAACATGACTTTACGTTACTTTAATTTCCATTGGAAAGTTTTTAGTTAAGATTGTTCTTAAAAAATTATTTCACTCAAATATAATATCAATTTCAGCTTATATATGTTTGTACATATATTACAAGTCTTAACTCTAGTTAAAAACATAAATTTTGTTGCTATACTTCACTTGTTGAAAATAAATTTTATGTGCAATTTATTTTTTATTAAGAGGTAATAATTAGGAGAACAAGATAGGATTTACAAGATATATTCGTAGATAGTGATAAGAAAATTCGTAATTTAAGTAATTTTGAGTTTAAGTCGAAAATTCCATCTGCATAAGCCATAATTTAATGTTAACTTAAGTAAGCAAAATACGATGCAAGGATGTTACTCACAATATGGCGTGACGTTACACATTTTTGAAATTTAATATGTGGGGCATTTCATGAGAAGCGGACAATTGCTTAATTGTACTTTTAGAAGATGTAAACACTTATTTTATTTATACAAGTCTTAGTTGACAAAAATTATGGACTTCTAAAAATTGACGTAATTTAAGGAAAGGATTATTCGGAATCAGTTTTTTGAACTTAACAAATTTTCAATAAAATATTAGACATTGTGGTTCTTATAGGAAATTTACTGCTCATTTCAATTATGAAATTAAATTTGACACTTCAGCTTTTTTTCTTGTAGAAAACTGGGAGTGAACACAGAATTTAATTAATTTCGACACATTTTATTTTTCTTATCTTAACTTTAAAATATACCATAAAATGTGCCGATAATATGTTAAATATTTTTAAATGTGATCTGCATTAGCTTACAACATATATGAATTGAAGTGCATACGAGCCTCAGTTTGTATGGGACCTGGCACATTCTCAAGTACTTTAATTTATTTATCTTCTTAAAAAATAACGACCACGTTAATTTTTTTTTTTTTTGTGAAAAATCTATATACTTAACGTTTAAATAAAATATTTAAAAAATATTGTGACGAAGTTACTGAAAATTTGATTTTAAATTTTTACTTCCGGTTTTCTATACATAAAAAAGTTCAAAATTCGAATTGGACTAAAAGTTCGTTTATACTATAATTTAAATTCCTTGATTCGAATATCAGCGTTCAAAAATGGCAGTCCTTAAACTTCGGCAATTCTTCAGGAGCCCATAACTCGGCAATAAAGCCTCATACGAAAAAAAGAACTGCGTACACATTTATGTCTACTAGATTTATAACTAACCGGTACGTAAACAAATTTCACGATCTCACTTTATTTTCAATGCCCCATATAGCACATGCAAAAAAAATTGCCTTTCGCAGAAATAACGTTTTTGACCTGCATTTTTCTCAACTGGCACTGCGTCATTCTTTGCGCATATATTTTGTTTTTGCACGCTTGATTCCGATTGGGTCTCTTGCATAGTTATTTGGTAAACAAACCAACACAAATAAGAACAGCAACTGCACGGCGGGAGGAATGATTGCACGTTTCATTGCTCGTGCACATGTAAAGCGAAATGATCAACACTATCATAACGTTTACACAAGGAAATTCAATGGAAGAAATTCTTGTCGACTAACGACAAATTTTGTACCTCGTCTCTTGTTTTTCCCTCTTGCCCAAAAGCAGTAAGAATTTTCGGAAAGAATTTGTGTGTGTAAACGTCGAGTTCGAATATCATTGAAAGCAAATCAAAACTTTACCGTTAATTGATACTTGTTTGCTCTTTTCCATTTATTTCACGGTTAGTTGTTGTTGCAGTAAAAGTCTTGCGATAAGAGTTCAATTGGGCAATTACTCTTACGAATGTAAATTGCATGGAGAAGATGTTATTAGAAATAAAAAAAACGGACCAAAACGTGAACTTGAACTTTGTAGCCCGATAGCTCGTCATCACAACTAGGGAAAGCTTTGAACTCTTTAACTTAATTAATTTTGAATATTTCTCTATAATAATACAAATAAAAAAAACTGTTTCGGTCGCCGTATACCTTTTTGTGGAAATGTCCGAATCCTTGCATTTTTTTGACAAATAAAAGATTAACTTTTTATTGAATTCCTCCACTTAACCGTTTTGTAATAAAATTGCGTTGTGCCGAAATTATTATTACGCATTCCGATAATAATAATTTGATTATCAAAACAAAAATCAAAGGTGAATGAAATTTTCTTTGGTATTTTTTTAGTTTTTTAATAAAATAAAAAGTTAAAACCAGAAACAGTTGGCCAAAAATTGTTTGATACTAAGACTTAGCTTAGTTTTACTCTTGCCCATTTTTCTTCGAATCAAATGTCAAGTATAAATCATAAAGAAAATATATTTTTTAGGAAGCCTTATGTATATAAGATAAGTTTTAATTAAGTTACTTGACTTTATAAAGGAAACCTGCCAGTCACCACACTATGTACATAAGTATGTAGAATTTAATTAAATTTTTAATGTTAGTGAGAACATATAATTTTAATTAAGAAAAAATAGCGTTTAAATAGATAAGTAAAACGGTCACGGAATCAAAAAACTCTCCACCACTGTAAAAAAAAAAAACAAAACAGTTTATAAGTACACTTAGACAATTGCTCTGATACTTATGTATGTATAAGTACATTAGAGTGGTCCTTAGAAAAAAAAAATTAGAGACGCCCCCTCAATTGACTCCAAATAGGATAAAAGAATTTCAGGAATTTTTTTTAAATTTTTATCTTTAACCCTTACTGACCCTATTCCAATGTAAAATTTGGCTCAAACCGCCATTTTTTCATATCAGCTTTCATCCCTGGTTTTCTATTTCAAAAAAGAATATGTTAAACATAAATGTCGCTCGGATCTAGTTTCCGAGATATAGTCATGTTAAGTTGCTTCAATAGATTTTCTAAAAATCAATATAATTTGGAGATTTTCAATATATTGGAATCATATGTGATGTAATTTTACGGATTATAAGATTGGTGCATGAAGTTTGACTGAAATGGATGTTTTTTAAAAATGTTAACCATTTTTTTTTTTTAATAACCGTTATTTTCTCTAAAAATTGAATAAATAATTTGTAATTTTATAATGATATTAAGAAAGCCCTGTTAATTTTCCTTAATTTAATATGTTACTTGTTACTAGTGTTTTCTTTTCTTAGTATTTTTATAAGTTACAAATATATTTATTTTCATAAAATATTATATGTAAGGTCTAATGACTTAAAGAGGTTGAGAACTATCGGTTAACATGACATTTATTTAATTTAAAACATTTCCATAAGTGTTGCTTTGTTTGCATTCGTTAATTTTTTACGAAATGCGTCAACAACTAAAAGAAGCGACTTAAGCCTAATTTCAGATAGTAATAGGGTCAGTAATTTGAAAAAATTTCTTTAAGTGTTTGTGTCCTATTTCGAACCTATTGAGGTGGCATTTGATTTTCCCATAAAATCCAAACAAGAATATCCCTAATGTACATATGTACATAAATCCGCCAAGTATTATACTACGTTTGTTTGATTATCAATAATAGGTACTTACTACAGCATCATAATATTTATCGCAGTCCTTGTAATTTTTGATATTACTTAGAAAAGCAGCATTGAATGAATCGATCATTTGTTCCATAAAGGCTTTGGCTTGGTCTCCAAATATACCTTTCATAAAGACATCAGAATATGGTCCCACGGTTGCAACTCGACAAGCTGAAGCGGCATGCAGTTGGGCTAATTTACGTAAAACACAAGTTGTGTGCTCCATATTTAGGCATTCTAATCGATTTGTGTTTTTGAAACCATGTGGACGCATGTCTCCTAATACCAAAGTTGGAACTCCTGGATCTTTATTGAACTTGTACCATTTTGGGCCAAAGCAAACATCTACACCAACAGCTTGATACATTTTTTCTAACTCAGGCAGTACGTCAGAATACATTCCATTCTCAGGTATAAAGAAATTCATTACCTCGAGCATTTGGCGCATTTGTTCAGTGTCGTGAGGAACCTTTAGCATGAAGGAAGCATTTCTTTGGGATTTATCTAAGTGATAGGATAATTTAAAAATATATACTTTTTATTATTCTTGCCATTAACATACCCTCAAGTTGCGTATCAATGCTGACACGAAGCATTAGTGTGGCATAGTTTTCACCCGCAGCCATGGCTGGAAATGCTGCAAATTTCGTTATCTTCTCAAATCCTTCCACGTTTTCTTTTAAAATATCAAGGAATTGTTCTTCATTGACCCATGTCGGCACCAAACTTAAGTCAGCGTCTTCTGGAATATCAGGAATAGTTGCAACAGTATCTGTATTAGACGTTGCTGCTGATACAACAAAATCTGGATTTAAGTCAGCTCCATTTGAAGCATCAAGAACGGTTGCACCGGTTACTTCATTAGACGTTGCTGCCGGTAGAACAGAATCTGGACTAACAGTCGGAGCCGTTGGTTTGTCTGTGACCCATGTCGATTCCAAATTTAAGTCAGCCCCAACTGGAACATCAGGAACGGTTGCAACATTTACTTCATTAGACGTTGCTGCCGGTACAACTAAATCTGGACTGACAGTCGTAGCTGATGAAGCCGATTGTTGTTCGGTTGGTGTTGGAACTGCAGTTACTGATCGTTCATATTTTAATTCTTTATCTGTGACTTTTGGTGCCACATCGTAGCTGGTTTTGCTCTGCTTTGACTTACGTTGTCCCATTTCCGTGTACCTCTCAATGCAACGAACTTGCGATGTTCGCAATTTGTTCAATACTGAATGTTTGGCAACTTGATTTACTAAAAATGTGTATTAAAATTGTATTTAACGATTCGTTTTTTACTGATAAGCCTTTTATTTTATCATTACATATACGCGAGCACCTGCTATTTCAATATCTAATCAAAATTGTTTTAAATATAATAATTACGCTAGTAATTTTGACTATGTTGACAATAAAACTCACCGTATCAATTAAGTACGCTCTCTGATAACATTAAAATATTTCAAATGTCGTTTATTGATCTTACTATATCTACATATATATGTATATAAGCAAATGAGAACACTAAATTGCCTAGCACATGCGTACTTTTTGCAATATAAATATGAACAAAAGCGTTTAATTTCTGTGTGTCATAATTACATTTCACAATTTTTTAAACTTTAGAACAATACCTGAACTCCATTTAAACTGATAATGGTTTTAGCAGCCGCAAAGTTCAAGATAATACTAAATTCTATTCAAGTTCGTTTATTTATGAGAACGAGTTTATGTACACAGACGAGTATACATTCATACATACACTTATGTAAGTATGTATGTACTAGTTTGTTATTATCTCATAAATACAAATAAAATTGTTTGTTCTAATGATGAATTAACAAAACTAAAAATTCGAATTTATATTCCTACATACTCTCGTACATATGTATTAAATGCTCGAGTGGTTTTGAATGAACGCTGTTTTATTTCGTCAGAGATTTTGATAACATGAAATAATTAAAAAATGAACTTGTAAGGCAGGGGTACCCAATCCCTATGCACTCGGTGCGCAATTGTTTTTGTAAAAGGCCTAAGGCAGGGGTGCCCATGCCTTATGAACTCGATGCACAATTGTTTTTGTAAAAGCCCTTGGGCATAGGCTGTGCATTCTAATACATAAACACAGCACTTAGCAATACGAAATACACAAACAATTTTGTCTTTTTTGTTTCATACGTTTCTGCTTTGCCTGCAAAGCAACAACACTTTCGTATGCTTTGGAGGCAGTGATCTTCAACGTAGATTTTGTTGTTGTCTAACGATTGATTACTTTCAAAAAAAAGTTTACAGCTCTGGATTGAGAGCACTTGGAAAAATTTATGTGCGATTTAAGTTTCAAATTTAAATTATTCTAACTTGGCAAAACGAATTACAGATCTTTGGGAGAGAAGTGGGAAGTGATTTTTTTCACTCATTATAAGAATGAAAGGAAATTAAGTTTGATAGCTTTGATTTTTCATTACAGACGAATTTTGCAGAAAATGTAGCTCGTTTTTTTTTCTGTGTACATATTGAACTATTTTTTTTTTAATGAAGTTTGTATGTGTTGGTGCTTGCACTTCCATAAGAAACTTTTGGGTGCCCCTAATGTAAAGCAAACATATATATTTAATTACTAAGTTATTTTAAACAAACAGACGACTACAAAAATATATAATAGATGGCATTATAATTATAACATGTAGTATTTATTCAATTCATTACATTTCAATGCCCATACATTTCTATGTAGATATGCACATTAGAACTGACCAGAAATGTATGGGATTTTAAAAATATGATATGCGCTGAAAGTTTATCTGAAAGCTATTTGCATTGAAATGGGACTTAAAAAAAAGATATTGAAAAAGTTTTTAATTAGATATTCCGCTACTCGCCGCAAGGTCGAATTTAAGTCAGAATATTTAGAGTTGCTCAAACATTTTTGCAGTAGTCAGAACACGGAATCTCACAATTTTTTTTTGTAAAAATCCAAATTTATTCTGTAAGTTCTGAGAAGCGACCGAAAGTCCTTTTCTAACATACTAAAATGTCATGAAAGTGGGGAGTGTTGCCATTAAAGCAAATATCTACCATAGCTGTGGCGTCAATTCAGTAGGGGATCCAAGGATCTGATACATCAATTCAATAATACTATCTAATGGTGGCGGAATTAGAACTCTCGCACCGCCGCCCCCCTCCAAGGCTTTGATGAAGTGACGCCACTATACGATAGCCTATCCTAGGCTTAACTGGTTCATTCCAACACTCATTGGGTGAAAAGCTAGCCACAGCTAACAGTTTTTTCTGAAAACTAATTTGGCCGGGAGCATATATGTACATGTATACAAATAGATTCACCAACAGGGAAATTACAAAAATTGAATATTTCATGACTGCTCAAGGTTGTTTAAGCTTTTCCAAGTATGGATACATAATACATTTTACTTAAGATAAGAAACAGACAGCCCAAGTTGATATATTTGGCATTTTAAAATAACATCAATAGTATCTACTTTTTAAATGGTTGTCGGTTTGTTTTTTTTTTTTCTTCAGATATCATAAGCACAAAAAAAATAAAGCTGTGCCTAAAAATCAGAAGAGAAGATTGGTCCGAAAGATTTTTGTGTGCTATGTAAAACCTCCTTTTCAGTTTGTTTCAATAAATTAAAATTCGAAATTAAGGTTTTCCCATGAGGATAATATGTTTTCACATCGACTGTGTGGCCATACAACAGACGTCCAATATAGCGTATAACGACATAACGAATTTCCATTTTAACGAACAGTTTTTCGAATTGGAGTTTTCCCAGTGATGTCTCTAAATTATTATACGAACACTCAAAGTGGTTACTATTCCAAATAACGAACGCTGTTTAATTCAACAATAACTGTTGAACTGGAATCACTTTTTTTTTACCAATAAAGCTGATCGCAAGTATATATAGTATTATAAAATCTAGCTTAACTTATATGACTAGAAATGAATGTGTGTATATGAGTAAATAAAAGCCAGTTTCTTCAATAAAAAAACTCTCCGATATAACGAATTTTACGATATTACGACTGAACCGTGCGTTAATTTGTACGTTATATTGGACGACCACTGTATTTGAATTATTAATATCTGGTGTCAGTGTCTGTTGAATTCATGAAAGGTTTGCAATTTCACCATGGAAATGTACTTGCTTGCAAATTATAAAAACATACTGAATTCCCAAAAATTTCAATTTTAATTTTGCTTAAAATTCACGATTTCTTGAAATTTTGACATGAATTGGCCTCCGAAATCATGTGACTTAACAACTTGGGACTTCTACTTGCGGAGTAATTTAAAGTTATTGGTCTATGCCAGTAAACCACCGACAGTTGATGCATTACAATTACATATTTAGCTCTGAATTCGTGAAATGGGGCCTGATTTATTGAATAAAGTGG
Organism: Meiosimyza decipiens; assembly: GCA_963680825.1. Taxonomy (NCBI): domain Eukaryota; kingdom Metazoa; phylum Arthropoda; class Insecta; order Diptera; family Lauxaniidae; genus Meiosimyza; species Meiosimyza decipiens. The sequence goes on from OY804259.1 coordinate 33,364,436, forward strand.
TCGAAAATTCGAGTCATCGTATTTGCCTCTGTAAGAGGAACAGAGTCGGCGATTTTTGTGTCATTCTTTTTAGAACATGCATACATATGTAATTGCATCGGTTGTACTTTCAAATTGAATAAAGCAAGTGTTTTGTACTATGAAAATAGGCATCCCATTAAATCGTAGGTTGATGTAACCCAAATATTAAGTTGGTTATGAACCTAAGCCTGCAGTACCAGCAACTCGTATAAGGATTCGGATAACAACAGCAATAGAATCGCTAACAAAAGCGTGTTTGTAAAAGTAATAACTAATTTGTTAGTGATCGCAATCCGATTAGGACTTAATCGGATATTGTGAAGACGACCGAAAGAGCCTATTTTATAAGAATTTTGAACACTGTATGCACATGTTTTTTATGTAAAAATTAATGATTTTTCAGCTTAAAGTTATTTTTAATTTGGGCGTCCCTAGGAAAATATCAACCGAATTCAAAAACATTTTTTCATGTAATCATTGCTTGGTTCGGATTAGGTCCTAAGGGCCGACGTTGAAAACATTTCCTGAAAATTTAAAGTTTTTAAATTTTCGTTTTGTTCTTTTTAATATCTTATCAAACGTTTTCGGTTTTTTTTATCCTTTTGAAAATAATCGCTATTTGATTTTCGAAGCTATTTATTTTTTAAAGTAAATAGTAATAACTTTAGACTTATATTTACAAAAACTTATTTTTAAATTCTATAATTTTTGAATTATTTTTTTTGAAAGTAGTGTAGTTGGAGTCTATTTTTTATGAAGTAGAAAAAATGAAAAATTAAAAAAAAAATCGTTTATTTTTATCGCTGTAAAAAAATTTGAAAAAATATTTTTAGGATCGGCTCTGTGAGAAATCATCAAAATCAAATAATGATCCTATACGAAATATTTCTAAATCAGCTGATAACAGAAGTCTCTGAGGAATTTAAAAATACAAAAAATAAAGATAGTCAGTGTATAAAATACTTGGAAAAGTACATAAGGATGGATCAGATGTAACTCTTAAGAATCATATCATAATTAGGGGGAGGAAAACTATTCGGTTTTTTATAGCAATCTCTAAAAAAACATTCGCTTCTCACAGTGTCGTTTAAGAATTGGCTTTAATTGATTGACAAACAGATTTTTAAATTGATTGATAACACTGTGTTCAAAAATGAGACCTAAATTTTGGAGGAACATCAACTGATATTGACGTAGGGCAATATGGGCTCACTGAGCTCGAATCTGCCATCGGTTTTGGCCTGCACAAGATAGTGGTAAATTAAACGATTACAAATGCTCTTTTTCAACTCTTTTATTTCAAGTCTGAGAGGTTTTTCTTCTGACACCATGTTGTTCGTCATAATAAGAAGTTGAATATATGACGAAAAACTCGTAAAAAAATTATATATTTGAATTTAACTGTCATATAGATGAGTTTTAAAAAAGATTTTTTGTTTGCATTTTTTATGTGGAATATTTTTGCCAAAGACCATGTAAAACAATTCTCACTCGTTTACCCCATATGTCATTTTTATCAGAAAAATTTACTTAAATACTTCATTGGGCAGCGATGGCGAACCTTTTCGAGCTCGCGTGCCAAATTTTTTTTTTTTTTCAATATAATAATATGTCACGTGCCATGGAACTAAAAGTGCATCAAATGTTTTTAAACTTCAGATTTTTAATATAATATAAAGATAATATAAATATGTAAAAGCAAACATTAGGCATTCTTAAAAACTTTAGATTCCTCAAAACTTAATAATTAATGCGATTTTTGTTGATGGATGCTAGCTGACAATTTTTTTACATCGGGTTCATAGCTGGTAGCTTTTAACATAATACAAGCAGTAGAACTTTCGTCTGTGAGTCTATTTCTGAGGTCAGATTTAATCAAATTCATTGAAGAAAATAATAGTTCACAAGAATAAGTCGACGAAAAAATTGTCAAAATGCCCATTGCTAATTTTTTAAGGCAAGAAAAACTTTCCGGGATGGATTGCCAAGTTGTCAGCACTTCATTTTCAGCATTTCTCTCGACTGGAGCAACGAATCGATCTCGCTCAATTTCCTCTAAAATAATTCTCAAGTCTTTAAATTTTTGAGTCCATATCGAACTTGACTGAAAATCAACCAGTTCCATTTCAAACTCATCAAGCCCCATGTATTCAAACATTTCTAAGTTCAATTGCTGATACGTACATGTATCTGGATAAATTATAAATTTAGTAGTTTCCTCAATTTGTCGAAACTGAACAAATCTTGTTGAAAATTGTGCCATTGTAGCTTCAAGAGCACTTTGAAATTGTTCTATTAGTTTTCCGACATCCGGGTTTTCATGAATTTTGGCATAGGGGAATTAAAGAGTGTTGTTGGTCGGATAGTGTAAATGGAAAAATTGTATACTATTTTATGAAAAACAACCTTGCGTCGTTAGAAAAACCTCGCAGCATTGAAATAAAAATTCATTTTGAAGCGATAGAGTAGTGCATCGACTTAAGAGCAAAATAAATTCGCAGTAGAATTTCATTCCGAATATAACGAAAAGACGTTATAGTTGGCCTCATGATTTGAAAGACTTTTACAACCAGTCATTCGGTTTCATCGCACTGTTCGCGTGTCTGTAAAATATCAACACCAACATCTCACGCATGTCGGCAAAACAACAATAACCAGTTGAGAACTTATTTATATATCTTTTTGTGCTATATACTTTTCTTCGCATGTTTGTTGAATAATTTGTTCAAATAGAGCTTGCTTGAACACTAAATGATGACCTATCTTTATACAAGTTCCGGCCATTTTTGTGAAGTTGACAAAATAAAGTGCTAAATTATTAGAGACAATTGAAATTGTTTTCTATTTCAGATACTGCAATGGCACTTAATTGTAGTTTATTATTATTATTATTATTATTATTATTATTATTATTATTATTATTATTATTATTATTATTATTATTGTTATAATCAGTTTATTTACATAATAAATCATGTAACAAACTTAAAAAAAAATAGGCATTAGCATAGAGATCATCAGCCTAGTTAGTACAAATTAAATCTAAAATAAATATTTATACATATGAAAGTATAGGATAGATATGGGTTAAGATAATAAGTTTAAGTGTGATTAAAATTTAGTAATGATTATATATACATAACTATAATGGTATATACATACATAAATATATATTAGTTATTTATATAACAGAGTAGATATTAAATTTTTTCAAAATATTTATAAATTTAGATATGTTATCAGATGTTGATTTTTGGCGTAGGTTTAGCATTGAGATGTTTATTTTTCGACATTCGTGTTTGATAGGTGGACAGTTGAATATTAGGTGGTAAGTTGTGACAGTTTGATGATGGCATGGACATGCTGGTGCTGAAGTTTTATCCATTAGATGACGGTGGGTTAAGAAAGTGTGGCCTTCTTTGTTAATTTGCTTATATAGGTGCGTGTACTTTACCCAGTTGTTATAGAGTTGGATGGAGCAATAAACTTTAGAGGCTCTGTCGAGGTAATTTTTGTGGTATGTTGGTTGTAAGATGATTCGGGCAATTCTTGCATATTTTGCAACTTCATCAGCGATAGAGTTACCGGTTATGCCAACATGAGCTGGAATCCACATTATTTTAATTTTGTTGGGGAACGAAATCAATATATCTCGTATTTTAGAAATGGTGATGTTGCGGTGCAAAACATTGTTTGTTGCTTTAATACAAGACAAAGAATCTGTGCAGATTATATGTTTCCCTTTACGGTTCTTACACCAGTTCATTGCGTAAAGTACGGCTTTAGATTCTGCTGTAAATATAGAACAGTAATTGTTTAATTGTGCAGCTCTAACGACTTCAAGTTTCGGGTTGATGACAGCATAACCTACGCCTTATTGAGATTTTGATCCATCTGTGTAGTAAGTGTCCCATTTGTTATTTCCAAAAAGGTTAAAAATTTCGTAGAACTTTGCTCTATACATTTGTGGACTTGTGCTTTCTTTAGGCAAATGGATGAGGTTATTGATGAAACTTGCTTGTTTTAATTGTAGTTTAATGTGATGAATTTTGATCACAGTTTTAATTGCAATTTCAATAATCATTTCACTTTCTATTGAAACAGCAAATTTTATTTAAATTGTAACTGAAACTGAAATTCAAATGTCCATTGCAAAAATTGTTATGGAAATTGAAAACATGTTTAATTACCTACCTAAAGTATTTGCATGTGTAATTTTTATTGAATTAATCAAGAAGCTATAAAGTTCTTAACCATATATGGCAGATTTTGTCTAATATCTCAGTTTCGAAAATATTTAAGTCATTTCTGCCAATTCCCATGGACGATCATATATAATTATTTTTTGACTCGAAATTACCTCATCCATATTATTATTCTAATTCAAACAACCGTTTACTTTTTAAATTTTTCATAAAGAATTTCTAAGCCACTGTTAGTGGACCGAAGAGAAACAATTTTTTTTTTTTTAATTTTTTCACGAAGAACTTTGCATTTTAAAATACATATAATTTTGTGGATGTTGTAATAATCACTTACGATTCAAAAAACCACAAATCTGTTTGAACGCACTACGACTATGTATGTTCTACATAGCTCTACTGTCAATATGTACTACGTACTTGCGATTATCTTTAAACAGTATAACTGGTTTGCCGCCAGATAGATACAGAAATTCAAATAAATTCACCTTACGATACTGCAAGTAGCCGCTTCTACACTAAAGTCGTGTATCGTCGATGAAACTGAGTAACCGCGAAACTATGTAGGTACTAATTTCACAACCGCGTAACAGCTTTTCGTAGCATACATATGTATTAATGTACATAAATATGTATTTATTTAAATTTTGCTTTAAATGATTAGTTAGTGTTTAAATAAATTACTAGAACGTTCAAATTGTACGCATAAAAGATTGAATTTAAGTTGGCGCGCATGTTTATTTTGTTCATGGATTTTGTTAGATATTACAAAAATTTTGGAAAATGGTAATCGATTTCTTAATTTTATATACATTAATTATGGAGCATTTTAAAATAAATAATTTTAAAGAAAAAGGTCGAAATTTTATCAGTAACATTTTTTTGTCTTTGGAAAATGTTAGGAATCGCAACAAAAAGAAAAATTCAAAATCGTATCAACAAAAATAAAACACTATTTTAGTAAATTTACGAACATGCTTGAGGTATTATCACAGTTTTAGCGGCATTTCGAAAATAAAATAATTTTTCGAGAAAATGATAAGAAGTCAATTTTTGTTTTTGAGAAAAACCTGGTGATCTCTTTTTCTTTTAAGCGCCAATATCAAAAAGTTTTTATTGGTTAGCAATATTAAACAAGTTCATATAAAAAACAACTCAATAACCTTTTTTTTTTGCTCGCTGAAAAAAAAAATTTAATTGCGCAACAAAAATGTTTCAATTAACGGCTTTTTCCGAAATTTTTCAAATTCCTAAAAGGCCCACGGCACATGCAATTAACGGCTTGGCCGCGTCAAAAACAGCCACGTGGCAACCCTGGGCATGATTTAAATAAAAATACTCATTAACTGTCATTTCTAATGTAGTTTTCTAAAAAAAACCGCCTTTAGATATTTTCGTGTATTTGGACAAATTTTTTTGTAAAAATTTTAAGTACATAGAAATTATGTTGTCGACAGTATTTTTAAAATCCACCTTGATAAAGTATTAAGTAGTATAAAAAAAATGCTCCAAAGGAGTTGGTGTCATTTTAAATCCGGCACACTTGAACAAACTTACGTCAAAAACCAGTAATCATATGGATACCACATTCGAATTGAAAGTTGAAAACTACCTGCAAGTCAAGCATTCGTATTTCAATAGAAAAAAACGAATGATGGGATTTTTACTGATCCGCGATAAAGATGTTGCTGGAATGTTAATATAGCCCTAGGGATAACGTATCATATTCTAGGTATTGACAGCATTTTCAAAAATATAAAACATTTTTAAAACCCTATCGGCAGGAGAGCACTTACTATTTATATTACTAAATATATATACACCCCTATCATGAATAAGCATTTCTTCGGAATATTTCTCCAAGTCACTGTTTTGCAATCGTGGAAGATTTTTGGGTAATGAGAAAAAATTCCCTGGAAAATTAGCAATAATTTTTGAGGTAAAATTTTTCACGTTTTTTGCAAGTTTTTTTCTCCAACTTTGTAGCAAGGAGTTTAATGGGGAAAAATGCAATGTTCGCTACATTTTCTAATTTTATTTAATAAAAAGATTTTTTTTTCACATATAGACACAAAATAAAGACCAATTACATTGGTCCAGTAAATGGAGTCCAATTCGAATATCCACAAAAGCTTCACGAATGGAGTAGATGGCAAACTATGAAGCTATGCTATTCTCGATTTTAGGTGATTTTTTTTTTGTAATGTAGATAAAATTTCATAAAATTTAGGCACAGATTTCATTAAATTGTTGGAATTTATTCTTTGCACTTGATTTTTGTTTATAAACTTGTTCAGCTGACAGATAAGCTAATGTTGACATTGACGAGTAATTGGAAGTAATTGGAAATATTTTGGCTGCACTGACTGGATATGAAGTTTTTTATTTCCAATTATTTATAATTGCAAAGTTTTGCTCTCAGGAAAAAAAGAAGTCTGAAAAAATCGTTTTCCTCAATTTCATTTATATCAGGACAATGATCCAAAACATACTGCTAGAATCATAAAAGAGTGGCTGCTGTATCATTGTCCCAGAGTATTCAAAACGCCTCCTAAATCACCAGATTTGAATATTATTGAAAATTCGTGGTGGAAACTAGAAATTGAAAATCGAATACATCAGATTTCCAACAAAGGTGACTTAAAAAAGGCACTGTTGGAGAAATGAAAAAAATGTTTAGAATACACCAAAAAGCTAGTGGAATCTATTCCAAATCGCATGAAATCAGTCATTCGTCAGAAAGGATATACAAAAAAGTATTAGGAATAGATTTTCCTATACTTAAATTAATATTTTTTAAAGTGTACCATTTTAAATGTGACATGAATTTTTATTTTATTTTGCTTAATGTTTATTTTTATGAAGACTGTAAATGAATTAATGAACTTTTTTTTGTATTTATTATTTGAATTAAATGTACTTGTAATTAATAAAATTTGTCAAAACTTTTATTGAGATCTTTGATTTTATTGGACTTCAAAGTTTTTGAACACAGGTGGACCATTTTCTCTGTGAGCCACTGTATGTAGTTGCAAAAGACAAACGCATGTTTATTATTGAGATCGTCCCAATAATTCAAACTTGTTTACAGGCTAAAATTATTTTTATGCCTAAATCTTGGTCCCTTTAGATTAACTTCACTTTGCATGCGAAAAGTTAAGAATTTATGAAAAAAAAGTTCGCATTCGCACACAGTTAATTCATCATCTAAAACATTAATTTACAATAAAATTGTATATCTTTCCGTAAATTAAGGTAACTCAATAGTTGTCTTCTTCAGTAACGCAGATGCTTTTCACATAAAAGATTGCTGTCCTGGAGTATAAGTTTCTTGTTACAAAGAGCTTTCTTTCCAATACATTTCTGACTAGATGTCGTATTAACTAAATATCCTAATAAATGTTAAAAGTTGTAAACTTAATTACAAACCCAATTAATACTAATTTTCTAACACGTGTAATGAAATACAATATATTTTACATTGTGTCGCCAACAATGAATAAAATCTTAGCTACACTGTGTTACTATACAAATTTGATCTTTAGAATAAAAACAATGACATTCTGTGTATTGTATTTCATTAAATTCGTTGCAACCCAATGTGCCAAACGGATCCGTTTCGGATCCGTTCCTGCAGATTATTTATCCGAAACGGATTCCATTTCGATTAGGATCCGTTGTCGGATGAAATTCCTCTCGAAAAAACGGATCCGAAAAAGCGGACTCCGGTTTTTTTCCGTTTTTGAGGTCCGTTTTGGATCCGTTACGGATACGAAAAAGCGGATTCCGGTTCTTTTCCGTATATGAGCTCCGTTTCGGATCCGTTACGGATCCGCATCCGTTTTTGTGCACATTGGGAACTTACGATTGAAATGTGACCACTGCTCGGAAAGAAGTAAGCTAGCCGAATCATTTGCCCAAATAGCATCGTGAGAGGTAAGTGTGTTTATTGTATGACCGCTGAGTTTACGTCGCAGAAATGTAGGTAATGACGATATTTGCAATATTATTTTGCACAAGCACAGCTATTTAGGCCTCACAAAAATATTCGGAATTTGAAAATTTTTGAAAGAATCTTAAAACTCTTTATAGCGAATGCCATTATTTTTCTGTGTTTGTATAGTCATATTTTTTAACAAAAATTTTTCGTAAGTTTAGCTAAAAATTATAATAATGATTTTATGAACAAAAACTGTACTAAAACATAAATCAAAAACTAGTACTAAAGTCTAAGGAAATAATATCTTTAATTAATTTATTTTTTCCTTAAAACGCAAGTTCTTTTAGGCATTAAAAAGAATTTTGGCCCTCATATCGTATTTGCATATACTGTCAATAGATAAACTTGAATTTGATTGCAATATATGTAGTATAGTATAGTATGTATAGAATTTCTGATATGCTGGCATCGACACTTTAAGAACAGTAGCTTATTTCGAAATAAACTTTATTTCATTCAAAACCGTAAAAATCAGTTGAAATTTAAGCACAATAAGCCAAATTTTTTCAATTATTTCCTTGTGTATGAATGGATAGAATATAATATCATATTTATCGCATTGTCATAAAACTTTTTTAATAAGTTTATAATATTTTTGAGGTATTGTAGACTTTTTAGATTTTTGTTATCTTAAAGAATAATACATTTCATAATTTTTTTTAATTAAGTATCCGGAGTATGCCACCGAAAATGCTCTTAACACAAGCTCTTGTTCATTCCACTAAAATGGCTCGGTAACATTACTTTTTTTCAATATTAAGCTCGGAGAGATATCGCATATATGAAATTTGTATTTGGCACATCCTTTGCAAATGAATATTTCAAAACGTGCAAACTTTTGAAATTTACTAATTTCAACTTGAAATTCACTAAAAAATCACATAGTTCTTTGGAATTAAGAAGCTACTTATTTGGCCGCCAAGATAGGCAATGTGTGTAGTGATAAACCAGCAATAATTGAGCTGTTATATTTGAAAGCGGCATAAGTCACTCTTCGTTGAGAGCAAAAAAGGAAATAAATTTTAGACAGTTCTTTTCAAGATATTGAATTTTTCGGTCTCAACGAAGAGGGACTTATACCGCTTTCAAATATAACAGCTGAATTAACGCTTTGGTAAACGACATAGCTCGTGTTACGTCTTAGCAAATTGTGGCCCTTACAGATATGTATACAGTTACATTTGCTACTCTTGTAGCAGTAAACCTCTTTGATATTTTTCACAATTTATTTTATATTATTATTGAGTCACCAGTCGGCTCTTAAGCTAACTACTCCAGACTGAACTCATCAAATTCAAAGTTATACCCAATTTCCTATTCCGACAATCTAACCAGCAACAACTTTGTTGTTGTTGTTGTTTTAAGTGTACTTGTTTATACTATGCCATCGTTTGGTTCTTCCAAACGATAAACTGATTTAAACAAATACAATATTACATTCTTTGAGTTTTTTATATTAGAATCCAATGCAGACGCATTGAATGTTAAGTAGAGTTTAGGAATAGGGGAGTGGGGTCAGGTCCAGTATGTGACTATATCCAAAATCTTATTTAAATTCTTAAGGGCATAGAATTATTTAGCTAATAGTGTCAGAAATCAGATAAGTTTTGTGCCCAAAAAAAAAAATGTTTTATACAAAGAAAACAAGATATCATTTGTTTAACCCTTTACGGAGTCTTGTTGCATATCTGCAACATACCGAACAAATGTTGCGAGATTTGCTTAGCAACGCTGTAGCGCTTAATGAAATTTTGTAGCGCAACGGCAACAAAGCCAGCGATAAGTTTTTGTAGTTAGCAAGCTAAAAATAACGGAAAATTTTATATTTTTGCTATTTGAAGTTCAGTGATACATCTTATTAAGAAGTGTGTAAGAGTGCAAAGTTTAAAAATCAGTTAAAATATATTTTTATAACTAAAAAACAATTTATTGTAAAAATAAAAAAAGGTAAGTACTTTTTTCGAGTAAAAATAGTTAAATTGATGGCAAAAATTATTTTGGTAAACGTACATATTCATATTAAGCTTTGAAAGGTATTTGGCAAATTTAGGGTCTGATAGCGAAGATGGTTTGGATTTTTCCGATGACGACTTACCTCTCAGAGAAGCTGAGGCTGATGTGCAAGAGATAGAAGACCATATAATAGTTGATGCAGGCATTGATATAGCGTCTAACAATAATACTAGCCTTACAGAAATTGCAAAGTCAAATAAACAAGATATCTAGAAAGAAAAACCTGTGAAAGTAAGGCGCCAATATAGAAATAGTAAAAAATAATGTAATTTTATCGGTAAATATTTTTTCTACAGGTTAACGTTAAGTGGAAAACAAAGAGTTTAGAAGTGAATGATAAACAAATAAACTTCCAAGGTGGTACTATTCTGCCGGATGACATTTTGCAGTTGCAAACTCCATTTCAAATATTTTCCTATCTGTTTCCTTATGAAATTTTTGATTACATAAGAGACCAATCTAACTTGTACAGTGTGCAGAAAAACTCGAATAAACCGTTAAATGTAACAAGCGCAGAAATACGACAATTCGTAGGCATAGTGTACTACATGTCTATTGTAGAAATGCCTAATACACGAATGTATTGGTCGGAAAAGATCAGATTTACTCCACTAGCTGAAACTATGGCACAGAAACGATTCGAGGAGATACGTCGACATTTGCATCTTAATGATAATAGTAAATTCATTGCAAGCGGTCACGAAAATCACGACAGGTTATTTAAAATAAGACCTTTAATAACCATGTTGAACGTCAACATAAAAAAAGTGCCTTTGGAACCACTATTATCAATAGATGAACAAATGTGTTCTACAAAAGCTAGAAATGTCGTAAAGCAATACCTTCCAGACAAACCACATACATGGGGCTTCAAACTTTTTGTAAAGTCAGGTGTAAGTGGCTATGCCTATAATTTTGAGGTTTATAGCGGACAAGAAAACGTTTTAGATGATTGTGAACCTCAACTTGGTGCATCAGCAAATGTAGTTGTCCCACTTTCCAGAATTGTACCACAAAACCACGAATCTTCTTCGATAATTATTATACATCACTTCCTTTGATTGAATATTTGGCAAAACGAGGTATTCAGAGCTTTGGAACCATAAGAAGAAACCAAATCCCTAATTGTAAGCTACCGGATGATAAAGATTTCAAAATACATCCTCGCGGCACAAGCATCGAACATGTAGGTGATCACAATGGAATTGATATAGCTGTGATTGCGTGGAAAGATAATAAAATTGTCACTTTAGCCTCAAATTTTGCGGGAAAAAATCCAATTTCTTCGGTTAGAAGATACGACAAGACACAAAAGAAGCACATATCGATAGAACGCCCGTATGTGGTAGATGCATATAATCGACACATGGGGGGCGTCGATTTATTAGATAGTGTTATGGGCCGAAACAAGATTAAAATACGCAGTAAAAGATGGTACCTCCGCCTATTCTACCACTTTCTTGATTTGACAATGTCAAACTCGTGGCTTTTATACCGCCGCATTAAAAGTGAATAATGTGACCCCGTTGACGTCAAATCTGCATCAAACTTTAGGTTAGAAGTAGCTGAAACTTTGACAAAATACGGTACGGCAAGCCTACAGAAGAGAAAATCTGAAATACAAAATTTAATTGAAGAAAAAAGAAAAGAGGACAAACTCAGTACGTTCCGCCAAAAGATGTTCGCCAGGATCAGCAAGGACATTGGCCTATATGGGCAGAAAACATAATCCGGTGTAAGCTGCCTAAGTGTACCGGTTACACACAGACACTTTGCGAAAAATGCGGCGTGGGCCTATGTTATAATAAAACTAACAATTGCTTCAAGGTCTTTCATTTGAAATAATATTTTTTTCTTAATGTCAATGCGCAATGTTGCACATATGCTACATTCCATTTTTTTATAAAAATATACTTTTAAAATAAGCTAAAATTAAAAATAAAAAAAGATTTTTCATTTTAAAAAGGTTTTCAATGATTTAAAACATAAAATATTGAAAAATATGAACTTGCGCTGTAAAGGGTTAAACGGTTCAATTGTGCACAAAAAAGATGAATCCCTACGTATTTGCAGTGCCATCTGTAGCCAAATAGTTTTTAAATGTAATTTTAATCGATGTCTTAAAAGTTTTTCTTCAAAATTAGACACTTCGTGTAGGAGTTAGGATGGCTATTCTTAAGCAATTTCTTTCAAACTGAATTGTTGATTCCAGAAATATTGGCAAAAGAATAATTGTTTTGCATACAGTGCTCTTGTGGAGCTGTTTATATACTACGTAACGCCCTTTTGGGAAGCGTTCGATAAATGTTATATACCAATTTTCTATAGGCAGATAATGGATAACCCACAGCCATTACGAGTGAAACCAGCACGGTCGCTTATACATCGCGGTGTTGATTGTTGCGGGCCACTCAAGGTACATTTTAAGACAAGAGAAAATCCATCACAAAAGGCGTTTATAACAGTGTTCTCAAATTACACTGTCTTCACCTTGTGTCCTTTATCTAGTCACCGAGCTGAGAATTCCACTCCAATGCTTGCAGGCAGGCTCCAGTTGGTGATTTCCGCAACGGGTGCCCAATCCATTTCCACATTCGTCGATTGATTTGAATGGAAATTGAGTCCTGACGGCATCTGGAAAGCAGTTCGACGCTGGAAATTATTCTAGGCCACCAAATTTTCAGAATTCGGTGAAGACAATTGTTGATAAATACTTGTAAATTGCGTATCAGGGTGCTATTTGCTAACCAGGTTTCACAGCCGTACAAAAGCACGAGTTTTTTACGTTTGATTCAAAGATTTTGAGCTTCGTTGCCGTTGATAAAAATAAAGACTGCCAGATATTACAAAAGGAATAATAAGCGAACTTATTTTTCGCTTTATTGACTTTGGAATGGATGTCGTGGTACCGCCATCAGGTGTTACTACCATAGACTAATATAGACCGGAAAGTCTTCTTCTTCCTCACACGCATTGGTTGTCAAAAATTTTTAGAGCAAGAACTACCATATGTGGAAAAATCAAATTACACGAAAACGTTCCTGATTTGTGGGTGTTTTTTGGGTAAAAGCGATTTTTTCAGGGGAATATTATAGATATGTTAGTATGATATTGTTTAAATGAATAAAAACGAAAATTGCACACATATTACAGAAGTATTTTCTTATTGTTTAATTTTTTGAACTTAAGGCTTGTAGAAATATAATATATCTTCATCTATCATTGATACGTATCCTTATGAATAAGCTGAAACACGTTTTTAATTTCTCAGGCACATCTATCAAACTTTTATACAATTACTTGCGTGATAGAACGCTTTCTATAGTAACAGAACAAGGGCCCTTAGCTCCTTTAAAAGCAAACTGTGGTGTAGTTCAGGGCTCCATCTTGGGACCAAATTTGTTTTCGATTTTTATAAATGATTTGACAGACATCGTTGTAAACTGCCAAACCCATCTGTATGCTGATGATGTATTAATTTATCTCTCCCGTCCCATTGGACTTATTGAAGACTGTGTTGCTAGGATTAATGAGGATTTGAGCAGTATATTTGGATGGGCGACTAATAACAAACTAAAACTCAACCCTTCAAAAAGTATAGGATTAATTTGTTCTAAGAACAACGTTAGCTCAGTTAATTTTCCTGAACTGTTTCTTAATGGTATGGCGATTCCGTTTGTTAACAGTATCAAATACCTAGTATATAAAATAAATGGCTCCTTGAGTTGTTGTGATGCTACTTCTACAACGATCAGGCAGATTTATTCAGGACTTAAAAGTTTTAGGTCGTCTGCTTACTCCTTGCATGTAGCTTTGAAAATGCGTTTAGTTAAAAGTTTGTTATTGCCTTTTTTCACTTTTAATTGTTCGGTTTACCCAAGTCCAGATTTTCAATGTAAACATAGACTTAACGTAGCTTTTAACGATTGCATAAGATTTATTTATAGCGTACCACGGACTAGAAGAGTGAGTAACTTGAAAACATCTGTGCTCGGAATGCATCTAGAGGAACATCATTAAATTACACAGTATAATCTATAATAAATGTCCCGATTACCTTTTCAAGACGTTGCGATTCGCGCAATCTCATACAGGTCTGAAATTAATACTACCGCGATACAGATGTTTAGTTTTGGAACGCTCTTTTTTTGTTTCTGCAATTCGGTTGTGGAATATCCTCCCATCTGAATTGCAACTGATAAGATCATCAACACAATTTCAGAAAATACTTTTTGAACATATTTGTAACTTAGTTTAATTAAGCCATTAACTTTTAAATTTGAATCTAAATTATTAAAAATATTATTATATATCTATTCGATTAAATTTGTTCTCTTTAATATTGTAAAGTATTGTTATTTTGTCAAATGCTTTTATGCTTATTATAAGATATATGATTCTGTAAAAATAATTGAAACACAAATACAAATACGTACGTTTTATTAAAAAAGATTGAAAAGAGATTAAGCTTACTTTTAATTTATTTTTAGAATAAAAATATTGTGTTACACTTTGTTTATACTGCTGTGCTACGTCTATTTTATATATGAAAGTCAAAAACTTGTTACTTTTGAATTTCGTCATATAATTTAAAAATTCTGTAGGGCGTGTAGTTTGGTAAAATGTATCATAATCAATCAAAAACTCGATATTGATTTTTTTGTGGTTACGTCTTTTTGGATTAGTTGATGATATATACATATAAAGTCGTTATATTTATAGCCAAATAAAACCTTTTATACGTTATTTTAAGAAGTTTTATACAAAACTACATTTCTCGACAAAAATGCCATTTGAGTGAAACTGCACGGTTCATAGCTTTGACCTTCCTCTTTTTAAGATCTGCGCGTACAGAAGAACGTGTAGAAATATATTGACCAGTTAATATTGAAAGATACTAGCTGCTACTCATATAAACAACTGTTTGTCGCATGTACGCACAATCTTTTAAAGTGTGCGCTGGAAACAAATTTTTCACGAGAATAAAATTTTTTTTTTGAAAATCTATGTTTATTAAAGAGACTACAATGACCTAAATATGTTGAGTCTTCTCGTATTGCAGATATTTTAGACAAGTTTGTATTATATCTCCATCACTTAAAAGTAGGTGTAATGGCATGATCGGCAAAAAATATTTCTTATAGTCTTAGTTAATATATATCAAATTTTGATTTTCGTCACTTCGATAAAACTTTCGGAATTGATATTAAATTTTAGATAAATTTTTTTCAACATTTTGCTCAACAATTTCACTTTTGAATTACTTGAAGCAATTATATTAAAAAAATTAAAGCTTTTGCGCGAAAAGTTCGAAAAGTTATTGTTTTGGTTCTACCGAACAGTTTTCCCTGCAATCGCACATATGCAAAATAATAAAGTGGCATTCATTATGGTACCAAGGTGAATAGCAGGGTTCCGCTTTGAACCATTCTGAGTTCTTTGGTGAATAGCAGGGTTCCGCTTTGAACCATTCTGAATTCCGTGGTGAATACCAGAATTCCGTTTTGAGCCATTCTGAATTCCACAGCTGCTTTTGACATATCTCATTTGCTATTTGCAATTTAAACAGAAAGGTTTTGTAGTGGAACCTGATTAAAAGGTGAGAAGAAAGCACTCAAGAAACGCCTCTACGTGCTAAGGGAAGCCTACGATCCACCAAAAATCAACTACCGAAAAATTTAACAATAATTTCGATTCGGCTGCACCATATCACATTATCATCGATACGAATTCCATGAGCTCTACAACATCTTCAAATATAAGCACATCAAATATCGGTAGCACTTATATACCAAGATACAGCACAACGCTGTGATAAGTGAAGTGCCAAGATATTTTTATAAGTCGGTTCTGGGGTTAGCGGTGGCGAAGAAGGTGCATGTTATGGTATATCTTTAATGCCTGGTGGTCATTCACACACTTGGCCGCTAATTCAGCCAATTTTCCAAGCGATTTGTGCAATGGTCGTGTTGCGAATGGGTCGGAGAAGGTGGTTTTGGTCATTTCGGTAAGATGGTTCATAATGGACTTGAGTGCGGTGACATACAATTGATATGTGAATCATATCATATAATGAAGAGTTTAGGCTTAAAACAATCTGAGATGGCTGAACAATTGGGACACTAATTGGACGGGCATTGTGGGTAATGGGTCTGCAAGTACATATTAAGCATAAGTGCTGTGAAAAAATCTAATTGAATTGAAAATTCCAATTATATGTATGACAAAATTATTTAATTATTGGTTTATCATACATTATTTTCAATATCAATCAGTATCTGTGGAATAATTGCAATTCGTAGAATAATACAAATTAAAATATAAATCAGTGTCTGCTTTAAAGGCGAAACAATTGTTTACAAAATTTGACAGCTTGAAAGCTGCCAGCTTTTGAAAATTTTATACATAAAAAACAATTCGGTTGATTTTTCTTTTACTTCATTTAAAATTGATGCATTATATAACTGCTAACGTTTTCTTAAACATTTTATTATGGTCTTACTTAAAAAAATTAAAATTTTTCTTCATTTCAATTACTTGAAGACTAATAAATTCCCTACTTTATGACAAAATTTTCTACAAAGTGCCACACGCACACGAGCGAACTCACCGCACAAGGGTGAACTTCAATTTTCACTAACACTATCAAAAAATGTTTTCCCGCCGGAAAATACTTTCCGGTCTAATTATTCTATGGTTACTACGCTACGTAAGTAAGTAAGTCAAATAATCCATTTATTCTATTGGGGATTCGCCTATCATGGAATTACTGGTTCCACTGGTTGGGCGAATATACATACATGCTTTTATTTTATTAATGTTGTATTTAAGACCAACTCCTTTCGAAGAAGGAATGACGGCTTCGAGTTTTTCTCGCATGTCTGACTGCGTAGTGGCAATGAGACATATGTCATCGGCATAGACGAGGGCTTAGATGCTCGCTGAAAGTCCATTGTGTGCCGCGATTTGTGGAGTCTGAAGCGGCGGCCCATCTGAGACGTACTCAAAAGACTCAGAAAGTTTTCCGTTAGGTAATGCTCTATACTTAAAACCTTCGTATTGAGTCTTGAAGAGATAAATGATCTTGGGATCAGATGTAATTTCGGTCCATACTGTCAAACGCAGTATGGTAGTTGTATCTGCTCCACTATAATTCGAATAGTAATAATTTGGATTTATTTTTGCGGTGACTCTGGTGAGGAGGTTTTTTGTCAAAACCTTGGAATTGATAGGATCATGATTCCCCTGTAGTTCTGGCATAGCGATAAGTCGCTTTGTTTTTGGGTTTTTAATAAAGTTCCTTATAATCAGACCTCAGGTATTCGTTCTCCCATGTTTGGGTAAAATCATGGTACATAAGTTCATCGGTGAACTTTCAACATGTCGGCATTTGTACAATCTGCGTCCGCTGCTTCGTTGTTTCAAGAGATTTTACGGACTTTGTTGTCTCAGTTAGTGAAGGCGGGCACGAGGCCGGCCAATCGTTGCAGCCTTTCCTAAGGGAGAGGCGTGGTTTCCAAAACTGCTACTTTCAATGGATTAGCTGGTTTTCGTTTTTGCTTTTTATTGACCTAATTTACCTGAATTTGTTGCTCCCCATCTTGCTTGGTGTTTCGTAAGCTGTACGAAGGTTTCTGATATCTGAGGTTTGTTGAGCTTTGGCTGCGAGATCGGTATAAATTTCTCACTTGTCCTATACGCAGGAGCCTACTACTTCCTTATTTGTTGCGTGCTGTGTTTATGCGACGTCTTGACTCTGATCTATTGTCTGTAATTCATCTCTCGCGTATTTCGCAGCTTTTTTTTTTCTCTATGGCATCCCAGGTAGCATCGCTCATCCGGGGTTTTTTCTGTTCAGTGGGATAAAGCCATGTATGAACTCTCTATAAATGAAGACTTTTTGTTTTGCCATTTGGATTAGATTGAGCTCCGAGGGTTTGTGTCGCTGAACCTTTTTACTTTGTCAATGACATTATCCCAAACACTAATATCCTTGCGTTTGTATAGCACGAACTTCGGGTTTTTTCACTATGAACACTTTAAACCAATTTAAGCAGTAGCAAATATCACAGATTTAAGAGCTTGACGTTTGCAAATTGCTTTTAATATTAAAGAAACCTATCACCAATACCGTAGTGGTTCTTACATGCATGGCATTACAGACAAGTGGTTTCAGCCAAGTGTTATAAAAAATAAAATTTTAATTTTTTACCTCTTGGAGCTCAACTTTTATGAGTAATAATAAACAGCTTCAATGCCCATTTTCAATATGTAGCAGCTGGTATTGACCAAATATTTACGTTTGATAAAATATCTATCTAACTTGCTCCAAATGAGAAGTATCTCAATTCAAAACTTTTGAACTACTCAAGTGATAAATTAAATAATTTAGAACCACTCAACCTGGTTCATTTTTAATTTAATACTCCGTTGTTAGCACAACTCGGACCTGATTACAGCGAGGCCAACCCATGTGCTATAAATATTGAACACCGTCCCAAACATGAAATACCACCCGTTTTTTGGGCGAATTTTTTATAATAAAATGTGTATAGACTCCGTTCTACATATATACCAAGGGCTTCCGATGCATTATTATATCTTATAATTATCAATTTCATGCAATACGCAAAGCATATATTGTTCGTTTGGCTTAAAATATCAAATATTATTGCGATTTCAAAGTCACTTTTCTTCAAAATTCTCCAGCCAACTCTCGTATTATCCAAATTTTAAAGAATAAGCCCATTATTCACTAGATGCCGGTCTATTTAAAGAGTTCATAAATGATCTGAAATATGTATTCGCCTTTACCAGGGATGATCTCTACTTCTACTCTACTTTTTTCTTCCTAATTTTTTCCAGAATAATTCTCACCTAGCAACTAAATTCATATGCGCCACGTGAGATATGACACAGCTCAAAATATGCCGCATGCTAGACATAACTCACAGAAATGCTAGACAAATTTTCGAAGATTCTAACATATTTCATAGCACTTGCAAGGTGTTTTTTAGCACTAGAGTTTTTACTCAAACACCAATTTCATAAGGCGAACATTAGTGGCCTCATATATTCATTTAATCTAAAGTTTAAAACTGTGCGAAGTCGCAAACTAAGCATTTCAAAGAAACTCAGGTATGGCAAACAAGGCCCCACTCTACATAGGTATAAGGTAAAACAATCTGTGAATTAGAAAAATATTTTAGATACGCGTGTATTGAACAAAGTTCAAAAATTATTTTCTGTCAATGTTATATTTACAAGGAAGTTGATTCGCAAATCGGTATAAAAGAGATCCCAAGCGGCAATATATGCTCACTTATTAACTTATACCAAAAATAATACGTTAATGCAAGCATTCGATTTGTTTGAAGACGCCGTAGACAGCAAAATCAAGAATTTGGGACATCTGTACTTGAACAGAAACTAACATAATACAGAACTAAGGAAATTCAATGAGCAAATTCCACGAGAAATATAAATTCATTCATTGGAAACTTCAATACACTATAGGACTCCAATTGATTTTGTGGAAATCTTTCAAGAGCATGGTAATTTCTAAAATTTCCCAATTAAATGATGAATGCTCTCTAAGCTGGAAGTAGTGACGTTTATTATAGCCCAAACCTTCTAGCAACAGTTTAAACCAAAACACATTAAGTCTTATATCCTAATAATACGGATGCAAGCGACATGTTTGAATGGACCTGGAAATATTTTTGTCGACTAACTGAATATGATAAACAAAGAATATCGAGCGCTGCCGGCCACCGTGGAACTATACCGAGATATTAAGTTCTTAAGCAGATTGACTTAAATAGCTATGTTCAGAAAGTGTAAAAAGTTACGAAAAAATTAGATAAAAATCTATAACTAGCATATTTTTTTCATTATCTACATCTACATCTATCTGTATGTTAACTAATTAACGTTTTTTTATTTTTATTTAAAGCTTCCACTTGAGCCTAATAGCTGTAAGAGCTTACCTCTATTATTTTTAAGCCAAACGATCAATGCGAAGAATCCTATATTCACTTCGTTTAATTTTTGGTTTGGAGTTTACACTGAAACTAATTTCGTGGTAATACTTAAATAAAGTTCAATCATAACGTTCCGGTTGTATAGCTACACTTCAATAGGTGACAGTAATATTTGAAAGAAAAACATGGAATGTGAAGTATTAATTTTCCGAATAATCCAATAGGCCACGACTTTCCATCCATGGCAAAATCTTTTGCATATGTTGCACATAGCGTTTACTGGAAAACATGGCCTTCTTTAAATCATTGTCATTGACCACATTGTCAATGTTTGCCTTATCGGACTTATCAAAAAGAAGGATGGGCAACAAAGATGTGGCCATAGTATACGCTGGAAAGACAGATAAATTACTTTCAATAACTTTTTTCATATACGTAAGCAACTTACCCCAATCGCCATTTCGAAACAGAGACACATGCAAATCTTTCAGTTTAGGTAGTGGCTTGGAATACTGAAGTAGTTCTAGGTTTTCGATTAATTTTTCGTAATAATATTGGACAAAATAATCAAAATGTTTTAATTTGTTTTCAAGGCATGTTGAAGATAAGAGAAGATAAAGTAGATCATGAGCTGGTGGTCCATAACGACTCATCTGCATATCTACAAGCAAGGTTTCACTTATATTGCCATCGGCGTCGTAATTGAACATTATATTATTGGACCAAGCATCTCCATGGTTGAGAACATTAAACTCGTTGGGATCAATGGTTGAAACTTTTTGGAATAGGTCCGGTGCTTCAGATTGATAAAGTTTCTAACAGATAATTGGATAAATAAAAGAATACAATTTTGTTAAAGACAAATAAAAGCAAAAGTGAAACTTACCAATTTTTCTTCTAGATGGGATGTGCCATACAAAGGTAAGTACTCCCGAAATAAATTTGAAATATTTTTACGATGATCACCAAACAAATCTTCTTTGCTGCATAAGCATTGCATATATATTTCTGGATAGGGACCCTTTATTTCATAATGACAAGCTGAAGCAGCATGAAATAACGCTAACTTTTCTAATACACTTTTAGTGTGTTCCATATCAAAGCCGCTTTGTCGTGGTACATTTGTAAATCCTCTCAACTTCAAATCCTCCAATATTATAACATGTTCTGGTAAATTAGAATTGTTTATATTTATGAACTTAGGATCAAAACTAACAGTTCTTCCTGCATTGTAGTACATTTTTTCAAATTCCGGAATATAATGTTGATAAACTTTCGTTTCTTTATTAAAAACTTCCCATGATTTAACCATACTTTGCATTGCTTCAGAGCTGGGTAGTAGTTTTATTACATATGATGTGTTTTCAACACTTCCATCTACAAATACATACAGACATGTAGAATAATATCACAACATTAAGTATGTAACTTTACAAACCCTTTAGTTTGACTTCAATTAGAGCTCTTAACAGTGTTGTGAGATAGTTCTCACCCGTACCCACAGCTGGTACCACCTCAAATTTGACTATTCGCTCAAAATCTTGAACATCATTTTTAAGTGAATCGGAAAAAATCTCTTCAGTTAACCATTTCGGTACTTCGCAAGCAACTTCTGCATCATCTTTACAAATTTCGTTCTCCGTTGAATTTGCCATTATGTTAAGAAGAACAGAACAGAAATAAAAGCTCAGCAAACCGATCCGTACTCAAAGAGAAGCAAATGAAAACTGTTAGTTGCTTGAAAAATGTTTTGTAAATAATCTAAACTTTTTAGTAGATAAAGGTTATATCGCTACTCAGATAACATTTAAGAACGATTGTAGATACTCATGGCTCAATTGTAATGGTTGATGCGATACCAAATGCTGCTTCTTCTACAAGCAAAGCTTAAGTCAAAATAAGTCATCTTATTAGCCAAGTGATAATTTACTGATACACGGTAAAAAAAATCTGTAAAAATTCGTCATCGTTCCGATAATAATTACAGTTTTACCCTGCAATGTCCGGATATTAAGCGAAGAACTTTATAATTGATTTGAGCGTCAATGAAATATTACAGTGTACACACTGTAAAATTTACTCCAAAAATATTTATTAACTTCAAATTGCATACTTTTTTTAAACCATACTCCCTAACATAGCATGAGACAGAGAGCCAGTCTGGCAACATTCACACATCTTTCTACTTCTAACCATATTTCTACATTTTATGTCGTTTTGTACAATGCTGATAACAAAAAAGTAATATCGAATCATAAAATTAATGAATTATTATGTGATAAGTATTGACGATTTTGCAGTTTGCCCTGTAATTTTTATTTGTTAATCATATGATATTTTCATTATTTGTTCAGTATTTTTTGCTAACTAATTTTTTTCCTGACCAAATTGCATATTTTACATTCTTAAACTGTAAAAATAAAGTTTTGAACTGTAATGTTTGCAGTTTACCCATCAATTTGTATTGAGTATCCCATGAAATGAGAAATTTACAGGGCTATGCGACCATTCTTTCTGATTATTTTGCTATTTTTTACAAAACCTTTTTCTCCGTGTACATTTGAGGCTTTTTACATTAATTGTACGGAAATGTTCTCTCATGAAAAAACTTTCAATGGCCATTCCCCAATAAATTTCCATGACAAAAGCTTATGTTAACGTATTTGAGTGTTTATTATTCGAAGGTTCAACAACGACCGCCCTTATTAGTTTTTCTTGACAACTCATTCTCTAGTCTGACATTTACTTATGTTCAACGCATTATTGGGTGCACTTCTCTAGGCATGAGTGTTGAGCAATTAGAACAGATGTTGGCAAAGTAATACTAACACAAATATATGAATGAGTTACACTGAACAATATATTTAGAAGATTTTAGAATTTTCAAAATTTACAAACTTTATGAAGCTTTCTGCAAAATGTCGATTATTCTATCTTAAGGTCACTTGTTGTCTACCAAAAATATAATAAAAGTAAGAGTAATAAGCTGCTTATACAATAAAGTAAAGAAAAAATATAGTTCAAAGCATAAGCTGGGAATACAATTTTCGTAAAGTGTACGCATACGACAATAAGAAGGATCGCAAAGAAATGTGGTATTACTGGTTCAACAATCGCATACGAACTGATCTCATATTTCTTTTGCTCTAGTGTCGTATGCGTAAACAAGAAAAGCAGTGCTACCATTCCCGAGCGGCAGAATGTCCCGGGCCATCATCATTTGGCCCCCTTGTGCACTTATGGGATTTTGCAATCAGGAAAAAAATTAAACAAAAAGAAGCAAAAAACTTATACCACGAACGGTGTTGCTTTACTTTAGAACAGCTGTTAAGCAGCATTTTGGTTTGATATTGAACAACTGTTAACTGTTGGTTCGATTTTCTTAAAAAAAATGTAGTTATAAAGACTGTTTTTTACGAAAAATTTTTAAATTAGATGAAAGACGTTGAAAAATTCGAAAAAAGTGGAAAAAATTTAAAGAGGTGAAACAGCCATTAAAGGTTGAAATAGTCGATATGATATGGAAATATTTGAAGAAAGTTGAACGAGCTTTCAAAACTCGAAAAAAAAGAATAATCTGAAAAGAGGTTGATAAATGTTGAAACAGTTAAATATTGCTGAAAAAGTCTAACAAATATGAAATCTAATGAAGAAAGTTGAAAGAGTTTGAAAAAGTCAAAAAAAATATGGAAATTTAAAATTCCAAAAAATGGTAAAGAAAGTTGAAAAACGTTACAAAAAAATTGATAAAGTCGAAATAATATAGAAAATGTTGAAAATGTTAAAAATTTAGAAATTAATGAAGAAAGTTGAAAGAAATTGAAAAATCGAAGTGTTAAATAAGTGGAAAAAAACTTACTTTTGAATAAATTAATTTTATTTCTGATCAGGATCAGCTTTCGAAATTTGATCACAATAGCTTGTGTAATTTGTGAGATATGCTCCACCCGCTATAATCCAGCCCGATTTCTTATACAGAAATAGCATTTTATAAATATCACTCTTACAGAGCTGCAGAGCTGAGTTTCCGTGAGAACCTTCTTCATATCAAAACCCTATTATTTCCGCAACAGCACCTTTAAACAAATGAAAAATTTGAATTACCCTGATGTATACATACAATTTTAGGTCGTTTAACAATAGTAGATAAGCAAAAAAATAAAATAAAACTGATCATTATTTAATTCATGAATTTTAAACATCTTCAAGTCAATTACATATAGACTAAATCCATCTCAAACTATGCGGTGTCCATACCCTTATGGTTTCGTATAAACTGTAAACTGATTCCCATGCAAAACAAATGAACACACATATTTTTTGTTTTGGCTTGGCTCGAAATTTAGTTTGAAATTTAGTTGATGCAAATTGAATTTTTTAATAATCTGAAACTGAAATTGGTATCAGAAAATTTTATGTCTGTAAAGTTAGCCCACCATTTTTTGATTTTTCAAAAAATAAAACTTGTGTTACACTGTGCCCGACTACTGGTTACGTCAAGCATGAATGACGTATTTTCGTAGCAAGAGTCATCTAGGCTAGTATTAATTTGTGTTGGTGTTTGGATACTTATATTGTGAATATTCGGATAAAAGTTGCAGAGTCAAATGGCAAGCTGTATAAGGAAAAACAGAATTCATACGGCCAGATCGCAGGAAAAATAATATGATTTTTTTTCAAGCGGAGCGCATGAAGGCAAGTCATACGACTTTATGCTAGCTTTCATTGTTCATTCACATTTTTTCTGCCGAAAAGTAATGATGAAATATACTAAAAAAACACTTAAGTTTACTTAAGCTTCCAATTTTTATTAAACCAAACTTTTCTTATGTAAGCACTTTTTCTAAGAAGTGAATGCAATCAAAAAACGTCGGTCAGATCGAAAGTTGCGGATCTAGCTTTTGTAATAGTCAATATAAGTTGTAATTCCCTAGATTTATATCCAAATTATGGGTGTCGTATTATATGTGTAATATTGGTTTAAAAATCTTTCAAATTTATTCTTTCGTTTTAGAATTGGGATGATTTTTCTAAAATTTTGACAAATACTTTTTGAAAAAAAACCGATATTTTTTCATGTAGCGAAATTTGAAGTATTTTTTTTTTGCAATACGGCACATGAGAGCACAAGTCGAGCACAATACAGCACAACAATTTTTTTTTTGAAAATCGAAAAATGCTGGACCAACTTCAGACATTTTTTTAAATGATTTTTATCATTAAATACTTGGAATTATTTTTTTTTGCGATACGGCACATCATAACACACATGTAGGGCAATTTTTATTTTTGAAAAATCAAAAAATGGTCGGCCAACTTTGCAGACATAAAATTTTTTTATCAATTTATGCAAAAAAAAATTACTAACCCTTCTTTCATTCCATAATATTTATCTTAAAAAAGAGAAAATGCATTTTCTCGAAAAAGCCGCCTTTTATTGCAGAAAATTTTTGCGATGATAGTGAAAAGCAGTCTCTTTTATGTACTATGGATTTTTTAGTTATGGGTTGAATTTTAAAAAAAAAAGTTTTTTTGTATGTTTTTGAAGTTATGTATAGGACATAAACTTTGTTCCAGCTTATTTCTAAAAATGCATCATTTAGTACCTACCATCCATTCTCTTTCAAATAACCTTTAAAATGATGATTTATGATGCTTTTTCGCAAAATTATAGTCTTTTTAAAGTGACGTGACTTTTTCTTATTTTTTCATATAATTTAAAAAGATTTTTGGGTCTTAGGAGATTGTAGGTACAATTCATGCGTGAGCGTTGACTGTGCTCACCCCAGGATGTTGGATTACCAACCCAAAATCTTAGGGTGAGTACTAAATGCTTTCACAAAAAAAACATTTGAAATAAAAAAGTGTCACCACTATATATCCATTTTTCAAATCCTGGCAATAAATCAAGCGCATCTCAAAAGATTGCAAGATAATTCTGATATAAGGTCTGGTCGTGAAATGAAAGCCGATATTGGTTATATTGGTGGATGTAAGCCCAGAGCCGCAGCCGCAAGCTGCTACATACTCTAACTTCAAATAAATAGTTAATTTATATAGGAACATTTTTTGGTAACAAAAAACAGTAAAATTAAAAATTTACGTCACAAAAGTACTAAAATAGAAAAAACATACCGCAGAGATAAAAAGAATTTGGCACAACTGAGATTCGTTATCACATACGTACGGTTTTTGAGATAGCATTATCATACAAACGAAAAGAAACGCACAAACACTTGATCATGTACTTCAAATGAGAGCTTAGACAAGAGCCGAGAGATGATTACAGAACTAAGGAATAAATTTGAACCTCATTAAGTGAGCCATTGTGTTAAGCCCAAATTCCAAATTTTGAAATACTTATGTAAATGCGTTAATACCAAAATTAAATCGTGAGCAGCGCTACATGGGCCACATAAAAGACAGAAATTTAAAAAGTTTGCGTAAAAATCAAAATTGCTTAGACTGCGACATTAGCACAAGTCGGCCCATACACATACAACCATTTTTTTATTAAATTTTATTGAGTTAAGTGTAGATCGAACTTAGGAATTAAGATAATATCATGTGTAATTTAATAGTTAAAATGTTTTGATGCAAAAACAATATTTTTTATCAATTTAATTGCATGTGTGAGCTTGCCACAATTCCGTCCGTTGCACAGTGGGGTAGTTGATAGCAAAACATGAGATTAATTCATCCAGACCATAAATAAATTACACATTAAAATTAATAAAATTTTCAGAGATGGTACTATACTCCTGTATGTTTTGAAAATTTTGAGCCTAAAAAGGCTGAAATTGATGATGGAGTATTTGGGAAATTGATATTTTCTTGGATACTCAATTTTTTTATCTTTTACTACATAGAAACTGTTCAGGCCTTCATTTATTCAGATTTGCAATTTTTTTGTCATCTACTAGTACACAACTACCTAAAAATAATATAAAAGCTAATTTCAATTGTGTTGGTTTGTTTGTATTCATCAATGAGTTTTTTTGTTTTACTTCCGAGCTTTTTTGAACACAATTTGAAACTTTTTTTTAAGCAAGAACATTGGTCAAAAAATATTTATCGAATTTTTTTATATCTTCTACATGATAGGCCAATCACTGAGAAAAGTTTCAGCTTATTTAAAAAACATGAGGGTAATGATAAGCCCATTATAGATGGAATGACCCATATACATATGCATATCTGTGGTCAATCGATAACCGCCTAAGTAGACTTAAGAAAGAATTGAGTTATGTATGCTAATCTACTAACAAAACTATATATTTACATGAAATCCATATATCTTTAACAATGTTTTTTAATAAGATATCAATAAAAACATTGATTTAAGTCTTATTGAAGTCATATTCCAAATAAAGAAAACAAA
Organism: Meiosimyza decipiens; assembly: GCA_963680825.1. NCBI lineage: Eukaryota > Metazoa > Arthropoda > Insecta > Diptera > Lauxaniidae > Meiosimyza > Meiosimyza decipiens. Next base: position 33,392,036 of record OY804259.1, read on the forward strand.
GTAAGAAGCTCTTTTTGGATCACCCTTTATTAAGGCAAATATACTGGAACGATTTCAAGAGAGCGATGTCAACATAGGCGACGAATGCCAGCAGCACATGCTCTCAGTACAAAGTACAGGTAGGCTGTTATAATTAAAGCACCGCTTTAAAATGATTTCAATAAAACTATTTCGTCTGATAAAGCAGAGGCTATGAGAGCTCAGAAAAAAAAATTGGATTTTAAATTTAGTGAAAAAAAAGCAAATGTAATATGGATAAAATCGAAAACGAACGAATAGGTGAGAGAATTACAAATTATTTTTTTAATTTTCAAAATAAAAAGATTGTGATGCAGGCAGTCGCATGTCTTTTTTGGAGGTTGGAGACGCTTTGCAAGCCAAAGCCAACGATGAAGAAAGTCGCATGTCTTTTTTAGACCAGACCAGGCTGATCTACCTACAAATTTTCTCAACACTCAACTACGTAGAGAGGATGAAGAAGATAAGTCAACTCATTACAAAGCTCTCCAATTTGACAGTGATAACTTAGTCGAAGATCCCGACTATGAACCTTGAATTTCCGATAAGGCTGGAAATAGTAATGATAAAGAAGGAATCGAACTACTCAACGAAACCCCGACCATGTCTCAAAGAGCTTATTCGCGGAAAGTCGCATGTGCAAGACGTAACAAGGGAAAAACATACGTAAATGTAATGGAAAATGTTGTGCCGAACAGAAAATTTAGTCCACGGGTGCTTAATTGTCGCAGGAAGTGCAAGGCAAAGGTACCGTTGACGTTCCAAAAAGAATTTTTCAGAAATATTAGCCTTTAGGTACGTATAATCAGCGAATTTTATTTATTGGGTCCTTGATTGGCATCAACAACAAAAAATCTGAACACTTGCAAAGGCACCCTGACAAAAATTTCAAGCCGCTTGTTATGTGAGATAGGAAACCCAAAGAATGCAGGTATGCCAAAAATGCTTCCTGCAGTGCTTTGATGAGAGCGCAAGTTTCGTGAAAACTGTTTTGAAGAAGAAGTTAGATTATCCTCAAAATGACTTCTGTGACCAGCGTAGATCAAGCGGAGGAATAAGCTGACATATGATAAAATTCAACTTGTAAGTGCCACATAAATAGCTTTCCCAATTACGAAACTCACTATGCTAGAGGGATAAAAGTTGGAAATACTTTCATGCCGATTTATCACTGGCTCAAATGTATAAGTTATATTACAATAAATATAAATCCGAAGCAATAAGCCTCTCCGTATACACTAGTATTTTCAAAGGTAAGCATATTCTTTATCGTCTCTTAAAATTACTTAACTTTTTGAGAATTACTTGAGAATATGAACTTATAACTCATCAAAGTATAGCAGATTCAGCATATGAGTCGAAAGGAATGACAAAGCCTCCGATGCCAATGATTCCACAGTTAAAGTCTATACTTTTGATTTACAACAGTGTTTGCCTACCCCTTACTTGAGAATCTCAATTAGTTTTTACAAAAGACAACTTTGGACTTATAATTTGACCGTTCACGACTGCACAACTGGTACTCCACATTGCTTTATGTGGCATGAAGCATTATCTGCTCATGGTGGCAAACAAATTGCATCGTGCTTGTTGAAGCAAGCATTTTAAGCAAGTTAATCACGCAATTTTTTGCAGTGATTCCTGTATTGGACAAAATAAGAACTCATAGGTATGCACAATATTCATATTGGCTCTTGAAATCAATCTACATTTAGAAACAATCGATCATAAATTTTTAGAACCTGGACACACGCACATGGAATGCGATGAAGAACTGATGCTCAGGTTCTAAACATACATTTAATGTCGTTGAAATTAACGCACAAGATTTTTTTAACTTTTCTCTTCTATTAAAAACAAACTTAATGTGGAGAACCACAAATCAAAGATTCATTTGGAAAAATATTAGATGGCTAAGATTTACGAAGGCTAATTTTGCTAAAATTCTATATAAGACCATTATGTTTATTAGTTGAAAACTAATAATTTTTTCCGGACAATACCGCGAAGGGAGAAATTTAAGAAAAATTTCGTTTTTATTTTATTTTAAATAGCTACGGTTTTTTCTAATATAAAGCGAAGTCATTTAAGGAGGTTTTTGTTTTTTATTAAATTGACTTTTTTACCAAAATTTTATATAAGACCACATTAGACGTAGACGCTCCTTTTTAAATATAATATTTATTAAAGCACGGTACGAACTCAATAAAAAAAGACAACCTTTCTATGCTAAATGAAGATGTTAAAATGAAAAAGGATCTCCTCGATTTACTTCCATTTGTGAATCCATGTTTTCATCCTTTTTATAAAAGTTTACCGACTCATGATTTTATCGAAATGCATCCAGATATATTGAAAAATAACGAATTTTTTTGAATAATATTTTTATTTCACAAACTATTACTAATATAAAATTATCTAATAATGTTATTTAATATGCCATAACAGCTTAACTCAATATATGACAGGCAACAAAGCAAACATTCTATCACAATAAAAAGCTTAGATGACACAATCTTTCCAATTTCGTGTTTTACACTTGTCCTAAGCATTTATATATCTTTTTATTAAATATCATCTTAACAAGTGAACCTTTCATTATCGTGGAAAAATCTTTAATTTTGCATTAAATTTTTTCTAAACCACCGTTTTACATTTTGCAGAAAAGCTTCTGTATATAAAAAGGGATTTTTCTCGAAAGCATGATTTTCGACCAAGGCTGTTATTGCTTGTGACCACAGATATATACTTTTAAAGCCAATAAATCAAAAATATATATATAATATTTTTCATTAGTTTTTAGGCGCAATGATTTTTTTTTCTATTAACAAAACAAATACATATTTTTTTTTTTGATATTCTTTGTGGGCCTTTAAGTTAGAAATATTTTTAAAGCTCACAAAAGAATTTTTGACTACTTTGCAGGTCTACAAAAAAGCTTTTCTTTTGTTTCAATTTATCTTTTTTCTTTTTAATGAAAAATGGTGAATAAAACAAAACGTAAAAGATTTTTTTGGCTAAATTAGTGCATTTATCTTGTTCAGTGACTTAATATACATACCACATGACAGTCATATAAAAGTCCTCTAACTGGTATTTTGGAAGATAACCTACATTTGGTTTGATTTTACCAGCATCAAAGTACAATAAACATTTTTAGAAACACTTCAGATGAAACTTGTGACCTCTTATTCGAAATAAAAATGGCTAAAATGTTACAGAAGTTTACTTTACTTGTAATGGAACTGTTTTAGACTCGGAGACGTCAATATTTCAAACAATCGCTTCTTTCATATCGCTCTAATATACATATATACATTTATATGCTCTGACTCGATAATTACCAAAAAGTATATATATTACCGGCCAAACTAGTTTTAGGCCAAACAATTAACGTTAAGGCTAAAAATGAGCAATGATATTTTAATGCAAAAGAATTGTGTTATCGAAGACTTAGGCTGTAGCAAAGTAGGTTAATAAAACTAATCAATTTCATTGTATGCTTGTCAAGTGGTAAGTTAGGGTAAGTGAGCAGCTCAGGGCTTACATCAGTCTATAACAGGGGTCGGCAAAGCAATACTAGCAGAAATGTGTGAGTATTAGTGAGCATGAGTGAGTTTACACTGAAGAATTTTAATTAGTAGATTTTAGATTTTTCAAAGCTTACACACTTTTTGAAATTATTAGACACTTCTGTATGATCAATATTTTTGATTATTAAAAGATTTGTGATACGATTAAATTTAAAAGTAAAGTGAAGTATATTTAACTTAATGGCTAAAAAAGTGTAATCAAAACTCCTTAATAAATACTATTTTAAAAATATTTATTTACTGAAAAAAGTCATATATACTATTTTAATATTACTTATTGTCTAACAAAAAAATAATTAAAGCAAAAGTAATAAGTTTGTTTTGCAAAGTAAAGAAAAAAATAGATCAAAGTTTATAAGCTAACGGAATACAATATTCATACAGTGTACGCATGTGAGAAGTAAATACAGCACAAAGAAACGTGGTCTTGCTTGTTCAACAGTTGCTTACGAACTGATCTGATATTTATTATTCTCTTTTGTTGTATACGTGTAGCTCTGCTACTCATGAGTAGCAGAATGCCGATGACTGTTTTAAAGTTACATAAAAGTTGATCAGTTAAAATTAACACGCTCAGTGCCAGAAAGTGCCATGAGAGTCAGAGTGCCGAACATTTTTTGAAAGTGTCAGTTTGACACGATTGTGCCGGTTTCGGCAGTGCTGCCGGTCACTGATTTAATTCTTGTTTCACTGTTTGCAGGCGGCGGTCAGAGTTGCATTTCGAATCAGCTGTTGTCAATTTTTTTGTAAACGTTTGTCAAAACAAAATGGCAGACGGTGGTTTATGATAGCGTGTAATCGTTGCCGATTTCCCGACCCCGTCACAATTCTGTTCAACGGATAAGCCGAAAGCCATATACCAAAATCACGGTTACTCTGATTCTAAGACCGATGGTTTTACTCTTCGCTAATTATGAACACGTTCCAATACGGTCAAAACTTCCCTCCTTTGTTTGTAGTATTTAAAAACAAGTTTTATTTGAGGGCTAGCGTCATCTAACGTCCGGCGAAAGTACGAAAGTACCAATGCACGCGATAATTATGCGGTTGTAGTCTTTGCTAGTCTTATGGTGAGGGTATGTTTAAAGTGCCATCTGTTTGTTAAAAAATACCACAGACTTATAGTTCGCCGCTAACTCTTCGTTTCTGCTATTGATGTCAACGTTTATGTAAACACAAGGGATGTCGAAGCACTTTAGAGGGTGTTTTGTTAAATTAACATTAAGTTAGTGCCGGTCTATCGGTTTAAGTTAAAGGAAAGATACTCAGTGACATTTGTCTCCCGGAGCGCTGAAGTTACATTCCTCCCACCCTTCGAAGCGATGGGTTTTTGTTTTTCGTCTTATTTACTTTACTTACTACATTTCACATAGTGAAACTCGCACTTGCCTCGTTTTTACGGTGAGCAGTGTCGTATCTAGGGGGGAGATGCTAGGGGATAGAACCCCCCGAAATTTTTTGACAGACACTATCTAGAAACGATTTTGCAAGGAATAGACATTACTTTAAATCGATTTCAAATCTAAAACCCCCCCCCCCCCGAAATAAAATCCTGGAATTGGCATTTTATGGTCAAATCTGGCAACTCTAATGTCATTTATGTTCAGTTTGGTTTGCCATTTCATCATGAACAGGTTGACAAAAGACCAACGCTTGCAAATCGTGCAAATTTATTTCGAAAATAATGGTTCAGTTCGCGAAGTTTACCGCAAGCTCCGTCCATTTTACGGTCGACATAATCGCTATCAGAGCAATTAATTCGGTTAACCATGGATCGTTTTCGCACTACGTTTACTCTATGTGATAATACGCATCCGCAGAGACGTCGAACAGTGCGCACCGAAGAAACAATTGCCGCTGTAGAGCAAAATGTTGAAGAGGACCCGAATGAATCGATTCGCCACCGTGCACAGCAATTGGAGCTTTGTCCATCAACTTTATGGAAGATTTTGCGCAAAGATCTTGGCTTGCGACCTTACAAGATCCAGCTTGTGCAAGAATTAAAGCCGCGAGACCATGCAATGCATCGTGATTTTGGTGTATGGGCCGAAAATGAGATTGATCTCGATGCTGATTTTCATCGCAAAATTTTGTTCAGTGATGAGGCTCATTTTTGGTTGAATGGCTACGTCAACAAGCAAAATTGCCGCATTTGGAGTGAAGAGAATCCACATGAGACCCTTGAGACGCCATTACATCTACAAAAACTGACTGTTTGGTGTGCTCTATGGGCTGGTGGAGTCATTGGGCCATACTTCTTCCGAAATAATGCTGGAGAGTCAGTTACCGTTAATGGAGACCGGTATAGAGCCATGATAACCGACTATTTTGTTCCCGAATTGGATGGCATGAATGTGGATGAGTTGTGGTTCCAACAAGACGGCGCTACATGCCACACAGCGCACGTCACAATCGATTTATTGAAGGAAACATTCGATGAGCGCATAATTTCGCGGAATGGACCTGTCAATTGGCCACCAAGATCGTGTTATTTGACACCATTGGATTATTTTCTTTGGGGATATGTGAAGTCGCTCGTCTACGCCAACAAACCAGAAACGTTAGGGGACTTGGAAGCCAACATTCGTGGCGTTATTGTCGACATACGGCCCAATATGCTCGAAAAAGTGGTTCAAAATTGGACCTGTAGAATTGGCTTTATTCGAGCCAGCCGCGGCGGCCACATGCCCGAAATCATATTTAAACATTAATGGCATAAAATTATCCTTCCAATAAAGCCAAATTGATGGACATTAAAACGATTTTCTTGTGTTTTATTTCAATTCGAAGCTCTATACCTCTAAAAAAAACAACCTTTATAAGTGTTTTAAATGCCTTTTTTCCAAACGCTCTCAGATGAAAAGTGAAAGTGGACTTGAGAAGGAGAGGGTAAAAGTTATAATTTAGCTTCATTGCACCGCGCCGTTTGTTTGGCAATATTTAAGGAAAAAATAAGTATGTATCGGACTAATGCAGCGGCTTCAGTTGAGTAGTGCTAGGGGGAGGGAAGGCATTGCCACCCCTAACGATCTGATAAAATAATTCAATACATGGAATAAATAAAACCATCTAATCGTTGTGGGATTGTACACTGAAATAATTTCAATGCACTGATATTTTGTAAATCATCAAATTAATTGACAAATTGATTTTATATAATCTTGATACTGCTTGGTATTATAAAATAAATTTTAATATATGTATCTGATAATATAGTTTTTACGTTACATATTATTTTGGCCCGACTAAAGTAGATAAAGTTCACCAGAATATTCAAACCTTTATCGATCTTTGTGTCATTGAATAGAGCGCCGCCGATACGAAAGGCGAGCACTTGATGGATATAAATATAAAGTTTTTAAATTATAAAATTTAAGATCCTTAATGACATTCCCGGTTTAATATTAAACCTTCACGAACACAAAAATTTTAAAAGAACTACTTACAATAACTCAACGAACCTGTCCGATACATTTTTGCACTCATGCTGATTGGGCTGAGCTGCGCAAATATCGTGCAGTTCTATCCACAAGGCAGTGTAGGTATCATATACTATTTCTCTTACCGTGGACAGTCCCATTTTGTGTGACCACGCAAAATATTGTGGGCTGCATCTTTGCGATAAGTACCTACCTGAAATGTGACACATTTATATTTTGCAATTTTATTCCATTTATGACCAAAATTACTTACATCAATGTCAGTGCCAAACGACTTTCTGCGCTTATTGGCCCTCTTCTCGAAAAACGTTGAAGCCTTTCTTTAACTAAGGACAAAAGAGTGCAAAATTTAGGAACACTCAGCCTAGTGGCCTTAAAAAAATGTTCCTCGTCCTTCATTTTGAGTTCCAGAAAGCACGTTCCGTAAAACCCCAACTCGTTCCTGATCAAATTGCCAGGACGCAGCCATCACCTCCTTTTTATGCGCTTACGCACCTCAAGATACATGTTGTACATAGCATCCATTACGGTATTCATTTCATTTTTTTCAGTATTTTTAACACAAATCACAAAAACCAAAAATGGTTCACTTTGTCACAGTAAAAATATTTCAATTCCAAAACTTTTTTCATGTAAACTAAATGACAGCTGAATTTTCGGTCGTTCGTCGTCCGCCGCATTGTGTTTATTTGAAGGATTTTCCGACGTGGTTTTTTTTACAGCAAGTAATCGTTGCCGCTTTCCCGACCTCGTCCCAATTCTGTTCAACTCAAAAGAGCTCGAGGTGAACTCAATATTTTTTGTTATTGTTGTAAGGGAAGGCAGAGCCAAACGAGCTATGGGTTAGGTTTATTGTAATTACTGTAGTAAAACTATTTCAAATGTTATGCATTAAAAGTTTATTTATTTTTAGATTCCTGAAAATGTTTGTTGAAGAACTTAAGCAGTTACAAGAAGGCGGATTCGATTACTGTGGCCAATATTTTCTAACTAAAGTTGGTTTTTGTATGCGATGCGCAAGTAAGAGCTATGGTGTTAGGAATAAAAATCCATTCTGGATATAATAGTTACCACAAATGCACACAATAAGGCATACGGCTTCAATACAAAATTATATTTACACTAAGCGAAAATGAATTACGATCCAATGAAGGATATCGATGCAGAAAATATCCAGATCACCATGCACATCAGGAACAGAATGTTTTGGAATTACTTCAACTTGATATGTATAACCGGTTTCCAATGGACTATATGCACGCAGCATGCTTGGGAGTTATGAAAGCATTAATAAGAGCTTTATCATAAGATCGGAAAAAGTCATATTCGCTTAAGTGGTAATTCCAAAATAATACTCCTTGAAATAAGAAATGATGTACCACCGGAATTTTGTAAAAAACCCAGATCAATTATTGAAATAGACAGTTGGAATGCCACAAAGCTTAGGAATATTCTCTTACATATATACAGGACCGATTGTGCTAAGAAATATTTTAGATTCTGATATATATAATTATTTCCTAACTTTGAGTGCGCAATATAAATTTTACTATCTCATAAAATCGATAAGATTGACGAAGCAGATAATTCATTGCGTGACTTTATTGAAAAAATTCCACAGTTGTACAACGAATTATTTTTAACATATAAAATATCCATTTAGCTATAGATCTGACGCATTCAAATTCAACAACTTTTTGTAGGAAATCAAACGTAAATTAAAAGAAAAAAATTATTTTATAATCAAATTCATAAGAGAATATCAGAGGCAAGCATACATGGTAAAGATATGAATTCAAAATATCATGTACACGACTACAATGATGGTGAGTTCAAGGATGACTCCTACTTATTCCTTCAAGCAATTCATTAATATTTTTCATTGAAACATCCCAAAAACTTTTACTGCTATAATGACATAGCGTACAAAGTAAACGCGATTAAAAAAGCTTCTGCAAAATATGTTCTGTTCGGCTAACCCATTGTCACACGTAACTTGTTCACTCATGAGAATTATATGAAAACTCTTTCATATATGTAAGTAATTAAATAAAAATTTTTTTAAATTCCTTATTGACCACAAATTTTTCAGAAATAAATTAAAGTTATTTTTTTCTTATTGAATTGAATGCATTTCAATCTCTTTATTGAGAGACCATCATCAGCCGGCGCTGAAAAATACACTAACTAAAGAGAGAAAATAAAACTTAACATTATTTAATAATTTGAAAAAGAGGTGAATTAATAATGCCCTCATCCTAAATTAATTAAATTGACTGTAGTAGATACATAAAAAGCTTCATATGCGTCTAATTTTAATTTTAAGTGATTGTTTTATCTATTTCTATATTCTTGATGTATCTGCAATGTTCGTCGAAACGCTTCTTTACTCCTCTATGAGTTTGTCCTGTATATTTAGCACTACAGCCTGAGCAGCTTATTTCGTAAAAACCGCATTTTTCAGCTAAACTGATCTGAGCACAATAAAAAACACAGTTTTCCAGTGCTCGTGTGATAAATTCTTCTATCTCAGAGGAAGGTCAAAATAGGACTACCACAAGGTTGTTTTGGCTTCTTTTTTATTCAATATTTATATTAACGACATTCCCTCTGCATTAAAATTTTTCAAAATAAAGCTCTTCGCGGATGATGCGCTTATTACGATGAGTGGTGAAAACATAGATGAAATGATATATAACTTACAGACAGAATTAAATTCTTTGTATAAATGGCTCTGTGCCAACAAATTAATACTAAATATTGATAAGTCCAAATACATGGTTATATCCAGAAAAAGCAATATTACTGTAGGCAATGTAGAAATAAATAGTATTAATATTGAAAAAGTAGACAAAATTAAGTACCTAGGTATTCGGTAGACAAAAATTTAAAATTTGATGGTCAAATCCATTAACCACTTAATTAAATTGGTAAAAAATTATGGTTCATGAAACAAACTTGTAAGCTATTGAAAGTAAAATTTAAATCAATGGTCTATAGATCAACAACTGAGCCACGCGTTGTTTACTGTCCATCTATCTTTTTCATAAAGAAAGATGCTCAAATAGAGAAATTGCGAAGAAATACAAAAAAAAACCCTATGCGTTTCATTTTGATTAAACCATTTGAAACACCTATTAAACAAATGCTAGAAAGTCTTAATTGGCTTAGTGTTAAACAGCAAATATTTTATCATAACATGAAATTTATTTATAACATTAAGAACGTTTGTCTACCAGAATATCTCCAATCTGGCTTTAAACTTAATAATCAACATTAACACAAGAAATATAAATGATTTTAAGTAACCACTATTTTAAACTAAAGCTGACATAAATAATTTTTACTATAAAAGGCTAAAATATTTCAATGAACTGCCAGTAGAAATATAAAAATATGATAATAGATTGCTTAAAAGAAAACTTTTCAATTATTGTAAACACTAGACATAAGATAAGCCACTAATATATGGGGCATTTCAGGCGAAGCGGGCAATGAAAATAAATTGAGTCACGACCTCATAAATATAAATATAAAATATAAATTTATATTCGTATGAGGTTCAATTGCCGAGTCATGGGCTTGTGAAGAATTGCCAAAATTTAAGGACAACTAAGCCTTACATAAAAAAAAAAATGAAGTGTTTACACCTTCTAGAAGAACAATGATGCCGAATATGAACAAATTTCAAAATATAACTTTTTTAAAATTGTCCGCTTGATCTGAAATGCCATACATTTATTTAAAATACAAGAAATGCTATTTCTAATTACAACTGCTACCTTTTGTTATTAAACATAAATTTCATTAGTTGATATAAATATTGGTATTTAACAAAAATATTTTATTATTTTCATTATTTAAATTATATAAATTTGTCCTTAAAGCCGTAATAAATATATATATATAAAATATTACGCAGCTCCCTGTCAATTTTAATGAAAATAAGACATTTTTTTACAATCTGTATAATTTTGTTTTTTTGTTCAACGTCTTTCACTTATTAAGTCATTAATGCTATGTAAGTTAGTAATTTCCATTCTTAATCCTCTGTATATGAGTTCCAAAATAGCGTTCAGATAATTCGGAACTCAGAGTCCAAAACTACAAATGGAATGTTTTCTTTTGCCACTAAGTTTGTAATATTTTTTACTTCTCGTTTTGAAAATTCAATAGAAATCTTTGTGTTTTTCCTGTTGCTAATATCAATTAAATTTTTCGTCATATTGAACTACATGTTTCCTTCAGTTCGCGTGAAAATGTCACGAACATAATTTTATGATTTTCGCCGCATTTCGCCAATTTGATTTTAGTTCTTTACGACCTTAAAAAATGTGATGAGTAATTACAATTTGTCTATCACCGATCGTTTCTTGACTGAATCTAAAAATGATTTTGTGTAATGGCATATAATAAAGGAAGTAATACGATGCTTATGTGTGTATATTGTTTCAAAAACTATGTACTAGAGGTCTGCGCAAGCGCACTTGCTATGTCGTCAGACTATAGGAGTTACTGCCAAGTAAAGGTCAAGCGTGATATTCTGCAACTGATCAGTACCAATAGCACAAAACAGAACGATGCAACGAAATGACTTAGCTTTGTTTGCTTGTGACTTGTAGTTCGCTGTGAACGTTGTTCTACTCCAACAATAAAAAGAAGCGACGCAAAAGCACACAACAAAGCGCACATTAACGTCAAGTTCTTTTATTTATACATTCTTGGAATTGGCTTTTGGTTTATTGCGTTTTTAAAGATTAATTCTTTGTCATGTTCTATGCAGCGCCGGTCTGGTCAACGAGCACTAGTTGTCATTTAAAAAAACTTCAATTTTCGCAAAATAAACTTCTGAAACTAATTTTTAATCTGTGGTTCTATTCCACTAATAGACTGCATGCACTCGAAGATGTAGAGAAAATAGCTTATAGGATCCAAAGGCTTACAGAAAATTTCACAGATGCTTATATTCTGATTACAGTCATGAGCTAATATCATCTAACTAGAATAAGTAGGTTTAGTTGTTTTTATAAAAATTGAAGTAGTTTTTTGAAATTTTTAACTTCATTAACAATTTTTGTAATTTTGTACATTATAGTATTTCTAAACCAAATGTAATAATTAAGTAGAATAAGAATTCTTGGACTCTTTGAATTATAATTAAATAAATTTAAGTTATTATATTACATATGAAATAAAATTGAATTGAATTGAATTACTTGTATGTATGTTATGATTAGTAAGTGAGCACGCAGAAATATAGAGCCAACGATACATCATTTTAAAGCAAAAGGACTAGGTATTTTAGACTTTAATTTTTCCAATTTGCAATTTGCACATAAATTTAATTGATTATTTGATTCCAGCTATTTTGGTATATTTTCTTCTTTTTTCTTGGCTGCTGCAACACTATTCAAACTGTCTATTGCCATTCCTAATTCATTTGCACGTTTGCATTGATAGGGGTGTTTCCGTAAAGAGCCAAATAGACGTTCTTGCGTGCATGATCAATCAAATGGTGGCGACATTTTGACACACACCACGAATTGCATTCGGTATTAAGAAAAAAAAGCATGAGAGTTTCATTTACATTCAAAAAATCCTCAAAACATGGTTAAAAAAACTCGTTCCATACAATTAATTCAGCTTATTATTCTTAGTCCAGATCTTTCTAATTTTTTATCCGCACTCATTGCCATCTTCATGGAAAAATCAAGGTAAACTGAGCTGAGTTCAGCACACACCATCATGCGTGCATGATCAATTAGGTAAATATTAAATCATTTTAATACTGATCATGCGCATGACCAAACACTCCATCAACTACGCTTAGTTTGCGTGAACAAGTGAACGTCTATTTGGCCTTTAAGCAAGCTCAAAAACTTTCGAGCCTCATTCGTTAAACAGAATTCGAACGGTTGACGTAAATACCTCCAACGTAAAAACCGTCGTAAAATCCGTTCGAGTAAACAGAATTGCGACGTACGCAGGAGAATTCAGCTGTCATTTTATGTTAACAAGAAAATAGGATTTGTATTGAAAAATATATGATTGTGATAGAGTGAAACCATTTTTATTTTGTGAGAAAATGCTCCTTCTTTTAGTAATTCGTTGTGATTTAACTCATTTATTTATATTCCTTTTTTATTAGAACCACTTTCATAAAATAAAAATTGACACCAAAAACTAATATTATAAAATTGGCACGATTGGCAAATCGTACGCCGCAATTCTGTTCCATTTTATTCAGTCAAGTGTGTCGTAATTTTGATTGCGACTCACCGCTGGAGGTATTAACGTCAACCGCCTGAATTCTGTTTAACGCATTACATATTTTTCAAGTTTTCGCATTTAGAGGAATACCCACACCGATCTAGAAAAAAAAGTGTTTATATATATATGTATATATATATATATATATATATATATATATATATATATATGGTATATTTGTGCATATTATATATCGCCAACAAACGTTTTTTGTCTATGTTAAATGAAAGAATTGATAAATTTATAAAAAAAATGAAAAATACAAATTTATAAAAAACGGCTGTAAATTTCACGAGTCATTTTTCTTTACACTCTTTTTTGTAGGTCATAGAATCATATTCTGTCGGAAAATTTCGTGTGCTTAAATTTTTGATTTACATTTTTTCTAGGCTGGTGTGTACTCTTAATATATTGCCCTCATAAGGACTTTTTTGAATTTCGGTTTAGTTTAAAATAACTTAAAACTAGTAAAGGTGTTATCTTCGGCTAGGCCGAAACTCACATACCCTACACTGCATTGAAAGTACTTTTTAAATAAATGTTAGAAAAATGTTCAAGAGGTTGAATAAGTCGAAAATAATGTAAAAAGGTTCAAAAATGTGAAAAAATGTTTGAAAAAACTGAAAATGTTGAAAAAATATGAAAACCATTGAAGAAAGTTGAAATAAATTGAATAAGTCGAAATATATGAAAAATGCTGAAAAGTTGATAAAAAAGTCGAAAGAATAAATAAAATGTCGAATGAAATTGAACGGGAAAGGTAAAAGATTGAAAATGTCAAAAGAATAAAAAAAATGTTGATAAAAAAGAATAGAAATGAAAAACACGAAATATGTCACGCCCACTTCTCCAATTCCGCGCACTAAATGATATTTGTGATTGACATGCCAAATATTAGCTTGTATAGTTTGCGATATGTGCCGTAATTATTCTTAAAATTTAGAGCGGTTACACACCCACTAATACAATCCAGTCCGATTTTGATCCAAGAAAAGCCTTCCATAAACAAACCTCTTACACCAAATTTCAGTATGATTGCTCATATATTTCGATAGTTATGCCACTTAAGGTATTTTAATTGTATAGGAGGTGCCACCCCACTGTTGCTATTTCAAAAGCTTTTGATTCATATGTACCTAATACCCAGTAAACCACTTACATCAAATTTCAGATCAATTGCTCCAATATTTCACTTAAAATAGCACTTGCAACTTTATTTAAATGAGGGAGGTGCCCCGCCCACTAATGCAATCTTGTCAAGTTTCATTAAATTTCGAAGCTTATAGTAACCGACACCTCTACACAAAATTTTATGAAGATTGCTCTCATAGCACACTATCTATAGCATTAAACGTATTTCGCTTATATGGGAGGTGCCACACCCACCGGCACTATTGTGCCAAAATTTTGCAAGAAGGCAGCTTCTAGCGAGTATATCTGCCATATTAAATTTCATAGCGATTGCGTTGTTAGTTCTCTTTTTATAACGTTCATAAATATTGCAAGGTGTGCCACGCCCTTCAACGAAATTTTCCAGTATATTGACGAAACTGGTATTGATAACAACTTTCAGTGGTATCATCCCTAAAATTTTAATGAAAATCGTCTGTGCCAATTTGGAGTTATACGCAATCCAAATTTTTAATTGTCAAGAAGTGCCACGCCCACTTTTACAATTCTTCCCACTTTATGCGCCATTCAAAATTCATAAGTTCTGTATTCGTGTACTAAATTTCATCACAATATCTTGAACGGTTTACGAGCTATGACGTTATAAATGTTAAAATTTAGGTCTGTGTCACGCCCCTTTAAGAGCCCTTGGAAACTTAAAACCCAGCCTGATCTTAATTTTGTTCTCATCTTCACGAAATCATCAAGTTTCATCAAAATCGGAGAAACTTTTTTTCAAAATGGACTTGGGTATATTTATATAGAGTATGGGCGGAAGGCGTGGCCGCCAACCGATTTCGCCTATTTTTATATGATAGCAGCTTGCAAGAAGGTTTGACCTGTGTGCCAAATTTCATTGAGTTAGCTTACTTAGTTTTTGCATAAACCTGATTTCAACAGACAGACACACAGACAGACAGACAGACGGACATAGCTATATCACTCAAGTGGTGACGCTGATCAAGAATATATATACTTTGCCATACCTACTACGCCCCCTTCTATGCGTTACAAACGGAATGACAAAGTGAATATATCCTCTGTGTATGGTATAAAAAGGGCAATGATCATAACAAATGCGGAGTGAAGGACCATACCAGTTTGTAGGCATCCGTTAACTTAAAATATTAGCAGCTAGAACTATTTAAATAAAGATTCAATACAAATATCTGGGGACTAGTTCTCATTAATCCTCTAAAAGTGCACGATTTTCCATCCATGGCAATATTTGCTTAACATGTTCAGCATAGCGTGGATTTTCAAACATTAGAGTCAACATGTCTCTATCATCCGTATTATAACTCATAACATTATCCATATGCACGTTGATTTGTTTGCTTGGCTCTAGCAACCCAATCGGCAAAACTTTTGAGACGGCCATGAAAGCTTGAAAAATTGCAAGGGAGGAACATTGTTGTTATTTAACGAGTGAACATTATTTTTACTCACCAAAACAGCTGTGCTTTAGAATAGATAAATGCAAGTCTGTCAATTTCGGGATCTTTTTTTGATATGAAAGAAGTTTCAGATTTGATATTAACTGGTCGTGGTAATATTTAATGAAGTAATCGAAACTCTTAAGCTTTTCTTCCAATCTTGTTGAGGTTAAAATAAAGTAAACCAAATCTCGAATGGGCGTTCCGTATTTGCTGTTTGTGAAATTTATAAAAACGGTGTCGATAATGTTACCAAAAGCGTTGTATTTGAACATTATGTTATTGGACCAACAATCACCATGGGTTAGCACATTAAATTCATTGGGATCTGCTTTTTCAGTTTTCATGTAAAGCTCAGCAAAGTTTTGTTGATAAGTTTTCTACATAGATTTTTTTTTGTCCAATTATCAGGCTCAAAATATCACAACTATTCGCACTTACCATCTTATCCTGGTACTCGCGTAAGTCATGCTTACGAAGACATTCGACAAACTTACGATTTGATGCTACATTCTTTGTTTGATGATAGGTTTGTTGCTTTGGTGTTAAGGGAGATTCTGTATACATCTTTGGTAACTGTCCATTTCTTTCACAGTACCCGGCGGAGGCCGCATGAAACGCAGCTAACTTATCCAGCACTGCTTTAGTTTGTGTCATATTTAGACCTTCCAAACTGTTGACATTTCTATAGCCTTTGGGCTTGAGGTCATCCAATAAAAGCGTGCCAAAGGCAATATTTTTCTTAAATCTAAAGCTATCGGGTGCAAATTGTATTTCCTTGCCAGCATCATGGAATATTTTGCGAAATGCAGGTAAAAGTTCATAATATGTAGTTATTTCTTTTTTAAAAGCAGCCAATACAATTTCCTTAGCGTTTTCAGATGTTGGTGGCAACTTTACCATATACGATATGTTATTTGTTTTTCGATCTATGCATATAAAAAAAGTTTAAATGAAGGCATTATTTAGTCTTAAGATTATACACTACCTTTTAGCTGAACTTCAATGTTCACACGTAATACTAGAGACATATAATTTTCTTCTTCACTTAATGCATTTTTTGCACTAAATGTTATAATTCGATCATAGGTCGGGATGTTGTCTTGCAGAATATCCTCAAAAAGGCTTTCATTGAACCATTCAGGTATAAAATTGACTATTACCATTTTGTTTTTAAAATAAATGCTTTTATACACTCCAAATACTCTTGCAAACTAAATGCAAAATTGAAAATAAAAAAGTGATTAGCTATCGATAGTTGCGAGCCTTAAAACTTTGAGATAAGCTATCTTTTGAACTCATATTTAATGTAAAATATTCACTGATATCAAAACTATGTATACATTTTTATGCCTTTCAATTTAATCGCTGATCGAATTAAATTGCTGACCACGAATATACAAGCCAAACTTAGAAGTAAGCTATAACTTTCAAGATATTGTATATACCAAAGAAGTATATTCTCTGTGTGTACTTCATATATTGGGATGGAGAGAAATTGAGTAAAAAATGTTTTTATTTTTTTATATAACCTTTATATAACCTTTTGTAGCCACTACGGATGGCAGTCCCGGAGCATTTTTGAGTTTCGGGATTTTCGGGATCGAAATTTCAATCCTGGGATCTCGGAATCAATCCCAGGATTGATAGTTTTAATAAATGCATAACAAAAACAACGAAAAAACGAGAAGCTTTAACATACAAAATTAAAATTGCTTTATTTTACAGCATAACAATAAATAACTAGTAAAGGTGTTATCTTCGGCCTGGCCGAAACTCACATACACTCCACTGCATTGAAAGTACTTTTTCAATAAATTTTAAAAAATGTTGAAGAGGTTGAATAAGTCGAAAATAATGTAAAAATGTTCAAAAATGTTGAAAAGTGTTGGAAAAAACTGAAAATGCGGAATATATATGAAAACCATTGAAGAAAGTTGAGAGAAATTGAATAAGTCGAAATATATTAAAAATGCTGAAAAATTGATGAAAAAGTCGAAAGAATAAAGAACATTCGAATGAAATTGATGGGGAAATGTAAAAGATTGAAAATGTAAAAAGAATATGGGAAATGTTGAAAAAAATAGAATATAAATAAAAAACACGAAACATGCCACGCCCACTTCTCCAATTCCGCCCACTTTTGGTTCAATAAACAAACCAAACTTTAGAACAATAGCTTGTATCGTTTGCGATATGTGCCACAATTATTCCTAAAACTTAGGGCGGTGACACACCCACTGATGCAATCCAGTCCGATTTTGATCCAGAAATAGCTTTTTATAAACAAACCTACACAAAATTTCAGTATGATTGCTCATATATTTCGATAGTTATGCCACTTAAGGTATTTTAATTGTATGAGAGGTGCCATTTCACCAGCTTGTGATTCATATGTACCTAATACCCAGTAAACCACTTACATCACTTAAAATAGCACTTACAGCTTTATTTTAATGAGGGAGGTGCCCCGCCCATTGATGCAATCTTGTCAAGTTTCATTTAATTCCGAAGCTTATAATAACCGACACCTCTACACAAAATTTTATGAAGATTACTCTCATAGCACACTATCTATAGCAGTAAACGTATTTCGCTTATATGGGAGGTGCCACACCCACAAGCACTATTGTGCCAAAATTTTGCAAGAAGGCAGCTTCTAGCGAGTATATCTGCCATATTAAATTTCATAGCGATTGCGTTGTTAGTTCTCTTTTTATAACTTTTATAAATATTGTAGGTTGTGCCACGCCCTTCAACAAAATTTTCCAGAATATTAACGAAACTTGTATTGATGACTACTTTCAGTGGTATCATCCCTAAAATTTTAATGAAAATCGTCTGTGCCAATTTGGAGTTATATGAAATCCAATTTTTTAATTGCTAAGAAGTGCCACGCCCTTTTTTACAATTACGCCCAGTTTATGTGCAATTCAAGATTCATAAGATCTGTATTCGTGTACCAAATTTCATCACAATATCTTGCACGGTTTACGAGCTAGGTCGTTATAAAAGTTAAAATTTAGGACTGTGGCACGCCTCTTTAAGAGCCTTTGCAAACTTAGAACCAAGCATATCTTCATTTTGTTCTCAGCTTCACCAAATCACTTAGTTTCATCAAAATCGTAGCAATTTTTTTTTAAAATGAACTTGGGTATATTTACATAGAGTATGGGCGGAAGGCGTGGCCGTTAACCGATTTCGCCCATTTTTATATGCTAGCAGCTTGCAAGAGTGTGAATTAGCTTGCTTAGTTTTTTTGTAAACCTGATTACAACAGACAGACACACAGACAGACAGACACACAGACAGACGGACAGACGGACACAGCTATATCGACTCAGTTGGTGACGCTGATCACGAATATATATACTTTTCCATACCTGCCACGCCACCTTCTATGCGTTACAAACGGAATGACAAAGTGAATATACCCTCTGTGTAGGGTATAAAATCAGTAAAGAAAAAAATATTTTTCTGAAAAAACTTACATATGTATTGTATATGGCAGGTCTTGATATTTATGGGTCAAAAATTCAAGTCTTGTTCGGCTGTGGATTTTTTTTGAAGACAACCTATATTTTTATTGCAGATTTGTATTTTATTAAAAAAATTATGTATTTCAATTTTTACCTAAACTATCAATTTCAATAAATGTTTATTAACGGCGAAGTCCACTCATCCAAAACCAAGCCAAATTTCACGCCTTCTGATATAAAATGCTCCAACTTTCCGTAATTCTTTTCGTTAATTTTTTCTGCATGGCTCACTACGAATAGAGTTCCGCGATTTTGGAACACTGAAACCTTAAGCTGCAAGTAATTCTCTTAAGTCAGCAGAGTTAACAAAAGTGGCAAACGATATTCCATCAACTGCCGTCATTCGCGCGAGTACAGCATCAATTTTGAATCAAAATTGATTTTTTTTTTTGTGTAGCTGTATCGAACTTTTTTTGTTTATTCAATTTGATTTTTTCGTTACCAGTGCTCTTCAAATTGATGTTATGCATTGTATTTAAATGAGATATGACTTGTATCCCAGTAGGCAAGGGCAGGAGCTAGCAGGCCTTCCTTGGTAAGATTAAGGCCTTGCCACCTCATTTCAAACTTACTCTCTTTTTTATATGAAACGTCCCGATAAAACAGGCCTTCTTTAGCAGGCCTGTTAGAAATACTCTTCAAGCAGGTCTTCCTACATCGCTTGCGTCAAGAGCCCTTTTAAGACCGCTTACCGTAGAAGGGGTCACAGAAGTACTTTGAAAAAATTAAATCTTACCTACTCTACTATACGTCGTGATAGTTAAATGTTTTTTTTATCTGCGTCAACGCTGCCTTTACGTTGATATTTTTAATGTTTATTTTTTGTGTCGTTTTCTTAATTTATAATTTGACATTGAATACACAATACTCCACCACTTCAACATAACATGAAACAGAAGATCAGCCTAGCAACATGCACACCGTTCCTTACTTTTAACTTTTTATCTACTTTTAATGTCGTATAAGTACAATCCAATGACAAGTCCTTCTTCTTTACCTTCTAATATCAGGCCTTATAGCACTGCTGCTGTGGGGAGGCCTCATAGCACTGCTGCTATGGGAAGGCCTTATAGCATTGCTGCCCGTGGGAAGACCATATAGCACTGCTGCTCTGGGAAGGACTGAAAGCACACCTGCTGTGGTAAGGCATAATAGCATTTCATGAGTATACACTCAATGGAGTGTAACTATTCTGCTAATTAAAATTTTACTACCTATAAAATTTACTTATCGTCAATATTGACATATAGTAAAAAAAAACAAAAATCATAATAAAAAAAAAAAATAGCATACATCTTTTTATTTGCATGAAAATTTTGTTTTGAGAAGGCATCTTACCATCGCGTAGTGCTAGCAGGTCTTCTCCGAGGAAGGCCTTGTGCAATTGTCTGCTGGGATCTTTTATTGCGTACATATACATGCATACATATGTTCAATAAACATTAATAGAGGAATTAATTTCTTTAAGTCTCCCCTACTCATTCATTTGTGTGACAAATACCCAACTAAAATTTCGGTTGAAAAATACAGTTAACTTATTAATCCAGGACTATCGTTAAGCAAGTATGCTCAAAAAAGTTATTTGGAATACACGTTATTAAAAGCTATCAATCAATGGACATTAAATCAGATTTATTAAAATAAATATCGTGCTACAAATTTTGCGGAAATTGCAGAAAAACACAATTCTTTTATACCAAAATTTTCTAAATCAAAGCTACTCAAATACATAATTCACATGATATGGTGGTGACTTTATTGATATGTCGAGTAAATTTTCGTCATATCTACGGTGTCAGTAGCAAAAGTAATTAGTTATGGGAATGACATAAGCGCTGACATATTATTTTACTCTCGGAAAGAGAATATACATCAGTTACGTACCTAGGGTAACTAAAGAGTAATTGGATATGAATCATTAATTTTCCGTATATATATTAATAAGTTTTTACCAATATACATACATATTTCCAAGTGCCTTTTAGAAACTCAGAAAGCAATTTTATATAGTTGAACATCGGATATATTCTATAAGTAAATGGATATTTTTGACTAAAATGGCCAATGGGTGCAAATTTAAATTGACATTTAAGGTGTTAAAACGAATCAACGCTTAGCAAAGTAATCCAACTTGGAATTTTCAATGAAAATACAGGTTGTCGCAAACATAGCTCTGCAATGAATGTTTTAATGTTTTTTGAGTAAAATCGACTGATGTCTATTCAAGGTAATTTTGGGTTGCTGAGTTTGAACCTACCATCAGGTCTCGGTCTATACGTCAGCATTACGAGGTAACGGTAATTGACACGGTTACAAACGCTTTTCTATGACTTTATTTTATAATGCAAGAAAAATCCAAACTAGGGCTAGAGATGAATTTAATAAATTATGTTAAGAATTTCCGCTCAAAGGAGAAATCAGAGCTTTTAAACATTCTATGTCTCTGAAAGTAAATGGGCTCAAATTTTTATATACCTACCCGTAAAGGAATTGTCTTCATCAGAAAAGAAGTAAGCTCCAGACATATTATTGTGAAGTCAATGGACGATGTAGAAAATCTGTATTGCAATTCAACTCATGGCTCATTAAGAAGTAAGTACTGTCCCAGAAAAAACTAACGTTTTGCTTTTTAGTTATAAAAAAATACCCAGTAATTTTTTTGGTCTTTTTTCGATTTTTATCAATAATGGCTAGTATTCAGAATATAAATAATTAAAAACTAAGTAACAATTTTTTTTTTCTATAAAAATTTCTTACTTTTTTCGTAACGCCCTTCATTAAATTTTGTCCAGTCGTTTCATCGACAATATGGTACGATTTTTTCCACTTAAGTCTGAAGTCTTGTGAATTTTTTGAATTTTTATCAATCTTTCGAAAATCTCTTTTTATTAGAGCCCGATATCTTTCAATTGGGCAAAGCTCTGGGCAAATGGGCGGATTAGCTATTTTTGGTACGAAATTGATCTTTTTACTTGCATACCCTTCCATCGTTGCTTTAGAGTAATGGGAGGTTGCTAAATCTGGCCAGAACATCACGGTACCCTCATGTCCACGAATAAATGGTAGAAGACGTTTTTCGAGGCACTCGTCTATATAAACTTTGGAATTGATTGTGCCTTGCGTAACAAAAAATCTGCTTCTGAGACCACAGGTGCATAAGGCCTGCCAAACCGTATATTGCTTCGGAAATTTCGAAATTTTTTTTTCTTTGAATTTACTAGACACATGCTCCATTTTCGGTGATGTATAATATTTGTGCCCAGGTATGTGCTTAAAATCTGCTTTAACGTAAGTTTCGTCGTCCATAGCACAACAATCAGATTTAGTCAGGTACCTTTCATACAATTTTCGGGCTCGCATCTTAGTCATGAACTGTTTTTCATCAGAACGGTCTGGTACTTTCTGAAGTCCATATGTCTTTAGTTACTTTTCTCCTTTATCCTGTGTACAGTAGATTTTGATGTACCTGCTCTAGCCGCCATACCTCTCACTGCGGTGTTGGGATTTTGCTTAAAAAGGCGCTTCACCTTCGTCGCTACCTTTGGGTTGGAAAATTCTGGTTTTCTGTCTGACGTTTTTTTCGTGAAGCAGGTAGACCCTAAGATTAAGACAGATTTTTTCTGATGCCCCAACTATTTTTGCTACAGCTGAATATTTTAGTTCTGGTTTTTGGTGGTATGTGGACAAAATCAGTTTGCGGACTTTTTGTTGCTTGCGGGACATCTTTGTCGTTAAAAGTGCTATCTTCAAGTGTTATACATCATATTAAACGTCACTTTATATAGAACAAATATTATGTCTAATTAGACCTATAAGATTATCAGGTAGAGCATAATACAAAAAATTAAAAAGGGTAAGTTTTTTCTTGGACAGTCCTTAGTAGAAACGCTACTGCAAATGTGGATGCTTTCGTTTAATCAACATTTAGATTGTTTTTATTTGCGATCTTTCCTTATTGTAATTAGTTTTTCGTTATAAATGATTACTAATTATTTTTCAATTATTAATTCTTATGTTTCAAATTTAATAGGAAGCAGTATTTCATGTAAGCAAAAGTTGTTAAATATGTGATTTTGTATAAAAAATGTTTAATAAACTTTTACGTGCCGCTTTCATGATAAAATGTAAAATACCTATTTTTAACTTTTTATATTTTGAAATCGGTTGAACTTACGTGATTAGCAGCATGAATTTATTTTTTGAAAATTGTCTTATATTTAACTTTTGCACAGATTTAATTTGTGTTCGGTTAATAGGAAGCTTGAATATCAGTATGTCACAGAAAATTTGAACTTTGCGCATCCACTGCTGGAAACTTTTTTTTTGGAAATATTTCGGAAGTGGTCTCTACCGACGTCCGAGGCCGTTTCATATTATGTTGAAAAAAATCTATTTTCGCCTTAATTCATCGATAGCTGCAAACAAATGTTTATCGGTAATAGGGCCCAAACCTTTTTCCCAGGGCCGTCTCAAATTGTGCTAAAAATAAATTTTCGACCTTTCTGAAAGATTGAAGCAACCAATTTTTTTTGAAAATGGATCAAAACAGGTCTCTTCCGGGGCCGTCTAAAATTATGTTAGAAGTCATATATCCACCTTTCTTTCATCGATTGGTTCAGTTTTTTTAAAAGTATCCTTAACATACAACTACATCATATGCTTCGAGTAAGACTGTTAGAAAATTATCTACTCCGGAACTGTATGTAACAAGCCTGGAAGAGATGTTGGAACACTTACTCTGTGGTTACCCTGCGCTTGCTCGGGCAAGGCAAGAATTTACAGTCGAACACTTTTAACACAAGCTTAACAACTTCCAACTTATTGAGTTGAGGTATCCTTGGAATGCCAAAACCGCAATACGTGTAGGAATTGAAAACATTTTGGAAAAAGCCGTTAATTCAAAGATTTTTCGGTTAAAGCTGTTAATTTGAAGATTTTGCTATAAGTAGACACTTGAATTTTCTTTATTAATTTACGAGATAAAAAGGTTATCAGAAGTCAAACAAAATGACTAAAAAAAAAGAAAGGTCATCAGTTTATTTACCAAAAAAGATTATATTTTAACATTGCTAACTATAGTAATATTTTAAGAAGGCCGTTAATTCATTGATTTCAGCTTGGAAACCCAACCCTCGGGCTCAGGCCCGTACGCAGGGGGGTTTTGGCGGTTCTAACCCCCTCCATTTGACATTTTTTTACATAGATTCTTATTGACAGTGTTTTCTCACTTACATGAAAAAACAAAAAGACTTGCGCCTCTTCCAAAAAAAAAAAAAACAAAAAATCACTTTTAATGAAAAGAAAAATTAAAAATAATAAAAACTCACATTCATATGTATAGAAAGGTATAATAAAAAATACACTCAAAAGTTTACTTAGGTATATACCTAATGATATAGAAGATTGTTGAGTTAAAAGGATCGCAGCTTATTCCCGTAGTAATTTTTAGAAAATTAGTCCGATACGTCCAATGTTTCACAAACCAGATCCAAGCGAAAATGGTCGTTTAAATATCCTATTTTCTCATAAAAAAATCTTATTTTGGAAGCATAAAAAATTCAAATTATTGTTGGTAAAGTTTTATTAGTTTTTTCTGGTCGTGAACAAATTTATGTACATCGCTATAACGAAATTAATGCACAAAGAATTTTGGACACATTTTTTACAGTAACCCTCAGAATTAGCCTCTTACATAATGACAACTAATTTTCGACTCAGAACTTATGTATGTATGTATGTATATTAGGATGAAAAGATAAAATCGTTTGAAATGCATACGTCTTCTAGTCTGAAACGGTTCCAAAACCCGATAAGTAAACTTCTGTAAAATTTTAGCCGATTCCATTAAGAATTAGAGGTTGTGAGTTTCATCTGAAGTGTTCTTAAAAATGACTACTGTCCCTTGATGCTGGTACAATCAAACGAAATGGAAGTTAACTTTCAGAATACCAGTCAGAGGATTTATGTCTTTCATATATTTATATTGAGTCGCTGAACAAGATAAAAGCAGTAATTTGGCCCAAAAACCTCTATTTTTTGACACTCACTATTTTTTCATGGAAATGAAAATTGAAAACATGAAATTTTTTTTTGTTGTCCTGCAAACTAGTCAAAATTTCTTTAGAGGGACTTAAAAGATCTTTGAATACAGGGCCCATAAAGAAAATCTAAAATAAAAAAGTTGTATAAACATATGTTTTGGCACTAGAAAAATTAAAAAAAAAAACTATTTTGGCTTAAGACTAGTGGAAAATAATTTTTATATATTTTTGTCTTGTGGACTTTAAAAGTACATAATATCTATGCATATGCTATACACACATTAGCATACATGCATATATAATTTATTTATAAAACAATATCTGTATTTTTGGGAGTGCTTTATAGTCAAAAATACTTTTTTTGCGAAATACATAGCCTGACATGAAATATCCGACTTAAAACCTCCCCTTGGATGATTTCTGCGCACGGGCCTGCTCGGGCTACTTAACCAGCACTATGAACCGATCTAACCTTATTCAAACAATATTCAGCAGCACAGCAGTATGATGCCACAAAATTATTTGTAGCATTTAATGTTACTTTTTAATATGAATTAAATCAAAAGATGCATATTAATTTCCGTTTAATAATCGTCCGCACGTGGTGTAGCTTCAAATATTATTCCATGTGCATCCTTGACTCTATTTAATTAAATAAATCCTTACTTATCTTCTGGAACGTAAATGTTTTGACTTTGACACCCTATCTGTGCCTTTTTTTGTGTTTTTTTTTTTTTGTTTTCAGCATTTAATCCGGCATGAAGTGTCACTAATGCCTCAAAACATATTGCATGGTTGTAGTTGGAAGTAGCAACCCCGCTACGTAGTATTTGTCAATCCCAACTCGTTGTTACGTTCAAAGTTGTTTTTGTATTTACGTAATGGGTAGTAGAATTGTTATGATTAACTAAAACCCAAAAAGATACAAGGGACGCACATAATAATCACAATTGGTTAACAGGATGCAAGAGAGATGTAGTTCACTTACTGTTGACGCAAAAGCAGAGCAATTTTAAAGGATTTAATTATCTAGTGACGTAGAAACTCTTTAATTTCGAACGTAAATGATGTAACTCTAAAAAGAAATTGGTTGCAACAATTTCCAGATAAGGAACTCTAGGTTTAATTAGCGCAGCATCGCTAAACAGAGGATCTAAACTGTACAGCGGATCTCGATAGCTTCGAAGATATAGCCACCAGAAAATCGAGCATAACTTTCACAAAAATCGTAATAAGGGTATAATTTAAAGCCGACTTTTTCTCTGGGGACTAAAAATGAATTTTAACTCAACTCTCCGGTTTACTTAAAACAATTTTTATCTGTTGGTTTGTCTTTCAAAACTTAGACATGAGACTTTTATATATTTTTTTGACCCTACTTATCCATCTGATCCAGTTGCAATGCTCGTTAAACGTCATCCAAGTTTGTTTTT
Source organism: Meiosimyza decipiens (assembly GCA_963680825.1). NCBI lineage: Eukaryota > Metazoa > Arthropoda > Insecta > Diptera > Lauxaniidae > Meiosimyza > Meiosimyza decipiens. The sequence goes on from OY804259.1 coordinate 33,418,976, forward strand.
ACGAAAGTGAAAAAACTGCTGTTGAGTTTGTTTTTCGATGATACTGCTTGAAATTTGTTATTGTGAAATTGAAGCAAATTATGAACTCGATTCCACCAATATTTCCTAAATTTTACATGGTGTTAGCTTTACTTAAAAATCATTTTTAAATTTAACGTGTTATGCAGCAGTATGAGTTCATTTAGTTTATGTTCGCTCTTTTGTTGAAAAAAGTAAAAAGTAAGTACTCAATTTTATAAAAAATTTATGAAATTATGTAAGTATTGCGCTCAATTTTAACTTAAAAAGTCTTCAAAAAAACGTTAAAACTGCTGTATGTTGAAAGGATACTTTTTGCGACTGAAAAAAAAAATTATGACAACAAAATCAACGAGTTGTTTTTTGCAATTTACTAAAAGAAAAAGAGATCATCGTTATCCACATCCTAAAAACCGTAGCGAAATGAAATATATTTTCTGTCAGTTTACAAAACCTAATGGGGTATCTTGTAATTACAATTTCCTAAATCAAAAAGAAAAATCTGCAAAAAAAAACTTTGAAATTCAAAGTACAAGGATAATTTTCCCACCCCTCAAGCCTTTCCGCCCGAAGTGACCGTCCCTTTGGCCATCCTTGGTACGCGTAAAACTGCACTATGAAGCTAAATATTCTTTTTGCTGGCCATAATTCTTTAACACGCTTTATTTGTATCTATGGGCTATAGAAATCACACCAAAAGTTTCCCCATTTTGACCATTGCTACGCCTGCTTTTTATAGAAGTACTACTACTTCATTTTGCTGTCGAAATTTGATATGCAAAAAACAGGAATGATTCAAAGATTGCTTGGATTGGGTCAAAAAATAGATGCCTTCATGTCTTATATGCCTGACAGAATTGTGTGACGTTAAGCTTCTGTAAACCAATATCCTTTATCTATATATTGTGATTATGTTTACAATATCTACTGAGGGACTTATTGAGAGTAATCCGAAGTAGTATGCAAGGGAAAACTTGCAGTAATTTATAAAAAAATATAATTTTAATAATAATACTTTTGATTTTGGCCAGCTAAATTTTATTCTGATCTACAGTTTGAATAATAATATTAATAACTAAACACTACAAGAACAATACTGCAGTATCCGAAAATGGGATAGCCGTTGAATTCGTAAAAATATTGAAAATAACAGAGCAAAAAAAGCTTCGATCTAATGAGTTTTGAGCCAAATCAAGAACATTTATAGGTTACGAGAATTGACCTAGGCTGAATGAAATAGATTAAACGAGTAATTAAAAATCGCCTTAAGAGGCTTGAAAATTTTTGTAGAAATATCAAATTTTGTAATCTAATTTTTGAAGGCTAAGTAGTATATTTCGACTATTTTTAGATGTTGACCCATCGAGTAAAATAACGCTAATACTTTCAGTTTCTTGGACTTAACGAGTCTTGCAATTGGGGAACTCAAATGATCTTTCAATTATTTTATTTTAATTGTTGCAGGCGTTTCCAGCTGAAAAAGTTCACAAAAGTTTTTGTCAAACTTCTAATGGCCACATCTTTATGTATTCTTTCTTCCAAAATTTTACTCATTGTTACAATGTAACTGACAAATAAAATAAATTAAAGGATCTCATATTACGTACAGCTTGATGACGTTATATTAGCATAAGATACAATTACATTACTCGTTACATTTTTTGGATTATGTGAGTACATTGGTTTTTAATGGCTTGAAATATCATTCAATATTTTGCGCATCAAACCATGAAACTGTGAAAAATTAGCTTGAAATTCCGTGGTATTTAGGTAATTTTCTTTACCCTCGCAAAAAAGAAAGTACATTGTTACAAGGGTGTATTGTTGAAGGTTCGGCAAGTGCTTTGTTTTCTACAAAAAAAAAATATATTTGCAATATGTTTAATATAATTTATTATTAATAATTTTACGCCTTGTTTAAAGCGACAAAATGTCATTGAGTCATTTGATTCTTGTTTCCTAAATGGACAAAATAAGGTAAATATCTTACCACATGTTGAGCAGATGAATTATTTCCCACACTAGTTTTGGGGTGGTTTTGAAGCAATATTGTATCAACTATTTTTGTGGTGGATAACAAGTGGCGATTGATGGGATTATAATTAATTTTAAAGTCAGGTGTAATTTGGAAAAAAAAATGGTGCACCAATGTAACATTGTGGATAGGTAGTGCTTCACTGAGGCTGCGAGGCAACCTCATTCAACGAGACGAGGTGGAAAAAAGGTTGCCTCGCAGCCTCGCTTTAAATTAGCTCGTATCGGCAGTAAGTGAAGTATTTTTTGTTTTAATACTATTTTTCGAAACTTGATTCGATTTTTATTTCTTAGAAATGACAATTTTTTAAAATTTGACTTGGATCTGTATATGTATATATATGCCTCGGAGTCTTAGTGAAACACTATGTTGAAGTAACGAGTACTTTATTTTATTAACTTGTGTTTAAATACTTAAAGCATAAACATAAAAAAAGATGATCATGCATCCAATATACAGTTGCGGTCCCCTAATTAACAACGGCTATCACATTTTTTGAAAATCAGCTCAAAGCGCAGTCGGTCACATAATTAGCTACGCGTACTTTTATATGTGTTTGGCACTAAAATAACAATAATTTTAGTAAGTTTTTTTTCTTTTATGGTAAAATGAGTTAGTTTTATTATTTAATAACATCTTACAGTTTGTGAATGCTATGGGTAAAAAGAACTCTTGTGACGAAAACACCAGAGCTATAATAATTGATATGCTTATGGTGAAATTGCAAATTTATTGAAGGTGTCCAAACGACTGGTTTTCAACGCTGTGCAATATTTTAACAAAAATAAAACAATAGTGAAAGTTCCGCGGAAGCTAAGGACGAGAATGACATCTGCTAAAGAGGATGAATTAATAGTGCGTGAGTCAAAAAAACACCCTCAAAAAACTGCAAACGAAATTCGCGTTAGTGTTTTCGGTGCAAATAGTGATTCACCATCTGTAGAGACCATAAAAAGACGTTTTGCGCGAAAAAAGACTTCCAGGAAGAAGCCTCCAGGAAGAAGCCTCTTCTATCAGAAGCAAAGAAAGAAAGTAAAGGTTACAATTCGCTCGGAAGTATAGGCACTGGTCCGTAAAAGAGTGGAAAAAAGTCCTTTTTTCGGATGAAACCAAAATCAATAGAGTTTCGTCCGATGGTAAAACCTACGTCCGTCGTCCCAGATCAAAGGAATTTGACCCGAAATACACACGTCCTACATTAAAGTATGGTGGTGGAAATATTATGATCCCAGATCTATGTCATGGCGTGGTGTTGGTCCCATTGCTAAAATTGAGGATCATATTGACCAGCACCTGTATATTTCTATCCTTAATGATGTAATGGTTCCATTCTTTGATGAAAACAATCCAGTGTCTTGGATCTTGAAGCAGGATAACGATCCGAAGCATAGACCTCAAAAGAAAGTTCGGTTGCATAAAGTTGGAAATTTCTTGGAATTATATACAAAAGTAAAGATGAAATGGGAAGCAATTCCAAGTGCTGTGTGCTGAAAATTAGTGGCAGTTATAAGAAATAATGGTTTTGCAACGAAATATTAAATTTTTTTTAAATAAAAAGTTGCTTTTATTAAAAATAAACGTAGCGTTGTTAATTATATGACCGACAGGATTATTAACCCTTACTTAATATATTCAAAATAAAAATTGTGGGAGGTCCTTTTTGCATAAAGTGAAGTGTACTTAACAAATAATTAAAGACCATCAATCAGTATAAAGTTTTTAAAGTTTCTTCAAATAATTTTGATATATTGACTACATCACTGCGTTGCTAATTAGTTGACCGCAACTGTATATTCAACGACATGGTAATTTTTATACGCTGTGTCCAAGAAAATCCAACGCACGTTATAGCGTAAGCACATACAGCGATTGTAAAACCCATGAACCCATATTTTGTTAAACTCAAATTATGCAACCGTGAAAGTGCCTATCATATATATATTATCAACTACTTGACGCAGATGAATAAAACTTTTCTTTTTATATCTCAGCAACTACAGTGGCGAGCAATACTGGTCCGATGTTTGTCAAACCTGAGTTCTTATGGATGGCAAATTTGAAAGAATTACCCAAGCTGCTTACAGTTTTAAATTTTTAGTTCTTTATTTATTACACTTAACATATAATAACACAAAAAGTAAAAAAACAAACATAAAAACAGAAATTTCATAGAAAAAACAAACAAACAGACCAGTTTTTGTGTTCTCCACAAAACTGCAATCGAGTTGCTATGTTTTTCTTGGAAAGCGCAGGTTTTTTCTGCTTAGCAGACGCGACTACCCCTATTCTTTTTAATGATCTTCTGGCTGTCCATTCACTTGTTGGTTTGTTAATGGCCTGTGTAGCCTCATTAGGTGTTAGCTTTTATGTAGCAACCTTTCCATTTGACGAGCGTCACTATCCGTCAGAATTCTTGGTCGCCCTCCAAAATCACATGAAGACTCCAAATTATTTCTTTTTCGTACTGCTATCACTGTTGACTTTCCAACGCCGGTCTTTTCAACTATTTTTCGTGTCGGTTCCTTTTTTTACAGTAGTGCAACAATTCGGTTTTCCAAACCTTTAGTGATTTTCTTCATTTTGCACTAATTGAACCACAATTTCAAAATTTTTTGTAAAACAATGTACGAAAACAATTTACGAAACGCAATAAACTCTTGATAATTTCCATAGAATTAACGTTAAAATTATGTTTTTTGCTTGCTGAGCCTTGTGTGCAAAACTGGACGCATTGACTTATTTTATTTTTTCTAAGAAATTTGGGTTTTTGTGTTTGTTTTTTGTATGATATTCAATGATATGAGTACTAAATAAAGGATCAATAATTGAAAAACGGAAGGAGCTTGCGTAGTTCTTTCAAATTTGCCAGCAATATGAACTCAGGTTTGACAAACATCCGACCAGTATTGCTCGCCACTGTATATGACGTAGATGGATTTGGTACATATAATTCTTTTAGTTTGTAAAAGGTTCGTAGTTTAGTTTGAATTGGAAAAAATGGACAATGCCACGTTGTCCCATATCAGAAAATAAGTAAATTGATCATATCTCATCAATCATCATATAGGAGTCAATCCACCAAAAATAAAAACACACCCATATTTTATTTTACTTCTTGAGGCGTAGCAACGTAGCCGGCTTTGCTAGTTGAATATATCGTTGGCATACAAGCAAAATTGATCATCTACAACAAATAAAACTTTGTGTTTTTGATGTTAAGTACACAAATTTTAGTTACTAATGTAAGAATACACTCTTATATAGTAAAAAACACCTTATCAGGTATTGTATACATTTTTTAACAGAAAGTTAACCGTAAATAATATATCGCAAAGTTAAGAGGATGTTAACATAATTTAAATATTAATTAGCGTCACCCACTAATTATTTGTTTGCAGATAGTCAATTTTACTTGCATGCCGACAATATGCAGGCCTGATATTTTTCTCATTTTAATAAAATCCTCGCTTTTTACCAAGGTTTCGACGTGGCGAGGTTAGGTAAGTGATGGCAAGTTCTCGTCCGAGACGCTTCAAATTGTTTATTTTTAATTTCTGCACAGTTACAATGACAAAGTCTTGTACGATATATCTTTCAAATTCTTAGGTTAAATTTCAACAGCAAATATTGAAATAAAATCCGTCTTAGGCAACGTTAACCCTCATCCTGTGTTTTCGGCAAATTTTGCCCAAACGCCTGTTTATTTTATTATATCTTTTGAGTTTTTTTTAATTTGAATCTTAAGTTTCTTGACAATTTTTTTACATATATTGAGCAATATAAATAAAATAAGTTTTGTAGTGAAAAGTAACGATTCCTGTCTTTGGGGCAAATTTTGCCCAATGTATTTCTTGATTTATTTAGTGATTTTATACTGATTACGTATTAATATTCACAGTCTACAATCGTTTATCGCAGCAAGCGTGTTGTGTTGTGTCAAAGCAAACACACTTTTATGTGAAACTTTTCGCCTAAAATCGTTACAGAAAATGTCAAAAGGGGTAAGTACAAGAAAAAAGTAAATAGTGAAAATGACAATATGTTCTTTTATTACATGCGAATAAAAATAAAATTTCATTAGAAAGTACTAAATCGTCGTCAAATCGAGGAGCATATCAGCGAGTCAGAGGATGAAATCGAAAACAATGCAATAGACGATGCAAGTTGCAGTGAAGAATTTGCAATGGTATCAGATGGATCACAAACAGATATAAACATTTCCGATGGAAAAAGCATTTGCTCTGATCAGGAATATATTGCATCTCTTGAAGAACAGGAAGAACTATCTGCTGGTTTTATTTTGAAAGCCAAAAAATTTACCTGGTACGACAGACCCGATCGCGAATTAGTAGGTAAATATAGTGCAGAAAATATGATTTCGACTACTCCGGGACCAACTCTTTACGCCGTTGCTTGGGCTAATGATATCAAGTCTACATTTGAGTTATTCATGACAAGGGAGCAGGGCTGCCAAATAGGCGATTTGAGAAGCTGTTTTGGCGTTGGAAAATAGCCCTAGACGACTATTCGCAAACATGGCGATTTCAAATTTCCCTAGCTATAATCCACCAAATGTGCTATTTTAACATAAGGCATATTCTAAAACGCAAACTTAGAAACTACATGAGCGTTCCTATGTTCGGCGCTTTTCTCTGAATTCAGATTCATTTTCCCATTCGCAAAACTTGTAAAAAAATTTTGAACCTTCATGCTTAGTTCTAAAATCTACGAAGAGTCTGTGACATCAGAAAATATCAATAATCTAGATTCCGAGTTCAGTTTGGAAGACGCTATTAACTTTTCTGATGATGGCAATTTTGAAAAGACCAACTTAAATTTCGTGTAATGCTGCATGAATCTAACGCAAATATGATTCGCTGAAATAATTTTTTGAATATATTACTAATGTGTTTAACGCTTTAAATTTCCTTTTTCCTCTAAAAAAATGTTGTTTCTTTTATTTCAGTTATAAATAATTGCCTAGTTTTTGTCAAATATTTTGCAGAAGCCTGACAATACAAGTTTGTTTTCATAATTTCAAAAATCGAACCTAACAATAAATTAAGCCTACCAAACCTGAAGTTGTTTTGATTTTGAGAATTCTGAACTTTAATAGCAAAACCTCAGGCTCACTATGTTACATCAATTGCTTGTTTCAATTTGCTAATACGAAATGAAAAATTGTTGTTTGTCTATCTTTTATGAGATTTTGTTTGGCAACTTCAAATTTAAGCGAGGCGATTTGCGGCGACTTTAGAGCTACGTATCGGCGACTTCACGTCCAAGTCATCTGGCAACCCTGCAAGGCAGATGCAAAACTTAATTAATTATAAATATAACCAACATTGAAGGTAGGTGTCGTTTCGCTTACAAAAAAAAAATTAAACAAATTTATTTACATGTCGTTTATTTTCAATTTATGTAGTTGACTTGTAAAAGTAGATATACACACCTACAGACATAATTTTTTATTGTTTCAGGAATTAAAGTTTTTGGAGAAGCTTGGAAGGCAATGAACCACGCATCTCTGACGCCATATTTTGGATTGCTCTTAGTAGCGGGCGTATATCGCTCTTGTGGTGAATCGTTGTAGTGTTTATGTAAACGATGTAAAAGGTAGACGAATTTTCAAGACAACCATGGCTTTGGGAAGATTCCAAAATATTAGCCTTCGATGACAAATTTGACAGGGCGGATCGACGTACTCGCGGCAAGCTAGCTCCTATTAGAGATTTGTGGGACAAATGGGCCAATAATTTGAAAATTTTATACAATCCAAAAGAGTGTGTCACTGTAGATGAGCAGTAAATGTCTTTTCGTGGAAAATGTCAGTTCAAACAATACATTCCTTCAAAACCGGCGAAGTATGGCATAGAAATTTGGACACTCTGCGACTCTGGTACCTTACACTGTGCAAATATATACAGAAAGAGACCGTAATTGTGCACCCAAGAAAAATCAGGGCATGCGAGTGGTAATGGATCTAGCAGAAGGATACAAAGGGCGAAATATAGCTTGTGATAAATTTTTCACATCATATGATCTTGCCGGGACGGTTCGCAAGAACAAGGTTTTTTACCTTTACAAGATTTAGATATGAAAACGAAACCTAACTTTTATTCGAAATTCCTTTTCGAATTTAAGAATAAAACCACACTAGTCGCTTACGTACCAAAAAATGATACAAAAATGCAAGATAATCAGCTGAAGAAACCCGATATTATGGAATACTAGAACTATACAAAGACTGGAGTGGATACATTAGACCCACTTGTAGGAACATACACCTGTGGTGACTTAACACCAACATAAATAAACAACAGCACACACGAAATACTATACACAAAAACAACTTATAATTATGTTAAAGTTTTTATTCTAAAATTGTAAAAAACTAAAATATTTTGTTTTTATGTAAAAAAAAAAAAGTTAAAATTAAATTCAATTTAAAAAAAAAATCTTCTTAAATAAATAAAAAATTAAATAAATCAAAATATATAAAGAACCTTCCAGTAAGCGGAAGACCAACAGATGCCCAATAGCAATATGCTTGACATCTCTGCATGCAATTTTTTTGTAATTTGGACCTTGAACAATTGGGTTTTGATCTATTGTATGATGAAAAACAACACAGAACATCTCAGCCGCATGGCTCTGTTGCAAAGCAAATTGTCCAAACACAAAAGATAATAAATATCTAGCGAGCACGTTGTCACTTCTGTCCAAATTTGTGAAACAGTACTAAGTAAAAATTGTAACTAATTTTTATGCAAGCATCATTCGTATCTGGAAATAACTTGTATTAGCTGCAACAATCTTAAGAAAATGTAATAAGATAATATTTTGCAAAATTTGCCCAAATGACAGAATTCGTTAGTTTTTTTTTTTGTACATGATGAGGGTTCAAAAAATAAAAATTAATTTTTTCATGTAATTTCTGATTTTTTGGGATGCCAAAGTACAAACCCCAAATTTTCTCAAAACTTATACCACTCTTGCTTTCAGTGGCTCATACAAATGTATTTAAAAACAAGAATTTTTAGTCTACTTTGGCGGCAACAACCAAACAACTAATGCGTACCTTCAAAAATTTGGTAGTTGTAACATTTTTCCTAAATCACAAACTTCCGCTTAGCTCCCATTTAACTTTTCAAAACAGCTAAAGTACGAAATTAAGGCTTCTTATAGTAGAATAATCCTCTAAGTATAATCATTATAATAAGTTTTTATTTTGTAAATAGAGCAAAATGTGTTCACATTCAGCTTTTCAAGTAAAAAAAAAACATATAAATGTATTACGTAATAGTCAACAAATAAAATTATCTGACAAAGTAAATGACCAAATTAGGCCAAGCTATGACTATATGGTGAAACAAAATCCCGTTGGAAGGCTGCTCCTGGATGAAGATGATGAGCCATTGAAGATGGATGGTGATGTCCGTTCATTCCAGCGTAAATGTCTGGCGTGCGATTTTTGTGGGAGTTCGCTGGCGTTCCAGTTAATAGCTCTGTCATAAATCCAATGTAAGTGATAGCCAAACGAAGTGTTTCAATGCGTGATAATCGCTTTTCATAAGCAAAAGTTGGGACCTTACGACGCAATTTGTCAAATGCCTCGTTTAGGTTGAACATACGACGGCGCTCCCGAATATTTGCCGCGCGTCTTTGAGCCATTGAGGCAACTCGGCGACGTGTCTTCTTATTTGAAGTTGATTGGTGATTGTTGTTGCCATTGTTTCGCGTTGTCGGTGGACGTTGTGTTACCAAACTTGAAACTTGCTGTCGCTGCCAAATTGCTAAATAGACGGAGAATTGAATATATGTAAGTATAAAAAATTTTGGAAAACTTAAGTAGTAGAAAATCACGATTACGAGAAAACGATGGAGGGATTAACTAAGAGATCTCTAAACTAAGAACTTATTAGTTGGAAAAATAGCATCTGCAGTCGTAACGCCCATACAAGTATAATGCCTTAAATGATATGTTTACTTAGTTAGCTATGTTAGCAATCATAATGAAACTCGGTATGGGTGAATGAATCTGATTGTAAAAACTCCAACTGAAAAAAGTTGGTGAATTTCGATGAGAGGGCGTGGCACTTCCCACGCAATCGAAAACTTCAAAATGATATACTGAAAGAATTATTCAAGGAAATGGAACCAAATTTCACACAAACAGTAAGAATGATTCGGAAATGCTCTGGACAAGAACTTGGTGGTAGTGGCATCCGTCATAAAAAAATTTGACAGTGCTATGTACACTGAGAGAAGTATTTATATTAATGAAAGCGAATTTGAATCTCAAATTCATAAAACGGTTCGCCAAGCATCAGACAAATAGTTTAGGAATTTCGAAATGAGAGTGTAGTGTCCTAAATTTACACTCCTACATTTGCACTCTTACAGTTACACTGCAGAAAAAAACACTTGCTGTAAAGGACTTTAAATTTAATTGTTTTTTAAAATTTTGAAAAACTTTATTTTTAGTTTTAAGTCAACAATTTGCAAGTTAAGATTTTCAATTCAATTTTCATATTAGAATAATAATAATTTACTTAATCGAAATCAGACATGGGGGTAATGCATTACTTTCAATCACCATCATCTTAACATCACCTTTAATTTTGCATAATCGTCCACAATCAAGCAAAGTCATCATCCTTCATCCATCAACGCCATATACACGAATGATCCATCCATGAATGACCTAATCCATGAACTCAGGAACATATGAACTTTTAAATACTATGTATCCATTATATAAAAATTATTTTCTTTTAATCATTTATTTTTTCAGGAATTTTAAAATTTTTAGTTAAAATATTCTTTGTATTACGATAAGTATTATCGTATCGTAAAATGTACATCGCAAGGGCACCGTACTGCACTGGGCACACAACATTACACACGCACTTCAATTTCTAATCGACCGAACCCATCAACCTTCCCCTCCAACCTAACATGATGAACCGCTGATCAAATTATCTAATAACAGAAGAAAGGATTTCGGCATCAAATACAATTTTTAACATTTTCTTTTATTATAAAGGCATCGCCGGGTCGACAAATATTTTTTATTGCTCACCAACAAATACAGGCTATCTGGCTGCAAGATTTAAACATTTGAATTCTAAAAGAAATAGACTAACGGGTATTGAATCAAAAACACAATCTACAGGAGACAGGGATCACGAAGTCCTTCAGCAGCACAATGATGAATTTTTTTCAAATTGTGTAATGCCTTTGCAAAGAATTACTCTTCAAGACAAACTGCGTCACACTTTATCAGCAAGTAAAATTTTGTGCCGAAATTGCATCAACATATTTCCATTTCGGTCATGACTATTTCACAATTTCATTTGTAATTTAAACTTGTGCTTAATTTCCAACGAACGATTCTGCAGCATGCCGCTATTGATTAAATTTAAGACAACAATCTCAAAATTCAACCAGTTTCAATACTTTATTTGGCTTAAGACTGCAACCAGTTTTTAAAGCTTATTCCAATCCCGAAAAATCAAACAAGTTTTTTGATTTGTGGCCAAGCTTTTACGATGTAACGAAGGATGTGTTTAGTGAGTGCATTGCTGCTAAAGAAAAGGTAAACTGCATTTATTATTGGAGCTGCGAAATCCAAGCATTTTTATTTCTGGTGAAATTGCTGTCTCCTACAGCTGCAGGCGTCAAAGGCGAAATCTTTTTAGGACACATTTTTAAGGGTGCATCAATAATCTAATCAGATTTCAAAGGGTAAGCAATATTACATATTTTAATTTCGATTATCTTATTTTAAAGTACCCTTTCTTCTCTATTTGAGTTCAAGACGTCCAAAATATTTAAGAAATTTGACAGCTTGAAAGTAGCCAGATTCTTATTTTTTTCACATCATAACAAATCGGTTGAATTTCCTTGTACGTTCTTAAAAATTGAAGCATAATGTTAGTGCTAACGTTTTCTTAAACATTTTATTGTGGTTTTCTTTACAAAAAATACGAGATTTTTGCATTTAAATCCTTTGAGGACTTACAAATTCCCAATTTTATGGAAAAATATTCTCTAGATGGCACACTCACACGAACGAACTCACCATATACGGGTGAACTTAGATTTTCACTAACACTAACAAAAAGTATTTTTCCCGCCATGAGAAGAAGAACAAGAGTTTCCAGAAAGTATTTTCTGGCGGGAAAACATTTTTTGATAGTGTTAGTGCAAATTGAAGTTCACCCTTGTGCGGTGAGTGAACTCGTGTGCGTGTGCCATTTTGTGGATATTTTTTCATAAAGTAGGGAATTTATTAGTCTTCAAAGGATTGAAATGAAGAAAAATTATATTATTTGTAAGTAAAACCATAATAAAATTAATTTTTAATGAAGTGAAAGAAAAAATCAACCGAATTGTTTTTTATGTATAAAAAATTCAAAATCTGGTGCTATGCTGATGCATAAAACTTTTATTGGTTTGCCTTTCGAACACAATTAAATTTAGTGAATTTCACTTGTATATCGAAACATAAATAATTTAAGAATACCTTGTCCACTTCTAACTAGACGAATAGAATGGATGCGCCTTCTATGAGTAGTTGAAAGTTTGTCCGAGTACAACTACGTTTGTCGTAATCATTTTTTCATCAGACTTAAAGCTAATGCTGTACCTGCCCAAAATTTAAATAAAATTAACGTCTCTCCTATGCTTAATGCGACTCCAGATTCAGGTGTTTTCGCAAACACATCTGATTCTGGTCCTTTGCTTCTTTCCACATCAAATGTTGAAAAGAGCACTAATGTAAATAGTTCTAAAACGCGTAGAACCCTTCTTCCACTTTTGCTAAACCATTCCCCTGAATTACCATTGGCAGTGGATGGATGAACGGATGAAAATCCTCTGCCAGAGTACAGACTTCGGTGTCTTGAAGTACTCCGTGATGATTTTGAAAATCAAAGTGTTTCAGAAATCATATGCAGAAAACTTAAAAATGATTCGAATGTGGGCGAATACGTTCCTGGAGAGATTAAAATGCTTCAGGAGTTAAACGGCTTAAAAAGAAAACTTTCTGACAGTAGAGCAGAAGTAAAATATCAGGATTTGGGAACAAAAAAATGCGGTTAGAAAATGATAACTTAAAAGAGAGTCATTTTTCGCATTCTCTTTTAAGTTATCATTTTCGAATTATAGATAGGATTTGCGATAGGCTGACCTCACAATTTCAATTGTGTGTAAGAAACAGCATGCAGAATACCAGTCGCAAGCCGACTGGTCGGAGGCATAGCGGTCTTTTGAAAATTATGGCCCTATGAGTTTATTTTTTGTCACCCTTAGCATATCGCTACCTGCAGATACCTTTCACTTGGCCAGAACCACGTACTCTTAGTGAGTTCGTTTCGAATTGGCCAAAAAATCTTGGGAACAGCCATAGTAGAATAAAAGCTTTAGAGTTGCGTAGCCGAGGATTTTCTAATGAGCAGAAGTATGTCACGATATCGTGCGACGAAATGTCTCTAAAAGTGAACGACTTTTATAATAAATCCGAGGACAAGATTATAGGCTTAGAAGATTATGGCGACGAACACCGTACTTCTAGAACTTGTACAAGTGTCATAGTCATACATGCCCAAGGGATAGGTGGAGACCCTTGGAAGCAACCTTTAGCTTATTTCTTCGTTCACAGTGCATGCAAAGGAGATATTGTGAAAAAATATGTTTTTGAAGCCATTTCTCAACTTCAAAGTATCGGGTTGCACCCAGTTCACTTTGTTTGCGATCAGGGCGCAAATTTTATGAAATTTGCAAAAGTGGCTGGAGTGACTAAGGAAACACCATATTTTCACCTTGTTAAGAGCACCCGTAACTGCTTGCATAGTCCGAAAATTCGGTCACTTTCGATATTGCCCCGGTAGAGTGGAGTGATGTTGTACATGTCTACCAAACAGAATCCACTCTGGGTATACGATGCGCGTTTAAATTGTCGAAAAATCACATTGACCCAAACAGCTTTGAAGAAATGCATGTTCGTTTGGTAGCTCAAGTGTTTAGCGATACTGTCTCAGCTATAATGCACATTATAAAACAAATAGAAGGTTCGCTAGCTTCCCCAACCATAGGAAATACTGCAAATTATTTAAGACAAACTTTTTAATATTTTAAATAGCTCAAGTGTGCATACTCCTTCTCCAAAGAGAAGGATCCGCTGAGCAAATAGATTTTCTAAGGTAGGCAAAAATTCCTTTAAATTCTATAAAAATTAAAGATAGAAAGGGTAAGGACATAACGAATACTTTTAATTTTATAAATGAGTGGCTTATTAATATTAGTAGTTTACAGCAATTGTGGAACTACCTTTAGCAAAAAGGTTTTATGTATATTAAGACTAGACGACTTTGTCAATGCTCTCTTGAGCTGTTTTTGGGACAGTTAAAGAGGTGGGGGTAATTCAAAGGTGGTTACTCCTCAAATGTTTTGTAATTGGTTCCAAAAAGGTTGGGGACTGCATTATGTAGATGTAGTTGTGAATGGAAATTGCGATCCCATTTGTACACTCCCCAATCTGTAAGATCATCAAAAGACACTTTACGAAATGTTTGCGATGATCCTTTATTAAGGGATCAGTCTTGGCAACAATTCCAAAGCTTGCCAAGACCTGAACACCCATTCCATCAAAATGCACAAATAGAAATAAATATTGATGAAAGCGAGTTGCTTAAACAAAATGCATTTCATTATGTTTGCGGGTGGTTATACTTAAAAATTTACAAAGTTCACAATTGCCGTTCGCCCTTACCCTACTTCGGAAAAGAAACCGTTTCGCAAGAGTTTCTTTTCACAATAGAAAAGCAAAACGATAAATGTAACCTGGTTAAGCCTCCGCAACAATTTCTTGATTATGTAGCGCAATTAGACGAAGAAATTTTAAAACATTTTGATGGATCTTGTCATAGAATTGGCGTGGCACAATTCATTTTTGACAAGCTAAAGGATATACCACCATACGTTTGCTGCGATAACGTTGGCGGCAATGTTCTGCTGGCATTATTTATAAGAGTCCGTATATTTTTTGTGACTTTATTTTGTTTGTGGTGTGTTTGAACAGAAAATAATTTATATGTTGTTTTTATTGAGCTTAATGTGTGTGTGTCAACACCAAAAAATTACACTTAACAAACATCAATAAAAAGAAAAAATGGGATAAAGCTAGTTATACTAGTTTCGTCTTCTGCTAAGAAGAGTCATCAGTAACTTCTAAGCCAATTAGTAAGAGTTCGGCAAGGCTTATATGCAATGATGGACGCCAACATCAATGCAAAATTTCATTTTCATGTAGTGGTACAACAACCATATGGAGAAAAAATAAGAACAAGCATCAATATGAAAACAAGCGATATACGTCTTACCTTCTTCAATGATTGCGGTGAACTGAACTGAAAACGCACTGTAGGCATAAAATAACTTATTCATGCTTTGCACTGAAAAAAAATTGTTATCGTGCGCTGAAGGGTTTTATTTGCTTTGCCTATTTCAGATGGAAATTAAATATTCCAAATACTTATAAATACTTATTTGGTTGTAATCAAATTAAAAAACCTATTGTTGAAGTGGCCGCTGTGGTATCAACAAAAGGGTTAAATATTTGTTTTATTGTTAGAGAATTTAAAAATTAATTAAGCTTTTGAATATTTTATTATTTTATCAAAATCAATTTCAATACTAGAGACCATTTTTTCGTAATTAGTTCTCTATATGTATGTTCATTAGTTAGTAGATTTCTTTGCTTATTTTTAATAAATAAATACAATAGAAAAATAAGTTGTTTTGCAAAAATATATTGTGTCAAACATGGAATACAGAGTCAATATTTTACTTTTTAAAATCGGATAAATAATTTAATCGATTTTTCGCCAAAATTTCAGCCCGCGCTCAAGAGGAAGAAAGGTGCCACATTGAAGCCTCTTCAATTCAATTTTAAAATGCAAGTCATAAATTGTAAATAAGACAACATTTTTTGGGTGTATCATAAATCGCTTCAAAAAAAATACGGTTGCTATCAATTATCTGTCGCAGGTTCTGCTTTGTTGGTTGTTGAAGTAGAAATGAGTCGCTGTTGTGCGTTCACATTTGTATACATTCACACAATGCGATCTCGTTACACTCAATAACTCTCAATTACGCTCTTGCTAGAACTTGTAGAAGAACTTGTGCCCATCATCGCTCATATGTCTACCTTTTTGCATAGATCTGTTAAGAACTCAAGCGAAAAAGTTAAACAAAGAAAGCAAGCAAAAACTCTTCTTTCCGTTTTATTTACGTTTGTTATTGTAACTCCCTTGATATTAAACTTTTCGCAGTGGCGCTTTCTTTGGAAGCTGAATTGGCGAGTCAAAACGAAGCAGCATGCGTAATAGTATAATAATTCGGCAGGCTCCCCGATAGGAAATTTGTTTGTGGTGAGTTTGAACAGAAAATAATTTATATGTTGCTTTTATTGAGCTTACTGTTCGATATAATGGTTTTTTGGTGTTGACACACACACTTTATGTCAAACAGTAAGCTCAATAAAAACAACATATAATGACAGTCCCAAAAAAAACTTACGTTTTTTATTTTTTGGATTATGCTCTACCTGATAATCTTATAGGTCTGAAAATACACAATATTTGTTCTATATAAAATGACGTTTAATATGATGTACACCACTTGAAGATAGAACTTTTACCAACAAAGATGTCTAGCGGTCTTTCGTTTTGTCCGCGAACGACTACAGACGTGTTTTCGTGTGTTTTCGCTCGCGTGGGTCTTAGCGTCTGACCCGCCCCACGTGTTTTTTTTTTCAAAGCTGTGAGACGTATAGGTTAAGAACGAATTCAATCCCAGTGGGATATCAATTTTAGCCTTAAAAAAGGCGAACGTTTAATTTAGTGATTAACATCACGACGATAGTAAGGACTCAATAAAAACCTCGTTTTCTCGAGTCCTTTTTTAGGTTAATATATATGCCTATCGGAATGATTTGCATATTGTCAGAGAGAGAGAGAGAGAGAGAAAGATGTCTAGCAAGCAACAAAAAGTCCTAATCTCTAATGAAAAAAGATCTTCGAAAGAGTTGTTAGACTGGAAAAAATTTACAAGACTTCAGACATAAGTGGAAAAAATCATACCATACTGTCGATGAAACGACTGGACAAAATTTAATGAAGGGTCTTACGAAAAAAGTAAGAAACTTTTATAAAAAAAAATTTTTACTTAGTTTTTAGCTATTTATATTCTGAACACTAGCCTTTATTAATAAAAAATGAAAAAAGACCAAAAAAAATACTGGGTACTTTTTTATAACTAAAAATCAAAACGTATGTTTTTTCTGGGACAGTCCTTACTTTACTTTGACGAAAACTCACTGTTCAGAATTTTTTTTATTTGGTGCTTAATGATGAACCAATTGATGAAGTTGCAGATGACCTAAATGAAGAAGATCATGTGGCTGATCTCTCACTAAACTTACACTACCTATAAATTTTTGGAAAAACTTCCTGACTTAAATATCAGCATTACTGGAATAATTGATCAATAAAGTGGTGACGATTGCGTTGCCTTTTTAACCAATTGTAAAGATTTTTCACCATCGAAAATAAGATCTCTGCCAAAAATTGTTAGTGACACCTCCGAATAGGAAGCAGTACATGCAAAATTAAGAAAATGGGGGTAAGTAAACTAGAATATAAGGCTAAAATCATGAGAACAAACAAACCAAAGAAGATTCAAGAAAAACTATAAAGTAAAATAAGTTTTAAGTGAAGCACATATTCTGAAAGTGATCAGAAGGACTGGTTTTACATTACCTGTGGAAACAAAGATGATATTCTTGGCGAAGAATGGGTGCACGGTTTACTGTGCAAAAATTGGGCTTATGTAAATATATTATTATTGAAGCTCCTTTTCCCAGTTTTTATATAAAATCAAATAACTTTTTATTTTGATTTCTGTCTATAAAATACTTTGTGTTCACGAATATTAAAAAAAATTAATTGCGCTAGTATACTGTGCAAATTCAGTCCATAAGTACAACATATCATATGAAAATTTAAATTAAAATCAGAAATAAAAATTGATTTCGCAACTATTCATCGCTACCTGATAACAAGCGTTTATAATGGACTGGACCGAAATTGCTTTCATCTTTGAAATTATTTGTTGCATCTGGGCTTGTGCAAAATATAACGATTATCGATATTCGCGATATTTTTTTTGATAGCTATCGGCGAAATTTTTTATCTTCATTTATCGAATTTCGATTTTATTTTTCGACTATGGAATTTCGATATTTTGGTTTAAAGGTAGCTCCGTATCGTAAACAAGGTATTTATCTAACGAAAGCTCCTTGTGGGCAACCTTGGGCCATAGTAGAAACAACAAATTTATGTCACAGGAAAAGCTACGTCTAAGGAGGCAATTTAACAAATTTTGGAATTCGATTAAGTAGTTTCGGCTGATGTTGGGAGTAGAAATAAAATAAAATCTGGATATTGGAAACTGGCACTGTGAGAGACTTTCAGATACTAAATTGAAAAAGATAGGAAAATGATTTTACAACAGCAAATATGAAATCAATCACTGCTTAGAATGTTGACGGTAGTTTGACAACAAATCAGTTCAATTGATATCTTCATACATAGATCAAATAGTTAGGTTTTGCTAACGTTGGAGTGCAAAACAAAAATAATATTTAGAAATTTCCAGGCGTATAATTGTTGCTTGCTATAATAGAAACATTGGAGGAGTGTATCTTTCAGGTATGCTATAAGAACTATACAAAGCTACCCACCGTTAAAAGGAGTGGTACTCGTATGTTAGAATAATTCAATGGTACCTGCGCATATCTCTTTTAAATGTCTGGCTTCTTTTTCGGAAGCATTTGGGATTGCTTGAGCCATATGTTTCTTAATAATTTTTAACTTGAAATCGCTATTGCCTTTTACTATTTTCGCAAAAAAAAGAGGACGACCTTCAACAACATCAGAGAGCCAATTTCCGACATCGAGCTCTAGTACTCCCATGGTGGATGTAAAAAGTACAGGATTACAACGATATCCTCAAGTATAAAGTGCTATGTCCAAAATAGGCTTTAGGTTGTGTTTTGTGAGAAGAGGCGTTGTAGGCTTTGCGAGACTGAAATTTAATTGTCCAAGTGCCTTAAATTTGGCGTTTTTCTTTGCTGCAACAACTAAAAAGCAAGTTGAAACTTACGATTATATTTACAGAATTTCAATGCTAAATGCGCATAGTAGGGTTTGAGACGCCATATTTTGTATTTTAATTTTTTCAGCAAAAATATCGATTATTGATATATCTGATTTTTCTTTCTCGATATATTTCGATGCTGTTTAGAAATAACGATCATCGATATTTCGATAGTATTTTTTATTTGCCCTACCCTAATTGCATCCTAAGGACTTAACGCACTAACACAAAATAAAACCATAAATACTGAAATGCTGTGCTCAAGTTGAAGTACAACGAGATAAAGAAAAGACTATTAGTAAAATTTGGGTATTACCCCAATCGTATTTTGTAAGACACTGTACAAATTAGAAATAGAAAAAACATTTTTTGAGATTCGGGCTGGAACATAAAATTTGTGTAAAAAGTGTAAAAACTGTGTTGGGTGTGTTTATAATTTTACTGTAATTAATATACCGATTTCACACATCGCTGTATCTTTTTCTTAGAGAGTATATTATCACCTCAAAATAAAGTTAGCACCTATTCCTTGAACTTCCATTTTGTTTTAGTTTGATTTGGAGACTATTCTATTTAAGATTTTCACTTTTAAAAATCAAAATCACTTCTTAGTACCTAAAATAGATTTTTTCTACGTTTCAGGGAGTCCGTTTTTTTTCGTCTCAACGAAATGGGACTCAAACTCTGTTCGCGTCGTTCAAAGGTTTGATGTAGGAAGCTGAAATGTTTTGAGAAATGTTTTTAAGTTCAATGCTAAGTAGACAAAATAAAAAAATTCTGCAAAATTTTCACCTGTGATAATCGTCTGCAGTTTCATGATCCCAAATTCTAAGTGCTGCGAAAAAAATTTAACTAACTACTGGACTCAAAAATTTTCCGAGGACGGTATTTTAATATCAAGTCCAAGCAAAATTCAACAGACTTTGGTTTATTAAGCTTTGAAGATAGTGTGGGACGTAGTGCCACCACTAATTTTTGTCATTTTCGGACCTTATGGGGACCAAGCGCTGGTTTGTGAAAAATCTGAGTGTTTCATCATCACTCCGAAAACTTGGAACAACATTGTCTTACGATATTTTTTCTCCAAGTTGTTGAAGTCTAATTTTCGGAAATAAGCTATTTCATTCCAGTTTTAGGCTTTTTGGCCTCCGTTCTATCGAAAACGAATTGCCATTAGCGACCCTAAGAACATCTAGTTATGTTATTTCATGACATTACTCCTCATGGTTTACGGTCTTCTTCATCGAACCGGAAATCTAATTATGACCACGTAATATGTGATCTCGAAAACATATAGGAAGACTTTGTACGGAATTTGTAACGTTTTATCAAAGTAAGCGCCGGAAAAATATAAAAATCTCGGGTGTCGAGGGACAACGCTAGTCTAGGCAGCCAATACCGCAAAAATATGTGTTACTCGGATCGTAGCTCAAAGTAATCTGGCCACATGCGCTCGAAAGCCATTAAATTGAGGAGCACGTGGTTGACCCCTGATAGAAATATATGGCATATCGATGTTGTGACTAGTGCTTCACCGAGGCTGCGAGGCACCTCGTTCTCAGAACCGAGAACGAGGCGAGACCGAGGCGAGGTGCCAGTCTGATCTCGCCTCGGTCGAGCGAGGCAAATTTATTTTTCCGCCTCGCCTCGTTGAACGAGGTTGCTCGTATTTTTTGTTTTGATACTATTTTTTGAGTTTTGATTCGATTTTTATTTATTAGAAATGACAACTTTTTTTTTAAATGTGATGTGGATCTGAACATATATATCTAATATATAAAATTCTCGAGTCACAGTGTTTGTAACAAAACACCTCCGAAACGGCTTGACCGATACTTATGTAATTTTGTGTGTATATTCAGTAGGTCTGAGAATACTATACGCAAACTATTTTATTAAAAGATGGGAAAGTTTTTATTTCGATTAAGTGCGTATTTAGGGTTTCCGCCATACAAAAATATTTTTAAAATGGCATTTTCACAAAGACCCATAATTGATTCACATGGAATATACTCCACTTGTCTTTTATTTTAAGAAGCATAGATAAGGCTATAAAACTTTTATTTTGAGTGCATCTTTAGGGTGGCCCTCGTACAAAAATATTTTTAAAATATAATTTTCACGAAGACCGGTTGACCGATTCACACCGAACTCACACCACGTTGCTTTTACCTTAAGAAGCTCAGCTTAGGCTACTTTTATTTAGGGTCCATATATTTCGTCATATCTTCGGTCTACAAAGTCAGTAGTACTAAAATGATCTCTAATCGAATGAGAGTTAGAATCTCTTTGGTTATTATTATATGACGAAAGATTTAATAAGGGGACCCCAACGTTCAGTGAAAAACTTTGTTGTTAATGTCCAAAACCGTTCAACCGATCGCCTGGAGATTTGGCATATGTTTATATTTCTTATGATTTGGAGAAGATTCGTAGCACACTTTAGTACTATCAACTACTTGACGCAATTTTTAAATTTTATATTTATATTAATTTTTAATCGCTGCGTTCTTTCGTTGAATTGAAAAGAAATATTTTTCTATTTGCAAACAAACTAATTGCCATAGGTACAGAAATATTCATAGTCTTGTATAAAGTTGGGGTAGAGAGTTCGACACCCGCAAAATTTTCGGATGATGAGTTCTACCCCACAGACAGGTCTTCCGCCGGGGCTGATCGAAATTTTCACAGTCATGTTATGAAATTATCTGTAACCCCAGGCATTTTAAGAACAATCAAAAAGATAAAAATCGAATATCAAAATTTGCTGTTTATCATTTCAAAATACACAAAAAACCTTACATGTCATTATATGCTAGCTGTACTCATTCCAACCTTACCGCCTACATCCATGTACCCAACTTGGCTGCCATAAATTCCAAAATACAGCGTTTTAAGTATTTTCTTTGTATAAGATTCCCGCTGTTCAGTCCCACCATTGTATAGTGATTAGTACAAGAAATTCATCTATGTATGAAATTTTACAAATATAGCAGTCCTAACTTAGAACTCCCAGAAGTACAATATAGAATATACACCCACCCATTTTCATTAAAATCCTATCAGCTGGTATGGCTTGAAGGAGTAGCAAACTTTTTAACATTCGAACCTTCGGATTTACAAATTTGGTAAAAATTAAGATACATACATGTATCTATGTATTTATGTATGTATGTACATAGGTATTTTAAGTAGCTACACAAACATGACACTGTTAATTTTTTTTTTGCTTAAGAAACTACATCATTAAGAGATTACCTAAATCTGTGCATGGAAATCCGGCAATTAATTCCTGGTATGGTACAATTGGTGGTGGTGGAGGCGCTTCCTGCCCCCAAAGAGGCTGGAATGGTACTTCCGGCATATATGCGGAATCAGGATGATGTTGCATAGCTCAGCAATAAAAAAAAATTCGTTTAAAAATCAGCCTTTTTAACACTTCAAAACAAATTAATCACATGCGATTTATAAATTTAACGCAAAAATAATCTGACTTATCGGAAAATAATATTCTTGTTAGATTAAAACGACTGTAATGGGTGGATATTTAGGATGAACTGGCTTTCTGCTATATGCTACAACGGTATGGATGCGAGCTAAGAACATCTGTAGCATACATTTTTCTTATTGGATTAAAACGAAAAACACCCAATTGCATTCTTTGGCGGCCATTTTGAAACTATTCTATTCCTTAATTTCAGTTAGGGTTGTTCGAACATGTTCAGGAAATTTGATTGGCTGCGGTGTTATCGTTAAGCACTTAATGGAAGAAAGAGAAAGTATACCTTATTTGGAAGAGAGAAAACTTGGCAAAATTGTGCATCGATATATAGATGTCGCTGTAACGTGAAGTAAAAAATATTTGTGGTACCACATTTACATTATGGTTTCAAACCGTTGGTTTGTGAACTAGAAAGACAAAAGAATTAATTGTAACGGACAGGCAAGGAATTAAAAACAAAGAACGGTATTCCCAGTTTTGCACGTATTGGAACGTGTTCTAATTTTGCGAAGAGTAAACCAACGGTGTACCGTAAACTGTGCTCCTATTTTTGATTATTATTTATAGCTGAATTTGAGAAATTTCATTTTTATTGCTACCAGCCGTTCAGCATATTTTTTATTCGGACTTCTTCCAAACCAACGTGCTCGCGTTATTTGCGGTATTGAGTATTTTCTTTGGAAAAATTCAGTCAAATATAGAAATCCTAAAAAGGTCACAACCGATGCCGTTACTTGCAATATTGTTGATTTTTTTAGGCAGAAATATTCAGTTAAAAAATGTTAAAAGTTATTTTCATGTTTGCTTGTAGGTGTTGTAGCGCATGGACTACGCATCCTTGCTCATTTGCTCCTTGAGCTTGAAATTTTTGTTTTCCTTTGTTTCCATGCAATTAGCTTGCCGCAACTATTTAAAAATTTTCATCAATACTAGGAATTTTTTCGCAAAATATTTTTGAGTTTTTTTTACAAGAATTGTTGTTGTTGTAACCAGCTCTGGAAAAAAGTTTTATGCGCCTCACTGCTTTAGAGGACAGGTTTGTATAGTCAAAAGAATATTCGTTGGAAGCAGGCGCGCACCCAATCAAACAACATGAATATGATATTTTATTTTTCAAATTGAACTGAAGAACGCATGTAAGTACCCGGACCAGGATTGCCATTGAGAAATTTTTTTCCTACCAAATTTTTCTCGAAAACTTACCATATCATTTTTAACCTATCAAATTTTTTCAGATTACAAAAAAAACATCCTTTTAAAGCATTCAATGCGTTTATTAACATTTGATATTGCTCAAAATATGTTTGTACATAAATATATTGTCGTTTATAATGTTTAACGGTATATGGCACAAATTGTCTGTTACAAAAATGAATATATGGAGAATTGTCATTATAACACTTGAGAAAAACGAATGCTCCAAAAGTAATACACAGTTTTGCACTTTAAGCAACGATAAACATTAAGGTGTGTCATTTTTGAGCAACTTTTTTTTTTCAACTTAAAAACAGGCTAAAAACTTTCAGAAAGGTGAAAAAAGAAGCCTCTGAAAATTTGATTTCTTAGTATTAACATTAAGAGGTGCCTGTACCTAACTTTGCATTTTCCATATAAATAACATGGAAAAAAAAAAATGTTTTTTTCTTATTTTTGTAGCTTGACATGAGAGCATTGAACTGAAAAATTATGTATTTTAGTAGGAAATTGAACGCTCTACAAATAAAAAAATTTTTTTTTAGTCTATAAAATAATAATTTTACTGAACATAATGCATAATTACTTTTGTTTAACAGTTAATCAAATAATACAATACATAGTATATATTTTTTTTTTTTTTTTGTAGAGCGTTCAATTTCCTACTAAAATAATTTAATTGAAATAGTTGAAAAACAACAGTTTTGCGTGTACTTTTGAGATAATTTTTAAACTAATTACATGGAAATTCAATATTACTTAATTCAATGTTTTAATTTTTTTTAAATCCTTCTTGGCTGATCACACATAGTGCAAAACGTTGCTGACGAGTTCCTTACAAATTATAATGTTGTTGACAGAGCTTATTTCTTAATTTAGTTTTGAATAAGGAAAGCGCCGAAAATTTACGTATGTGCCAGCGAAACAATCTTATACTCTTATTCTTTCCATTTCTAACTGAAACTTCTTTTCCCCAAAAAGTTTCAATATCTAAATATTTTGAAAGATTAGTCTCGCTTAGCCGTAAAAAAGTCCGCAGTGTGGTTTTGAGATCTGGGTCACATTGTAAAAGACTTGGAAATTTTAAAATAAGGGGCAAGATAGGTAAATCTTGTTTGGAAACGACTTTGGCTGATGCAAACATTTGAAGAAGCTTAAAGTCTTCGTGTTTAAAATCAGACATTTACTTAAAAAATCAATAAAAAATCCGATTCTATTGGTTTAAATTTCGACTATATCAGTATTATTTAAGTTATTTCCTAAAAAAATTTGGCTTTGTTCCGGTGATAATTTTAGAAATTTCCTTATGATTGTTTCCATTTATTTTCAATATAATCAACATCGATATTGATATATTTTCTTATAAAATTAGGGAGCGTTCAAGTATTACAGGGGGGGAGGAGGGGTACATAAAAACGTTACGGCGCGTTACATGGGGAAGGGGGGGCAAAGATCTTCAAAAAAGCGTTACGTAATACTTGTACTCCCCTTAATCTGGATGCCGCAATATTTTATCATTTTAATAAAATATTTTCGCTGTAGTTATTTAATAAACATACAGTAGACGTCCAATATAACGTACTAATTAATGCACGGGTCAGTCGTAATTTCGTAAATTTCGTTATATCGAAGAGTTTTTTATTGAAGAAATTAGCTTTTATTTACTCATATACACAAACACATATCTAGTCTTTAAAGTTCAGTTAGATTTTGGAATGCTATAATTACCTGCGATCAGGTTTACTGGTAAAAAAAGTTATTCCAGTTCAACAGCAGCGTTCGTTATTTGGAATAGTGAACATTTTTAGTAATCGTAATTAAGAGACATCATTGGGAAAACTCCAATTCGAAAAACTGTTCGTTAAAATGGAAATTCGTTACACGCTATATTGGACGTCTACTGTATAAAGAAAGTGTTTCATTACACTCACCTAATTTCAAATCACTCTCACCAAATAAGTTTCACTTTAAAAACAATGTTACGCAACGCGTCCTTCGAACCCTCTCCTCCTCCCTCCCAATTTAACGCACCATAACGTTTTACAAGAAAATTACTCCCCTAAAAATTGCGTTACGTAATACTTGAATGCCCCCTTAGAATCAAACTATTTTTTGATATTGAGCAATTTATTTTAGAAAATATTTAGAAAATAATTAATCAATATCGATGTTAATTAAAAAAATGATCATATCGAAATTTCTAAACTTTTCATAGGAACAAAAGCCTGAATTATTTTAGGAAATAACTTAAATATTATTTGAAATTTAAACCAATAGAATCGGATTTTATATTGAACTTTTAAATAAATTTAAGATTTGATCTTAAACGCGAATACACTAAGCTTCTTCAAATATTTGCACCACCCAAAGCCGTTTCCAAAGAGGTTTACCAAACATTTGGAAAATGTTTTTAAGCGTAATTTAAGCATAGGTGAAGTGATATGTGCACTTTTTATAAAAAAAATTGGCTTCAGTATTAAGCAAGGCCTTAAGTCCGCTAATGTTAGCTCCACCTTTTGCCAGGCCTATCAGTTGGAAAAGTTTATTTCTAGGAGTAAATGTTTGAAAATTTAAATTTTTCGAATTTCATATATATTTATATTTTACTAAATCCTACCAAAATCAGGTTTAATCTACCAACCTACTAAGTGGAAAAAATCGTACCACGTTTAGTGTGATATGCTCAACAATGGCAACCCTGTTGCTAAGTTATACGCCTTAGTGACGCCTGAGAAGCTAGCCTTATAGCATTATTTTGCAAGTCACTACACATCACTTCACGTTGCGTTATTGAAATTCGCAATTTATAAAACGCAACCCTCTGCTGCGTAATGTCTAGCGTTGAGTAACGCAATAACGTAGTGCAAACTGCGCATTGGGGCATTTTGTAAAACGCAACGCTGCGATATCGTTCACATAATCTGGCAATTTCTTCCCTTGTTCTTGAGCTGCCCTTGAAAAGCACGCCGAAGCAATAAATGAAATATAAAAAATTTAAAAGGAAAGAAAGGAATGTTTAAAAATCATTTGCCTTTGACAAAAGCTTTTTTTTTATTTTTAATTAAAATTTTATTATATTTTTGCTTCGCACATTTGGAATCAGTGATAAAAATTCAATACCAAACGAATCGAACAGCTGATATCGTTACCAGATCACAAATATTGTTAATACTGGAATCTTCAAGAGTGTACAAAAATTGTACTCATTTTATTTTACATCTGACAACGCTCAACTGTAGCTCACTGACAGTTCATCGTAGCAACGTAACATAGCTAACACAAATACGTGGTGATCAGTGTTGGCATGTCACAAATGTCGCGCGACATTTTCGAAATTTACGACGATTACGACTTACGGCCAACAACCTTCTAGCCTTTGTGACAAAAATTGAATTTGTGACAAGAACAAATTCTTAGGCTCAAAATTAGAAAAATTATTTATTGATAACTTTTTGCACAGCAGAAAGAGGGATTCAGAACATCAACTTGTTTGCAAAACATGTTCAAATACTTATCAAATTCTAAAAAATATTTTTTTTATTGGTCAAACTGTTTAACAAACAGTTTCAGTAGTCGTGAAATCGAGTTTACGACATTTGCAACGAGTGTGACACGACAGTTTACCACGTGTCACCGTCGTAAACCTAAAAATTCTTGTGACATACCAACACTGGTGGTTATTTATAAAATACCGATATTAAATTCACGTGATGCGCTACGTTCGCGTTGCGTTCCATAACCGTGATTTACAAAACAGTGGCATTAGTATTGAAGGACTTTGTTTTTGCTTTTTCTTTTCTCAGTATCTTATGCTTCTTTAAGCTGTTTACAACCATTTTTACCACATTTTTTGAAATTTTCAAGATGTTTGCTTTCGGAACACAAATGAGTTATAATTGGCACTTCTGAGAAGCAGCAGGATAAATCTGACGAACCAGAGATAAAAAAGGGAAAATATCAGTTTGCAAATTTTGCTCATCAAAACCACAATTTTTTTCCTACCTTTTTGAAGCTCCCATCCCCTAAAGAGTTAATTGAGTGCTCTTCATTTCACTACTCTCTTTTGCTTTTCTCTCGCTCATTTACTTCGACGAGAGTGATAGCTTGCGCTTGATGATCATTACGATCTAATCATCTAAGTTAGGGGTCGGCAAAAATGAAAGCAGTGGTCGGCACGCATAGCACAAATATTACACATTTTTTTATGCTCTTTCATTCAGTTGTCAAAAAGCCATTGACAAAGAAACATCAAGTGCTGCTGTGATTCTTTACGCTTGTTATGCACATAAAGATTTTCTTGTACAGTATGACAAATGACACAACGAATTTTATAAATGCTATTGATGCAGGCTTTGCAAGATAATGATCTTAGTTTAGATTGATCATTTTTCTCTGACGTTAGTTAATATTTAAATGAATTAAACTTACAACTTTAAGGGAAAACCTTAATATATACAATACAATAAAAAATAATTTAATTTTATGACTACATTATTTTTGCTTTTATGCGAATTTAGATCCAATGATTTTTCCAATTTTCCGAAAACGGCTCTTATATATGCCGATGATAAGACAGTTAAAAAATATGAATATTCTAGTATTAAAGAAAATTTATTGAATAATTTCGAAGACAGATTCAGGGACTTTGATGAACTAAATAAGTTCATTGATGTAGTTGAAAATCCTTTCAAGTGTGATATTACTATACATGAATTTCAAATTCAATTAGAATTAGTAACATTTCGAAGCGAAATGGCCAACCAGAGCAGAACGAATATATTGAGTTCTGGAAAAATCTAGATGATTCATTTTATCATGAAGTAAATCATTTTTTTTTGAGATTATAATCATTTTTTCCATCAACTTATTAATAAGAAACTGTAACCAAATTGTTGATCTAAATAATATGTGTGCTGTCCCAATTGAATGAATTTTTGATGTAGGAATTTGAAATTGCATGATAGAAGTATTTTTTTGTTAAATTTAAAGACAACAGCGCTATGCCCGCGTTCGATGTTGCTTTGTTTATGATTTTTCGACAACTCTTAACATCTTGTTTAATCTTTTTTATTTTTTACATTCTACCGCGCATTTCTTGCGATGCAGCCTCTCTCCTCTCACCAAACACTCTCAATTTAAATTTTTCCGACCCCTGAATTAAAGTGAGAGTGTTTGGTGAGAGGAGAGAGGCTGCACCGCAAGAATTTTGTAACCAAGTATTGATTTTATTGGAATGATGCGGCAGAAAGTGGAAACTAAAAAAGATTAGGAAAGACATTTAGAGTTGTTGAAAAATCATAAACAAAGCAACATCGAAGGCGGGCATAGCACTGTTGTCTTGAAACTTTACAAAAAAGACTAAATTCATGCAATTTCAAATTGCACTATCACCATCAGTTACAGTTATCCATAGCTTCATTTTGTCTAAAAATACTTTTCTTTTTTCTATAAAAAGCTTATCCCTCTCCAACCCTAAAAATTCATTAAATTTGTACAAGAAATTCTCTATGTGCATAACAAGCGAAAAGAACTACAACCGCGCTTGATGTTGCTTTGTCAATGGCTTTGTGACAACTGAATGAAAGAGCATAAGAAAATGTGTAAAATTTCATTGCACAATTGTGCTATGCGCGCCGACCCCTGATCTAAGTAAACGGACGACAAAATATAAGAAATTGAAATCGATTTTTAAATCGTCGTACTTTATCTAAAATGGGTTTAATCTGGAGCTGACTTATAAATCGTCGTGTTTTGGAAAAACTTTATATATAATTTGAACTTTAATCCCCAAATAATATTAACATAAAGGCGATATGTTTCTGATTTCATTCTGATGTACAAACAACATTTTAAGAGAAAAATTAAGGCTTTTTTTCAGTGAATTAGACAAAGTACAAATACTTTTAAGAAAATACAAAAAACTTTAAATTTTTTGAAAGAGAGTATTTTTTATTTATTTTTTGTTTTACAATTAGCTTTCTTTACCGAAATGTGAAAAGTATATCCTTTAAGATAGACTTTTTTTTTTCTTTAAATCAAACTTTGTGAATTGAATATTTCGTTTTTTTTATTGTAGTGACTACATTTAACACTTTTAAGCTTAAATTGAATGAAACTTTTGTTCTTTCTTAGGAAAAAAAATGTTTTTCTCCCAGTCGAGCATTAAACTTAAAATGTTACATTGATTAAAATGGTAATTAAAATAGATATTACTAAATTCGGTACGGCAACATTTGATGCCATGAAACTGTATTGGAAAAAATTGTCCGCGACATTTTCCATAGAAACAAAATTTTGAAACTTTATTTATATAGGTTGATAATCAAGTAAAATAAGGCATTTAGAAAAACAATAAATTACTGATAGTTTTACATGAAAAAATCTCTGTTAATGAAAATTTAAGAGTTCCGCGTAATTTTGCTGTTAATGCAATGTTGGTATTTAATTTTTTGGCATGCCAAAGCTAACAGCCCTACTAGCTAGAATAGAAATAACATTTAAAATATGCATCATAAGATCTTGGCACACTTGTGGTTAGATTAAATTACAAAAACTTGCACCCCTTTAAGAATCAAGCACACACAATTTTGCTGAAGGTTAGGTTACAATTTTGTACTTGTCTACGAGAACTATAGCAGAGGACACTGAGGACAAAGAAATTTTTAAGTTTACTTTTAAGAAAATAAAAAGAGTTGTCAAAGTTTTAACCTCAGACTTCTTAACGATTCTCAAAAGGTAGACCAAAAGGAAACAAAAGTCGAGTTCAAGTACCAATAAAGTGTTGGAAAATAAAGGAACGGCAGTTGAGGTAAAATACGGCATAATAGATGAATGGCTGTAGTTCAAAACTTTGATTAAATTATGCAATAAACAAAATTAAAAGAATACAAAGGAAAAGAAAACGGTTGCGCAAAAAGAACGCATTATAGGGATGGTTGGATTATAGCAAACGTGTTTGTGTTTTACTTAAAGATATTTTAAAGGAATAGGTAAATTGTTTCCATTACCTAGCACAGTGCGCTGGAAACTTATAAATAAAAGCGTTAAATACACTCTCACATATCCCACTGACTTTCTTCATAAGACCAAAAAACAATTAAATACTTTTTCAAACACTTCATTTGTTCTTTAAAATACTCTCCTTCCATATCTACATACCGTTGAAAGCGACTTAAGAGTTAGATATAAGGAAAATATAGTAATGCAATGTGGTGAATTTAATGGACCATGGTTGCTTTGCCAAAGCCTGATTGATTAGTTTCACCAAAATGGATTACTGTCATTCCCGTTAATCTTATCCTGTAATCTTATACACTCGACTTTTCTCTCCGCTAATATTTTGGAAAGTACGTTGGTTTTATTAACACTGGAGTTATGCTAAAACGCGCGTTGTCGAAAAAATATTAACTAATGCATGCCCGGCAAAACATATAAATCTCGAATTTCAGTTCAGTTCAATGAAAAGTTATTATAAGAAAATACATATACCTATCCCTCGATTTACACGGTAGATTGATTCTTGGAAAATCCGTGCAAAACAAAACCGTGTAAAACGAGACACAGAGTTCATACAAAGTAAACGGATATGTTCACATAACCTGAAAATTGTGTAAATCGATCTAAAGAAGACAAAGAAAAGTCGAAGATATGTTCATTATAATCGTGTAAAATGAGATGAGGATTGTATAATTAAAGAGAGATTTTTACATTCAATTCAATTTATTTTTGATAGTTAAAAACGTAAACATCAATTAATAATATTCCTTTCAATTAAAAAAAAAAAAATTTAAAATATTCTGTACAAAACAATAAAAGAATTCAATCATAAATAACTTTATAAAAACTTTAACTTAAAAAAGCAGAAATAAAAATCAGCCTTTATTCTTCTTCTGAACCATCGTTTTCCACAGGTTCAGCTTCACTAATTGAGATGTTCGCGACATTTTGCACTTGGCTACTAAAAGTTTTGGATGGCAAGAAATTAGTGATTAGCGATTAGCATTTGCTTACTTTGGCGGGTATTCTTATAAATTTCTTCATATTGACTGAGTGCATTTCTTATTGTTGTTTGAAATTTGAATGCTCTCTCAGTATCAGGATCTCTGTTCATAAAAAAAAGTTTGCAGTTCTCTACCTAGTCGTAGTCCTTCAGCAATTACTTATCCAGTAAATTTTTCAGCTTCGTTATTGTCATCATCAGAACTGCTGTCTACATTATCTTCTGGAGTCTTTTGTAGTATTAATTCCACGAGATTCGCATCTGAAATTTCCTCATCCTCGAATAACTCTTCAATATCTGAAAGAGCCAAATCACTAAATCCCTCGCCTCCAATAGCATGACCTAAGTCTATGATATTAGCATAAACATTTTCAGCTATAATCACGTTACTCTCGACTATTACTTCAGGCCAAATGACTTTCCAGCAAGAATTCAATGTGGACTTTTTTATTTCGGCGACTGCTGAAGCGAAATTGAAAATAGTAAAATTTTTCCACACTTCAGGTAGAGTAAATGAAGGGTTTTCATCTAGTTTTTGCAAAACATCTGCGAAGGTTCTTCTAATATAATAAGCCTTAAACGTAGAAATTATCCCTTGATCTTGAGGTTGAATTAGTGAAGTTGTGTTGGGAGGCAAGAACTCAATTTGTACATTTGGATGTTGCAAGTCTATTGGATGACTTGGCGAATTGTCGAGGAGCAATAGAACTTTGAACTCTAAGTTTTTATCTTGTAAATAACTTTCCCCTTCTGGTACGAAACAATTATGGAACCAATCTTCAAACATTTTGCACGTCATCCAGGATTTTTTGTTGAAACGCCAATGTACAGGTAGTTTTTCCAAATCTCTTCCTTTCATCGCACGTGGCCTTTGAGATCGATTAATCAGTAAAGGTTTCGAAAAACGATCACCCGAAGCATTACTACAAAAAAGTAAAGTCACCCTATTCTTAGCTGCTTTAAATTCTTCAACTGATTTCACAGATTTTGATAAATAAGTTCTTTTGTTCATTTTTTTCCAGAATAAACCGGTCTCATCGGCATTAAATACTTGGTCTGGAACGTAAGAGTTTCTTTAATAATTTTTGCCAATTTTGCCAGATATTCTTTAGCAGATTTTTCACCACCGGAGGCGACTTCACCTTTACGTTGAATGTTATGCATATTGTGTCTCTTTTTAAAGTTTTCAAACCATCCCTTGCTTGCACTAAATTCTGTTCTAGATGGAGTTTGTTGATTTTCTTTTAAAGCGCTAAAAATTTTGAGTGCTTTGTGTTTTATCGAATTTGAATCTACCGGTATTTTTTTTTTAAATTGTCATCTATCCAAATTACTAGAGCTTTTTCTACTGCTTCTATTAATTCATCTCGATGATATGTGGAAAATTTTGCGCTTACAGTAGTTCCCCTGGCTACACTTTTTCGAATAGAATCTTCCGATCGCTTTATTGTCCTAATAGTTACCTCATTCATTCCATATTCTTTTGCTACAGATGTTGAGCCTTGTCCAGGTTTTAGTTTGTCTAAAACTGCAATTTTCTTTTCCAAACTGATTGTTCTCCTTTTCTTTGGTTTGCTTTTTGTTGGTATTATAGGGCTGTATTAAAATTAAAGCACTGTTACGAATTATGTAATTTTTAAAATTAATAAACTAACCTTTTTTCCGGTGTTATTAGAATTCAATTCAACAAATGGATTTGAAGTTTCTTCTTCTTCATGCACAATGTCATTCACGTTTAAAACAACGCTATTGTGAATGGCCTGTTGTGAATGGAATAAATAGTTGCCATATGTTTTGCAAATTTATACAAATAAAACTTTCAGAATAAGAAAAAAAAATTTTTTTGTTGCGATTTGAAAACCGTGTTAAAGCGAAACCGTGTAAATCGAGGGTTAGGTGTAAATGAATTCCAATAGAACAAATTGCTTGTAGAAGGAGTACGAACTCACAAAAAAAAAGGAGATTTCACTTTGTCACAATCAAAAATTCTTCAATACAAAAATTATTTTCTTGAGTGGCACCGAGCATTTAACGTTTATTTTTATATGTCTTTATACTTGAAATCTAGTAAGCTTGATATGTAATGAACTTTTAAAAAAAGCACTGAATACAGTGAAATCATGATCCTTTGCACAATTTTTTAAAAAGAAAATAATCGTTTAGTGCCTTCTTGAAAGCCCATGGAATAGTTAACAAAACGCTTATAATATTTTTTTTGTATGTCTGCTAGTTTTGAATAAAAAATAAACATAAAAAAACGTTAGTACTTGATAGCACCGTACTCGTATTTGAGCATTCAAGTCCCGGAGACTTTTCTATGTCCTGATATCCCAGAATTGAATAATTGATTTGCGGGACTTCACTTAATTCATTTGAAATATAAAAAAGATTATTTCTTGTAGTGTATGATAATCGCTACATTATCGCCGTGAACGAGATATCAGCGCGGATTCAACATGCTCGTCTGCAAAAAATATTTAGTTTGCTTTTTATTAAAATGATTTTTTAAGAACTAAGATCGATCTTTTCTCTAT
The DNA here is from genome assembly GCA_963680825.1 of Meiosimyza decipiens. NCBI lineage: Eukaryota > Metazoa > Arthropoda > Insecta > Diptera > Lauxaniidae > Meiosimyza > Meiosimyza decipiens. Next base: position 33,453,484 of record OY804259.1, read on the forward strand.
GAATAAAACCAAAGATCACACTTTATTTTTACCAACAATCATTGACCTCAATGAAGAGCTGGAGCTAAAGTGGCACAACGTTGGAGCTCCACTTCAGATCCACTTGAGATATATAACATTTTTCAAGAAAATGGACGTACGTATGAACACAGTATCTTATTTTGAAAAGCTTTAGAGAAAAATTTTAATTTTTCAAAACATAAGACACGTTTTTATGGTAGGTACATGCGTTTTAATTTAAATTACCTAATTAAAGAGTAAACGAATTTTAAATTTTACTAAAATAATTTCTTCTATTATATTAGCACATTAATACTCACAGTGTACAGGAAGACCGAACATGTATTCCAAAAATGTAGTCATGAACAAAATCGTAAAAAAGTCCGCGCGGTTTGTGGTGAAAAAATTTTTAAAAGCACAAAATCGTTTTGTGATCGCCAGTCGTTTGGAAACTTCGATTAGAAAGTCTTTTTGGAAAAATTTTTCATTGAAAGATTAAAGATCTTCTTCTCAATAAACATGCAAGAGGTGAAACCAAACGTCCTCTTCCGGTCATGTCCAATTACGTTCACATTGTCTTACCAAAAAGTACCCGAGTAAAAAAAAAAACATTGTTTCAAAGTTTTTGAGTGCAGAAGAAAGACTCTGAAGAAAGGTTGGAGTAAAACAAAATTTTTTTTACAATAATATGCCATGCAAAGGATGCAGGCGTTAGAGCAAAATTCGACCCTGTAAAGTTATCCGAAGTATTGAAGAAAATTTCAACTCAATATGTCAAATACTGCAAAAATTGTCACGAAGAAAAATTTGTATGAAGTGAATACGATCAAGAAACCGAAGGAGTCAACCTTTCTGTATGGTGGATCCAAGTAAGCAATCACTCTCTTTCCGATATAGGTAATATTTGTGTACAACGTATGATTGAATACAAAGTATATGCAGGCGTTCGTTGATTGGTCCAAAATTATGAATCTGAACATAAATGCTATAATTTCTTAGTGTAAAAAACTGTTTGGGTCGATTATATTTTATAATCAGATCGTCGGATCGCTAGAAACTCTGTTTGGAGCCCTATTGGTACAAAATTTTATTTTTTTCTAAAGAGAAGCTGATCCGATTTCAACTGCAGTGTTTTCGGTTACTAGTGATGCCAAAGAACAGTTTCTAGGCGGTTCGTGGTGTTGTTGTCGTCATTTTGGGCAAACATGTTCGGTCTTCCTAAACACTGTGTACTGTATGTAGCCTTGATGCTATTTTTTCTCTTGTTCCCTGCCTAAAAAATTTTGTCTGTCAACATATGTATGTATGTATGTCTTCAGGCTTCCTTGAAAAATGACAGATCTACATCAAGTTTGAACTGTTAGTTCTGTAACCTACGAGGATATATATACTATATACTTACAAACATATATATGTATTTACTTCACCTTTCTCAAATGGCATTTTAGGAAGGACAGTTAGGCGTTTGAGTACGTTTATTGATGGCCTTGTTTAGATATTTCTAAGGCATAAGGATTTTAATGTTCTGAAATAAGAGAAGTAAGTATTTAAGCTCATTGTAGCTAAGGACGTTAGTAATTTATAAATCAAGAAGTCTGTACATAACTTTTGAAAAGTTAGGCTTACTTTTTTGTGCTAGTTGGTATTTAATATGCGCAGATATAGTGATGTAATTTTTTTTTTTTGAAAACAGAATTAAAACAAAGAAGAAGAAACAAGCAAACTACACCTTCCATACAACAAAAGCACTAAAATGCTATATATTGGTAAGGACTGTCCCAGAAAAAACTTGCGCTTTTTATATTTTATATTATAATCTACCTGGTAATCTTATAGGTCTACAAAGACACAATATTTCTTCTATATAAAGTGACGTTTAATATGATGTATAGCATTTGTCCGCAAACTGATTTTGTCCACATACCTGCAAAATCCAGAGTTAAAATATTCAGCTATAGCAAAAATAGTTGTTGCATCAGAAAGAAGTGTCTTTACGGATATTTTTAAATATACGAAGGGTCTACCTGCTTCCTGGAAAAAAATGGTCAGGCAAAAAACCAAATTTTTCTAATACAAAGGTAGCGGCGAAGGTGAAGGGCCTTTTTAAGCAAAATCGCAACACCTCAGTACGAGATATGGCGGCTAGAGCAGGTACATCAAAATCTACTGCTCAGATGCGAGCCCGAAAATTGTATGAAATGTACCTGACAAATTTTGATTGCTGCGTTATGGACGACGAATCTTACGTTAAAGCAGATTTTAAGCAGCTAAAAAGGGGCATGTGTCTAGTAAATTCAAAGAAAAAAAAAAATCGAAATTTCCGAATCAATATATGTACGTATGGTTTGGCATGGCATATGCACCTGTGGTCTCAGAAGTAGATTTTTTGTTCCGCAAGGCACAATCAATTCCAAAGTTTATATGGACGAGTGCTTCGAAAAACGTTTTCTACCATTTATTCGTGCACATTAGGGTACCGTGATATTCTGGCCAGATTTAGCAACCTCCCATTACTCTAAAGCTACGATGGAATGGTATGCAAGTAAAAAGATCAATTTTGTTCCAAAAATAGCAAATCCGCCCAACTGCTTAGAACTTCGCCCAATTGAAAGATATTGGGCTCTTATGAAGAGAGATCTTCGAAAAAGTGGTAAGACTGCAAAAACTTACAAGACTTCAGATATAAGTGGAAAATATCGTACCATACTGTCGATGAAACAACTGTGCAAAATTTAATAAAGGGCCTTACGAAAAAAGTAAGAAATATTTATAGAAAAAAAAAATTGTTACTTAGTTTTTAGTTATTTATTCCTGAACACTAGCCATTATTAATAATAAACGGAAAAAGAACAAAAAAATTACTGGCTATTTTTTTATAACTAAAAAACAAAGCGCAAGTTTTTTCTGGGACAGTCCTTATATATCGTAGCTACAGTTGTGAAACTTGGTGTACATTGTTTGTGCCAAGCTACTCGCAAAATGTGAACGGGATTGGGGAATCGGGCGTGTCTCCTCCAACACAATAAAAACACTTAAATTACTGTTCTAGGCACGTGTGCCAAGCTGTGAAATTTTCTACATGGACCCATTTTTCTAGTGGGGTATGTTATCATTTCCAGAAACGAAATTTGTTTTGAAACAAAAGGTATTAATCAAATTATTTTTTTTTGTTTTCTAAGCTTTGACATGACAAGCCCTACAATGTCACAACTAAATATCGGTTACATCACTTTTCCATGTCTATCAGCGCACCATGCCAGAAAAGGAAATGAACAAGATGAGAAAAGTACCCTTATTTTTAGTCACAGTGCATGCAGATTAATTTAAATGTACCGTGGAAGTTTAATTTATGCAAAGATAGAGAAAAGAAAATATGAAGAATATGCTTTGTTTACCACTGTGGATGTTGGTATCTTTTAATGTAGGTATTGTATTGCGAGTCCTTACTCGTGTAATTAGTTCGGCAAAAATTGTGTGTAAGGCCAGTGAAAGTTTCCAGAAATACTCCTTGAAACTGTACTAGTTATTACGGTTTCCAATTTATGATTCGCCTAATTGTGGTTATAAGACAGAATTATCGGGTTTTTCAAATCTTAAATCCAGTGGTGAAGTTCCGGAGGGAAGTGTGGTTTTCGTGGAGCCAATTTTTGGGTTTTGATTCTCATAAGACTCGGTAAAACCAGCACACAAATTTTTATATTATTTCGCATTGTTTTTCAGATATCGAGCCTTAAAGCTTAAATTTTACTACGCTTCCATGCTTATGAGCATAGCGGGAATGATCTGTGATGTTTAGTTTTGACTCTTAATCCAAAGAATCTGGACGAGTCAAAAATGTTCCACGAAGTTTTCTAAAACCTATTTTGGTTTTCAAGACATTCGATGTCTTACTTGTTATACCCTAAACAGAGGGTATATTCATGTTGTCATTGCGTTTATAACACATAGAAGAAGGTGTGCCAGGTGTAAGAAGTATATATATTTGAAACGCTTTACTAGTATAAGAATGCGTATTCTACATTAATCTACATCCACACGCTATTAAAAAACTAATAATTTTTTTTTTGTCAACTCAAAGTTTTTATAAAAATATACTTCAAAAATATTTTCATAATTAACAATAACTTTTTTAACATAAAGTAGAATATATTATTTATTGTAATAAATCACTGAAGTACCCCGTCCCTAGTGTAAACGATATTTAAGATTTGAAATCAATTTAAGGTAGTGTCTGTTCCTTGCAAAATCGTTTCTATATAGTGTTTGTCAAAAAATTTCGGAGGGGGGGGTCTAACCTCTAGCATCCCCCCTAATTACGGCTCTGTTTAAACTGCTTCAGCAAAAGTAACTCGCCGATCAGACATCAATTTCAACTGAAATCAACTTTTCATTTCCAGTAATCAGAATTTTGAAGGTTTTATCTGATTTTAAAATAACTTTGAATGGTGGACCATTTTCCAAAGTTTTTATCAAAATATTCTTCAAATATATTTTCATAGCAACAAGTTTTTTAACATAAATTAGGAATTAATAATTGTTTAAGTAAATCACCATATGGTTCATGTTTTTAAAATAGGCTGAAACTTTTTTCAGTGATTGGTCTATCATGTAGAAGATATAAAAAAAAACTCGTAAGTAAAACAAAAAAAAAAAAATTATTGATGAATATAAACAAACCACCGCAATCCAAATTAGCTTTTATGTTATTTTTAGGTAGTTGTGTGCTAGTAGATGAAAAAAATTGCAAATCTGAATAAATGAAGGCACCGTTCAGGCCTTGTAATGCTTGTAAAATCAAATAGGGTGAAAAAACTTGGATAAAATTTTCAGGGATGGTACTCCTGTATGTTTTAAAAATTTTGTGTCTAAAAAGGCTGAAATCGATGATGAAATATTTGGGAAATTGATGTTTTCTTGGAAAGTCAATTTTTTATCTTTTACCACATAGAAACCGTTCAGGCCTTCATTTATTCAAATTTGCAATTTTTTTGTCAGCTACTAGTACACAACTACCCAAAAATAACATAAAAGCTAATATGAATTCTGTTGGTTTGTTTATATTCATCAATGAATTTTTTCGTTTTACTTACGAGTTTTTTTCAGCACAATTTAAAACTTTTTTTTAAGCAATAATACTGGTCAAAAAAATTTTATCGAATTTTTTTATATCTTCTACATAATAGACCAATCACTAAAAAAAGTTTCAGCCTATTTAAAAAACATGAGGGTAATGATAGGCCCATTATAGATGGATTGACCCATATACTCGTGTTCTTGATCAGCGTCACCACCTGAGTTGACTTAGCTATGTGCGTCTGTCTGTATCACTGTGTGTCTCTCTGTCAAAATCGCGTTTTAAATTAGCTATTGAAAATTGGCCCATACTCTATGCATACTTGCCCAAGCCCATTTAAAGAAAAGTTGCTGTGATTTTGATGAAACTATATGATTTGTTGCAGGATTCAAAATTTCAAAGGCTCTCACAGGGGCTTCGTACAGCCCTAGATTTTAACCTTTATAACGCCATGTCTCGTAAGCCGTGCAAGATATTGTGTTGAAAATTGGTAATCGAATACAGATCATGTATATCTTGAATTGTGTTTAAAGTGGTGAGAATTTTAAAAGTAGGCGTGGTACTTTTAAAAAAATTTTGATTTCGTAATCATATCACAAAATTGGCAACTACATTTTTCATAAAAATTTTAGAGATGATGCCGCTGAAAGCAGTCAGCCAGCTTAGCCAATGTACTAAAAAAAATTTGTTGAATGGCGTGGCACAGCTTACAATTTTTATAAAAGTTTTGTTAAGAGAACTAACAAAGGAATCGCTATGAAATTTAATAAGGCATTTTTTATTACATTTCAATACTTGCTTTGATGAATTTTATTAAAAAAATTTGGAGCAATAGTACATGTGGGCGTGACAAGTTCCATATAAACAAAAAACCTTTAATGTGTGCAATGAGAGTATTCTTTATAAAATTTTGTATATAGAGACAGTTACTATAAGCTTTAGAAGTAAATGGATTTGACGATTTTTTTATTAAATAATTCATGAATAGGTAAATTTTTATTATTAATTTCTGGTTTAAGTAAGTATATTTATAGCTGGTTTAGGGGCTAGTTTTGAATTTAATTTAAGAAAAAATATTGCTTTATCTACTTTAAGACAATTAGGGTTAATAATAAGAAATTTATCGATAGGATTTTATAAATTTTCTTTTTTTCATTTATTAACTCATGGCGTGGGCGTGACACCTCCCATGTTAGCATAAAATTGTAAGCGCTCTTTTAAGTGGACTATTGCAGCAATTGGCATGAAGTTTAATGTAGGTGGTTTACTTGCTAAAAGGTAGATCTGAATCAAAAGCGGCCGAAATAGCTCCAGTGGGCGTGGCACCACCCATACAAGCAAAATACGTTGAGTGGCATATCTGTCAAAATATGTAATCAATCATACTAAAATTTGGTGTGAGAGGTTTGTTTCCGGAAAGCTATATCAGGATCAAAATCGTACTTGATTGTACCAGTGGGTACTAAGACTAATTACGGCATACAACGCCACTTATACTGTGATTTGGTATGCGGATATCAATCACGAATATAATTTATTGAACCAAATGAAGCGGAATTGGAGATGTGGGCGTGTCATATATAAGCTTATTCACTTCTATTATAATTTCTTAAACATTTAATATATTCTTTTGACTTGTACAACTTTTTAAGTTTTCCAATCTATCCTATAAGTAGTTGTTCGACTTTTTCAGCCTCCTTAAACTTTCGTCAATATTTTCTTTATATTTTCGACTTCATCAGCGATTTTGAATTGTTTCAAAATTTTTCATCTCTTTCAACTTTTTTTGAGTTTTTCAACCGCTTTCAACTTTGTTCAACATTTTCCATATTTTTTGGACTTTTTCCATTTCTTTGAACTTTCTACAAGGGTTTCCATACTTTTCGACCTATTCATTTTTGTTCAAAAATAGAAGCTTTTCAACGTCTTTTTGACATAAGCTTAAAAAGTACTTTCAATGTAGTATGTGGGTTTCGGCCTAGCCGCAGATTACACCTAAACTAGTTTATTTTGTTTTGTGGACAAAATGCATAACTTTTTTTTCTTGTAAAATAAAAATAATTTTTCCTCCAATTAACGGCGAATAGCGGCTCTTACCTCTAGTTAGCAGCTTGACGGCCTTCAACGGCTTTTGCGTGAAATTAATGGCCTGGCCGGGTCAAAAAAGGCAAGCCTGTTTTTGAATAATATTTTTTTTCGATCGGAGAAATATTCATGGAGTGGTTTTAGTTAGGTTTAAATAATTTTTGTTAAAAAAACGTCTTTTTTGATTGAAACTTTTTTTTCATCACGAAATTCATATCCAAATTTGCTAAAAATATGAAGATTTACGTTTTGTAAATATTTTGGCAAAAAAAAGTTATTAAACTATTTATTGTCATGCATCGGATACTTTGGGAGTTTAACGTATCGCCCACTTACTTCAAGACTGGTATAACTCAAAAAACGTGATTTTGACTTAATGATATCCATTTCATGTTTTATTTTTTATGCAAAAATCAGAAAGGTATCTTATAAACTCGACTTGTGAGAAGAAATTATATAGACATACTTTTCATATAAGAAGTAGCAGATTGAAGTCTTTAAATGCGTTTTTCTTCCACTTTAGGTTTTTTGAGTTATGCTAGTCTTGAAGAAGTGAGCGATTACCATTTCATTTTTCAAACCACTATAAATGGTCCATTTCTGAGTGGATTTGTACACAGACTAAGGCTTATTGCAAAAGTAAGTATAAGGTCTACTTTCCACTGATATATTCTGATCCGATTAAAACTGAGTGCTAATAATATCAAAACGTGAAACATAGATCACCATCATATTTCGTAAGTAGATATTTTATTTATGTGTACTCTGTCTGGATAAAACTTGGCTAAATCCATATCCGGTATCCGCCAGAGCGCGCTTCAGTCTTTTATAGATTTGTAAAAGTTATAAACATACGAGTACATATGTAAAAATCGAAATAGATCCGATTTCTGGGAACTGATATTCAGTATAACAATAAATTATTTAATAATTTTTCTTATCCAAAATATTTACAAGAGCTAAATATTCATATTTTAGCGAATTTGGGTATGAATTTTATGATGAGAAAAATTACATAAGCAGAAGACATGGTTTTGTTATGTCAAAAATTACCTTCCTTCAGGAGAACCAAAACCGCTCCATGAATTTTTCTCCGATCAATAAAACAATTTGCAGAAATCACTCTAACTTTACAGACACCGTTGACGTGACTATGTTTTGCTGCATAAAATTCGACCCAGTGTAAAGTACATATGTACTATACATACATATATGTATGTAGTTCACTTTTTTCCAACTGAGTAGATATGAACATTCATATGCATATTAGTTACTGGTTAGGAAGTAACTGTATTTGTTCTTGATAAGTTATTTGAAATTAAATTCTTTTACCACATTTCACTTGTTTAAATATTTTCCACATTTTTTCCACAGCCGGCATGATTAAAGCATAAAGTTTGTAGTCACTTTATGGAATTGCCAACATTTCGGCAACCTAGAAAGTAAAAACCCATTTACCACAGCGTGTAGCATATTAACAATTGCTTTGCCACTGTCGGTTGCCTTGCAAATTTCATGATGCTAACAAATTAAGAACAAGAAAAATGAACTTAATTTTTCATTATTTTTCCTATCCCTTTGCTGGACTATGTGTATTTCCTGAAATGTATGAAACCCATAATAAGACAACATCAAAAACAGAATAAGTTAACAAATTATGCAATGGCTGATAGTGATGTGAACTTTAAGAATTTCTGTGTAATCGGTATTTCAAGAACCGTTAAATAAAAACCAGATAAAATTGAAATAATGTCTTCTTTGGGTTCATAAAAATTTTCCGTTTAATTGCGCAAGCTACTTATATTCAATAGATATATAAAATTCAATTTAATGGTAATAAAGTTTCTTGTCATTACTGTTTAATGTTTTACTTCAAAAGTTTGAACTGTAAGAAATGAAATGGAATTTCCATTATATACGAGAGAAAATAAGGGGGAGGGGGTGCGGAAAAATATCACCAAATCTCACCAAGCGGTTAGGTGGGGTTGTCAATGAAAATCTCACGCCAACTTAATAATGCAGAGAGTATACATTATTATAGCAGATTACATTTTGTATCATATCAATTCGGTAGGTTCCGCATAGCGACAACTCCAGTTGAACACAATAACATCGGTTTATGCGTCGCAGACATCACGACTTCCTGAACGCAAAAGGAAACTTTCCGAATGAACTTTGACACTTGTACGGCGTTTGCTTCAAGTCGGGGGGTTCCGGCCATAGCAAATATATGATATTTTATATGCCTGCGTGTCAGTAATGATATCTGCAACGCAAACGCCGGTTTTAATATGGTTAATATGTATTTATATCGAAACTTTTACAATGGGTATGTGAAGCGTCATCCCGACAAGGTGAAACAAACGTGGATGGAGGGAAAGCTTTTGATTCCCGATAAAAATGCCCTAAACGGTCATATAAATAAAGAGATTGAAAAACTACGGAATGAAAAGGTTCAGAGGAAGGCACACACAATGCTGTCTTTAATCTGGACAGTAAGTAAAGTTTCAATGACATTATATCGGTGAAAAATACATTTCTGATAGATCTGACCAAATTTCATCAAGGGGAGGGGGGGTCCGAATTTCAAAAAAAACAACTCACGTAATTAATGGATGGCCCCTAACACGGGGTAGATTAAAAAAAAAAATTTGAAGGAGCGTGAGTGCATCAGTGCGCGTTGCACCACTCATACAAACAAGGAATTTTAAACACTATTTTCTTGTTAGTGCTTCTCTGAGAACCGATAAATATCGTTCCCGTTATCGGGACCGAGAACGAGACGATATTAAAAATATTATTTCTCGTATGACCGAGGGCGAGAACGAGAAAAGTCTGACCGATATCTCGTTCTCGACGATATTGTAGTGTTTATCGCACGATACGTACGATAAACATTTATAACGTTAAACGCGCAGATACAAGTTTGCTCAACAAAGTTTTGCACTATATGCTTAATAAACACATACACCGCCATTAATATTTCTTTTTCTGAAAGAAAACATAAAATACCCATAAGAAAATGTGGGAATTCACATCACATCCTACCATAGTAGTAGCAACTCTAAATAAATTCGTCTTCATTTTTAGAGCTAAATGAATGTCAAAGCAAACATGTTTGGTTTTTCTTTTGTTTACTCTTGACAGCGATGGAGCCACTTTTATGGCGTTGAATAATGCGACTTAGCTTATCCCATACAACCAAAGTTTTATATTGCTATTCTTGGAACTAATACCAATTTGTGAAATTCGGTACATGGACACATTTGTATGCAGTAAAAGGAAAGTAGGATGGAACAACAGGCAGTGCGTGGATAAGGCCACTGTTCCAGCTAGTATTTAATATATAAATGTAAACGGGCATATCCGAGAAATATCGGCGATAACGAGACGAGAACGAGACGATAACGACTTAGACCGAAAAATTCTCGTACGATAACGAGTACGAGACGATAAGCTTAGGGCCACTACGAGTCCGATACGATAATTCATACATATCGTTCACGCATCGGTGAAGCACTTGATCTTGTACATAAGTTACCGGCCAAACTAGTTTTAGGTCAAACTAGTTACTGCTAAGCCTAAAGATATGAATGAAATCTAAATGCAAAAGCACTGTGGCTACTGAAGACTAATAGTAGACAGTAGCAAAGTAAGACAATAATACTTATCAATTTCATTATACTAGGTGTACAAATATGAAACCGGTAATGACATCTAGCGGTCGATAGCCGTATATGTATGAGCTTCCGAACCGCACCAAATGTCTTAATTGTTCATTCTGTCATCTGTCAACAATATTCAGTTCACAATTTGTCAAGTTACATACAACAACGCATTTTTTCCGCTCGTAAAGATGTCGAATTTTGTGCCTGGAAACTCTCATTTGCGGGAAGCATTGATTTTCTGTTTCCATTTGAAGAAAAACGCTTCTGAATCGCATCGAATGCTTGTTGAAGCTTACGGCGAGCATGCTCTTGGTCGTACACAGTGCAATGAGTGGGTCAATAAATTTAAAAGTGGTGATTTTGATGTGATAAATGAGGAGCGCGGCCGGCCATCGAAAAAGTTTGAAGACACCGAATTGCAAACATTATTGGACGAAGATGATGGTCAAACGCAACAACAGCTCGCTGAACAACTTAATGTGACACAACAAACCGTTTCCTTGCGTTTGAAGGCCATGGGAAAGATTTTAAAGGTCAGTAGATGGGTGCCACATGAACTGACCGACAGGCAGCAAGAAAACCGAAAAACCACTTGTGAATTGCTGCTCGCCAGGCAAAACAGAAAAGGTTGTCTCCATCGAATCATCACTGCCGATGAAAAGTGGATTTATTTTAACAATCCCAAATGAAAAAAATCATATTTGAGCCCCGGCCAACGACCCAAATCAACGCCAAGACCAAATCGCTTCGGCCGAAAGACAATGCTGTGTATTTTCTGGGATCAGCGTGGTGTTATTTGGTATGAGCTACTAAAACCTGGTGAAACAGTTACTGGTGCACGTTACCATCAACAATTGATTGCTTTGAACCGTGCTATACGTCAGAAGAGGCCCGAATTTCAACTTCGCCATGACAAAATTGTCATGGCGAATCGCCACATCGAGCAGCGGTCAATAAAAACTTGGAAGAATCGTACAACTGGGAGCCCCTGCCCCACCCGCCGCACTCACCGGACCTGGCGCCATCCGATTACTATTTGTTTTCATCGATGGGACACGCACTCAACGATTCGCACTTCAATTCTTACGAGGAAGTGCAAAAATGGCTCGATGAATGGATAGCCTCAAAAAACAAAGAATTTTTTTGGCGAGGAATCCATAAATTGCCTGAAAGATGTGTAGCTAGCGAGGGGAATTACTTTGTAGATTAAATTTGCAACTATTTTCGCAAAATGAACGTGTTTTTTGAATAAAAAATTCTGCGGCTTTCAAGCAAGGCTCAGGACTAACGTCCTCCAATATGTTAAATATCAGCTTTGCGGCGGCCGCGTCTATAATATGTGCAACACCAGCTTCGCTATCCACAGCTATTTTTAGTTTGGTCTAGGAAAAATTAATTTATCCTTAATCGGCCTTGTTTGGCCGATAACAAATACATTGCTTATAGAATTTTACTGGACTAGTTACCGTGATACGTTTAATACAAGTCCAATATTTGGCAAATCGTATTAGAGCCACGACGTGTGCGATTGTAATAAAAACTCACTGGACCTAAAGTAACCGGGATGGTATAAGTAAGCATGGCACCTTGCAAACCAGTTATTTTTGTGTTTTAATCTTAATTCATAGGATCCCCAAAAATAACACTACTGTAAATTATCCAATAATTTCACAAAAAAGAATAAAATCTTAAGTATCGAATAACCGAATTTTATGAAGTCTCTTTTGGCAGAGTGTGCATAGGGTTTTCTAAAACTTCCTCGTTCATTAAGACTCAGTCAATGGTCCATATGTTTAACGTAATTGCTATATTTATATGGTACTAAAAAAGAACAACAACAATCGCTTAGCACTTATTTATTTATAAAATGAAATAGAGGAATGTTGTCATTTATTTTCAGAAGAAATTATTGGAGTTACGATTTTTTGCATTTCAAAGAAAACTGTAAGCTTTTAAAGTTTTTTGTAAATGCGATAAATCCTGGTAGCTCTGGCCCAATCTGATTCATATTGGTGCCGTGCATAATGTTAAAGACCATATAATCAATCAATAAAATGAAAATTGTATTTGACTTAAAAGTTTTTAGAAGAAACGTCATCAGGAATGTAAACCGTGCCCGCGTAGTTAACTTGCAGTTTTTTTTTTATTGCCGTATAAGATATTATTTTGTATGGGAGCAGTCGCGTCCAGTTTTTGTCCAAGGCATATCTGTATTACCAAAAATTACACGGTCAAATTTGGTAACTTTGCTTTGATAATTTTCTTATTATAGAGTTACAAATACCGGAATTTCTTTTGTTTTTGTAAAAGAAATCTTGCATTGCATCAACTTTTTTAAAATAATCTAAAACAGAATTCATGTTTTGTGTTTTACTTTTGCGACAATAAAAACCTTAGAATACTCAAGATATTTGTAGCTGTTTGCATTTTTTAGACGAAGAAAAATATTAGAACGTACGATGAGTTTGTAGTTACTTTCTTGCGAAAATGAAAAATAGTTTTTCTTAATTATCAGTGGCGCATTTAATGGAAAGTTTTATGAGATAGGTCCTCTCTCTCCAAAATTTAAGGAAAAAATCACAATCGAAACATAAGTTTCGAAACAGTAATTATTCAGAGAACCTTTTATCTCCAATATTTTTTACTTATATATAACAGGTGATTTATTAACGTTTCGTTTTTGAAAATTGAAAACAGAACAGAAAATTTGCAATAGCGAATGAAATATTTATTTGGAACAATACTTTAATTTCTTCCAATTACTTTTTAAGACTGTTTCATGTAATTATTTCCGGTGGCTACGACTGAGGTGGTTCATCCGTAACAATAATTCAAAAATTATCGTAACGTCCTCGTAGTGGCGCCAAGCTTATCGTTTCGTACGAGAAGTTTTAAATCTGTATCGTTATCGTATCGTTCTCGTCTCGTTATCGCCGATATTTCTTAGTTATTCTCGCTTGCATTTACATAAAACTAGCTGGACCAGTGGCTATACCCGCGCACTGCCTGTTGTTCCACCCCACTTACATTTTACGCAGTCCTTACTGCAGACAATTGAGTCCATGTACCGAATTTCACAAATTGGTATAAGAAAAGCAATTCTCTTAAGCAAATAAAAATACATTAAAAGCGATGTACTACGGGATCGTCGGTAAAATATAATGGGGCGATTTTGCAAATTTAAAGTAGAAAATCGGTATTTTTTCAATTTATTCCGGTCAATTTCCAATTTTTTTTATAAGAAAAAAAGAAGAAGAAGAAGAGAAATAAATCACGAATCGATAATAGCCTGAAAGCCACCCCCACATTATTGGAAAATTTTATAGCCTCTTTAACTCGCACCATTTTTTAAATCAATGTATTTTAAAATGGGTAGACAAGGGGCGCTAATCCAGTTTTCAATGTTATTGAAAATCCTCTTGAGGGGGTTTCCCTAGAGATGCAAGACTAATGTAATCCGCTGATATATCGTGAAAAAGGCTAAAATTGTTTTTTCTTTAACCGCTCTAATGTAAAAATATTTACATACATATCTACTTATATTAAAAAATATAGTGCAAAATTATAAATATGCGCGTTCAACATTCTAAACGTACATATATCGACGATAAACAAGTGCCTATCGTACGATAAACACTACTTTATCGCCAAGAACGAGACATTGGCCAGATGTTTTTCGTTCTCGCCCTCGGTCACAAGAGAAATTATTTATTTTAATATTTATCGGTTCTCGGTGAAGCACTACTTCCAGGGCTGCAATTGTGGCTGGCTTGACTTTGTACACAACATACTTCAAAAATCATACCAAGAAACTTTAAAAACTATACCGAATAGAATAAAAAACTAGTAAAGGTGTTATCTTCGGCCACACTACATTAAAAGTACTTTCTAAATAAATATTAAAAAAAAATGTTGAGGAGGTGGAATAAGTCAAAAATAATGTAAAAAGTTTCAAAAATGTTGGAAAGTGTTGGAAAAAACTGAAAATGTCAAAAAATATGGGAAATGTTGAAATAAATATAATAGAAATGAAAAACACGAAATATTTCACGCCCACTCCTACAATTCCGCCCACTTTTGATTCAATAAATGATATTCGTGATTAACATGATCAAACCAAATTTTAGCACAATAGCTTGTATAGTTTGCGATATGTGCCGTAATTATTCCTAAAATTTAGGGCGGTGACAGACCCACTGGTGCAATCCACTCCGATATTGATCCAGAAAACTTCTTACACCAAATTTCACTATAGTTGCTCATATATTCCGATAATTATGCCACTTAAGGTATTTTAATTGTATGGGAGGTGCCACGCCCACTGTTGCTATTTCGCCAGCTTTTGATTCATAAGTATATACCTATTATCCAGTAAACCACTTACATCAAATTCCAGATCGATTGCTGCAATAGTTCACTTAAAATAGCATTTACAACTTTATATGAATGAGGGAGGTGCCACGCCCACTCATGCAAACTTGTCAAGTTTCATTTAATTCTGAAGCTTATAGTAACCGGCACCTCAATACAAAATTTTATGAAGATTACTCTCATAGCACACTATCTATAGCCTTGAACGTATTTTGCTTATATGGGCGGTGCCACACCCACTGGCACCATTGTACCAAAATTTTGCAAAAAGACACCTTTTAGCGAGTATAACTGCCATATTAAATTTTATAGCGATTGCGTTGTTAGTTATCTTTTTATAACGTTTATAAATATTGTAGGCTGTGCCACGAACTTCAACAAAATTTTCCAGAATATTGAATAAACTTATATTGATGACTGCTTTCAGTGGTATCATCCCTAAAATTTTTATGAAAATCGTAAGTGCCAATTTGGAGCTATACAAAATCCAAATTTTCAATTGCTAAAAAGTGACACGCCCACTTTTACAATTCTACCCACTTAATGCGCAATTCCATATTTAAAGGATTTGTATTCGTGTACCAAATTTCATGACAATATCTTGCACAGTTTACGAGCTATGACGTTATGAAAGTTAAAATTTAGGGCTGTGCCACGCCCCTTTAAGAGCCTTTGCAAACTTCAAACCTAGGCTGCTCTTTATTTTGTTCTCATCTTCACCAAATCATCAAATTTCATCAAAATCGCAGCAACTTTTTTTCAAAATGGACTTGGGTATATTTACATAGAGTATGAGCGGAATGCGTGGCCGTGAACTGATTTCGCCAAGTTTTATATGCTAGCAGCTTGCAAGAAGGTTTGACCTGTGTGCCAAATTTCATTGAGTTAGCTTGCTTAGTTTTCTCGTAAACCTGATTTCAACAGACAGACAGACAGACGGACATAGCTATAGCGACTCAGAATATATATACTTTTCCATACCTGCCACGCCACCTTCTATGCGTTACAAACGGAATGACAAAGTGAATATACCCTCTGTGTAGGGTATAAAAAGAGATTGTTAAGGCGAAGATATTTTGAGAAACATTTTTATACATAAAAAATTATTGTTTAAAGATTTAAGCATTTTCAAACAAAACAAATACAGGTTTGTTATTCTACATATTTCCAATAATGACATGGTTATATAAAGAATGATAAATATAAACACAAATATTTGAGTGTTACTATCACCAACAAAGATATGTTATTTATAATATAATTTACTTTTTCCAAAATGATTATATAGATGTCAACACAGCCAATATTTAAGTACTACATCGCCTAATCAAAATTTGACTTATAAATGCGAATGTTAGATTAGGTTTAAAGAACCGCTTGCATATAGCAAGTTTCACTCCGAGGCAGTTTGCTAATTGTGGTACTCTACACATATACACATACTATATATATTCCCGTCCTTTTCCTTGAATTATCTTATTGAATGGGGGCGAACCGTCCAGAAGCCTTAATGAAGTTGAGTATGCTGGTGAGCTCCAACTTGGTTGGTTCATGAGACCAACAAAGAATGCAGTTCCAAAATATTTGGTTTGTTTCCTCATTTGCATCGAGCAATAGCAGAGCAGGATTTTAACCGTCTCATCCTCTTCTTAATCTCCACATTTGCTGCAGAAATCTCTGAAATAGGAATCATATTTGCGGTCATAGAGCAGGGCTGCCAGAATTGGCGACTTGTCGCCAAATAGGCGATTTGAGAAGCTGTTTTGGCGTTGGAAAATAGCCCTAGGCGTCTAGACGCCAAAATGGCGATTTCAAATTTCTCTAGTAATAATCCACCAAATACCAAAAGAGTTATTTTTACATAGTATGGCAAGTTAACAATAATCTGGATTGCGAGTCCTGCGAGTTCAGTGTGGAAGACGCTATCAACTTTCTTGAAGATGACAATTTTCAAGCAACCAATTTTAATTTCGTGTAATGCAAACTGCATCTAATGCATATTTGATTTTCTGAAACAAAATTTTTAATATATTTCAAATGTACATTAAATTTTTCTTCTCAAAAAATGTTGTTTCTTTTACTTCTGTTATAATTGCCTAGCTATTGTTAATTATTTTAGCCTAACAATAAATCAAACCTCATTCTAAAAAAATTTTTACTTGGCTTATTCGAAATGAAAAACTGTTGTTTGTTTGTTTGTTTTTATGGGTTTTTATTTGGCGAATATTCTAACGACTTCAAATTTTCGCGTAGTGATTTGTGGCGACATTAGCGCTACGTATAGGCGACATTAGCACTACATATAGGCGACTTCGCCTCCAATTCATCTGGCAATTCTGCCATAGAGCCGCTAACACATTGCCCGTCAGTACTTCTACAACAGTTCTTAGCTCTCCTCTTCTGCATCTTAAGAGAGTCTGTGTCCTTCTTATATTCAGTTTAGGCCACATATTTCGAGACGTTTTCAATCCTGCGGTAAAACTCCATCTTCTGTTCGTTTGTTTCTTGGTTGTGCTTTCTATCCGAAAGTGCAGTTCCAAAAGCGGTCAACCACTTATTTCTTTTCCGGTTGTTCTGATCCTATTCTGAGACATTTATCAGTTTTCTGATTTCCCGAAATACCCTTATGACCGAGCACCCAGCAAAGTTCTATAGCATGCTGTCGGATTGAACGTAGTGACTCCCTGCCGTGTTCTATATATCTAGATTTTACTATTTTGGTGTACAGTGCTTTCATCGCTGCCTGACTGTCCACACATATGGTTATGAAGAAGGGAGTAAACCGTATCAACTGTGTGGCTTGGTCTATACTATAGACTATAGCATATATTTCAGCTTGAAAAACGTTGCAGCAATTGAGTATTCTGGAAGACATCTTTATGCAAATATTATCTGAGTAAACACCCGCTACTGCGCCGAATTTCATCTTGGATTCATCCCAGAAGATGGTTAATTCCCTTCCTTCCTATATGTTAAAATAAATTCAAATAAAAAGAAACGCGTTGCCGGATGGATAGAAATTTGCAGGCTTACAACTCTCAAATGATGAGCTAACCAAATCAGCTCTCTCTCTCGCTTGTTTCCTTTATCTCATCAGGGAGTATATGGCCTCCATAAAACTCTTCCAGCGTGCATGATTTTTAGACTTACGCGTTCCATGTTCTAGCCAGTGTTTCTACATTGGTTTGGGACGGCCGTGTTTTCCATTAGATGAGGACTATACTCCAGTGCTTGCCAACAGATTCAGTTGGTGATTTTTGCAACGTCAGTTCAATCCATTTCCATTCTCGCCGTTTGATTTGAATGGGAGTCTTATCTTGACGGCATCGGGTGAATCATCCGAGATTAGAGGTAGTCCTAGGGCACCAAACTTTCAGGATTCATGTTATGCTGGATTCGCCTATCATGAATCAATTATTGCCATCGGTTGTGTGGAAAGAAATACTTTTTTGTTTATTTATGTTGATTTCGGCAGTGAGTTTTTTTTGCATGACTGACTGCTAGGTGGCGAGGAGGCATATGTCATCGGAATAAGCCAGGTCTTCCATATCCTCGTCGTAAGTCTATTGCTACAATTTGTAGACTCTAGAGCTCTACTAAGAACATCATCAAGTACTATTACAAACAGGATTGGTGACAGAAACCAACCCTCAAAAGGGTTAGAGAGTTTCACGTTATGTAATACTTTACATTTGAGACCTTCGTATTGAGCATTGATAAGATTAATAATCTAGGGTGCTAGACCTCGTCTGTTCAATGCATCTCGGATGCAATTTTGGTTTAAATTAACTTGAGTTCTTAGTAAAAAAACATTTTTAAACTTGAATTTCAAAACTATTTATTTATTTATACCGATCTCTAGTCTTGTGGTATACTTCCACATAAAATAGTTACCTGTAATAACACCGACATCAGGGCTTGTGTGCCTAATGAAATCACTTTTCGCGTTGTATTAGCATCATTAGCATCATCGACGTGCAACATGTTGTCATGTTAGACAATCTCATATTATCCCAATTTATATATTTTGAATGAATTTTGGCCCTAATAAATTCTAGTGGTTTCATAATATGCGGTTCAAAAATTATGTCAATTTTACAGCATTTCCGAAGAAGTTCATATGCAGTTTCGTAGCAAATGAAATCGATATGTCCCCACACGGTTAAGTTGCATTTTCAGCCAATTTCACATTGTGATTTCCTGCAATCTAAGACTAAGCAGGATTTGATAATATAAGAGCCAAGGGCCTTATTGGCTGCGGAGCTATCGACGTATGTATATAACAAAACTGTTAGTACGTTAAAAAATTTTAGATTGGAATGCCTTCCAGCAAAAATGTTCGCTTGAAATACACTACAGTAACATGGTAGCCCAGTGATTCACTGATATTTAGGTCACATAAAAAAATTCCGGCCCCCGTACCAGAATGAATATTCGAACTGAGAGTGTATATTTTTTTGGAATTCGAAATAGGAGTCCAACCCTTTCTTTCGGCTATTTTTACTTGAAATTTGGGGGTGACATAATCAGTCCCACTTTGAATGTCGCAGCCACGAAATCGAGCGAGAATACTACCATGGCCGTAGGGCTTCGATTTCCAAAAACTAGATTTCCTCAGTCTAAAAGCACTTTTTGAAGCAGTCCCTTTGTGGGCGTTCAGGTATTACGTAACGCAATTTTTGAAGATTTTTGATCCTCCGTCGCCCTATGCAACGCGCCGTAACGTTTTTTTGCATCCATCGTTAAGGACTGGAAGCTTAAAACTTGGTACTTTGTGCTCTTTTGGGAAAACGACATGATCCGTTTTCTACGCGTTATTGCCTAGTTCACATTTTGTGATCCAAGACTATATGTTTTTACCAGACACAAGCAGCTACGCTACCACTTTGGCACCTTGTCGACTAATGATTCGTAGCAAAACGTCTACAACAAGAATTCAAAGTAATGGTGATAAAACACCACCCTGTGGTGTTCCCATCGATACAAATCTAATGAGTGAACTTCCTCCTAGCTCTGACGATATCGTCCTGTTCCAGAGCATGTCTTTAAAAGTTAATTGAACACATCCTTCCGTGCCAATGCGGCTTCGACTAGGAAGGATATTGTTGAAAGCTCCTTCTATATCAAAAAAGGTAGCAAGTATTCAATAAGTCACAGCATCATGCAAAGCTGTTTCCGTTGATTTCCCTTTCACATGAGCATGCTGATCCCTAGATAATCAATAACCTATTGCTATATCGCGCAAATGAAGGTAAGCTGATGGGTCTAAAATCATTTGCTATTACATGGCTAGATTTGCTTGTTTTGCTTTCAAAATAAAAGAGGCTTTTAGTTTTTTCCATTCCAAGGGCAGGAAGCGTAAAACGATTATGATTCTGCAATGCAAATAATATAAAAAGTAAGGGAAAATTTGTCACTTTATTTTGAAAGTTTTAAAGTTTAAAAAAAATTCAAATTGTAAAAATATCTTACAGTATTGTTCGAATTAATGTGAACACAAGCGATAATTTGCAAAAAACAACATTTATTAGATGCAGACGCAGAAAAAAGAGAAACGAATACAATTTAAAATTTTTTAATAAGATTTATGTCCCCCCTTGGCTTTTATAACTTCCTTAACCCATTTTGGCATGGAATCACGAGTTTTGTACATGTTTCTGATACTTGCTGGTCTGAATACCATATCTGGATTACAGCCTCAATCATTTTTGGTTTTGTTTTGCAGTCTCCTTTACGAAGTCAATCCTTTACAAAAGCCCAAAGATTTTCAATTGGATTAAGGTCCGGTGAGCTTTCTGGCCACTCAAGGAATGATACCTTTTTGTCCTTGAAATATTTCATCATGACATTTGAAACATGACATAGAGCCGAACCATGTTGAAAAACTGCTTAATCGTTGTCAGAAAAACAGTCAGACCCAAAAAAAAAAAAAACAGTTATTAACTGCTCACATGATGAAAAAACAATATGAGCGCTCTAAATATGAGGACTGGACTGCTAAACATTGGAGCAAAGTGTTGTTCTCAGATGTGAGCCATTTCACCATTTTTTTCCTTTTTTTTTGTTGACCTTAGCGTGTGCTGCACCGCAACTCATGAGACTTTTAAAAAAAAAGGGCAAAATACGAAGCAGGCTATTATTGGAACACCCTACATCAAGGATGCGTAGCCTATAGCTCGTTTGGCTCTTCCATCTTTTACAACAATAACAAAAAATATTGAGCTCACTTCGAGCTCTTTCCTTTATTCGAGCTAAATCGTTTTGGATCGCCATCGCACGTATTTTGTTCCTGTAATTTTTTCTAGAACGCATCGATTCGTTGGACTCTCGCCGTTACTCAAGTTAAATAATTTCGGTTCGCTATCGTTGCATGGTTTTTGTAGTTTTGTCTTCAACGCATTTTATTGTTTGTGTGATTTTGTTTTCAATTCATTTGCTCCTTAAGCTTGAGATTTTTGTTTTTCTTTTTCTTTGTTTCCATGCAATTAGTTTGCTGCAGCTATTTAAAAATTTTTATCAATACTGGGAATTTTTCCCCAAAATATTTTTGAGTTTTTTTTTAACAGAATTTATGTTGTTGTAACCAGCTCTCGAAAAAATTTTTGTGCGCATCTCTGCCCTACATAATGACGAATCGAGTAGGATTGGCAATCAAAAAGAACAAAATACGTTCTATTCAGTAACCATGAAAGTTATCGATGAAAAAAATTTTCTCGATTACTTAATCGATTACAGGTATGCGAAGATCTTACTGTGTAGAAGAGTTAATACGTAAGAGTGCATAAATACCATACCGATTTCCAGGAAACTTTAGAGATACTATTTTTATTTTGCTATGTTTTTATTCAATCACGTGCATGTTAATCATTTCCCATTTTATTGTGCTAAAAATAAATTTTTTATTCAAACAAACTCTTGCTGAAAAATCTTTAATTGGAATCTTATAAGAAACTTAAATATTCGTTGGGAAAAATTTAACACCATTTGTAAGCGTCATGCAAAAACTCACTTCAGAATATTCAACGGGGACAATATAAACTGTAAATGAAAGTAGCAAACAGCCAGGATGCAGCACTTGAATTACTTAGAAATACGCTTAATAATATTCTCCCTAAATACTAAAGTGAAAGTTTTCGCCACAATATTAACTTAAAAGCGTTAACATATGCAAACACAGCACGAATTTAAATTGAAATTTAATATATGTAAGTTTAAGAACTTATAAGTTGCTTTTGGGTGAAAAGTTCGCATCTTCTGGGTGGGCAAGTGTTTCCACGGGTAGGTACCTGTACATACATATGTACGAGTATCTATGAGTGTGCAGTTTTGCACTTAAATGATGTTAATGTAAATGCACAAGTGTTGCATAAAAATATATCGCACCATTAGAACAATAGGGCGATATCTCAAAATTTTAAGTTTCGAGCAAATAAATAAATCAAATATCTTTCACTGAATTTTGAAGACAGCCATGACTACGGATAACTATGAGAGTCTTCAAATGAAATGATTTTACGTACAAAGAAATATTTTATTTCGAGTTCAGGTTTTGAGTTATTTCGTTTATTAATTTGTGGCACTACTCGATCTGCTATGTATGTATGTGTGTGTAACTGGCCAAACTAGTTTAAACGATAAACTACTTTTTCCTAGACCAAACTAATTCATCCGTATTGTGATGAACCAGTTCATCCTAGGATAAGCTAACGCAATTGATTACTTTAACGGCCTCACTTCCAAATTTCATAAGATTTTAGTATAACAGACTATGGGGACAGCCTTCGGCTGTGGCTCAGGGCTTACGTCCACCAATACATCCAACACGGGCTTCGCGGCTGCCCTTCGTTTTCGCTGCTTTTATTAAATGAATTGCTATGTGTGTGAGAACTCCAATTCGAATCATTTTTAACATTTGCCAACAAGAAATTATTTATTAAAATATTTTATCTTCAAAAAATAGTGGGTGTAAAAGTTTTGCCACAATATATTTACATATCGGTATTCTTTTCAGAACTGCACACTTTATTTTTTCTTACCTTTTTGAGCAATTTTTGAAACGGAACATCTCAAAAACTATAGGAGAGAGATAGCATAAAATATCATTTAATCTTTTTTGTTAAGAAAGCCTATAACTTTATTAAAAAAAATAAAATATTCAAATAAATTTATCGCAATTAATGAATTTTTGTATTTAAAACAATTTTTCTCAAAATATCTTCAACGAAACATATTTTTTTTTTTGATAATTTTTTTATTTATTATTCCCCAATCTATCGTTAAAAGGTATGTGCTTTCATATCGAATTCCCGCCATAGTTTTGGAAATTACGAATTTTTTACTGATAACGAATTTCTCACATGTTTTTCAAAATAACTTTGACATAAAACTTTTTCTGTTTTTTTTTATTGTAATACTATTTTCAATCAATCTTAAATATGCATCTGCATTTATATCGAAAGTCCTGACATAACTTTGGAAAATATCAAACAATTCATACAATTGGACTGGTGCGCGCCTTCATAAAAAAACTCATATTTTCCACAGTTATGGCGGGAATTTCGACATAAAAGCAGATAAATTCTAAAGATTGATTGAAGAATAGCATATAAAAAAAAAATCAGAAGATATTTTGATAAATATCTTTGTGTGTAAAAAAATTAATGTTAAAACAAAATTATTGATGATTTTTATTTTTTCCCATAATAATAAAGCATTTTTAAGCAAAAAAGGGTACAGATTTTTTATTCTATTCCACATAGTTTTTGAGATATTTCTTTTAAAAAAATGTTCATAAGCGTCCAAAAACACGAAGTGCGCAGTTATTAAAAGAATGACCGACATATACATATGTACATAAACTTTTGGAATTTGGAAATCCGGAATCGACGCCTCGTGCAGCATAGCAAGGTAAAGTAAGTAAGGCACTGAAGGTCTTCTTTTATAGAGACCACCGATTGAGGTACATTGAAGGATATTTAACTTAAAAAGATATAATGGAAATATAGTTTTTTTCCAGTTCATATTCTGCCACCATATTCTTAGCTCAATCAACAAAAAGTTCAATCCAAAATATTCCTTGGCTAAAAATTAATTCTAGAAGTTATTAATTGAGCTAAGAATATGGTGATATATAGTGATATGCAAAACTCGAAAATGTCTTAGGCATTTCGATTTGTAGCTCTGTTGTTTTGACGGTGCGATTTGCAAATAAACATGCAAACATTTACGTTGAGCTGTTTCCCAGTAGACAACTGAGCAAGGTCTCTCCTGGAGAAGGCCTGATAGCACTTGTACATCCAGCGCCACACATGCCAATATTGCAGCATGTGTAATCGCTCATATTGACCTTACCAATAATGATGTAACGTCAAAAATTTCATAAAATCGTGCAACGTTGGTGTCATTTAGGTTCTATATAGCTTGCCGTTTTGATATGAAATTTTGATACCGCAAATACGCCGCGCCTAGAAGTCGCAGGCCCCTAGGCTGAACATGTGGTGCGGGTTGTACCAGGAGGGACTTTGGGCTAATAATGTGTGTCATGAATTTGTGGTGTGGGCCTCCCTTTGTGGTGCGGTTCCTAGACTGCAGCCTATGCCTCAACACGGCTCTATACTGTAAATTTTGTGAAATTTAAATGATTTCTTTCAATTATGAAATCAATTATTGGCCGCCAGGATTGCGTGTTTTGACAACACCGGCAATATTTGATGGCTTGAAATTCCGCATAGTTTGTGTCATTTCGAAGCTGAATTGCTCCAAAATTTGACCTTCAGACTACGCTCTATTTTGGCTAGTTGCTGCATTCATTTGCTTCAAATCGTATTCAAGTGCTAAATGGTTTAAAAATTTTGTATTTTGACATTTCATATGATCAAGAAAGTAAGCAAGAGGAAAGGTCATCTAATAGCGCTTTTACTCTTTTTTTCCTATTGGGCTGTTCATTTGTATTTGTGTGTGTGTATGTTCGTCCAGACAAAGTTTTACTTCATATACGAGTAATCTGATAAACGCAGTGTTAAACGAAAGGTGGCAAAGTGTAAAAGAAAAAATAACGACAAAAAACTTACAATATTTGTGGCACATATGCTGGCGAATTTGTATTATGCAGATAAAATAGATTGTTGAAAGAAAGATACATTATGTTGTGTCATACATATATCCCCAATCTGAATGCATGTACGAGTATGTATTACAAAAGAAATGGTTAACATTGATTCGGATCAGGGCGATAGCTAGAGGATTCAGAGCTTTTTAAATTCCCCCAAAACTTTTTGTGATGAGAAAAACCTAAAAAAAGATCCTTCTATTATTTTCTATAAATATTACAATCTTAAGGATTTTCTCCTTAACATCGATAATGATATATCAACTTTCAACTATTTTCGTCAATAAGCAAAACTGCATGATATAGGCTACGTATCAGCGGCAGTTATACTTAATGCTTTAGAGTATTTCCTCAAAAATGATTCTTATCGCCCGATGCTGGAAATTTTTTTTAAGGCCAGCTTTGGTAAGACATCTATAACTGCGGTTGCAACAGAAAAGAGCGATGGCTTATACTGCAAGGCACAATATGTACGAGCGCATTATTTCACCCAGTAACAATTTCCACAGGTCAATAGCTCAAATCATATTGGGGAGCACAACTTTCAAAATTTTTTCAAGTGATAATTCATGGGGGTAGGGTGGGGGTGGGGTGTGGGTGCGGAGTCATAAGAATCAAAAAGTATGATGAAAACAAATGAACAGTATACAATTCATAATTGTAATTATAATTTATTGCTCAAAACATTACGAAATTTTGATTATGACAATGCAAAAGTCTTACGTCTAATTTCGCACCGTTCTATGAATTTATTCGCGATTTCTCTTAAGTCTACAATCAATGCATCCTCCGAATACTCAAAGAGTTAAGCCGGGTTTGGATTATAGTACTCCTTAAAGTCGAAAATGAGCTTTCGGCTGTACATGTCGTCACAGGCAATGTTACCATAACTTGACAAATAGCATTTTTCAAAAATCGTACATAGTTGTGGAATTTTTTTATCGAAGATGTTTTTTATGTAAAATAAGTCGATCCCTGTCAAAATCTGAACCAAAACTCCATGATTAGTTCTTTTTGAAACTTGTCATTTCCAAAGAGAAAATTTTCCGTCTGGCGAAGAAAAGGGAAAACTTTCGTGTCAAACCTTACTTTCAAACGATTCACAATATTATCAATAATTTCAAAAATTGACTTCTGAATTTTTCATCATGATTTTAGAAACACTCGTTAGCATTATTATTCGAATCATTTAACTTTTTTGGAACTTATCTTTTGTATTTTCTTGAGGTACTTCAATGCCTATGGAAACCCTTTCTTTTCAATTTCGTTCCAAATTACTGCGAATTCATCTCTCAAGCTTAAATTCAAGTTTCGCTTAAATTTTCGATCAGTATTTTAACATTACCAAAATGAAATTGTTTCTCCTGAATGGCAGTGTTGGCAGCATCTACGTGAGAATACATTTTTCTTAAAATAGATATTTAAAAAAAAAACTCAAAACATTGAAACATTACTTGATTGCTTTGAGAAATCCTTTCGCTTTTGTAGCCGCGTCAAAAGAATCTTGGCCTGAATGATTTTTTAAAAAAATCATTAATTTCTTGTAATTTATTAAAATTGAATTTAAAGTTGTAATTTTTGCTCTCTAAAATTTTGGGAGGACTATATACCACAAAATATTTTTTGGAGGCGCAAAAGCGCCTTGTCTATGCTTACTATAGTTATAAAATAAAAGGTTTAATTTAATGGACAAGTCTTCGATTTTCTTGAAATTGCTGATCAAGAATATAGGAATGCATATGTTGGGCGCGGAAACGCCACCATCAAAATTTTTTAATCAGCTTGAAAACTGCATTCTCACTATAGTATATCCAACACCGATTTCGCTAGCCACTGTAATTCTTAGTAGAAGTTAGGGTAAGTGGGCGGCCCTCGACCAATACTTTCGACTTGCACCACCAATATGTCCAACACCGGTTTTGCGTTCCGCTATAGTATATCGGAAAGCCGTTATTTTAGGACTACTAGACCTGCGGCTGCAACTCACCCTTAAATACATCTGCTATCTCGTCAAGAGGCCGAAAGGATCAGTAAATTTATGTATAGAAATCACAAATATAAATTTTGTAATTTTTTATAAATTTCGTGCTGGGCAACTTCAACCACTAACTGTTTTGGTTTGAACCACAAGCGTTCAATAAGTAAAGACAACACGTGGCTCTTTATAAAAGCAAGCCACATTTTGTATAAAATGTAAACAGAGCGAGGCAAGTACCCAAATGTATAATAAACAAAAAGCCGGTTGAATTATCCGCGCATGTCGAATTGTTGATGCTTGATAAGAGAGAGCTTTTTAGATGTAGAGCTTTCTATTGAATGCAGCTATAAAAGCAGACAGGATGTGCAACACAAACGGCAGTTAAAGTCAAAACATTGAACGGAATAAATACAATTTGCGGTGAAAAAAAATTAGAGAGAGTAAAAATAATGTGAATTTTCACACAGACCCAATTGCAAATTTGTTTGTGTTGATGTGTGCGTATAAATAACGGTTAAGCCATATCGGCTGAAAAAAAGTCACTTTGTGGAATATAAAAACTGCTCTTGAAAATTTATAATTTAAAAGTGTTTTTATATATGTATGTATGTACTTGTGTATATATATTAAATTCTGCTAAAGAATTCATCAAGCAAAAAAATATGTGTATGGATTGATGAAAGTTACAATATGAACCGTTAAATTGTAATGTAAACAAATTTCTATTCATACAAGCGATTATTTAATAAGAAAAGGATCCCCTAAAAGTGTACTAGAATAAATAATATAAGTTGTCAAAAAGTCTACGTACATAAAAAGTTTACAGTCTTCTGTGTGCGCGTTGTAAAAGAATGTGAAAAATTAATAAAATTCAGATCCATGAAAAATAAAAAATCGCAACACAATATTTAAAACTAAAAGGCTTCTTACATAAATCATACATATGTACATACATCTGTATATGTATGTATGTATATCAAAAGTAACTTACAATATTTTTGTGTGCCTCTCTTCCCCAACACTCCTGTTGCTCGCTAACAAATACAATAAACCTAAGGAATACGAGTGTAATAAGATTCTATTTATTGTATTTTTGCTGATTAAATTTCATAATTGTGTGTATGTGACTCACTCTGTGAATTAAATTGTGAAAACGGAACCCAATTAAATGAAAAGAAATCTTCAGGCATCAGTTGTTTCGATATTTTTGTTCTCATTCTGCTATTGTGATTCCATCGCATCATTTTATAAAACATAAATAAAATATTGGATAAAATAACTCATTGAATCGCAACAAATGTAAGTATATCAGTCAACATGTGCGTATTTTTTGATATTTAACACAAACATCAATGTACAAGTTTCCTTTTTTTGAGAGAGAGAGATTTTCGATATCAGACAATTTAAAAACAACAGGAAAAGGGACAGATTTACTTGAAAAATTTGTTTGGAATGGCGCTAAAAACTTTTCTCAAAATAACTATTTTCAGGACAATACAGCCTTAGGATGTAAAATTTCTAGTAGATCATAATCAATTAACAAGTTCCCATTTTCAGTAACTTTGAGATATTGATACTCAAAGTAACTGGTTTTTCGTCAAATAATTAAGATATATTGTGATGATATTCTGGAATTACTCGTACTGTGAAACTGTTTACTAAAAACGTCTAATTTGTAAAAAGAATTAAACTTTAATTCGAAATAAATGACACGCTTCTGTCGATTTTCCTCAGAAATGGAGTTAACTCGTTTTGCCTTAGTGCCACAGATTTATGTGGAAATTTTATTCAGAAAGTTTGATATCATATGGTATCACTCAAAAAATCACAGTTTGGA
Source organism: Meiosimyza decipiens (assembly GCA_963680825.1). Classification (NCBI taxonomy): domain Eukaryota; kingdom Metazoa; phylum Arthropoda; class Insecta; order Diptera; family Lauxaniidae; genus Meiosimyza; species Meiosimyza decipiens. The sequence goes on from OY804259.1 coordinate 33,482,605, forward strand.
AAAATTATGGTAAAATTTGGTTTTCAAATGCATAATGCTGGGTATAGCATAAAATCTTAATGGTCTTAATATGTTGGAAAAAAATTTAGAGTAAACGTTACTATATTTGTTTTTTTTTTGGTTTGAGCGCAGTAATTAAGTGGAAAGTTTTATTGATCTAACCATTTAAGATTGCATCTAACAAATAGTGGCTTTTGCTAGCGTTTTCCATAACCTTTCGTAAAAATTTTAAATTTTATGTCATCGGATTCATTGCGAATATTGGTTGGGACATCTGTTCGCTGGCTTCTTGACGATAATTTACGATCCTCCTCCTCCGTGATCCAAACAGTACATGACATAATAAATCCGATGCTGGTAGTCTGTCAAATTCTAATCTTGGACAATCTGGACATTACTTGAGAAAATGTTCAATGTTGTTAAAATTCTATGTAAGCAAAACTGTTTTAGCTCGATTTGTTGTTGTTTCTGAACTATCCTGCTTACTAGTCGGTATACTTTTAATATTTCCTTTTATACCGCATATAGTTCTCCATTACCAAGAATGTTCCTTCAGAGGCGGATTAAGGTAGGACTAGAGGGGACCCTCAAGTAGAGTAATATTAAGATATCTGCTAGCGGTTTAACATTGGACAAGCGCCTGGACCTCGCCTTGTTTTTGAGAGGAACGCAACAGGAGGATCTATTTAATACAAATAAAAAGAGACTATTGGCATCAATTTCCAGATTTTGTAAATTGCAGCGGAAAAAATTTATTTATATTTTGAATAGCTTTTTTTTCTCATCAGTATGTTATATCAATTTTTTTTTTTATACATTTGCAGAAAGCATAAGTTGTCTACTATTTTAATTTTTAAATTTTTCTTTTAGTGGGGGTTCATTTGTGTTTTTTAGCCCAGGGCCAAATCTAAATCTTCGTTCGCCGCTGCTTGCCTTACTTACTTTTACTTAACGACGGTAAGCACGTCGCGTCAAAAAAATTTACCAGATATTTTAAGTTTAAATTTCGAGGATTTCTATTCGCTGGTCTTGTTTGTAAAATTAAAAGCCTTTAATGCAGTGCTAAATATTTCAACCATGAAGAATTTTCTCAGGACTAAAAAGCAAGGCGAGACATTGTATATAATATCGATCATTCTTTAAATAACAGCACACTTTATTTTTTTTATTTGTTGGAATTTTTAAAAAATTTTTCAAATTAAATATCTCAAGCTATGGGGAATAGGGTAAAAAAAGAAACAACACTCTTTTTTTAAAAATACTTTAGCTCTATGAATAAAAAGCTTGAAATCAATTTGATTCAATAAAATTTTTTTTCTATTTCCCAAATTCTTTTATTAATTAGCCCGCAGTTAAAAATGTACTAGATTTTGTACAAGTTCGTATAACTTTAACTGACATGTGTGTGCAACTGTTTTTGCGTCCTCCCTATTTCAATATGAAAATATGTGCGACAAATTTTTAGTTTTTCCAATAAAATTTCTTTTTTTTGGAGCATACAAATAAAACAAATAGCTTATGGAGACGCTTTTATGTCAAGGACCCAGACATTTTGATTAGTGGCCGTAATGCGGTTGAAAACTTGGACTGTTTTGGACGTACTTCAGCATCAAGCTCTGGGAGAAACCTTGAAAAACTTAAAGAATTGCGCTCTCAAATCATTGTCTTGATCAAATACAATTGCTTCACATATATATCGGCCCTGTACATTGTTTAGAGTAGTGATTGTAATGCTCATCAAAAAATATGGAGACATAAATTTTTTCGCAAGAAAATGTTAAAATGGATTGTTTCGTTAATGAATATTTTGTGAATTTTTGTTTAATTTTAAGTTATGCATACAGAAAAAATAGTACAGAAAGCCTGATTCGAAATGAGGCTCATTTAAAATTTTTTATTTTCACGAACTGAGGGGCATTGCTGGCCTTTTCAAAAACAATTCCACATTTCAGTATTTTTTTACACATAAAGTTGTGTTTCAATATTATTTAGCGGATAAGGTCACATTTTAATACTATTTTGCATATAAGCACCTATGTATAGGAATTCAGTTGATTATTTACTACTTAAATATTTGTACAGGTAGTAACTGGCTTATACATGAAATGATAGGAGCTAAAATATGGAAACAGATTTTTTAATTTAAAATTAAGTAAAAATTGCTTAAACTTATGGCCTCTCTGAACAACTTGTTATTTTTTACTGGCTTACAATTTTTCCTAATTTAATTTGCGTGGATTTTAATTTTAATTTAAGCCGCTTGTAAGTTAAATATAAAATGAATAAAAAATAATACAGCCCAGATATTTTACAAAATTATTTAAATGAAATTTTGACAGTTTGTTTTACTTAATAAATATTCGTTACAAATAATGTAACATTACAAAATTGTCTGTTGAAAGAGTTACATTATAATTCAAAGGATCAAGCATACTGGTGAAGCCAAAGCTGAGCTTACTATCCAGTACAGTGCGTGTTTAGCACCAAAACAAATATACTAAACATAGATAAATTAACAAAAAAATGGGCTAAAATTAGTCACACTAGCTTGCTTCATATACTGCTGAACGGAATCATCAGTGACTTAAGCCGATTAGTACGAATTGGTAAGCCTAATATGTTTCCTTTTTTGTATAGATCTGTTGAGAACTCAAGCAAAAAATGAAACAATGCAAAGCAAAAAGTCTTTATGAGCTTCAGCTCTTTTTTTATTGTTAATTTATCTCTGTTTAGTGTAATTTTTTTGGTGTCGACACGCACACTGTACTGAACATTAAGCTCAGTAAAATTGTCCTCACACCTTAGCCCGGCCCTGAAGTTCCAGTATAATAACACCTTCGTAAGACCACCATCACTATGTGTGTTCCTATAAATGCTTCATAAGGGTATAAGGAGTGGTGGTGGAGGGCTACTGTAAATGAAAAAAAAAAAAAAAATTTCTTTTTTCTCAAACTTGAAACAAATAAAGAAGAAGAGCGTTTGTAATGATATTATTTATTTCAATCTAGGTATTTCTAAATTATTGAATTTTTACGTCAGCTATTGGTTTTTTGGCACTTAGCAATTTTTTCCAATAGAAATTGTGCAGCTTAAACTTAAAAACTATTCTCCAAGGATTGCTTCGATCAGCTATTATCTTGTCTTATTTGATATTATTTGACAAAACTTTGTGGTACGTTAACCGGATTTGGTAATCATTATGTAACAAAAGGTCCCTTTAATTGAGTATGGGAGCAAAATACGTCGCTCTATAGTTCGTCCTCTTCGTCCCTCCTTTTAAAGTTAACACACTAAATGTGTCAGCTTTAAAATAAAATAAGCACAAGATGTACGAAAAAATCCGCGGCCTTACCAAGTGATTTCGGGCTCTAAAAAGTAGGAACGGTTCGGGATTACGAGATTAAATGAAATTCGCTTTAGTTTTAAGGCTTACACTGTGATACCACTGAGGCAACAAGGATTTCATTCATATGTATGCATGTACGTGTGTATGTATGCATACGGCCCCAATAGAGCTCGCATTTTCATTAAAGTATTTGCGCTATATGTACATTAGGGTGGGTCAAAAAAATCAAATATTTTTTTGATTTAGATTATTGAAAAACTATTAAAATCAATAGGCATTGGGATTCTACTGCAAATATCTTCTAAATGGTTAGAGTAATTGATTAACCACTTGAGACCTTTTTCGTAGAGCGTTCAATTTCCTATAGAAATAATTGAAGCTCATTTGATAATAATTATTTTTAAGTAAGTTACAAAATTCAAAACAAAAAAATAATTTTCCTTAAAATACTTCAATCTTTGACCTTGAATATTTTTCAAATGGTAAGATTAATGAAAAAAGTGTCTGAGATCATTTTTGTAGAGCGTTCAATTTCCTATATATATTGACAATGCAACTTGTTTAACAATCTATTGGTGATAAGATATGACCATTTTTATATGAGACTAAATTAAAAATGGAAAACTATGATGAGCATAATCTTCCCGTTAATATTAAAAGCTCAGATTTGGTAAGTACTTTTTAGAGGTACCTAGGAACTAGTTTTCGTGTGTCGGATCAAAAAAAAAATATATTTGATTTTTTTGACCCACCTTAATGTACATGTTTGCATGTATAAGTGAGTGTAATTAAAATCGCTGATTTACCATAAATTAAATTTGAAAGCATTTGACTTGATTAATGTTTTTAATGCAGAAAATATTCCATTGCTAACTGCGAACTGTGCAGGCCATTTTACTTTTAAAATACAACTTTAGGGCATTTCGTAAGACAAATATTCTAAGGTGGTACCTTTAAATAGCTATGTAGCGAAGCTATTTTAGCACCATAAAATAAACACTGAGAGAGGCGATGCAATGTTGGAGAATTCTGTATTAAGTGAATTTCTCATTAAAGAATATAAATAATTTAATCGTGAAAGTTTTAATTTCTGTGCTAAAATATCATTGAATAAACAAACAAATCTAGAAGTAAATTAGAATGTATCTTCATAGATTACACATTTTGATTTCGAGAGTTAGGAATATAGTTAAACAGGGCTCTGACCTATTCTTAAAATAGCTCGAAAAACGTTTCGAATAATCGCTAAACTTCGAATAGTGAACAGTAGAATAGTAATGAAATAATTACGCATTGGCCAAAAAAGAAAGAGAATAAATTTGACCTTTAAGAAAATTTTGTTGGCCTAGTGTAGGATGTCGTAACTTATGTATCTTTTTCATTTCATTTATTTTTTGATTCCAAAACCGTTGAATTACAGAAAAAAATGGCTTAAGCTTTTTTGTTACACCAAAGCCTTTTAAGAAAACCATTTTAATACACTGAAAAAGATTCCTTGAACGATTTTTTCGGATGAGATTTATTTTCTCCAGAGCTTTTGATAAAATACAAAACCACTAATTCTCGAGTTAAAAAAAGAATGAATTAAAAAAATTTGACATTTTTGTTTTTATTTGGCCAATTTGAGGAATATTTATTTGAGTGCATGATATAGACAAAACCTTTTTTCAAGTTTTCATGTGGCTAAAAATAATTCAAAAGCATTCGCTTCCTTTGTAAAAGTAAATAAAAACGGCTGAAAACTGTGTTTTTAATAAAATTGACTACACGCATACATTACATATATACATGAGGGAGGGTCGATTTGTTCGTGTGCGAAAAAAGTCATCAAAGGAAATGGCAAGAAAATATTCTACGGACAATTCTGAGCAACTTTGCCAAGAAAACTATGGGCCTTAAATCAATTTCGAGCCTCCGCATTTTAACAAATGGGTTTTGAACAGCACCAACATACATATATTGCATTTTTACGAGAACAATTGCAAATTTTTTCATCAAAATTGGGGTAAATTGGCCATTTTGATATTTTTGTAATGCATTTACCATGTTATTAGTCTTTTTTAGAAGGATAGTGGAGTGCTGTAGTACTGAAGTTGAGAAATATTAGAAATATTTTATATATTCAAAAACGAAAATCTTACAATAATTTACCGCTAAGTTTGACGCTCATAGTGTTAGATCTTGCTTGCTAACCGAAAGCAAGTTCACGGTTTTTATCACCGACACGTCGAGAAAAAGTTGTTGCAAAAACCTCTCTGTGCCTTAAATATGGGAAGGAATTTTTGGATCAGGTAGTGGTGGATCTTCAACTGTCAAATATTTCATAAAATGGTCAAATGTTTCATTTTAATAGTCGACCAAGGCATTTAACTTTTTAGCAACACTGCTAACATTAAATATTTTGACATTTAATTTTTTCCAAATTTTACATGAGACATTCTGCTTTCAGCTTTAGCATTTTTACTCACTACAGTACTTTAATAAATCCCTATTAGTGGACAAGTTAAGTTCATTTAAATCACTTGGCAAGCCAAAGGTAGGAATATCTTGAGATATCATATGCAACAGGCTGCATCCAGAGGAACTGGTTCTTATGGGTAGCTGCATAGTTGGAAGAAACGAAAAAAACACCATTGACGTTTAAAAGTTTCACGAAATAATTACACGTTTTCATTGTCAGATTTTTCAATAAAAGATTTTTATTTTTGTATAAATAAAATAAATTATTTCCCATATCGACTTTACTACTTCAGCACTCCACTATCCTTTTAAAAAAAAGAAATAACATGATGAATGCAGAAAGGAGGCACAAAACCTTTCCAACGACATCAAAATAGCTGATTTACCCCAAGTTTTGCTTAAAATATAAAATAATTTGTAATTGTTTCCATAAAAATCCAATATAAGTTCTGTTCCTATTTGTAAAAATGCGGGAACTCGAAATTGATTTAAGATTAAGATAAGCTTTTTTGAGAAAGTTGCTCAAAAATGTCCGTAGAGCAATTTCATATAATACCCTTTTTGAAAAAAAAAAAAACAATCCTTTGAAACCAGACGTTTTAAAAGCAATTAGGATTAGGACTCAGCGTCGGAGATGACATAGAAATTGATAAAAAAGATTATGAAAATTAATTTTTAGTAATGTTCTTACCATGTTCCCTTTTTAATTTTTAAGTTCCTTATGTCCGATTTAGAAAAATCAATTTTGTTATCATTTACCAAAACTAGACTGCTACATAGCAATGTCCTTCTTAACCGCTAAACTGTGGGTCAGAATCTTTGAAGCTTTATATATTTTGATATACACTGAACGAAATGTATTGTGAAATGGATTGTACATGCATTCCATGTATGGCTTTCATTAAAATTTGTATTCAAATTATACGTTTTCGCCATGGAAAAGTACATGACTTTAATGTATTTGCTGTATTGAACTTTACATTGACATAGCAGCGTATTTTCACGTAGATTAGGTGTAACATAGGTCTCCATTAAACTCCTTTTTTGAGTAAACAACAACAAAATTCACTATGACAGTAAACACAAAATTTCAAGGCACGAAAATAATACCCAGCTATCAAAACTATGCACCATTACATTAATATTTATGTTCGCAGACATTATTTTAATTGCAGGCTTTCATAGATGTTATGTATGTAAAATACTTTAACTTGGAAAGAAAGTACATTAAAGCTTATGAATTCCAAAATAGTATCGTTTTACTGTTTTGATTTTTTGGTCAACTTTGAGCTGTGTTGTGAAATTAATTCTGTGCGCGAGATTAGTGAAATTCTAATGTTAGTTTTTAATACAAAAAATGTCTTTCATATGTTTTTTATGTCAATGTAAGTTCAGCAACATAGATCAGTTGGTTGCACATTTGAAAAGGAACCATTTTTTAAAGCAATGTGATAAGTTCCACTGCTTCTATTAAGGTCAATTATTTGAAAAATTACAAAAAACACTGAATGAGAAATATATGCAAGACCGGAAGCTTTTACAAAGAAATATGGATACGTTAAATTGCTAAAAGCAGCAAGAGTAGAACGAATTCAAAAAAATTTTGTGCGCTTTGCTCTCAAAGGCTTAAATTGGAATGACCCTTAAACCTTCCTCCTTATGAGGATCGTTTAAAGTTATTACATATGCAGTCTTTGAGCACTCGTAGAAATATTGCGGGTATACATTACTTGCATCAGCTTGTGACAGGGTCGCTTGCTGCGCCAGAGCTTCTTAATTATATTCATTTTAACACCAATCGTAGGAGTAATCGTAACTCATATCATTACCAACCAGTCAGTAGATCTAATTATATGGCTACAGCACCTTTTAATCGCATGACTTCTCTCATTAATAATTGCGATGTATATAATATTAGCTTGTCAAAGGGTCAACTCAAGCTAAGATTGAAAAATAACTATAGTTAATTTTGTTGGTCTTTATGTTTGTGTTGTCCGAGCCCCACAGCATGACGGGTAAATTTTTTCTAACATTTGATTCCTTAGACCATATGAATAGATTCCATACAATTGTATTCATGCAGTTGTGTGCTTTTATACATATGGTCTGAATGGGTATGTTGAGTAAGTGCGATAAGGCTAAGAAAAAAATTATAAAAATATAACAAATTAATTGCATGTATAATTTTTTCATTTCCATAATTTATTAATAAGCTTTAACCTTTGTTAAAAGCTTCAAGCTAAATTGCTAAGAAGGCTAATAGCTGTAGTAGCTAAACTCTATATTAATATTATTATGAAGTGCAGCAGCATGAAGCAAGTAAAGCGCTACCACTACAGATGCAACCAAAACTAAAAACGAAAATACTTCATCCTTTGATTTCCAGAAAAATCTAGAAACGCTTTATAGTATTTCTCGAAAGGATATCGACAGAAATATGGAATCTACTAAGGTCTTAATACTGGTACCAATTTTGGACACATATAGTAATATTGCTCGAAATGAGCTTGAGTGTAACTCAGAATTAAAAATGAAAATGATTAATGTGATAAAGAAAAGCCGAAAAATGTTTAAGCTTTGTAAAACAGAATATTTGTTATGTGCGACTTACAAGAAATAATGAATAACAAATAAATGACCACGATTTAAAAAAAAAAACTAGCTGCGTCTTTCAGAAAAACATCAGATATGGTAGTAATGCCGCTTAAGCATTCCATACAAAAGACATAATCTTATTAGAAGAATATTGACATGGACTCATTGCATAAAATAAATAAATTTGTAAATTAACTGTATGTATGTTCTGGAAGAAAAAGTGTGAAATATATACTCGGAATACTTTAATGCCGTATTTTCTAGTTGCTGATGACATGGAAGTAGACAATCCCTTGAGCTCGCATTCGCAAATTCAGTCGAATTGTTACTTCTATTTATCTCTGCCAAGTGTACCAACATCTGATACAAAACTTATGATATAAATAGTTTCGGCAACAAAATTTGCTCAGAAAGAGTAACGCAACGTTTAATTGCACTTGAAGTAGAGGGAATACAGTTAGAAGTCAACACAGATCCATCTTGTTCTCGCTTTTATGTTGGGAGATAATTTGGCACTCAACTCTGCTCTTGGATACAACAAATCATTTAAGGGAACCTTTTTTTTGATTTTGCAAAGTAAATAAGGACTTAATTAAAAAACTTTGTGCTAAAAATTCAAACTTAACAAGAAATATCAAGAATTATCAAACAGATTTTGGGCAAACGGATATTGTGAAAGAATGTGCTCTAAATGTGATTCCATCATTTCATGTGACAAATAACTTAGCCGTTAATGCAAAGCATGAAGTAGTTGACTGTTAAATGCTTAACTGAAATTCGAAATATTCCACTTACAATGAATTAAACAAAAGAAAGCGCATCTTTAAGTATTGAAAACTTGAGGTTGGTAATATATCATCTGGTGTTACTTCAAAAAATTTAAAGAATAATCACTTCAAAATGTCTGCAAAAGATTTAAGATTTTTTAAAAGTATTGAGTTTAAAGATATTAAACATTCCGGCTTGAATTATGTAGGCAGATACCTAAACGTGAAGATCAGATATTGGTATTTTGTCAAAAAGTAAATATTGTTCCATTTCAATCTCAGCATACGCGGAGAGCTCTATATTATAAACATTGAAAACCTAATCGGTCCACCTGTAACACTAATCAAAACAGCGTTGGAAAAACATGATAAAACTGAAAAAAAATATATTAATCAAATACCTACTTTAAGTCAACAAATATGAGTAAACAAGAAGACCAACAAATATCTGTATCCTATGATATAATAGAGTTTTCTGCTCACATTGGATCAATCCTAGAAATTCAAGAAATTTCAAAAGTCCAACAATACACAATTCTCATTCCAGTAGTATCACCCATACAGCAATGTTACATCCAAATAAATACTTATCCATAATTGGAGGAAATATCTTTACAAAGCCTCTCACAAATTTGTGATCTACAAGAACTGTGGAATTCGTGGAGCATATATAGTATGAAATGTTTGAGCGTGAGTGATGGTTTTTAATTATGTTGAACATTTTCTAAAGAGCTTTGAAAATGGTTTGAATGGTTCTTAGTATATTCAATGATTCGAATTTTAGACGTTTTGAACCGATCAATTGGCCTCTTGTAACTTGACACCTTCAGTCATTGTCTTATGCAAACAAACCAGGAACACTAAATATACTCCAAGTCAATATCGAGCAAGTTATTTATGATATTCATCCAGCCTTGTATGAAAAAGTATACCAAATAGGTCGTTTGAATTGAGTTTGTCAAACGAGGTTATATCAATGAAATTTTTTTCAAAATGTTTTCTAGAGGAACATTATTAAATACTTTTCCTTTTATATCAAACATATGATACGATCTTAAAATTTTAATATATCTATAAAGTCAAGCACCTCCTAGAGACCTTGCAAAAAATTTAAATAGTTCCAATAAGTCAGCTGCAAAAATATTCAATAAATTTTTTCATAAAAGGCACGTGAATTCTTAAGTTTTAAACAGCCGTTTTACTTACATCAATAATTTTCTAAACTCAAACATTTCAGCTGTTTGAAAAATGTTTACCTACCACTAAATAAGTTAAGTGACAAAAGAAAATTTCCATTTCGATTAACACTACCAATAAGACTATATATTCTCAGAGGTATTGACGAAATTGATAATATCTGTCACTATCTTTTTTTACCATTATACGAATACGAGAATCTTTGTAAGTCAGCCGAAACGTGAACATTTACATTTTCCAATGATATTTTATTGTATTTTTTACTTAACAGTGAATAATAAAAAAGATCAAAAATAATTACTTATGTACACAGTATGAGTATTTGCCTTACTAACAACAGAAGGACTCAACGTCAGCAAGGTTTTTTATACGTGGAATGTTAACTATACCAGCAAAAGATAATAATCCTTCAACTGGTGCTTACAATAGAATAAGCACACTGTGCTTTCCGCATTCTGGATAATGGAGTAGCGATATTGAGGTATTCCGATCGACAAGTAAATTTCTAGTTCCTTACGCACATTGTTGTTTATATCACTTATTTGTGGACCTTCCAAAAATAATGTACATATGTACATATATATGTTTACAATAAAAGTAAAACTTACGAAAATTGATTAAAACTTTTAATTTAAATTAAATATTTATGTTAAATATTAGTGTACCCAGCAGACGTTGTTCTGCTCTTTCTGTACATGTCCCTATCTCCACCCCCACCCCCATCGTTACCTCAACTATAACCATATCTCCATAGCTATACCTATCTTCATCCCTATCCCCATCCTCATTCCTATCCCCATCCCTATCTCTATATCTATCCATATCCCTATCTCTATCCCTATCTCCACCCCTTTCCCCATCGTCATCTCAACCCTAACCATACCCCCATCCTCATCCCTATCCTAGTCCCCACCCCTATCCCTTTCCTAATCTCCACCCTTATCTACACCGTTACCTCAACCCTAACCATACCCCCATGACTATCCCTATCCTCATCCCTATCTCTATCCCCATTCCTATCCCTATCTCAATCTCTATTCCTATCTCTGCCCCTATCTCCAGCGTTACCTCAACCCTAACCATACACCCATAGCTATTCCCAACCCCATCCATATCCCTATCTCCACCCCTATCCCCATAACTAATTCCATCCTCATCCCTATACCTGTCAATATCCCTATCCCTATCCCTAACTCTATGCTTGACAGTAAATGTGAAATTTGTTCAATCAACAAAATAAATAACAAAAGAAATTGACATAAAAATAAAATTAATCTGAATTTGAAAAATAAAGTGGAAAATTGAAAAATTTTCGATTTTTTCCAATTTCCGAGTTTCTTTCCAATTTTTTTTTGCTTTAAACCTTCCTTGAACAATTACAAACCCAACAAAAAAAATTATTCAAATCGGTCGAGCCATTTTCGAGCCTCTGCGAAACTAACATATTCCAAAATTCATTTTTATATATATAGTAGATACATAGATATATATACGAGTATATATAATTGTAGTGCACTGCCACTGAATTAGCTAAGCGAAATCTGAAATTTTTGCATTAAACTAATATAGTGATATTAACTATCATGAAACCAGCTAAGCACTACCACTAAATTTAGTGAAAAATGAAAACTAATCCATTTCCCATGTCTGTTTGAAAAAAGTTTTTTTTTTTTTGCTAAATAGTAATTTAATTTTTCGCAGTTGACGTGATAAAGATGGAAGGCTGTTTGACTAAAATTCACCACACAAAATATCATACCAAAGAAAAGTGGTAATATTTTCCGATATCGGGTCGTATAGTATCTGATTTTTTATCAAATAAGACACTTTAAGGCTTTCAAAAGACAAAAGTATCATTTACATGACCTTTTTCTCCATAAAATTTTAGAAATTCTCACAGCTGAGATATAAGCATGAGTTCTAACGAAAATAATAATTTTCCTGTATCTTTAAACTTCAACCTCTTTGTGACTCATGTTAACATTGATGTATCAAGTTCAATTTTTACAGGGTATTTGTTTGACTTCTTTGAAATGTACTTCAGAAAAGCTTGTCTCAGAACTTATTTAAAATAAACATTTTAGGAAACACCCTCATTTATATTGTGTACACAGATAGAGCAAGTATGTTCCACTATGAAAAAAACGCACAACAGCTGTCGGTTTATTTTTAACTTGCGTACAAACACAATAGTTATTTAAAAGAATGCCAATAATTTCCCCTTAAATACTAGGATTAGTTCCGACAAGCATTAGTCAAAAAGATGGCAGACATTTTAAATGCTGTACCCAGTTATTGAAGGTAACGTAACTATTTTTAGACATGACTCAAACCAGCACAAGATAAAATATTGACAAGTTCTGACAAGGGTTCGTCGCGTATTCTTTAGAATAAAAAAAACTTTTAAGCGGTACGCAACTAAATTTACAACAAATTTTAGAAATGAATTGGACCAGCTCGAAACAAAAACTGGGCAGATGTTGATAATGGGGAGGCTCACTTTGTACGTAAACAAAAGTAATCACGGATCTTGGGGACTTTAAAAGTAGAGTTCCTAGAAAGTCTCATAGAATCTCATTGGGTTTCGGACACCCAAGAGACTGCAAGACATTAGAAGACTAAGAACCACTCATGGAACCAAAGCTTTCCAGATTTCGGGATTCTTATGACATAGGTGTGAGCTAAGGGTCTTTGATGATAGAATTAATTAAGGATGTTGTTAGGCGCTGTAATAATACAATTATGTTTTTTCGCTGTATTATATGTATATAGCAGGAATGGGAGATTTCATAAACCTATTTTTAGTTCTTAAAAGCTTCTACGCAATGTTCATAAGATTTAGAACCAGTGTTTCTTTTAAGAAAATTCTACAGTGGTTTTGCTATTCCAGAAAAACGTTGAACATATCGTCGGAAATTTGAGAACAGTGCTATATATAATTGCATTTCCTTCTAGTTAGATGGTAGTGCATTTTTTTATAGCTACAAAATGGGCTTCACTGAGGTAAATTCCTGAAGATGATACAGAATAGACTCTCCAAATATTTTATTTGCTTGTACCCAAACTTACACTTGGAAACGTTTAATTTGAGATCACTGTTAGTGAAGTGAAAACGGTTTATTCATGACTTCACTATTCCAACTGACCGAACATCAAGCAGTAAGCTGACATACATCCACACTTTTATGAAATGAATAATTTCAATTTCTGTATTATCATAACGTTTTGCGATCGCTCGCATATTGAAAATGTAACAATGAAGAGCTTCCTAGTTTATTCCCATGAAGTTCAGCCATAATTCAGTAGGTGTCTTGACGTGTGACAGATCAGATTCATTTATAAGATAAGAAAGATACGATCAGTTCCAACGAGAAAACGTGGCAGACTCAATAATTTGAATCTGCTATCAGCACTAATTGCATACAAAATTTGTGCGAAGTCGCGGAGGAAATCTCAAACTGAGCGTAAATTTTAATCACCACAAAACAAAGGAATATATAGTGTGCTCAATTTCCTATCACTCTTTCGATAAATCGCATTTCCAAATATTTCTATTTCTTTTTAAGTATCATCGGTTCATTATGTAATATAAAATATATGTTCAAATTCACATATGTTCTTGGAGAGATTATTCGATTACACAGGACCACAAATTTTTCTTTTTACGCAATTAAGATTTGATTTGTTACGTATTATGGGCTTTGCCATGCCTACTTAAATAATATAGTGTATATAATACCCTTCAATATGGTTAAATCTATCTCCAAACCAAATTTCATTTAAAACAGCCCATTAGTTTAGCATTGGAGACGTTTTTTTCTGTGGGAGGCATGGCGCCGGAAAGCAACAAAAAAAAAAAAATGGGTGAACATTTTAGTATCTCATCTTTATAAAGTAACTAAGAAGGTTTGAGATACATATGTATATTCAAAGTAATTGGATTCTCAGGTTTTCATGTTTTAGGCGTTAAAGGAACTCCACTAATTCTTAAAATTGGCTTTTGGTTTATAGTGTTTTTAAAAAATGATTATTTGTATGTTATGATTAGTAAATAAGTGCAAAATTTAGAATAAACTATACATCAATTTAAAGAAAAAGAATAAAACATTTTAGACATTTAAAAAAATATAGGTTATTAACACATTTTTGGAAAAAAAGTAAAAGTTTTTTGAAAACAAACATTTGTAAATATTTCAGAAAAATCATCACGTCTCCAAATTTATTGGTTCAATTTGAAAGATCTGTTCACGAATATTGTAGCTAAGGACTGTCCCAGAAGAAACTTACGCTTTGCTTTTCAGTTATAAAAAAATACCCAGTAATTTTTTTGTTTTTTCTTAATAATGGCTACTATTCAGAATATAAATAACTAAAAACTAAGTATCAATTTTTTTTTTTATAAAAAATTTCTTACTTATTTCGTAAGGCCCTTCATTAAATTTTGTCCAGTCGTTTCATCGACAGTATGGTACGATTTTTTCCATTTAAGTCTGAAGTCTTGTGGATTTTTTGCATTCTTACCACTCATTCGAAAATCTCTTTTCATCAGAGCCCGATATCTTTCAATTGGGCAAAGCTCTGGGCAGTTGGGCGGATTTGCTATTTTTGGTACGAAATTTGTCGCTTTACTTGCATACCATTCCATCGTAGCTTTAAAGTAATGAGAGGTTGCTAAATCTGGCCAAAACATCATGGTACCCTCATGTGCACGAATATATGGTAGAAGACGTTTTCTAGGCACTCGTCTATATAAACTTAGGAATTGATTGTGCCTTGCGTAACAAAAAATCTGCTTCTGAGACCATAGGTGCATATGGCCTGCCAAAATATATATTGCTTCGGAAATTTCGTAATTTTTTTTTTAAATATACTAGATACATGCCCCTTTTTTGGTGATGTATAATATTCGTGCCCAGATAGCTGCTTAAAATCTGCTTTAACGTAAGTTTCGTCTTCCATAACACAGCAAACAAATTTAGTCAGGTACCTTTCCTTCAATTTTCGGGCTCGCATCGGAGCCATTAACTGATTTTCATCAGAACGGTCTAGTACTTTTTGAACTCTGTATGTCTTTAGCTTACTTTTCTTCTATATCCTTTGTACAGTAGATTTTAATGTACCTGCTCTAGCCGCCATATCTCGCACTGAGGTGTTGAGATTCTGCTTAAAAAGGCCATTCACCTTCGCCACTGCCTTTGTATTTTGGTTTTTTACCTGAACGTTTTTTTCGTGAAACAGGTGGACCCTTCTTATAATTAGAAATATCCGTAAAGACAGTTTTTTCTGAGCACCAACTATTTTTGCAATAGCTGAATATTTTAATTCTGAATTTTGTAGGTATGTGGACAAAATCAGTTTGCGGACTTTTTGTTGCTTGTTAGATATCTTTGTCGTTAAAAGTGCTATCTTCGAGTGTTGTACATCATATTAAACGTCACTGTATACAGAACAAGTATTGTGTCTTTTTAAACCTATAAGATTACCAGGTAGAGTATAATACAAAATATAAAAATCGCAAGTTTTTTCTGGGACAGTCGTTAGATATGATCGAAAATATTTGGTAACATATTCATTCCTAAAATTTAAAATTACATAAGAAAGATTTGGATTCATAAAAACTTGTAGTTGAAGTAAATATAGCACATGTAAACAGTACACATGTTTGCTTCTCAATAGACAAAATGCGAAATAAGTGTGGAAGAAAGCTTGTAAACAAATGAGTTGCTCTCATGCTTGCGCTTGAACTTGTAGAACAATTTATTTGAGGTTGCAGCGATCAAATGGCTTGCTTTGTCTTTTCTTTTGTTTTGATTTGATTTGTGATTTGCGTACACAAAAGCTTGGAAGACCTACAGGAGCGGCAAGTGACTTGATGGCAATTTCAAGTGCACTTGCGCAGACCTCTAATATATACACCAATCATATGTGCAATTTTTTGAATGAACTTGCGGTAGTTAAAAAAATAAAAACAACGCGTGCATGAAAACTATAGATTTGATATTACTAAGCTTGAGCTAAATTTTTTAACATTTTTTCAATTAAAACTCGGTTTATTTTTAATTGCGAGCCGTTACATATAAACAAAGTTTAATATTTGCCGTAATTGCCCAAATGTGTTCTTTCCACACTTCTTTTCAGGTCAAAAGGAATGAAGCAGAGCGATAGATGAATGTTATATGAATTAAATAAATGTTATTGTTTGAAGAGTTTTATGTAATTGTAGGTTTTGATAGCACAACAAAAATAATTAGGCTTAGGCAAAATGGTGCGTTATCTCGAAAAATTAAGCGCTCAGTTTTTTCGATAGATTTTGCTCGTTTGCTTCCATAATTTTCGTCTCTGAAGTCCAATAATATTTTTACGCATAACTGAATGTCACGAAAAACTACCTTAATAATGAAAGTAAAATTTTACGACCTCATCACGCCTTTCGCTGTACCAAGGATTCATTTGTATTTATAAAATATATTTATTTAATCGTAAAGCTGCCTCATGCTTGCATCTATCTATTTCATCCAAAGAGGACCCTGCCATTGAGCATCATTAACGCGCATTATCTTTGAGCTTCATATAGAAGTAGCAAATTACAAAATTCCAAAAATTATGACTGCCTCATTAACGCTGCCTTAAGTCAGCATTTCCGGCTTTTAGTTTTGCGTGTTTGCTTCTGTTTTTGCCAACCGCCTGGCAATACACCAAACATCATAAATTTGATTTTTTCAAGGGTCGTTTAGGCGAGGTTATCATCTGTGGTAACTGGGGCAGTCAGCAACTCTTGTATTTTTATTGGATCGTTAATGATTATCTTAATTGCCAGCTATTAGCTTCTGTTCCTTAACTAAATGTGTTATATTTTTTTTCATAAATGCAAGAATTTTCAAAATTTAATTTTCCACAAATAACATGAAGACCTTAATTTTTAAAGTTATTACTTCGAACTTTCTTATTATGTTCAACCCTTGGCTTTCAAATTACTCTTTAATCGGCAAAGCACATTTGTGACTCGATGATTGAATACAAATTGTTGTCTGCATCTAATGTTCAAATGACAAGCAGCAACAACAGAATTACTAGTGATACAACAACAAAATCAATGAGTCCCCAAAGAGCAATAAAGGATACCCGCAAGAATCCCTATGTACTGAGTTCCAATACATTTGTACATACTCGCATACGCATACGCATGTACGTACGAATGTGTTTTACAGTTTTGTGAAAGCATCTCAGGCATAAAATCCTTTTGTGTGCAAGGCAATAAAATTCAACAGAAGTCAAACAGAAACATGTCCTCCGAGAAATGTTCCGGACATGTCGATTATGGTGAATGAAATAAAATTTGCTTAGTGAAAGTTTTGTTATGAAAAAATATTACACGAATTAGAAATTAAAGTAAAGAATGCATTTGTAAAGTAAAATAAGAAAGCAGAAATATCGCACATGTTCGATGATATGGTATAACATAATGTACGTGTGTATGTATATTGGAAGGCATTTTAATATTTCCGAATACTTTCTTATGTGAGCAAGCATTTAAACTTCATGATTGTGCATCTAAATACTTAACCTGGGTGAAGGGTTGGAGCTCAAGTAGTGCTCCAGTTTCTCCAATCTCTAACGCTGGAGCTACATTTTGGATCCACTTGAGGTCTATGACATTCTTCAAGAATGACGTTCTCCAGGCGAAAGAAACGATGTACATCATCATCAGTGCATTACTTGAGTTTTTGAAAGTTAGCTTCTGCAATTACAAAAACTCCGCACACATTGCATCCGACTCGAAGCACGATTGGCATATTTCTATCCACTAAAACAACGAGATATTTGTACAAAATCACCAAGGGGCCATCCATAAATTACGTGACCGATTTGGCGGAATGAGGGGGGGTCATGAAAAATACTACGAAAAGTATCGACGGGGGGCGGAGGTTTCGTGAAATACTACGTGACTTCAAATTGTAAAATTGTGGATCGATGTAGAAGATATAGAGCTGTTGAACTGGAAGACGAACAATTAAATATAGAAAAAAATATTACTTTAATTGAGGATATACCTTCTTGGATAGATGAGGTAATTCCTTTCTTGGAAGAAATTTAAATATTGAGAATTATTTATTCATTTTAAATATGTTATATCTATTAAAATATAAAATGTGATGTTTTATGTTTAATATTGTCAATAAACCATGTATTTTATTTTAAAATTCATTAGTAGAAAATATTTTTAAAAATCATGCTGCAACGTAATTAAATAGGGGGAGGGGGGGTTAATAGAGTAAAGTCACGAATCGTCACTATAGGGGGAGTAAGGGTTAAAAAAAAGGTTTTTTCGGTTACGTAGTTTATAGATGGCCCCAAGATATCTGAAGATTGCGACTTTTAGCAGAGGGCAGAGCGACTCGAATGCTATACTGTTTGACAGACTGGGTTATAGTTTTGACTTTAAATATAAAGTGCGTTCCGATCAGAGTGCTTTTTTTATTTAAAAATAAAAACACGTATTTTTTGAGCGAGTTGTGATAATTTTCGATGACTTTTCCACTAAGATGTGGCTGTATCTCACCGCTGATGCGTTGGATATTGACCTTTATTCACATAAGCGCGAGATTTCACAAAACTCCAAAGAAAAATATCGCATGGCATTAAACCGCAGGATCTTGGTCGCCGGCTGACATCAGAATTTCGTGAGATGATTTGGTCTGGAAATCGTTGCTGCAATAAAATGATTGTTTCATGCGCGGTATGGCAGGTGGCACCGTCCTGCTGAAACCACATTTTGTCTGATCCATGCCATGCAGTTGGGGCCACAAAAGTTCCGTTATCATGTTCCTGTAACGAATGCCGTTCATAGTCACCAAAATTCTGACCAAACTCCACACCAGAGAGTAGTTGCTCGTTGTGAATGCATTTTTTTCTCATCGATCGCGCGAAGATTTTCTGAGCCCCTAATTCGACAATTTTGTTTATTCACGAAGCCATTCATCGGCAGGTGAAGATATTTTTTTTCGAAAAATCGACATTTACTTCAGTTTGCTCCATTACCCATTGAGAAAATTGCCTACACTTTGCATGGTATGTTGATTTGAACTCTTGAGTAAGCTGAATCTTGTACGGGTCTTCTGTTAAAATCCGTTGCGAAGTGCTTCGTGGAATGTGAAGTTGTTGAGAACGATACCGAATTATTGTTTTCGGGTTTTCAGCGGCACTCTCGTTCGCAGCAGCAATGTTTTCAAGAGACCGACCGGCACGTCAATGCAAAGGAGACTTACTGTCCATAATCGACCCAGTTTCTTCAAATGTTTTCAACCACTCTTTTAATTGTTGACACACTAGGTGCACTTTCTCGACCGAAAATTCCGTGAATTTTGCGAGCAGTCTCAGGGTAACTTACCCCATTTTTGTAATGGACTTAAACAACGAGGAACGCCGCAGGGGTTGTACTATCTCCACTATTGTGGAATCAGGCAACAGATTATTTATGTCACTAAATAGGCACGGCTGTAAAGCTATTGCCTATGCGGACGATGTAGCAATAATTGCATGTGGCAAAGGTCACCTATTACAAACAATTGCAGAGAGTTTAAAGGCCTGCTTCCATGTGTATCAGTGGTGCTCTGCGGACTACACCAACTGACGCTTTGGAGGTCCTATTTCATTTCGTTGCTCTTGACCTGTTAGGTCAACAGATATACTGCCATTAGACTCAGGGAAACTGTCTGCTTGTCCTAAGGCAGAACAGAACACTCACCTATCCTTCATAGCTTGAGTTCTGTACCCTCCAATTTGGACTATATTGTTCCAGTAATCTCATTCGAGAGGGATTACGTAACTCACATTACATCTAGGGATGACTGGAAGGGAAGACTCACGGGGAGAAGGGCTATATTAGTTTCTACACTCATGGCTCCAGGCTTAATAACCACGTGGGATATGGTATTTACTCTAAGGCACTGAAGATTAGAATTGCTGCGTTTTTTAGGCAGAGGTTATAGCGATAAAAGAGGTAGCATCCTGGCTGAGGATGAATGTTGAGTGCAAAAAGGATATGAACATTTATTCAGACAGTCAGGCTGCTATCAAATCTCTAGAATCGGTCTTCCAAAGCTCACTAGTAGCCCAACAATGTCGCTCGTCTCTAAACGAGATGGCTCAGCATTTTAATGCTGAAAACACATTTGCAGATTTTCTGCATGCAGCATAGCGAGATATCTGCAGCAGTGCTGCAGGCAAAATAGACGTGCAGATCTCTTTTGATACTAGGCTTCATACTGAATGACATAACAAATTTATTTGTGATTTGAAGAAAATTCTATTGAAAAGTGAAATCCCTGACTTCTCTGCACAGCAACTTTTAATTTGATGACTACTGCGATGCAGTGCAGAGTTTACATGTGTTTATGCCTATTTGAATCAATGTATTTAAACTTTGCTGCAGCAGAATATCTGCACATGTGTTTCTAGCATAACATTCACCTAATATGAGTGCCTGGGCATAGGAACATTGACGGCAATTGCAAAGCTCAAAAATTTAATTTCTTTGCACAAATTCCTCAGGACAAGGAGGGTGTTGGCATGCCACTTGCTACCTGCAAGTTACTGCTTACAGAAGAAATGTTAAAAAATTCTAAGAAAAGATGGACTCAAGGGGCTACTTGCAATGTAATTAGGCAAATCTGGCCGAAATGGGATGCTAAGCGTTATTCAGAACTAATTTCTCGCACTAGTCATAGTGTCACGTCAGTTGTTGCAGTCATAACTGGCCACTGCCTCTTCGGAAGACACACGAAGAGAATAGATGTTAGGTCCTTTAACTTCTGTAGAAGTTGAGGAAGTGGAAAATACTAAACACCTTCTCTGCCTCTTTTTGGCACTTGCTAGAAAACGCTACAAAGCACAAGGGTCGTTTTTATTTGATGATCTGGATAACCTTAGACATGTCAGTATAGCTTAGTTTTATTATGAAATCTGGTTGGTTCAACGAGAGGGTAAGGTAAGACACTCTTTGGTATCACAATGGATCACATTTGGTCTAAGTGAGACGGTCTCGTAACTGACTGCCATTCCTACCTAACCCAACCTACACAATGATAACGCGTTGTTCTTTTGTGTAGGGGTCCGTTTTTAATAGTCGGATTAATCACAGGATACAGTTGATGAATTTGAGAGTTGTCACTTGCATGAAAATAAAATTATACAATATTTAAAAAGTCCACTCTTATTGATAAACCCTTTACAAAAAATATTACTGGGATGCACACATTTTGCCTTGCAAAATAAAATAATTTTTCCTTAAAGTGGTAAAAATAAAATGATTATTTGGGGTAAAGTTGGTGACTGGTGAATAATAAAAACCAAAATTGATTTTCCAAATTGATCAATTTTTGAGCCAAAACATATGTCATTTCCATAATTTAATTCAATTTCAATAGGGTTACTCCAAATTAAGCAATCGTTAAATGTAAGTAAATCCAAAGGCAAAAGCAATGTGTACAAAAACGTTTATGTTCCCGCAAACTTTTAAAACTAATGGATAATAAATATTTTGATAGAAAAAACGTATTTGCTCACCTTTCGTCCTAATTTTCTGCCAATGTGTTTTTATCAATTTATATCTACGTTCCACTATAGCCTTAACCGTATTTAGCAAATAAAATTTCACTTTTTTGCCTCTTGCACTCAGTTTTTAAGGGTCTGCAGTTCATTTGATTTTTCTTGAGTTTCTGGTAGCTGCTGAGTTTTACATCGTTATTTTATCTTTTTCAGAGGCAGAAACCCATTCATGAAATTCTATTGACTTTCCCGCCTTCGTGACTTAGTGTGCTGTTAAACAATTTTTGTGGAATTTTATTTTATTGTTCTACTTATTGACAACATAAAAGGCAGCAAAGAGGAAGCAGCAAATGCCGCATACCAAAAACTTTCTGGGTGGTCGTTAGGGTTGGAGCCTCTGTTTATAAGTCAGTGCAAATATCGCAATTCACAAGTCAATATGGAAATACTTGTGAGCAGCTTTGAGCATATTTTTGCATAAATTCATTCAGCAGTTTATTATGGTTTTATTTGCTGTGGGTTTTTTATTTTATTTTTTAAAGTAAATATTGATTTGAATGCCGCTTTATGTAATTTAAAACTTTAAGCATTACTTTTGCAAACTTTTTAAGCATTAGGTGGAAAATTTGTTTAAGTAGACTTGTGATCTAATTCAATTTTTTTTTCACCCTAGCTTTCATTAGTCGATAAATTTTTAGGAATCTTCAAATTTATGGCGATAACTCTGTCTATTTATTAAATTTTGATTAAAGTAGATTGGAACAGCTGTCGACATAAAGACGTTTAGTAGACCTTCTAAGTTGTGTAACTATATTTTTCGGTTTGTGCGATTTTCGTATTATAATCGACTTATTGCATGTGCCTTGCTATAAGCCAATGTGTTAACAAATTATTCATCATGAAACAAACATTTTAGAATGTATTCCATTTCATATTATATATATATTCATATTCGTCCAATCAATATATTTCAAGTTACAGCTTATGAAGCTGACTCGAAAGGTCGCCTTCAAAAATCAGTTTTTCTTCAAGCGATTCATTGCATTTAGTTATGTTAACAATTTCAATCAAAACTATAAATGAAGATCATATTATACAGGCTTACAAAAATAAAAATTGTGGCATACCATGTTCCATGAATTTTGCAAATCTGAAGCTATCATTTTCATCACATGAAATCTTTGCGGGACTCAGGTCTTCATTGACAATGTTCGACTATTTAAAGATTTTTTAATGACGAATGCAACAGTTCTCGATGTGTTCTTTTCTACAGACGCCAATGTAACAAAATGGGGATTTATGGCTTATATATCTCAAAATCCTAACGAGCTGAAGGGGCATTATAAAAGTCAATTTTTTTTGCTCATAGGTATGCTGAATCTCAATTTAGCGACATAAACACTCTAGTAAGTCAGAATATAAATACTAAATGTATGTTACAAAACTGTTATGGTACCATATTTTCAATGGCGTACTTAGGATTCAAACCTTAAAACTCTGACGTGCTAATAAAATTATACATTCAGATTTATTCAGCATTGAAAAATCCATAGACAATAATAAATTTTATTTACTTGTATCGAATGTTTATTATAAACTACAATTGAACTTTCAGCCATTAGAGCACATCCATCCATGTTAATTTACATATCGGTCAATACTTTGTCTTGAACAAATATAACAAGAGGACAGATGGATAGATAATCAATCTAACCTGGTAATTTTTGACATACTATTTATGTACGTTCCGAATACCACCGTGTACACATGTATGCATATTCATATACATACATTTACACAAAGCCTCATCAGACCTAATTTGTTTAACTGTTAACAAGTGTGATTTGAACTTAAGTCATTCCATGCATTATATTCGGAAATCCGCTCTTACACTTTAGCTATTGGCTTCAGGACTTTCAGCTGCAGAATGTGTACTTTCTTCATTTAAGACAATGCGCTTTCTGTCAACTATTTTTCACTGCTCATTTGCTGCCACAACTGTCAAAAATTCGGGCGTAAGACGATTTAATTTTCAAATTGTGGCAATGTCACCATTTTACTTAAACGGGCGATAATTTTGAACTCTAGGCACAACTAACAATAATAGTACCATTAAAAAACATACGAGTTAAATACCTAATGCAACTCACTCGTTTTATTGCTGCAGATCTATTACTTACAAAGTAATGACATAATCTTTGTAAGTAATTACTATTTTAAAGAAACTTTGTTGAACGCCCTGTACTCAGATGGTATTCAAGACAGAAAATAATTCAAGGCGAAAATAATTTGACTTAGAATTAAAATAAAAAGTATTTTTTTTTAAAATTCAAAAGCATGCTTAAATTTAAAGTAATTTTGCGAATATTTGGGCGAGTGTGTAATGTAATGTAAATGTAAGTAAGACAAAACAATATTTCGCTGGCAATGAGAATGTCGTCAAAGTATACGAAAATTAAATTTAGTCCGTTTATGAATCTTTGGAACGTTTGCGCTGAGTTCCTCAAGTCGAAAGATATTCGGAGGAACTCGTACATTGCGAAAGGTTTAGTGATTGCTGTTTGGCGAATGTCTTCATAAGCCATTGGTGTTTGATGATAGGCTCTTGTGTACGTTTATTGAAAAATCGCGTATGGGAAGCGGTCCGGTACAGTTATTGTGTTCAGTCTTCCTTAGACCTCCAGACGCTTGCTTGGCATTTAATGAAGATGCTGTCATGAAGTTGCACGGTCTGCAGATGCCAGCTTTACCTAAGAAGTCAAATTCTTGGTAAGCTATTTTCATTTTGGTTAGATCTAGACGTCGAGGTTTGTTGTAAGGTAATTGTCCTTGTGTTGTAATATGAGTATTAGGGTGTTTCGAAAAACCATCAAGTCTTAGAATAAAATGATGCTCACCCCTCACAATGAAAGACCATTTAAAATCATAAATTTTGAAAAAAAGAGAAGGGTTTTCATGCCAAAATTCAGGTTGCTACGAGAGATTGGAAAAATTTTGTTTTCTGAAATTCAATGAAAGATAGCACGTTTCTCATTTGTATTTTTTACACTATGATAGATACGTGCTTGCTAATCTCTGAGTTCCAAATGTGGACCATTTTTTTGCTACTTAAAATCAAAACTTAGAGTTTTAGCAGAATAATTATTTATTTCATAAGAAAAAATTTATGAAAAAAATAAATTAAAAAAAAAAACTTTTTATCCAATTAGTGTCAAAAAATAAACATTTTTTTAATTTTGAATTGTGCAGCCCATGAAACTTGAGAGTATCAAGAAACAACATTTTTGACTCCAATGAGTTATATTAAAAAGTCAGCGCCTAAAATTGGCTTAGAAATGTCCGCAATTTAAAAGGTAAATGGTAAGTAACGTGTTAATTTCGTATTTAGTGTTAGTATTTTTTTTCCATAAGTTGCTATTGAAGTGCCGTTATGGGCCGAATTCGGAAGAACGGATACTTCTGCTTCACTATCAACGAGGAATTTTAAGTTGTTTGTCTTGTCGTGAATGAAAGACGACGCGTGAGTGTTGTGAGACTTCCGTCATCAGCCGTCGCAATGATGGTTTAGTAGTGCATAAGGGTGCAATTGCCCATATGCAAACTAAATAGTTGTTTTTATTTAATAATGCAAATTGTAATTTCAATTTATTTTTTAGAATACTTTTTCTTATGAAAATTTTTGTATAATTTTGTTGAACAAATTTTTGAGTACTAACCAAAAGTTATATATTTAAAATTCAATAATTCAAAAGCGACAAAGTATTTTATTTTTTGTACAGTATTTCGTTAGTGTGTTGTAGTGAATGTGTATGTGTAACTATGCAGACACTACAGATGGAGTCTTTTAGTTCAATGTGTTCATTGTGTTGAACGAGTGAACATGGTTGTTCACATCGTCTGGCATTCTTACCAATTTTGTAGTCGTATCTACATAAGTGATTTGGGGAAGAGGGTGTTCAAGGTTTACGGAACATAATTTTTAAAGATTTTTGACCCTCCCTCCCTCTGTCGCAAAAAAGAATACATGTTTGAGCATGAAGGGACTTGAGGCCAATTTTCCATTAGATCTTGGTGAAACTCGCTTTAAATTTTTTGGCAATTTTAAAACCTAAACAGATACTAAAAACTTGCGTTAAAAACAAAGAGCAATTGCATGCAGAACTCATCTAAATTTGGCCTTAACTCTCTTCGTGCCTAAGCCGACTTAAGCAGTTTTTCCTTTTCACCACAGAATTCAATACATAATATTAATCAAAGGAGATACTCATCATAAGCTATGAAAAGGATTCTCACTTTTATTTAAGAAAAGCATTTATGAAAAAAGTATTCATAACTTCAAATTAAAGATTTAAGTAAAATTTCAGATTTGTATTTATAAATTACAATATAAACCCTACATACATTTGTAGCAATATCACATGTCAATTAAATGTGTTGGTCGCTTTTTTCTAGATTTTTGGTCCCAGCTCACTTTTTCTAGTGGCAACCGTAGCATGGTGTGACAGGCTTTATATCTTTAAAGAGTACGGTTGGTCACTCTACAGTAGGGATGTTCAACTTCGTTGCCCAAATGTCGACAATGAGTTGACTTCCATCACATGAATTGTGCGCTGGTATGTGCATAAACCTGTGTAGAGATTCAAACCCAGTAGAAATTCGTGCATCACTAATGTAAATAAATAAATATAAATGTTGACAAAAAAAAAAATTCAAAAGCATCGCATGGCTACACAAATAAATTTTAAACTCAAATTCCGTCAATAAAAATAAAAAGTCCTTTTCCGAGAATCAAAACTATTTTTCCATGATTATTAATTTGTTTTACAACAATGATGGACACAAGAGTAGTTTTTTTAGTCTTTTATTTTTTTACCAGTCAATACTACATGCCAAAAAATTCCTTTCGCAGAATTAATGTTTTTGGCCTGCATTTTGCTCAACTGGCATTGCGCAGTTCATTTGCACACTTATTCTTTTTTTTTTTGTTGCACGTTCGATTCCGACTGGGTCTCTTGTATATTTATTTGACAATCGAACCAAAACACATAAGATCAGCAATGCACGGCGGGCTGAAGGATTGCTCGTTTCATTGCTCGCGACCGTGAGAGGCGAAATGGCCAACCTATTCTACAGTATGATACATAAATTAGTCGGAAATCGGATTTTGGATGATTTTATTTGCAATTTTAGGGATTTTTTAACATTTTGTGGAAGCAAAAATTATGGGATAAATTTTGGGTCAATCAATTTACTTGTAGCTCAAATTTGGCAGTGTAACATCTTTGTATTTTAAGGACAAATGAATTGATTAGTTATTGAACACCGATATCTGATTTAAGAGGTTATCTCTAAATTGATGTTTATTTATTCAAATTTTTGCATTTATAAAAAGCTTTGCGTTGGTTTCTATGCCACAATTTTCTAGTAGCATAAATATATTTTATTCAGCTATCAGTTAAATAATCAAATTAATATAAGGTAACTCCATTATTTTCGTAGGGTATGCAAGAAATATAGTTGTTTTACGATGTGCCAGTACAATCCGATTATATCACAGACATGAAAAAAATCAGTTTTTAATCAGATCATATAAATAGATCCGAAAAAAAATTTTGTGCTAAGCAATTGTTTCAACACTTCAGCATTATTAGACATCCATGCGGTTTTCAAGTGAATTTTAAGCAAGGATATTTCAAAACCCTGAAATGTAGCAAAAAACTTACAACGAAGTTTTATTTTAATGCACAAAAATTTGGTTTGATCTCTGAGTAAAAGTTTTAATTCTGTGCTGTATTTAAACAAAAAAAAATATATGTAATGTGTGTTAAAATTTCCTGAAGATTCACAATTCATAAATTTGTTTTTTAAAACTCTTGAAATCTGATTTCTTTTCGCAAAATGCGTTGCTGGTGAGTTTTTTGAAATTTAGAAAACAAATTTCGGCATTTTCGAAATATTAATCTGAGGGCAATGGAACTTTTATTGATTAAATGTTTATTTTTATATAAAATAAAATGTGTCATGAAAAATGTTTACTTGTTACATTATTTATTTATAAAATGAGTACATATTTGTAGAATTATGTTTTTGCTATTTGGTTAGGATAGGTTAGAGTGGCGGCTTAGCAATCAAGTTAGAAGCCATTAAGTAGCACTAATGTGTCGTTTTGAAACCACACACGTGACCCTTCAAAACTGGTAAGATGACTGACAAGAGATTTCAATATGGACCCTAGTAACGATAATCCAGTTAGTCCTTTTGAGGTAGTTAAGCAGCGATCGGATTTCAGTTCCGCCCAATTCGGTTAGGTTGTTAAATAAAGCTTGTCCTAAATATTTAATCCTGATTCTGGCAAGGGCCGTGTAGATAATGTGAAAAAGCTCAACAGATTTTTTCTCATTTAGATTCAGACAACTACGGCAGTAAAGGTTGAATGGGATACCTAATTTTTCAGCATGCTTACCGATAGTCCAGTGTCCAGTGCAAGTCGCGATAATTCTTGCGATAGCTTTGCGGCTCTTAGACAATATATCAGTGGTTTTTGAATTGCTACGAGCATATAATGGACATATTTCGCTGGAGGTTTGCATGGATCTCCACTCCTTTGCTGACACGGAAAGAAGCGATATTTTCTTAACTATATTAATTGGGGTATGCACGAAGTCTTAGACTCCGATTTCATCAAGGGAGTAGCTGTGCCCTTTCATTACCCTCAATGTTCCTTTGGTCTGGAATCCATATGTCGAGCCACCGTAGCTAATTCCTTCCTGCACAGTATAACTAGTTTAGATTTTAACGTATCTGAGCTTAGAGCCAAGATCGTGGCCTAGCGATCGAAGAAGATTGCCAGCTTTCCCATATTAGTGTCGCCCAATAGCCTACAGGCTATTAAAATAGCAAAGACTTTGGCTTGGAAAACGCTAACCGAGTTTGGTAAGCGTAATGATTGAACTTTTGCTAATAAGATGGACAGTTTGAACAGCTGGTTAACTTTCCATTTATTTTGTTACTAAAAAAAAGGGTTCTGACTTGTTAACAATTTCGTAGGCTTTTAATGCAAAAAAAAATCACTGAAAAATTTTATTCTCTTAGTGTAAAAAAAAATAAGTATGCATTATTTTTTTAGTGTATTCTTAGCGTAAAATTTCATTAAATAATAAACGAAGCTTACTAAAAACTGTTTACTATTAAAAACTTTATTTTTAACAAGGGTATTAATAAATCAAGCTTCTCGAAAAAATATATTTGTGATATAATAAGCAGTCAAAACAGTTAATGTAGAGAAATTCTATAAGTCTTTTTTCAATTGGACCAAATACTAAAACTTTGAAATCAAATTGGTATAAAAAACCGCAACCTCGTGCTCAGATAAAAAGCGTTTCATGCAATCCTTCGTATTATTCATTTTCATTTAAGTGCAGCTACTGATTGGCCGCTTTGTTCAAAGGATGCGCCGACATGTTTTAAACTTCGTTAATAGCATGTGCAAATTTATTCAGAGCAGCTGTTTGCTTCCATGCATTTGAGTAAATATCTGAAAAAGTTTAGGTGAATATCACAGCTCCTTCAACCAGTTTTCCCAAATCTGCCAATTTTATTTTACTCTCGTTGCATACTTGATAAAAGGAGCATCCTTCATACAGGACCTTCACAATAAATGCTCATCTTAATTAATTGCAACAAATTTCTCTGTACTCTTCTTTCATCAACTTTTTGTTCCTTTTCATCTCTTTCACTGTGGGTTTCACACAATCCTTGGTTGTCTCATTAAAATTGTGCAAACAGTTGACACAATCGGAGGAAAAGCTTCAGAATACACACTCATGCACAACACATTCATTTCAATATTGTAAATGTTCATGAGAGTGTGTGTGCACATCGGTTATATGGGAAAACCTAACAGGAAATTGTAAAACTTTAAAAATTTATACTTCTGATGCGCTTCAAATGCCATATCTTTTTGAACAAAAATTTCATTTTAGGGAAGCATATTCTTGGATCACTTTTAGATGTTAACAGGAAATAAAATAGATGTTGTGGGGAAGTACATCGCATACGTTTTTGAAGATTATAGCAAAGCTGTTTAGCTTAATATGAAATAAAACTTTAGCGGATATGCCATATTAGAAATTGATACTTCCATGATTCTAATGTAGGTCCATAGAAAGCAGCTTGCACTACTTCCCGTTGGGTTTTTATTTAGCTACAGTGGCGGACTTATCGGAAAAGGTCTAGGTGACAAATGCATGAATAAAGCTGTGTATGAGTATTTGAAAGCCCATTACCCAAAATTACATTTACCCAAAGTATTCGCTAATTTTTCTAAAATAAAGAAAGTTTTGTAAGACATATCTTTTTTAAAAATTTATTACATAGATGAGAGAGATCGAGTGATACATACATATGTTTGGAAATCATATTTATTTATAGTCAAAAACTATTTTGATTAACAACTTTCAAGTCCCAGCTAAAATTATTTTCCAAGTAAATTATCAATTTATTTAAATTGAGTTTTAATGTTGCAATTAAAAGTTTCATTTCGACTTTTTGACAAAACACAAAAACAGTGATTGCAAAATGCAACTCATGTGTGCATTAGGTTTTAACTTCTATTGCCCTAAGAACTAAGGGTTTGCCGAAAAATGTAGGCATTTTATATCAGAAGGTGATGAACGTAAGACCATGGTGGAAAATAATGCCTCTCACAATGACCCAATGAAAGATGTGTACTTTATGGTCACAAAAATATTGTATAGTGACCACATTTAGGAGATTTTATATCGACCGTTGGTATATGTCGTATACATGGTAATGGCTATTGCGTCTATAATATTTCTAAAAAGTCACTATAGATTTTGCCATGACAAGATTAAATTAAGAAGTTACTGATATAGCAGTCATCACCGCAAACTTTATTTATTGTATGAGATCATTGAATGTGAGATACAAATCAAACAAGCCTTAAAAACTTTTTGAACATAACTCGGCAAGCCAGAATAGCAATATTTGAGTTATTTAAAAAATGTCCTGTCGGTGTAATCACTATTAAGGTAAAGAGAGATTTGCGAATCATTTCCGAGATGGTTTTGTTCACAGTGAGCTTCATCTACCTTTTTAAAAAGAGGGACAAAAGACATAATGTGCACTACTTTGCTGGAAAGCACTCAATAAGGACAACAAACGCTTATTGCGGGGACAGTTTGAGAACGTTTGGCGGAGAATAATAATTTTCGACTAAAAAAATATTTTGTTGAAACTTCTCAAATGAAAATTATTTACAATTAGACATTAACAATGTTAAAGTAAGTTTTGAATATGCTTAAAATCAATTTTTGTTGTTCATTGTGTTTCACACAGGTTTCACAAATGAGATTTTAATCCAGCTACAAATCAATATGCTACCAGCGTGTAGCGTCCCTTTTGGTTTCTACTTACGTAATTTTGTTGATAAATTTTTCTAAGTTTTGTGCAGTACTAATAATAAACCATTTCTAGAAGAATTATCGCTTCATTGTCACAAAAAACTCCCATAATATTATAAATGATTACCAATTCATCCGGCAATGCGGTTTGAGATGAGATTGTTAGTAAGCTACCTCATATCATTTGAATCGAATGTGCAGTGACGCCATTTGGTCTATTTTCAGGTTAGAATGGCTGTTTTGTAACCCCACCTTGCCGGGAAGTTCAAAAATTATATTGGCTACGAATTGTCGGACATTTTTGAAAATCTGCTAAAAAAATTTAAAATTTTTTGTTTTCCACCGCGATTAACATCATGATTAGTGAAGTTTAAAAAGTATTATAAAATTTTTTATAAAACAAAAAATTTCAGTTAAAAATCTCCACCTACATATGTGAACGATAGATCTATCGAAAAAATTGTTTTCATTTATTACTTCCTAGGACACATAACTTTAATATAGTCGTGTCATTGGGGGTAATCGATTTCTCTTTCATTGAACACAAGAGGTTCTATATCAGGTTCTTATATAAGCATAAAATAGGTCACACGAGATATGTACAAAGAACCAACGCAGCCACACTCAAGACTCTTACGCGGATTATGATTTAACGCGCAAGATGGTAGAAAACAAGTTCAGACAAATTCGACCAATCGTAGTCAATAACAGGCATTTTTGACTAATATAGATGACCAGTTACTTCGTTGGAAGAAATGATTTTTAGAGTCCAATAACGTCCATTAACATTTGCAATATCCTTTCCTGTGAAGAAGAACACAGCGATATGTCCTTCACTCCAATTCATGAACGCATTTAAAAATAACAAAGCAGCGGGCGCAGATCATATATGAGTCGAAATGTTGAACGTTATTCCGGAGTTCACAGCTGAACTGCTGTACCCTGGTCTTATACGAATCTGAAAAGAATGCATGCCTGAAAACTTACTCTTAGGAACCTTATCTCTTTGCCAAACCATCATGATGTTGTCAGTCTCATTCGAAGTTTTGGTGACAATCGTTCTCACCACAGTCAGCAAAACATTGAACTAAGTATTCGAAAACAACAGTCGGGTTTTCGCCCGAGCAGATGATCAAATCAATGCTATTTAATATTATCGTAGAATAGATATATTAACCTCATAAAGGCTCAATACGAAGGTTTCATATGTGGAGTAAAACATAGCGGCAAAATTTCTGATCTTTCTAACTCCGTGTCGGTGTACATCAAGGTAGTCGCTGTTCCTAATCTTGTGTCTAATAATTCTGGAAAATGTTCTCACAGAATTTTAAGATGTGACTTTCCAAAAGCAAAAATAAATTTTACTTTTTTTAAGATGTGTAGATACTTTTGATTGTCATTTTACTGATAACGATAAAATACTTTGCAGCCAGCCGCGATGCTTTCTACATTTTTCCAAAATTTTCTCAATGTCAGTTGTCTAAGTCATAATCACACCAAAACAAAAACTTGGTATAATGAGAGTCTGTATCACGATCTGTCGATTTTGGCAACTAAGGAGGAAAATTTATAGAGGAAGGACAACTTGCAACTTGCAGTTGTGCTACTTTTGCTACTAAGTGCTGTATTTTATTTATTTATTTTAATTATATATATTAAGTATAAATGTTCGAGTATGTATGCCAACATTAAATAGTAAGGGCAGCGATTTTTGGACTACACAATCGGCGTCAAACTTTTGATGAATTGACCAAATATTTTATCGCAATTACGTAAACCAGCCAACTGCATTATTTAGTCTGCGATCAATTCAATAGTTGGATAATTGAGGCAAATAATTTGCCAACTATCTTATTAGCCATTAGAGCTCTTGTATAGAAAGCAACTTTAATTTAAAAAAGACTAATTATTCAAAATTTTTAAATTACTGAATCGTTCAGCTTAAATTTGGGGACTAGTCTTGGCTTAATATGCCAGGTGGCAATTATCTTCAAACCAGACGTTCAATAGCTTAAAGCAGCAACCTACTTTTTAAAATGTTTTAAACACCAGTCTTGGCCTTCAATAAAAAATTAATTTTTGACGAGGGCCAATGCGGCAACTGCTCCTGTGTCGCCTCTTAAGTCCGCTACTGTTTAGCTGTGTGATGGCACATGAAATGTTCAAACCGAATTAAAGCTCCTTGCAGGCGATTAAATATATTTGCGAAATTAATCACAAGTTAGGGATCTGCAATGCAAATGAGCTAAAAAGATTTTTATTGTTTTTTTGCTTGTTCGGTTTGTATTCATTATAATGCGGCTACATGTAAATTTTCATTGCTTCCAATGAAATCTTTTACAGTAAAATTTTATTTAATTTTTAGACTTAAATTCTGGAAATGTACCTAATTTACACATGGGAATATATATACAAAAAATAATCATATCTTCGCCCGAGTTATCTTTTGCTCCATACGCCACTTTTTGAAATTTTGAGTTAAGACTGTTCCTATGGATTTTAAAACATTATCTCTCTAATGCTGTTGGACTGTCCCAGAAAAAACTTACGTTTTGCTTTTTAATTATAAAAAAATATGCAGTAATTTGTTTGGTCTTTTTTCGTTTTTTATTAATAATGGCTACTATTCAGAATATAAATAACTAAAAACTAAGTAACAATTTTTTTTTTCTACTATAATAGTCTCTTACTTTTTTCGTAAGCCCCTTTATTAAATTTTGCACAGTTGTTCCATCGACAGTACGGTACGATCTTTTCCACTTATGACTGAAGTCTTGTAAGTTTTTTGCAGTCTTACCACTCTTTCGAAGATCTCTTTTCATAAGAATATCTTTCAGTTGGGCGAAGCTCTGGGCAGTTGGGCGGATTTGCTATTTTTGGTACGAAATTAATCTTTTTACTTGCATACCATTCCATCGTAGCTTTAGAGTAATGAGAGGTTGCTAAATCTGGCCAGAACATCACGGTACCCTCATGTGCATGAATAAATGGTACAAAACGTATTTCGAGGTACTCGTCTAACTTTGGAATTGATTGTGCCTTGCGTAACAAAAAATCTGGTTCTGAGACCACAGGTACATATAGCCTGCCAAACCATACATTGCTTCGGAAATTTCGAGTTTTTTTTTTCTTTAAATATACTAGACACATGCCCCTTTTTTGATGATGTATAATATTCGTGCCCAGATAGCTGGTTAGAATCTGCTTTAACGTAAGTTTCGTCTTCCATAACACAGCAATCAAATTTAGTCAGGTACCTTTCATACAATTTTCGGGCTCGCATCGGAGCCATCAACTGCTTTTCATCAGAACGGTCTGGTACTTTTTGAACTCGATATTTTTTTAGCTTACTTTTCTCCTTTATCCTTTGTACATTAGATTTTGATGAACCTGCTCTAGCCGCCATATCTCGCACTGAGGTGTTGGGATTTTGCTTAAAAAGGCGCCTCACCTTCGTCGCTACCTTTGAGTTTGAAACTTCTGGTTTTCTGCCTAAACCTTTTTTTCGTGAAACAGGTAGACCCTTCTTATAATTAGAAATAACCATAAAGACAGTTTTTTCTAATGCCCTTATTAATTTTGCTATAGCTGAATATTTTAATTCTGGATTTTGCAGGTATGTGGACAAAATCAGTTCGCGGACTTTTTGTTGCTTGCTAGACATCTTTGTCGTTAAAAGTGCTATCTTCAAGTGGTATATATCATATTAAACATCACTTTATATAGAACAAATATAGTGTCTTTTTAGACCTATAGAATTATCAGGTAGAGCATAATACAAAAAATAAAAAACGTAAGTTTTTTCTGGGACAGTCCTTACATCTATCTGTAAGGACTTTAGTGTAGTGTCCACTTTGCTCCATAAGCCACATTCTTTCATTTCCAAATATCGGTTTATGCAGCAAGTTTTTTATAAAAAAAACTGATTTGTAGTTATGTAATTTTCTTTATATACTCAACATTTCCATATATGTACTTATAGTCCTAAATGAAGGTTTGTTCCCTATGCTATATGGGAAAAATAAGTTTGCCATTGATTTGTATTGTATGGAGAAAACTGTCCATATGAGTTATCTGACAAAATATCATATATCTCCAAAAGTACTTTGATCCCATTTTTGGAATTTAGCGCAGAGCTACCAAAACTCTCAGCAAACTGTTTAATTAAAGTTTCGATTATACTTTTTCGGACCATTTTTTTTTTTTCTTTAAAGGCTCAATTTTATTTCATCGTTTTTCTCGGAATAAACCTTCAGGCGTATGGAGCAAAAGAGAATTCAGGCGATGTCATGGAGAAAAAAGATTAGAAAGCGTTCACATATTACGATACGCAGTTAGAGGGAGGCGGTCAGCAAAAAATGGGTATTTGCGTTATGTAATGCAATGTGTCAAAGTCTTAAGATAATTCTAATGCGGTGCGTTTAATATAACCAAAGGGAACCGCAAAAAAAAGCCTTTGCAAAAATGAGGCGAAGCAGATTTGTATAACGATAGACGTAATCAAAATAAATCACATATACCCGACTTACAGCTGCCCATCATCAAAATCAATATGCCTACCATCGACACTTAATACTTCGAGTTAGTCGAAAGTTTTGCCTGCATTATAGTAAGCGTTATGTCCACAAACTGTATCTTAGTGAAGATACAGCTAAAAGATTGTCTGGACAACAGATGGACCAAGTTTTAACTATCGAAACTTCTCTATTGAAAATCTGCAGTATCCGGTGTCAATCAATCAGCTGAGAGGAACATTCTGCTTCCTTCTCCTGTAAGTAGGGATGGCATATGGAGCAAAGTATTTAACCGTTAAATTCAAATGGTGAACGCCCATCGACATTTGTTAAAACCCATGAAGCTAATCAAAGATAAGATCGTCTTCAACTTGAAAAAGAGCTGAACGAACTTTGCATTACTTAACAGGTAATCACTGAAATTTTCGAAGAATGAATTTCCTTCATTTTTTAATAAATTAACGATGCAAACTATCTGCACTCTTAATTAATTTTACATTCTGCTGCCCTCATATCTTTATCAGATTGTACAAAAAGTTAAACAGTAACAAGACACAAGTACATCTCAATTTACAAAAAAAAAAAAAACATTAACAACTAACAAGATACATATTCTCAATTTAAAATGTGCATTCAGAGCAAAAACTTGTTCCAACTTCATTGAGCCAAGGCGAACTCTTAATTGCTATTTGGCTTTTGTTTAATGGTTTTAGGTTTGACGTTTTTGTTGCAGTTTGTTGCCTAAATTGTTGTTATTGTTTTATTTGTATGTTCTTTTTGGTTTTGTACTTGAGCTGCACTTGCCGGAAAGTCAGTGCAGTTCAGTTCAATGCTCGTTGGAAATGGAAGTAAAATGAAATGAAATTGGGACGTGACTCGATTGAGTTAAACCTAAAAAGTATTTTCCACTCTAAGGCCACAATAAAGTGGATAAGAATATTGAAAAAACCTTGTTAATACACTAAAATAAAAACATTAATAATATTTTACAGATTACAGATAATAGATATCGTCTACGTTGAACAATAAGTTACTATCTACATTTTCATGTTTTCGAACTATATGGCTTTTTGTATGCTCTTTAACAGATTTTGTATGGCACTTTAACTGTTAATAATAAAGAAAATCTATTTTTTTGAAAAATTTGTTTCGGTCGCATTGAATTTTTATTGATAACAGGCCGGTGCGCAGAAATCATCGAATTAGTGTTTTAACTCAGATATTTCACTTTAGGCTATGAAATTTCTTAAAAAAGTATTTTTGACTACAAGGTCTACAAAAACAAAAAACTACAAAAATGTCTATGTATATGTATATATATATATATATATATACTTTTAAAGCCTATAAGAGAAAAAAGAACTCTAACTAGTAAAGGTGTTACCTTCGGCCAGGCCAAAACTCACATACCCTACACTGCATTGAAAGTACTTTTTAAATAGATGTTAAAAAAATGTTCAAGAGGTTGAATAAGTCGAAAATAATGTGAAAAGGTTCAAAAATGTTGAAAAGCGTTGGAAAAAACTGGAAATGCTGAAAATATATAAAAACCATTGAAAAAAGTTGAAAGAAATTGAATAAGTGAAAAAAAAAAAAAAAATACTGAAAAATTAATAATAAAAGAGTCGAAGAAAATGTCGAATGAAATTGAATGGGAAAATGTTGAAAATGTCAAAAGAATATGGGAAATGTTGAAAAAAATAGAATAGAAATGAAAAACACGAAATATGTCACGCCCACTTCTCCAATTCCGCCCACTTTTGTTTCAAAAAATGGTATTCGTGATTCACATGCACAAACCAAATTTTAGCACAATAGCTTGTATAGTTTGTGATATGTACCGTAATTATTCTTAAAATTTAGGGCGGTCGCACCCACTGGTACAATACAGTCTGATTTTGATCCAAAAATATCCTTCCATAAACAAACCTCTTACACCAAATTCTGTATGATTGTTCATATATTTCGATAGTTATGCCGCTTAAGGTATTTTAATTGTATGGGAGGTGCAACGCCCACTGTTGCTATTTCAAAAGCTTTTGATTCATGTGTACCTAATACCCAGTAAACCACTTACATCAAATTTCAGAGCAATTGCTCCAATAGTTCACATAAAGTAGCACTTACAACTTTATGTGAATGAGGGAGGTGCCACGCCCACTGATACAATCTTGTCATGTTTCATTTAATTCCGAAGGTTATAGGAACCGACACCTCTACACAAAATTTATGAAGATTACTCTCATAGCACACTATCTATAGCACTTAACGTATTTTGCTTATATGGGAGGTGCCACACCCACCGGCACAATTGTGGCAAAATTTTGCAAGAAGACACCTTTTAGCAAGTGTATTCGCCATATTAAATTTCATAACGATTGCGTTGTTAGTTCTCTTTTTATAACGTTTTAAAATATTGTAGGCTGTGCCACGCCCTTAAAAGAAATTTTTCAGAATATTGACGAAACTGGTATTGATGACATCTTTCTGTGGTATCATCCCTAAAATTTTAATGAAAATCGTATGTGCCATTTTGGAGTTATATGAAATCCAAATTTTTGATTGTTAAGAAGTGCCACGCCCACTTTTACTATTCTGCCGACTTTATGCGCAATTCAAGATTCATAAGATCTGTATTCGTGTACCAAATTTCATCACAATATCTTGCACGGTTTACGAGCTATGGCGCTATAAAACTTAAAATTTAGGGCTGTGCCACGCCCCTTTAAGAGTCTTTGCAAGCTTAAAATCTAGCCTAATCTTAATTTTGCTCTTATCTTCACCAAATCACCAATTTTCATCAAAATCAACTTTTTTTCAAAATGGACTTGGTTATATTTACATATAGTATGGGCGGAAGGCGTGGCCGTTAACCGATTTCGCCCATTTATATATGCTAGCAGCTTGCAAGAAGATGTGAGCTGTGTGCCAAATTTCATTGAATTAGCTTGCTTAGTTTTCCCGTAAACTTGATTTCAACAGACATTCACACAGACAGACAGACAGACGGACACAGCTATGTCGACTCAGGTGGTGACGCTGATCAAGAATATATATACTTTTCCGTACCTGGCACTCCCCCTTCTATGCGTTACAAACGGAATGACAAAGTGAATATATCCTCTGTGTAGGGTATAAAAATAAAAATTATCTTTCACTTGTTTAAGGGTCCAAAAGATTTTTTTCCAGTTACAAAATAAATACGTATATGTATTTTTTTTTTCCTTTGTGAACCTTGTAGTCAAACTTACTTTCAAAACCTACGAAAGAACAAAATTCAAAAAACAGCTGTTTCACTTGGTTTTAGGCCGATAAAAAATAATTTCTTTGTTTAAAATTTTTTCCATGACAAATTGTGAATACCCAAAAACCAAAAAAAAAAAAAAATTTTGACCAAATTAATGGTCTTATCTAGTTCATGGACTATACTTTATTCATATATTATGAAATAAAACCTAGACTTCGTTTGATTTTACGAGCATCAACGGAAAATACTGCCTACATAAGTGGAAAGAACGTATCTCAAATAAATTCATATTAATTAATCTTATAGCATTGGATATTACGCATCTAATGAACTTCGACAAATGTCGATGTCTTAGTTCAAAGCTATAAAAAATCTCCTGAGTGAATTTCCTCTATCTCAGTATGACATGTACAGTGGACCCCGCTTAATGGATCATCGGTTAATTGAATTCCCCGGATAACTGGTCTAAAAAAAACCAATGAAATGTTCCTCATTTGAATATGCATCGAAATCCCCTGTCAAATGATTCTTACTTAACTGATTTCCCCGCTTAAGTAATCAGAAAAAATATTTCCTAAGTGGAAAATACATGTAAAGATCCTCTTTTAAGAGATCAGACGAAGAAGAGGAAGAAAATACTGACAGGGTTCAAACTGTTAGCGAGCTACTACAAAATATTCAAACATTTCGCACATACTTTCTTCCTCACAAGAAATACTTTAATAAATTAGAACATATGGAGAGAGAAATCCTTACCAATAGACTGCAAAATGAAATGCAATAGTCCATAACCAATTTTTTATGCATATTTAAGGAATACGCCCAGCTGGAAAACCACGCCCACAATTTTCATGTCGCTGAAAATGCGGACAAGCGGACAAAATACACCCGGTCTACTTTTTTTTAAATTTGCGGTCCCACAAACCTATATTATAGAACCGTATTTGAAGGAAATTCTCCCAAAATTTCAGCTTCCTGGATCAAATTTGCGAACGGTGCAAACAGTTTGTTTCCCATTACAATTCGGTTCCGAGAACGAGGTGAAACACTATTTCCAGTACACAAATAAATACACTTTAAAATATTTATGTTCTCTGGTGCTCACTAAGCTTTGAAACTCGGTCCCCCAAGATTCTTAAATCACTTAAAGCCGTAAAACCAATGTGCTAATATATTATCACGACCCTTTTGAAAACATTCTAGTAGAACAGGGTTTGAAGTAGTTTGCTTAAAATAAAATACTAAAATTGTAGTTATATATAAACATATTTATATGAACATATATAATATAAAAAATTGAAACTAATTAAATTATTTTCATATCTAAGGACGGTCCCAGAAAAATCTTACGTTTTTTATTATTTGTATTATGCTCTACCTTATAATTTTACAGGTCTAAAAAGACACAATACTTGTTCTGTATAAAGTGACGTTTAATATGATGTATAACACTTGAAGATAGCACTTTTAACGACAAAGACGTCTAGCCAGCAACAAAAAGTCCGCAAACTGATTTTGTCCACATACCTGCAAAATCCAGAATTAAAATATTCAGCTATAGCAATATTAATAAGGGCATTAGAAAAAACTGTCTTTATGGTTATTTCTAATTATAAGAAGGGTCTACCTGTTTCACGGAAAAAAGGTTCGGACAGAATACCAGAATTTTCTAACCCAAAGGTAGCGACGAAGGTGAAGAGCCTTTTTACGCAAAATCCCAACACCTCAGTGCGAGATATGGCGGCTAGAGCAGGTACATCAGATTCTACTGTACAAAGGATAAAGGAGAAAAGTAAGCTAAAGACATATAGAGTTCAAAAAGTACCAGACCGTTCTGATGAAAAGCAGTTGATGGCTCAGATGCGAGCCCGAAAATTGTATGAAAGGTACCTGACTAAATTTGATTGCTGTGTTATGGACGACGAAACTTACGTCAAAGCAGATTATAATCAGCTACCTGGGCACAAATATTTTAGGTAACCAGAAAAGAGGCATGTGTCTAGTATATTTAATGAAAAAAAAATTTGAAATATCCGAAGCAATGGCATATGCACCTGTGGTCTCAGAAGCAGCTTCTTTGATTGTCTCGGAAAGCATATTTTACCATTTATTCGTACACACGAGGGTACCCTGAATTACTGACCTGATTTAGCAACCTCTCATTATTCTAAAGCTACTAAGGAATGTGGTCAAAGTAAAATGATCAATTTTGTACCAAAAATATCAAATCCGCCCAACAGCTTCGCCCAATTGAAAGATATCGGGCTCCAATGAAAAGAGATTTTCGAAGGAGTGGTAAGAATGCAAAAAATTCATAAGACTTCAGACTTAAGTGAAAAAAATCGTGCCATACTGTCGATGAAACGACTGGACAAAATTTAATGAAGAGCCTTACGAAAAAAGTAAGAAATTTTTATAAAAAAAAAAAATTTTTACCTTGTTTTTAGTTCTTTATATTCTGAACACTAGCCATTATTAATAAAAAACGAAAAAAGACCAAAAAAATTATTGGATATTTTTTTACAGCAAAAAAGCAAAACGTAAGTTTTTTCTGGGACATAAATAAAAAGCTGAATGTATGTATGTTCGTTGCTAATGAATTCCAAAACCGTTCAACCGATCGCCGAAAGATTTGGCATATGTATAGGTTTTTTATGATTTTGGGAAAATTCGTAGCATACTTTGGTTTGGATTGGATGTGAAGGCATGTTCTTGTCCGAAAATGAGACGAGGCGAAACTTAAATTTACTAAACTAGACGAGAGCTAGAACAAGTAGAATCTCGCCTCGCGTAGTTCTCGGTGCATGCCTAGTTGTAGGACTAAATCGTTTTATTAATCATTGCATACTTCTAGTTTTTAACTTTGCTACATTCAAAACGAAAATTGAAATTTGCCTCTGTTTGCTCATCTCATTTTGAAATATTAGTTTTGTTCCATTACTTGAAAATTCGTACAATTTTTTAATAATTTGTGTAATTAGTTTTTACTACAGGGTGTTTTTTTTAGAGGTTTGTTTTTTGAATAGAGATAAAACTGGCATTTTATGGTCTGGCAACTCTAATGTCATTTATGTTCAGTTTGGTTTGCCATTTCATCATGAACAGGTTGACAAAAGAACAACGCTTGCAAATCGTGCAAATTTATTTCGAAAATAATGGTTCAGTTCGCGAAGTTTACCGCAAGCTCCGTCCATTTTATGGTCGACATAATCGTCCATCAGAGCAATTAATTCGGTTAACCATGGATCGTTTTCGCACTACGTTTACTCTATGTGATAATACACATCCGCAGAGACGTCGAACAGTGCGCACCGAAGAAACAATTGCCGCTGTAGAGCAAAATGTTGAAGAGGACCCGAATGAATCGATTCGCCACCGTGCACAGCAATTGGAGCTTTGTCCATCAACTTTATGGAAGATCCAGCTTGTGCAAGAATTAAAGCCGCGAGACCATGCAATGCGTCGTGATTTTGGTGTATGGGCTGAAAATGAGATTGATCTCGATGCTGATTTTCATCGCAAAATTTTGTTCAGTGATGAGGCTCATTTTTGGTTGAATGGCTACGTCAACAAGCAAAATTGCCGCATTTGGAGTGAAGAGAATCCACATGAGACCCTTGAGACGCCATTACATCCACAAAAACTGACTGTTTGGTGTGCTCTATGGGCTGGTGGAGTCATTGGGCCATACTTCTTCCGAAATAATGCTGGAGAGTCAGTTACCGTTAATGGAGACCGGTATAGAGCCATGATAACCGACTATTTTGTTCCCGAATTGGATGGCATGAATGTGGATGAGTTGTGGTTCCAACAAGACGGCGCTACATGCCACACAGCGCACGTCACAATCGATTTATTGAAGGAAACATTCGATGAGCGCATAATTTCGCGGAATGGACCTGTCAATTGGCCACCAAGATCGTGTGATTTGACACCATTGGATTATTTTCTTTGGGGATATGTGAAGTCGCTCGTCTACGCCAACAAACCAGAAACGTTAGGGGACTTGGAAGCCAACATTCGTGGCGTTATTGCCGACATACGGCCCCATATGCTCGAAAAAGTGGTTCAAAATTGGACCTGTAGAATTGGCTTTATTCGAGAAAGCCGCGGCGGCCACATGCCCGAAATCATATTTAAACATTAATGGCATAAAATTATCCTTCCAATAAAGCCAAATTCATGGACATTAAAACGATTTTCTTGTGTTTTATTTCAATCCGAAGCTCTATACCTCTAAAAAAACACCCTTTATTTTCTGTTCCTGTACCAAAAAAAAAAAATTCCAGAAGAGAGTCAAAATTATAATTCCAGTCCCTACCAAATGTTGGTACTTTCTGCTACACAAATTTTGTAAAAATTTTCTAGCTCATGCTTGATGTGCAGTAAATGTAAAAGTTGTTCAATCAACAAAATAAATAAAAAAAGAAATATTGATATCAAAATTAAAATAAACTTCAATTAAAAAATTGAAATTGAAAAATTATAAATGTGCTTTTTTTTCAAAAGTTGCAACTTTTTACTAAAACATATTCCCTTATTTTTTGCAATTTTTCACGGTCAGAGAGAATTTTTATGATTGTTCTCTAAAATTCTGCAGTTTCTGCTCCAAAAGTTATGGAACAGACCCATTACTACATAAATATTTTCCATAAATTTAAATCAAACCCTTAAAAAACTAACGCACACATCAGTTGAAATCCCTGAGAAATGGTCAAATTTACAGGCTTTGTAACCTCAAATCGGCCACCACGCACTCCCTTTTTTGAAACCTTGTTTGACAGCAAGTTAACGCGTGGACAAAATGGGGGATTTATATTCTACCTTTCACGAAAGATGAACCTAGGTGCGATATTTACATATTGCATTTAACTTCTATCTGTAAAAATGAGCATCGAAAATGTATTTTGTTTTGTGTTTTTTCGTGCCCCATATGGCCTTTTTGGCCCTCTTATTTTCGGGCTTTTGTGATTAGGTTCGGGCCCGCACGAAGCCCACACGTAACTTGATTTCGAGGTCCGAGCCCTTGGCCGAAATGAATAGGCCCGCGGGCCACAAAAAAACTCTGGCCGCCGCCCATCTCTACTAATTTTAACGAATGTGAAGAGTGTTAAAGTTTTCCACTTACGTGAAAATATTCATCAGTAGCTGCTAAATCAACGAAAAAAGATAAACCGTTGTTCAAATAGCTTCAGTGCTCATCCTGGGCCTTGTGGACATGGTAGTTAATGCTGATAGCTTTGCCATAGCTGGCATCACTTCCGTAATCGTTGCATTTATTCAGTTCACACATTGTGACAAGATGTCTCTAGGGACAGTTTCCATTAGTTTTTTATAATTCTTTGGAAAATCATGAAATAATGTTAAAAGCTTGCGGGAATCTTACTGAAAATGCAGCGGAAAAACAAAAACAATAATTGAAAAAAGCTCTACTAATTTTTTTTTGCATAGTGTTTTGATCCAGTTACTACTCTTGAAAATCACTTTAATGGTTTCTTAGTCGTAAGCGAATTTTAAAAACA
Organism: Meiosimyza decipiens; assembly: GCA_963680825.1. Lineage (NCBI taxonomy): Eukaryota > Metazoa > Arthropoda > Insecta > Diptera > Lauxaniidae > Meiosimyza > Meiosimyza decipiens. Next base: position 33,527,222 of record OY804259.1, read on the forward strand.
AATTAAAGCCAAACGAAAAAAATGCATCCCCTTATCAGCTTCAAATTTAGAGTGTTTAACCGAAGCATTTTTATAGCCTCGTACGTCCAACAAGTTCTGTTAGCTTTGGGGTAACGATTAAAGCAATTCTGATGTCATGTTGTAGCTGCCGCTGTTGCTGCCTACCCTTAGCAACAACTGCAACTTTGGCCACAGTTGCAATTTGTTAAATGTTTTTGTGTTTATTTTTCTGCTATTCCAACGACACTTCCTGCTGCTGGTTGTAGTTTTTCCTGCCCGCTATAGCTGGAAATTGCAAACATTTTTGCCATTTTTATTGTTTAACTTTTTTTGTCGTCATGCTTTAGTTGTTGTCTTATTTTGCTACTGAAATCAAGAATTGGAACGAACAGAGCAACGTTGTAAATTTATTTATATTGTTATCTTTGATATTCTTTTATTTTTTATTTTTGTTTTTGGTACTGCAGTCGCCATTGCTGTGGCCCAGAATGCCACGATTGGAATTTTAAATGGAAGTTTAGTGTGCCAGTTGATGGGATTATTTTAGAAGAACTCAGTGTCTTATTTCTTTATTAGAATTAATGGTTTAAATTAAACTCTGCTCTTACCAAGGAAAATAAAGTCATGATTTCTTAAGAGCTTGAAAAATGTCTACTATGTATATCTATAAGGGAAGTGATTCAGTTTTTTAGAAATCAACATAAATCCTGTTTTGTTTTAATTCTTTTAGCACTTACATACATACATAGATATGTGAGGTATCCTTGAGAAGAGGAATGTTTCAAGTCCGATTATAAATATACGGCTAAAATATGGTTTGGAAATCATTAAAAGGGTAATTGTTGGCAAAAGTGAAAAGTATTTACATCAAGTATTTTGTACTGCGAGTATACGATATTCTTTGCAGATATACTTTCGACCTCACATTCCAGAATTCTTCGAGAACGCTTAAAATTCGAAAATTTACTCCATTTCGCGAAAGTATATTCTCAATCAACATATCAAGAAAAAAACTTCTAGGGCTACTACCAGAGCTGCAAAATCTTTATTTTTCAAAATATATAAAAAAAATGAGGAAAATTGCTCATTTTTTTTTTTGAAACATTTTTTTAAATTTGATTTTCATTTTCTTGTTGCATACACAAGGAAACACCGAAAAAAATGCTAGCGTTATTTTTAAGCCTATCTACCTACACATAAGGTAAAATCTATGATCTCTGCGCAAGTATGGCTTTTGTTTTTCTTGTTTAATAGTTCAAATCCTATTTTCACTATATTTACCTTATTGCACTATTATTTGAAATTATCAATGCCACTCACTATAAGAATATCGCTTACAAATATAAATGAGATAAAAAAATTTAATATTTGGTAAAAAAATTATCAAACTGTTCGAATTTAATAAATTTACAATGAAATATTAGACAAAGTGATTTTTATTGGAAATTGACCAAGCCCACACAAAATGAAAATTGTGCGCATACAATGATACCTTCTAGAAGTACAATCCCAACGGGAAACGGAAGCGCGTTCAAAGCGCTTTGGATGTGCATCAAGAGAAGCAGAAGCTGCTTCCAGTGCGCTTCTCACTGGTTATCTTTTTTTAACACACAATGTCATTGCGGGGATGCACATCTTTGGAAGCATATGAAATGCGCTTCTTTGGATGCTCAGTAGAAGCACATCTTTAGAGGCGTGTTAACGTTTCCTGGAATATTGTGTAGAGAACATTGAACTTAAATTAAAAAAAATCGTACACATTGTTTTTTTTTTGTTTCCGATCAGACTCGAACCCAGGCCTCATGCGTTATGCCATTGTTCTGAGTTGTGCACATCTTAACCAACTGAACTAACCTTATTATTAATATATAATACAATATGTTTCTGTCAAAATAATATTATGAGTTTTTCATTTCTATTGTTGCCACTTGATAGTTGATATGATATACTTTTAGCAAGTCTAAATATAATAATGGGTTCAGCTGATGTCGTTAAACTGCGCACGTAACAGCACGAAATGCTTAGGTTCAAACCCTAGTGAATGCGCAATGAAAGATTTTTTTTTAAATTAAATAGAATTTTGAATCAAATGCTTCCGAAGAAGCACATCTGACGTGCTTCCCTTTGAAGCTGCTTCCAGATTTCCCGTTGGGATGTGTCCGAATGTGAACGAATTTCAAATTGTAAAATTTTTTCCTTGCCCGCTTCACATGAAATGCTCGATATGTATGTATGTATATTGGAAATCGGTCAAAATTTTCAACCAAATCTGAAAATGATCGATTATTATTTAGTGTCCGGAGAATCTAAATACATGATCCGCGAAATCGTACCTGACCATTTACTCGTTTAATGGCCATTTTAAGGTAAAAACTTTTACCGATAATTTTAATAAAATCATGAAGCGAACCGTGTACAGTTTTTGAGACTTTTAAGATCAAGTGAAATGTATATTTACTTTTGTAAAATGTTTTCAGGAAAAAAAATTCGACATTTCAAATGCGAAAACATTTTTTTCTTGCATCTTTCAACAAATTTAGTTTACACGTACATATGTATATCACGATTTTGCTGAAACATTTCTTTTCGAAAATAACCACTTTCATACGTATTTTCGATAATTTGCTGGTTTTTCTCCAATCATCTCATACTTGGAGTATATTATCTCCAATTGTACTGATCGCATCAATATTTTTTTTTTTCATATAATACTTTCTTACATTAGCTTCCGAACTTTGACTGCGTAGGCTCTTTCTACATTTCTTATTTTTGCAGGAGCTTGTACCTTCTTTATTAATGGCATTATGTATGGGACATTGCACTTCATACGAAAAAAATGATTTGTCTGAATCACGTTGAGGTAATTTGATACTTAAAATTTAAGATCCCAAATCACATTACACTGGTGTGCCGGTCGATCACAAATGGTCAAAAAATTTAAAATTTTGCTTTGACCACAAACTTATAAATTTTGTAGGAAAACTAAAATACTTAGGAAAAATAGTAAATTTATAGCATTTTTTCCGTTGAATATAATAAAAATCTATATGTATATATAAAACAAAGTCAAAAAAGTTTAAGTTTCACCATCTATAACTTGGCAGAACCAATTTTAATAATTTTTGGCCATAAAACTTTAATTTGGGGTGCATTTTCAGGGTGGCCCTCATTCAAAAATTTCTTTAAAATAGCATTTTCACAAAGATTACTTAATCGATTCACTTGGAATTTACACCATATGTCTTTTATATTAAGAGGCATAGCGTAGGCTATAAAACATTTATTGAAGACTCATATTTAGGGTGGCCCCCATATGAATATATTTTTCAAATTGCATTTTAAACGATTCACATTAAATTTACACCACGTGTCTTTTGCATAGCATAGATTTTGTTAGTTATTAGACCTTGTGCGTGGCGACATAGAAAAATTCATATCTACAGAACGAGGAATCTAACCACTCTAAACTAAATTGCAAAAATCGCTAATCAATAAAACTAAACATACCGCCAGACGAAAATTTTCAATTTTTGATTTGTAAATTGCAAAAATTATTGCTTATATCTTAAGAGAAGAAAATTTTCAATACAACAATTAGAAAATAGACGTTAAATGCTAGCTTTTATGCCCAAACTGTTTTTCGACCTGACATTTGGGCGCATCGTAATTAAGATTTGCATGGCAATTATAAAAGTTTTAAATGGACTCATAAAAGTATCGTATGTCATGATTATTTTAAATTAATCAGCAAAATCGAAATTCCTATGAATTTTAGTTTGCCTGAAACTCTTGAGGAATGGCGAAAGGAGGCAGGAAACTTCTATTTGGTAACGAAATTTCTCCTTTGCTTGAGTGTGTCAGACGGTAAATACGTCAAAATTAAAAAACCCCCAAACTCAGGTTCCATATACTTTAATTATAAAAAAACATTCAGCATCGTGTTGACAGCGATTGTGAAAAGCAAAAGTAAACTTTTGATAGTCGACGTAGGAGCAAATGGTAGAATTTCTGATTGTGGTGATTTTGGAAACACAAAATTTTTCCAAAAATTGGAAACACAAAATTTTTCCAAAATCTGCAAAATAATGAGGTCAATTTACCTGATGCACAAAGAGTTGTTCCACTCCAGAACACGCTACCACATGTGTTCGTTACTGATGGTGCATTTGCTTTAAGAAAAAATTTCACGAAACCCTTTCAACCGCGAGCCAAATTTGTACAATATGCGACTTAGTTCAGCGAGAGTAAGGGTTGAACAAGCGTTTGGAATTTTATCATCCCGTTTCCGTGTGCTACAAACCACCATCAACTTGAATCCCGACAAAGCATAATTGTGCTCGCTTGGTGCTACCTACACAACTTTAAACGGCGTATAAACAATTTTGTTACGAAAACTGAAAATTTCGCATAATTTACTACATTGGAATCAACTTTGCCCAGAAATCAAACAAATGAAGCTAAAGAGATAAATAACAAATTTTGTGAAATGATAAAAATGCTGTGAAATAATTAAAATATATTTTTAAACATATATAGTATGTGTTTATCTTTATATGAAGTTTTTATTTCTTGCATTTTGCTTTTATGCATCATCGCAAGAGCACCCTTGTTAAGACCAGATGAGTATTTTTCATATGTTGATAGTTGCTATAATAAATTTAATTTTGTAATCTTGTGAACTCTATTTCACTTTTCAGTTACAACTTCAAATGGCAAGATCGCCACTATCCTACTGAATAAACTTATTCAAAATCTTAACACATATTCTTCTACATCCTATTGTATAAGATTTCAAACTTATTCGAGTTCGGTTTTCCACCAATCATTTCATCGGCCTTGACTGGATTTCTGCAGGAAAAGTAAGAAACTCTAAGTTCCACATTTTCAACCCTTATTAATAAGCATCGCAAAGGGAATTTGTGGAAATTTGTGGTTTAAGCCTAGAAGTTAGATATATAGCAAAAAAAAAAAAAATAACAATATGTCAAAACTTTGTCATATTTATATAGATTTTCTTGGTCGTATTATAAAAAAAAACAAGTTGGAAATTTAAAAATTTACGGTGCTTGCAATGTGCTTATATGTACTACAATTATCAATTGTTATAAAAATCGTTGAACTCTTGTTGATTAAGTTGCCCCAATATCATTATTTCATCAACCGCCTGCTTTGCATAAAGATACTGCTCCGGCGATATCTTTCGGAACATGCAGGCCCAGCTGCAATCATAGATATCAGTCTCATCTTCTGGACGTCGGCTTGATTGCTCGACTGTTTTTTCAGGAAACACACCTGTGTACTTTCTTTTGATTTCTATAGATAAAACAAAAATTAGAGAGTGCTATTACATCTTGCCTTCTACTTATAATAAAACCAACATCGCCGCTCCCATCCCTACTTAAATCTACTGATGAAATGCCAGTCAAGGGGAGCATGATGTTCATTACAAAATGACAATTTCTCGAAGTACTACATTTTTATATAACACGGTTCACTGAAGGTTTGTACCCATGAGAAATTTCAATATGTACTGAAAAAAAAAAACATTAAAAAACTATGTATGCATGTGTCTTATGGTTTCTTTTTAGCACATCAGACTTTTTTTTTAATCGATGCCACCCCCCATTTAAAAGAAAATTAAAATTATTCATATCTTATCAACTACTTGACCCTAATGAAAAAAACTTGGCAGGGCCAAGTTTTCACTATGAGAAAACATCAATTATTTAATAACTCAGCAAATATTTGACGCAGTTGGATATTATTTGGTACATATATTCTTAGCTTTGTTAAGCTTGAAAAAGTAGACAATGCCACGCCCTCCCAGGGAAGAAAAGAATTAAATTCATTATAAATCACAAACCTTTTGACGCAGATAAATGATACTTAGTATATATAAACAAAACAGATGCAAAGTAAGATTAATGAAAGAATGGGCAGTGCTGCTCCCCCAAAATGAGAAAAGATCAACATTTTTTATATCTCAGCAACTATTTGATGCAGATGAATGAAACCCAGTACATATGTATATAAGTTAACACTTCCAATGCTAGCCCGTAGACGCTAGCAAAGCATTTTTTTACTACAAGTGAATTTCCGTACAAAAATACAAGCCAAGGAGTGTGAATTTGCAAGCGAAGCAAATTCACACATTCTGAAATGAAGCAACGGCTCTCGTTTTAAGAGTAAGATTATTTTTAAGCCAGTTTTATTTTGACTTGCATTTGTTTCAGTTGGACATAGCCCAAATATAAAGTGTAACAAAAATAAAATATAATTTTAATAAAGGTGTTCAATTTTACTCTTTCTTACATTGGAAGCGGGGCACCTCGCATTTTTTCATTGAATCTTACTTTTGCCTCTACCTTTATTTATGCACCAAGTTTTGTTTATTTGCGTCAAGTAGATGATGAGTTTTAATTATACCCTACATAGAGGGTGTATTGACTTTGTCATTCCGTTTGTAACGCATAGAAGGGGGCGTGCCAGGTATGGAAAAGTGTATATATTCTTGATCAGCATCATCACCTGAGTCGACATAGCTATGTCCGTCTGTCTGGCTGTATGTGTGTCTGTCTGTTGAAATCAGGTTTACAAGAAAACTAAGCAAGCTAATTCAATGAAATTTGGCACACAGCTCACATCTTCTTGCAAGCTGCTAGCATATAAAAATGGGCGAAATCATTTCACGGCCACGTCTTCCGCCCATACTCTATGTAAATATACCCAAGTCCATTTTGGAAAAAAGTTGCTGCGATTTTAATGGAACTTGGTGATTTGGTGAAGATGAGAACAAAATTAAGATTAACCTAGGTTCAAAGCTTGCAAAGGCTCTTAAAAGGGCGTGGCACATCCCTAGATTTTAACATTAACAACGCCATAGCTCGTAAACCGTGCAAGATATTGTGATGAAATTTGGCACATGAATGCAGATCTTATAAATCTTGAATTGCGCACTAAGTGAGCAGAATTGTAAAAGTGAGCGTGGCACTTTTTAACAATTTATTATTTTTATTTCGTATAACTCCAAATTGGCACATACGATTTTCATAAAAATTTTAGGGATGATACCACTGAAAGTAATCATCAATACAAGCTTCGTCGATGTACTGGAAAATTTCGTTGAAGGGCGTGGCACAGCCTACAATATTTATAAACGTTATAAAAAGAGAACTAACAACGCTAAAAGAAGTCATTTTGCAAAATTTTGGCACAATAGCGCCGATGGGTGTGGTACCTTCCATATAAGCAAAATACGTTTAATGCTATAGATAGTGTGCTATGAGAGTAATCTTCGTAAAATTTTGTGTAGAGGTGTCGTTTACTATAAGCTTTGAAATTAAATGAAATCTGGGTATTAGGTATATATGTATCAAAAGCTGGCGAAATAGAAACAGTGGGCGTGGCACCTCCCATACAATTGAAATACCTTAAGTGGAATAACTATCGAAATATTTGAGCAATCATACTGAAACTTGGTGTAAGAAGTTTGTTTATAAAAAGCCATTTCTGGATTAAAATCGGACTTGATTGCATCAGTGGGTGTGTCACCGCCCTAATTTTTAGGAATAATTACGGCACATATCGCAAACTATACAAGCTATTGGGCTAAAATTTGGTTTGTTTATTGAATCAAAAGTGGGCGGAATTGGAGAAGTGGGCGTGGCATATTTCGTGTTTTCATTTCTATTCTTTTTTTTTTCAACATTTCCCATATTCTTTTGACATTTTCAATCTTTTACCTTTCCCTTTCAATTTCATGCGACATTTTCTTTATTCTTTCGACTTTTTCATCAATTTTTTAGCATTTTTCATATATTTCGACTTATTCAATTACTTTCAACTTTCTTCAATGGTTTTCTTTTTGTTTTGCAACATTTTCATTTTTCCAACACTTTTCAACATTTTTGAACCTTTGTACATTATTTTCGACTTATTCAACCTCTTCAAATTTATTTAAAAAGTACTTTCAATGCAGTGTAGGGTATGTGAATATCGGCCTGGCCGAAGATAACAGTTTTACTAATTTTCTTTCACATGGTAATGGCGGGAAGGGGGATGTGACATCCATTAAAAAAAAAATATGACGTGCTGGAGAAAAACCACGAGACACGTATTGCTCATGGGTGCAACAAGAAATTCTATTTGTCGCTCCGTGCATTTCGTCAGCATATCATATAAAGGGTGTTTTTTTTAGAGGTTTGTTTTTCGAATAGAGATAAAACTGGCATTTTATGGTCAAATCTGGCAACTCTAATGTCATTTATGTTCAGTTTGGTTTGCCATTTCATCATGAACAGGTTGACAAAAGAACAACGCTTGCAAATCGTGCAAATTTATTTCGAAAATAATGGTTCAGTTCGCGAAGTTTACCGCAAGCTCCGTCCATTTTATGGTCGACATAATCGTTCATCAGAGCAATTAATTCGGTTAACCATGGATCGTTTTCGCAGTACGTTTACTCTATGTGATAATACGCATCCACAGAGACATCGAACAGTGCGCACCGAAGAAACAATTGCCGCTGTAGAGCAAAATGTTGAAGAGGACCCGAATGAATCGATTCGCCACCGTGCACAGCAATTGGAGCTTTGTCCATCAACTTTATGGAAGATTTTGCGCAAAGATCTTGGCTTGCAACCTTACAAGATACAGCTTGTGCAAGAATTAAAGTCGCGAGACCATGCAATGCGTCGTGATTTTGGTGTATGGGCCGAAAATGAGATTGATCTCGATGCTGATTTTCATCGCAAAATTTTGTTCAGTGATGAGGCTCATTTTTGGTTGAATGGCTACGTCAACAAGCAAAATTGCCGCATTTGGAGTGAAGAGAATCCACATGAGACCCTTGAGACGCCATTACATCCACAAAAACTGACTGTTTGGTGTGCTCTATGGGCTGGTGGAGTCATTGGGCCATACTTCTTCCGAAATAATGCTGGATAGTCAGTTACCGTTAATGGAGACCGGTATAGAGCCATGATAACCGACTATTTTGTTCCCGAATTGGATGGCATGAATGTGGATGAGTTGTGGTTCCAACAAGACGGCGCTACATGCCACACAGCGCACGTCACAAACGATTTATTGAAGGAAACATTCGATGAGCGCATAATTTCGCGGAATGGACCTGTCAATTGGCCACCAAGATCGTGTGATTTGACACCATTGGATTATTTTCTTTGGGGATATGTGAAGTCGCTCGTCTACGCCAACAAACCAGAAACGTTAGGGGACTTGGAAGCCAACATTCGTGGCGTTATTACCGACATACGGCCCCAAATGCTCGAAAAAGTGGTTCAAAATTGGACCTGTAGAATTGGCTTTACTCGAGCCAGCCGCGGCGGCCACATGCCCGAAATCATATTTAAACATTAATGGCATAAAATTATCATTCCAATAAAGCCAAATTGATGGACATTAAAACGATTTTCTTGTGTTTTATTTCAATTCGAAGCTCTATATCTCTAAAAAAACACCCTTTATGATAGGCAGTTATTTTTCCTTATCTTACCGTCGCAATGAAAATTGATAGCCACTAGGAGCAAAGTTCAATACATACATTTTGAAAGGCGTGACATCACACGTATTGCTAAGTGAACATGGTTCTAGCAGTTTGTTGTTTGTTTAGATTTTGTTGCCATTTTTTTTGAGAAACAATAAAAACACATCAAAATTTAAGAATTGGAAACGATTTCTTGGCATAGCTGATTTAGAAACAGCCATATCGTACACTCCTTGTGACTCCTAATAGTCCGTGAAATGTCCAAGAACCATCAAGTTCATCCTCGAAGATCGAAAAATTTTTTGATTTCTTAATGGTCCGTTGGCATCACCATGTTCTTCCGATCATGCTTGGATCTGCGGTTGGCTGAGATAGTTTGTTCAGCAAATCGATTTGTTTCAGCAACAATAAAACAATAAGTCCATCGTCAAAAGTACTATAGTAGATCTCCATCGGTGTGGCCTGATTCCAAATTTCAACTTGAAGACCCTGCTCCCCAATAAAATCGAATCAAAGTTTTTATGACTTCCAACATATTCCTTCCAATGAGGAGCAGTCTTCATCATCCAATAAATTGTTAAGATCCTCATTTTCTTCTTCGGATGGTATATCGCCAATCAAATCGAAAACGTCACATTCCTCACGGAGCGAACTTTCAAGAGAATATGCAGGATCAATCACAGAATTATCGGAGTCAAAATCCGTCAATATTTCCCAATTTCAGCTTGTAGAAGAAGTCGTTTGTTTATTGTAAAGGATTCTTCACCTAAAATCTACAAAAAATAATAAAAATCACTTTACCCATGGTAACGAAGATGGTCTTGAGGTAGCCCTAAGACGACTTAACTCTAGTTCGCCTTTTCTCCTCTGGTTGCTTCTACAGTTGGAGGCAGTGAGTACGCTGGCTGGTTTTTATCTTCTTTCAAAAAAGCAGCAATATCCGATGAAGAAGAGCAGGGTTGCAAAAGAAAACTGTAATGGTCGTTTTTTTTCTGTGTGAATGCAATAGAAGTTGGTTTTTTTCGTACTACTTAGTTACTAGTAAATAGGATGAGAGTAATTTCTATTTTTTTTAATGTTAAAAACTTAAATTTCAAAAAAAAACTGCAACATTGAAATAAAATTAAGGTTTTTTATTGTTCGCCATTGCATGTTTCCGTAAACCCAAGAGCAAAACTGGAAGTTAACGATTTTACTATATACTCAGAAATTTTTAATAAAAAGCTTAGAAAAGTTTAATGCCACTGGAATGCGCATGATAGTTATAAAATTTTATGGCTTCGTTTGAACTCCAGAAATGTGCAAACAGGCAAAAGAAACTGCTCATACAAATGTTGCTATATTTTACCATTACTGGTCTTTTAAACGCGTGGACCAAAATGTTTCAAATTGTGATTTTACTTTAATAATTAAGTTCTCCTTATGTACAGTATGTATGAAGACACGCAAAATACCCAAAGAATTTGCCAAAACTATTTAAGGTATTTCTCTATTTTAGTTGCAGAAATTTCTTCTTCAAAGGCCAACATTCTACGACGCCGCAAGACAACAACATTTAGCAATATGGATTACAGAAACCAAACGTGACTTTAACCCTTAAAAAAAAAAAAACAGAAAATTTTCAGCAAATTTCATACCACGCCAAAAATTTTAAATACGAACGCACAACTTTTCACTTTTCCACCAAAAAATTCCTGTTGATAGTGAAACAGAAAAATACAACAACTGCGAAGCGTAAACTTTCTTAAAAATGTCCATCACTCAACAACCGCGCATACATTACTGGCTGCTGGTCTGCAGCTGCTATCTGCTACCACTCTACTCCGACTCTTCGCCACTGCCTCGTACCACCCCATTATACGGACGCGAAAAATTGCAACCGCACAATGTAAATTGCGCACACGAGAGCATTGCTGAACTCATCAAAACAAGTCCTGTGATCCTGAAGGCGTTGGGAGCACGTATCTTTACCAATTCGGATCTGAAATGGTTGGAGTCATCGTTGTCAACACAAAGCGGAGGCAATAACTTCTTAACGTCACCGACAGAAACAAAAACAACGCCAACAAGTGATGCGCCAATCGAAAGAGATGGCGCCGCGTTGTCTAGCACAGTGGACTCCATATTAATCACATTAACACCAGAAACGATTTACAAAGGAGCCTCGTTATTGAAAATGACATCAACTGTGGCAAATGCAGCACGAAACACCGAGTCAATGTATCAATTTGAAGGGTAAGCATAGCACACATTTTCCATTGCACGTATGCATAATTTTCATCGCGGACTTTTCTCAGGGGACTTCGTGAAATTAATACAGACATAAAATTAATGATATTTGCAAACAGCTGTGCAAAGCGCATCATATGCCATCTGTCATTTCTCGTTTGTTGCGTCAGCTGACAATTCTTTGACTTGATAAATTTTAGAAACTCTGACGTTGAATTTTACTGAGTTATCCCATTGTTCCAATGCATTTTTGTAAGCGGACTCCGAATCTAACTTCAAAGTGTTTTGGACATTCATTTTAGGAACTCTGAAAACTATTTTTTTCGATTTTGTGCTCGTGATTTGACTTTGTTAATTTTTTAATGTATACGGCAAAATGAATCGAGCATATACGGAACACAACGCTGCATATCTCTGAAACTGTAAAGGATAATGTTTTAATTTTTTTTTTTGTAAAGAACCTATTTTTCGCGTCAGAAACGCAAATCAAGGACATACTTTAGGGATTTTGAGTCATGTACATATTTTTACATTTTTATGCATTACGTAATGCATACAATAAATCAATGTCCTGTGCTCACAACAAAGCGTATGCTTATTAACAAATGTTGCAGTAGTTTTGGTGGGCATTAAATAATGAAATTTATGGTGTAAATATCTAATAAATTTCCTAGTTTACGAACATATTAAAACTGTGTTTTGTATTTTTAATTTTATATATTTTGACAAATTGATTTGGACATTCGCTTCGTAAACATTAATTATGTACCATTATTTAATTTACTTCATTTTTGTATTTTGCTGCTACATTCATACAGACAATTAAATGCAACTCTGAGGCCATTATCCTGTTTCGATGGTAACGTGTTGAAAATGTTGCCAACAGAATTAATTGCATTTGGCAAATTGGTTTCTGTGCAACAACAGCAGCAACAACAAATGCAGCCACAACAGCATGGAACAGAAATGTTGCGTATCAGCATAAATGGATTACATCGTTGGAGTACGCAATTCGAAAATCACATATGGAAACATTTGGGTAAGTGGGATTGCTGTGTTCATAAAGATTAATGTACCAATTATAGAAAGTAGATACATAATACTAAGTACCACATAGAAATATGTGCACATATATAAGCGGTCATTCCTATATTACATAACGGCGCCAAGGGGGAAGAGTCCAAAAATTTTTTACGAACTGTGACATGAGGGGTGGCGGGGGGTCAACATTGATGCTTTGCCACGCTGAAGGCTACTTTTTAAAATATGCAAACTTTTTGTGTTCATTTAAATATTTTATTGCAATTGAAATGTATGGCAACATTGAATTAAGCCACGCAAAGCCATTGTACGCCACTTTATGATACATAAAGTAAAGAGGCTTTATCTCGCAAGATACGAGGGCGGATCATAAGTCAGTGCCTGTTTAAATGAAACATAGTTTTTTTATCAAACAAAGTTTCTATTTTTCAACATAGTCTCCTTTTAGCTCAATACACTTAGTCCAACGTTCTTCAATTTTCGTATTAATTTTAAATAGGATTTCTAGAGCTCCTCAAAACAGGCATTTGTTTTGTTTGAGCAATAATTTCATCGTTGGAGCTGAATCTCTTTTCACCGAGCCATTTGCTTAGGTTTGGAAATAGAAAATAGTTTTTGGGGGCGAATATGGCGGATGCGGTGTACCCAATTTGTAATCCAATTCATAGAATTTGCCATTGAGACTACACACGTGTGCACCCGTGCATTGTATTGATGGAAAATATATTTTTTCTTGTCCAAATGGGGTCGTTTTTTTTTTTTAAATCGGCGTTGAATCGATCAAATATTGTTTTTCTTTTTTGAAGCAAATCGAAGTTGATTATACCGCGCGCATCCCAAAAAAACTGCCGTCATGACCTTGTTGGCCGACAAACCCACTTTGGCCTTCTTCGGAACTGGTTCATCCGGAAAAACTCATTGCTTAGACAGCAGCTTGAGGTCCGGTGTGTTATAATGGATATATGTTTCGTCCACACTTCCAAAACGCCGTAAAAACTCATTCGAAATGCGGTTAAATAACTCCAAACCATTCTTTGAAATTGTCTCACGATTGCGTTTATGGTCAATTGAGAGCATACGCGGCACCCATCTTACGGATAACTTTCTATACCCAATTGACAATTTTAAATTGAAATCACACTGCCATATGAGTGTGAGTGAGTGTCGTCTTGGTTTTTATATTCGTTCAGTTTAATCTGCTTGCTGAAACTAATTTTGCCATTCTGCTCTCTTTGAAACCTTCTTGTATTTGTTCTTTTGGCATACCGTCAAATTTTCTGTAATTTTTTGCTCTGATGTGAAACTTTTACTAAAGCGTTGCCTTTCAATAATGTTTATCTAATTTTTACAAGATTTTATCCAAAGACAGAGATCTTTTTATGATTTTGAAATCTAGAAAGCTCTAAATTCACAATTCTGGAGAAAGTTCAAAGTTCATAAGGATGACATATATGCTTATGTGAGGGTTTGGTGCCAAGGGGTAAAAGGGTCTGAATTGTGTGTATAGCACACAAAAATTGGACTCAGATAGCAGTCTGAAATATGAAAGTATTGTGAGCCTGAAATCTAAATATTTTAATTCTTTTCGGAGACATGTGTTACTTATAATTGTATGTGACTTATAATATGTGTGACTCATAGTTGTTGTTTAACAGTAAAGGCTTTTATAATTTGTGAGTACTTATGGATACTAATATTTATCTCAAGAACGATTGACTCGGAATATTTAAAATTTAACGACCTTTACTTCGCCCCTTACTTCTTTTAATCGCACACGAGAAATAAAACATTGGACACAGTTTCAGTTCATGTTTGATATTTCATTTATATCTGTTAATTCTGCTTTTCCCATTATTCTCATGAAATTCAGAATATATGAAACATGAGAAAGTCAGAAAAGAGTTAAATCATCTGTGTGGCTAGGTAATTAATCTTAGGATCAAGTTTTAATTCTGAATGCTCTGAAAATCGTTTGAAAGGAAGTGAGTAATATGAATTTTAAGTAAAAGCTGGGTCAAAATACGTGTAAAATATTTTCAAAAATAAAATGACCGTGAATTTTATCGAAATTTTGAAAACATGGATCAAAAATATTTCTGACATTTTTATACCCTACACTGAGGGTATATTCACTTTGTCATTCAGTTTGTAACGCATAGAAGGGGGCGTGGCAGGTATGGAAAAGTATATATATTCTTGATCATCGTCACCACCTGAGTCGATATAGCTATGTCCGTCTGTCTGTCTGTCTGTGTGTCTGTCTGTTGAAATCAGGTTTACGAAAAAACTAAGCTCAGTGAAATTTGGCACACAGGTCAAACCTTCTTGTAAGCTACTAGCATATAAAAATTGGCAAAATCGGTTCACGGCCACGCCTTCCACCCATACTCTACGCAAATATACCCAAGTCCATTTTGAAAAAAGCTGCAGCGATTTTGATGAAACTTGATGATTTAGTGAAAATAAGAACAAAATTAGGATCAGGCTAGGTTTTAAGTTTGCAAGGGCTTTTAAAGGGGCGTGGCACATCCCTAAATTTTATCTTTCATAGCGCCATAGCTCGTAAACCGTGCAAGATATTGTGATGAAATTTGGTACACGAATACAGATCTTATAAATCTCAAATTGCGCATAAAGTGGGCGAAATTGTAAAAGTGGGAGTGTCACTTTTTAGTAATTGAAAATTTGGATTTCGTATCACTCCAAATTGGCACATACGATTTTCATTAAAATTTTAGGGATGATACCACTGAAAGTAGTCATATAATACAAACTAGGTCAATATACTGAAAAATTTATTTTAAGGGCGTGGCACAGCCTACAATATTTTAAAACGTTATAAAAAGAGAACTAACAACGCAATCGTTATGAAATTTAATATGGCGAATATACTTGCTAAAAGGTGTCTTCTTGCAAAATTTTGGTACAATGGTGCCGGTGGGTATGGCACCTCCCATATAAGCGAAATACGTTTAATGCTAGAGATAGTGTGCTATGAGAGTAATAAAATTTTTTGGAGAGGTGTCGGTTACTATAAGCTTCGGAATTAAATGAATCTTGACAAGATTGCATCAGTGGTCGTGGCACCTCCCTCATTAACATAAACTTGTAAGTGCTATTTTAAGTGAACTATTGGAACAATTGATCTGAAATTTGATGCAAGTACGTCTACTGGCTGTTAGGTACATATAAATCAAAAGCTGGCGAAATAGCAACAGTGGGCGTGGGCTCCCATACAATTAAAATACTAAAACAATTAAATACTGCAATTTGGTGTAGGAGGTTTGTTTACGGAAAGCTATTTCTGGATCAAAATCGGACTGGATTGCATCAGTGGGTGAGTCACCGTCCTAAATTTTATGAATAATTACGGTACGTAGCGCAAACTATACAAGCTATTGTGCTAAAATTTGGTTTGTTTGTTGAACTAAAAGTGAGCGGAATTGGATAAGTGGGCGTGGCATATTTCGTGTTTTTCATTTCTATTCTATTTTTTTCAACATTTCCCATATTCTTTTGACATTTTCAATCTTTTACCTTTTCCCATTCAATTTTATTCGACATTTTCTTTATTCTTTCGACTTTTTCATCAATTTTTTAGCATTTTTCATATATTTCGACTTATTCAATTGCTTTCAACTTTCTTCAATGGTTTTCTTTTTGTTTTGCAATATTTTCATTTTTCCAACACTTTTCAACATTTTTGAACCTTTTTTACATTATTTTCGACTTATTCAACCTCTTCAACATTTTTTAAACATTTATTTTAATAGTACTTTCAATGCAGTGTAGGGTATGTGAGTTTCGGCCTGGCCGAAGATAACACCTTTACTAGTTAAACTTAACTTTGATCAGAGTAATATTAATTTCATTCAAAGATTTTGATACAATTTGATTTCTGCAATCGAACTATGGAACTCAAAATTTTTAAACTCTATTCCAAGAATTGGTAATAAAGCATTTGATTACTTAAACCATTGTAAAAATAAATTTAATTCCCTTTCTTCTAAAAGAAAAGTTTTAACAATTTAAAATGAAAAAGAGAATAAGAATTTTAGACATCATGACAGACCGTCCATCGCAATGAAGTAAGGTGTAAAATTAATTTTATTCTTCCGGCAATCCAAAAACCCTATTTTCGGCGTCAATTCTTGTCCTTTCTATTTATTCTTTAGAGTTATCAATTTTTTTTTGTAGGTTTTCAAGTGTTAAAAGTGCGTTGACCTTTCCATATGATAGTAACAGCTGCTTGACTGCTACAATTTTTTCGAGATACATTTCTCAGTTGAAAGAAATGTAAGATTTTGCTATGGAAATATTATTGACCTGGCCATAGGTAAAAATACTTATAACGTTTCATAAACATATTTTTGTAAATAAAATACATAAATCAAATTAAAAAAAAAATCGAATCCGAGGTCTTACACTTTAAATTAACTTCTGTATTTTGTAATGATATCATCTTAAGGAATCAGTTGAGTCCGTATTTCACACTTGATCTATTTTCTTTCAGTTTAAAAACATCCTCATTATCCAACAGAGTGGAAATTTCAAATGTAGGTTGCCTTGCGCTTACATTCTGTGCCAGATATGTATGACATACAAACATGTTTCGAATACAATATTTTCTACATACTCATTCAACAAAAACACCATTTCAACTTATTTTGTTTCCTGTTGTATAGGTCTCTATTTTCTTCTTTACCCAACTCTTGAAGAGCTTCTTTCACTTTTTGACATCAACAACGGATTCAATTGAAACGGAACAGTAGATCTAAATATGTGCACTAGACTGGTGCAAATAATATAACGAACTATGTATATTTAAAAGCACATGTTCACAGGTTTGATCTAGAGAGCTGATATTTAAGGAGAATTGACTTAAGGGCCGATGCTCATGGCTCATGGGACCGATAAAGAACACCCTAATACAGGGGTTTCTTAACTTTTGTCGTTCGAGGACCCCTTATCGAGCTAAACTTTTTTTGCGGACTCAATCCCAACTCTAGACATATGACAGCATTCTTAAACTTAATTCCTGACTCAATAATGATAAAGATACTCAGGCTTGCCAACCGTTCGGTTTTCACCCGGACAGTCTGGTTTTTGGAAAGCTTTGTCCGGTTGTCAAACTCAACCCGACATAAAATGTCCGATTGTCTGACAAGGTTAAGGAACGAAGTATTTTTATTTTGCTTTAATTTTTTCGGTTTTCAAAAGTCTTTTCAACACTATATCCAATTTTTGAAGGTACAAAAGTTGCAAAGCCTGCAGGCACTACTTTCTAATCAGTATTGATATTTATTCATAAACAAATAAAGTAATAGGAAGCGGATGTGGGGTAACAAACTTAATTTCTTGAATTACAACATACATTTGACATTTAAAAAAATTGATGTTGTTGTCAAAGAGTGGGAAGACAGGAAAGAGTTAGGTCCTGGGCATACCGCCATGGGCCATGATCATGTAAAATTTTATATAAATGAGTTATTTGAACAAAGCGAAGTTTTCTAATGTAAATCTACTTGATATCAAAATTTTTTCTCGGACTCCTGCAATGGGTTCGTGGACCCCTAGGGGCCCGCGTTTAAGAATCTCTGCCCTAGTACATTTATCTTCTGGTGTTTATATTGAAAATTTTGTGGTTTGATTTTATCTTTGCCTATGTTTTAGCATGTGGTCAAAGGATTATAGGCACACCTGCAAACGGTGCGGACAGAGTTTATGTCCGAGAGACAGAAAGACTTTGGCAAAAATAAATGTCCGTTGTGCGGCGGAAACGATGTTCACATACTAAATGTCATAGAATTGTCTACCGAACATAGACTAATTCAGTTCATTGTGATAACTTTTTTATTTTAAATATCACTTCGAAACTACGTCCCTGCAAAAAAGAAAGCATCCAACACTGCTTCTATTCCTTGGTGACATATTCATATGTTTGCAGTTCTGGTAATTTGAATTTACTGAGTGTTTGCTCGATTTGGATGGTACCTTTTAGATAAACTGCACTTTATTAGTAACAGGGTATATATAGTAACAGACAACTTAACGGATCATTGAGAGAGAACTGAAGGTTTGACCTCTATGGGGTAAAGAGTCATAATTACCCAGTATTTACGAGTTGTCAGACTGCAAGAATGAAACTGAAGGGCGGATGGAACAAAATTTTAAACAATACGTACATATGTGCGACACTAAGGCCAAAGGAGTTAACTCAATTCTTAGTAATTTTGAGATATTGTTGTTCAAGGTTTTGTATTCCTCAAATAATGGAGATATATGGTGAAGAAATTCTGGAATTACTGTGGAATTGTTTGTTAAAAACATCTACTTTGTGTATAAAAAAAACTTTAAATCTAAATAAGTCGAATGACTCGATTTTATTCAGAAATGGACATAACTCGTTTTGCCTCTGTGCTACAGATATACAATTTTTCAATAGTTACCCTGCGGGAAAATCAACTAATTTTAAAGTAGTTTAAAAGTACTTTTTTTTCAAGTACACTAGTTGAAATTCTGACTTTTTCTCATGTAACCAACTGACTTAAATATCATGGGGATGTCATTGGAGTGAGGCAATTGTCGTCATCTGCATGTCTTTTCAACTAATTTAAAAGTAGTTTAAAAGCAACTAGTTTTAAAGTACTTTATTTAAACTAAGTAGTTTTGAAGATCTGCATCTTCCTCAGAACCAAAGGTGTCCAAAAAAGAGGAGAATAAAGCATCAACAAGAAAAGACTCGTATTATGATAAATTGTTTACCTCTTAAAACTAGGTAAAAGTTTTTGTAATCTTTCAGCCTCTTCTTTCCGTGGGTGCCCTTAACGTTGTAGTTGTCTACGATTGCAAAGACGTCCTCGTTATACCCTACACGGAGGGTATATTCACTTTGTCATTCCGTTTGTAACGCATAGAAGGGGGCGTGGCAGGTATGGAAAAGTATATACATATATTCTTGATCAGCGTCACCACCTGAGTCGATATAGCTCTGTCCGTCTGTCTGTCTGTCTGTCTGTTGAAATCAGGCTTACGCAAAAACTAAGCAAGCTAATTCAATGAAATTTGGCACACAGGTCAAACCTTCTTGCAAGCTGCTAGCATATAAAAATGGGTGAAATCGGTTTACGGCCACGCCTTCCGCCCCTACTCTATGTAAATATACCCAAGTCCATTTTGAAAAAAGGATGCTGCGATTTTGATTAAACTTGGTGATTTGGTGAAGATGAGAACAAAATTAAGATTAACCTAGGTTTCAAGCTTGCAAAGGCTCTTAAAAAGGCGTGGCACATCCCTAGATTTTAACATTAACAACGCCATAGCTCGTAAACCGTGCAAGATATTGTGATGAAATTTGCTACACGAATGCAGATCTTGTAAATCTTAAATTGCGCATAAAATGGGAAGAATTGTAAAAGTGGGCGTGGCATTTTTTCGCAATTGAAAATTTGGATTTCGTGTATCTCCAAATTGGCACATAAGATTTTCATAAAATTTTAGGGATGATACTATTAAAAGTAGTCATCAATACAAGTTTCGTTAATATTCTGGAAAATTTCGTTGAAGGGCGTGGCACAGCCTACAATATTTATAAACGTTATAAAAAGAGAACTAACAACGCAATCGCTATGAAATTTAATATGGCAGATATACTCGCTAAAAGGTGTCTTCTTGCAAAATTTTGCAACAATAGTGCCGGTGGGTGTGGCACCTCCCATATGAACAAAATACGTTTAATGCTATAGATAGTGTGCTATGAGAGTAATCTTCATAAAATTTTGAGTGGAGGTGTCGGTTACTATAAGCTTTGAAATCAAATGACAAGATTGCTTGAGTAGGCGTGGCACCTCCCTCATTAACATAAAGTTATAAGTGTTATTTTAAGTGAACTATTGGAGCAATTGATCTGAAATTTGATGTAAGTGGTTTACTGGTTATTAGGTACATATGAATCAAAAGCTGGCGAAATAACAACAGCGGGCGTGGCACCTCTCATACAATTAAAATACCTTAAGTGGCATAACTATCGAAATAAATACTGAAATTTGGCTTAAGAGGTTTGTTTATGGAAGGCTATTTTTGGATCAAAATCGGACTGTATTGTACCAGTGGGTGTGTCACCGCCCTAAATTTTAAGAATAATTACGGCACATATCGCAAACTATACAAGCTATTATGCTAAAATTTGGTTTGTGCATGTCAATCACGAATATCATTTATTGAAGCATAAGTGGGCGGAATTGGAGAAGTGGGCGTGACATATTTCGTTGCTATTTTATTTTTTTCAACATTTCCCTTATTTTTTCGACATTTTCATACTTTTACCTGTTCCCATTCAATTTTCATTCGACATATTTTTCAGCATTTTTCATATTTTTCTACTTATTCAATTTCTTTCAACTTTTTTCAATGGTTTTTATATATTTTCAGCATTTTCAGTTTTTTCCAACACTTTTCAACATTTTTGAACCTTTGTCCATTATTTTCGACTTATTCAACCTCTTCAACAATTTTTAACATCTATTTAAAAAGCACTTTCAATGCAGTGTAGGGTATGTGAGTTTCGGCCTGGCCGAAGGCAACACCTTTACTAGTTTTTGATTGGAAAATGTGATCTTAAGATATTCACATTTATTGAAATGAAAATTTTCGATACAAAATTAAAATGTACATAAAATCAAATCTGCTCAGTTTTATTATAAAAATTGTTAAGTGTAAAAAATATCGAATTGACGCATTCCGCATGTATTTTTAACTACTTTTAAACTAATTGTTTTTCAACTAGTTTTAAATTAGTTTTTTTTTATCAATTGACTTTTTCATTCCGGCAGGGTATATATCAAATATACACGTACATATTTGATAATTGAAATTCCCATATTTAATTTTAATTCTGAAATTTACATTGAAATCAAAAATAGAAGATATATCTTCATATGGCTATGTACATATGTTGTTTTCATAAAGAAACCAAATTTTTATGGCTTAGAAGTTTTGATTATTTTGTTTTTGCAACATTCTATTACAGACAATAGGGTTAAGTGTGTTTTCGCTGTGGTGGTTGATGGTGAAGTTTGTAGTGGGTGAGGGTGTCTTCATATGTTTTTGTGTGCGTTGTCTTTAGTGTCATTTCGTTATCGATTTTATTTACATACGATCTTTGCAATACTTGTAGTTTTTTAGTACATTGACACAATAATCTAAAGCGTCCGCATTTGAAGAACCCAAAAGTGGCTGATTTTGCAGAAAATCAGAAACCCCAGGAACATGAAACCGTCGACTTCATTGACACTTGTATGGGGGTTTGTTTTTGTTTAAAAATCGCCTTGACATGGCTTTGACAGCAGCGGATTCGCCTCCTGCCAAGAAACTGCTGTGTGTCATTTTGTGGCTTTAGCTGGCTTTTGTTGAGTTGCTCCCTGCAACTCGTTTGTAAGAATTCGTTTCTGAATATCTTTTTTTTTTTTACAACGATAGCAAAGTCAGCTCAATTTCTTTGTCATCATCCTGTGGTATTCAAAGTGTTTACAAAGGAATTTGTTACAAATTAGGGTAATCATGAGTGAAGGGATTTATGAGACACATTTATTTTTATTACGCGAATTCGTCGCACGAGGCAGAGTAAAAATGACGAATAATCTCTTATTTATGTAGGAGCATAATCAAATGAAGAATTCTGCAAATCCCTTCTATCTCCTGTTGCCGGAACAAAAGAGTGTTGGCTTAAGGGATTTGTGCTATGTTGTACGAGCTCTTACATTATTAATGTAAGTGAATTTTATGACTCTAAAAGCACAAACAATTTAAGATGTAAATAACATTTTAGTAAGATTTAACTACTTTGAAAAATGAAAATATGAACATTTTTTTCAAAATTTTCAACTCAACTACATATGTACCAGCCACATATTCTTTGTAAAGGGTGTTTTTTTTGGAGGTTTGTTTTTCGAATAGAGATGATTTTATGGTCCAATCTGGCAACTCTAATGTCATTTATGTTTAGTTTGGTTTGCCATTTCATCATGAACAGGTTGACAAAAGAACAACGCTTGCAAATCGTGCAAATTTATTTCGAAAATAATGGTTCAGTTCGCGAAGTTTACCGCAAGCTCCGTCCATTTTATGGTCGACATAATCGTCCATCAGAGCAATTAATTCGGTTAACCATGGATCGTTTTCGCACTACGTTTACTCTATGTGATAATACGCATCCGCAGAGACGTCGAACAGTGCGCACCGAAGAAACAATTGCCGCTGTAGAGCAAAATGTTGAAGAGGACCCGAATGAATCGATTCGCCACCGTGCACAGCAATTGGAGCTTTGTCCATCAACTTTATGGAAGATTTCGCGCAAAGATCTTGGCTTGCGACCTTACAAGATCCAGCTTGTGCAAGAATTAAAACCGCGAGACCATGCAATGCGTCGTGATTTTGGTGTATGGGGCGAAAATGAGATTGATCTCGATGCTGATTTTCATCGCAAAATTTTGTTCAGTGATGAGGCTCATTTTTGGTTGAATGGCTACGTCAACAAGCAAAATTGCCGCATTTGGAGTGAAGAGAATCCACATGAGACCCTTGAGACGCCATTACATCCACAAAAACTGACTGTTTGGTGTGCTCTATGGGCTGGTGGAGTCATTGGGCCATACTTCTTCCGAAATAATGCTGGAGAGTCAGTTACCGTTGATGGAGACCGGTATAGAGCCATGATAACCGACTATTTTGTTCCCGAATTGGATGGCATGAATGTGGATGAGTTGTGGTTCCAACAAGACGGCGCTACATGCCACACAGCGCACGTCACAATCGATTTATTGAAGGAAACATTCGATGAGCGCATAATTTCGCGGAATGGACCTGTCAATTGGCCACCAAGATCGTGTGATTTGACACCATTGGATTATTTTCTTTGGGGATATGTGAAGTCGCTCGTCTACGCCAACAAACCAGAAACGTTAGGGGACTTGGAAGCCAACATTCGTGGCGTTATTGCCGACATGCGGCCCCATATGCTCGAAAAAGTGGTTCAAAATTGGACCTGTAGAATTGGCTTTATTCGAGCCAGCCGCGGCGGCCACATGCCCGAAATCATATTTAAACATTAATGGCATAAAATTATCCTTCCAATAAAGCCAAATTGATGGACATGAAAACGATTTTCTTGTGTTTTATTTCAATTCGAAGCTCTATACCTCTAAAAAAAACACCTTTTATTTTCTATTTACAAATAGAAGGGCTTGTAGACGCCATATAGAAGGACCAATGTAGTCGCATACTTAGTAATTAATATTGTTTTATGTCAATAAGTATAAAACTTTGCATTCAAATGTAATAGCACGGCTTGAACCAAATCAAAATTTTTATAGGAATCGTTTTGTAATTTGAAGATTAGGCAGAAATTAAAACATCTAAGTAAGGCTAATTGCAAGTGTTTTAGTCGACTTAATTAGGTAATAGGAGGAAAACTGTACATTCGGTTAAATTTAGGTATAGTTCAAGTAATTCTAAATTTAAAAATAAGGTGAAAATTAATTGTAGTAACTGATTTTTTTTTAAATTAAAACTGAAATACTTTACTAGGGTACTGATCTAGTATTTAAAGATTACATATCGTCGCTCTCGGGTAGAAAGGCCATAACTAATATTTGTGATATATCACAGGAGGAGAAAACACTTTAAAAGATCAAATAAAGAAGTTTTTTGAACGTATATTTCTAAAATTAGTGGGTCAGTTAGGAGAGGTTATGACGCAAATTTCCCAAATGTCATTTCCATCAAAGATTTTTTGGCATTTGAACATTTGCGCCAAAAATTGGCACATTCAACATATGTTTATTAAAAACGGCAGTACTTACCTCAACTTTTGTAGAGCATAATTATAACCCTTGTGATTATCCACAATATGACATCATCATTTTCGAAATCGATAATGGACATAAAAGTAAACATGGATTTACCCCTTGTGTTTCTTATGTACTCCTCTTCTTGGAAGATTAGGGAGAAAATTTGTAATGAGTTTTTTGACTAAGACCTTTACCAAACTAACGATTCCAATATCGATAAAATATAGAGAGGGTGGCTATTTACTTATCGATAAAAATGTCAATTTCGTGAAAAAAATGACTTAGGGGTTTCTACCCGAGAGTGACGATTTGTACATATTTCTATCTCATTCAAATATATAAATACATTGATATCAACGTTTCCTTGTCCTTACCAAATAGTAAAACGAAATGCTTTATTTCTAATTTTCTGATTTTTTCTAAACTTTATGGAAAAATATATTCACGGAGTTTTTGTTGAAATTTGATCCATTGTTCCTTTTTTGCTCAGGAGAAAAAAAATAATTCCATCAAAAAAATTTTTCAATTCTTGAGATATTTTTAATTTTATACAAAAAAAAAGTGAAGGAGCGAAGTCTTAGGGGAACTAAATTGGGTAATGCAAGCCGCTAGTCGAAGGGGACATTGCAGGTCAATAAAACCTATGTACAGAATGTAGTACTATTAAGATCATTTTAAGAATGATTTGCTTTGCCAATCTATACATCAGACAACAAAGTTATGACGAAAAATTGATGTAGGTGGTTTTTATAAAGTGAATAGAAAAAGTATTTCAGTGTCGCTAAAACACTCTCGAGGTAAGTTTAAGAAATAAGAGGTGACACTTCAAACTTTTTAATTGTTTGGGCTTGATTTGTCTTCCAATATTTTTTCGAAACAATATTTCTTTTTATCGAAACAAGTACTGTTCTTACTTAGGGCTTTTGTTCACTGAACAGTCATGGGTCATGTTTTCTAAATTAAAAGGCCTTAGACCTTGAGGTTTCGAAATAAGGCTGGGGCTATCCAGCAAATTTAAATTCTGCATTTTGGAAAGAAAAGAAGAAGAGCTGATTTTAAGACTATTTCCTCAGAGAAAAACTAATGACAAGTGCTTCATCTCTTGCGCGTTTTGCAGCTCTCCCCTTTTTTCGACGATATCCCAGGTAGCGATGCTCATACAGGGTTTTTTGTTCCGTGGGGCAAAGCCAAATATTGTCTCACTAGCTGACGACTTGATGTTTAACAATTAAGATTGTATTGAGCTCTGAGGACTAGTGTCACTGAGCCTTTATTCTTGGAAAAAATATTCTTGAAGACAGCTATCCGTGAGCATATGTACAGTAAAGCTAATTTTTTGAAGAGAAGCCACTGGGAGGTGGTGATCAAAGCCGATTTCATCGTTTCTCCTGACGCTCACGTGAAGAAGCCTAAAGCTAAATAACCTTGTAGCTTTGACAAAAACAAAATATTTCAAAAAACCAAACATATGACTATGATGTCGGAATAAAAGTTGATATACATGTTAAGAAAAACGATCCAAATTATGTGCATTTTATATGTGCACAGAAACTTTTTATTTTCTGATTCTCTCGAAAGCCAATAAATTATATCGGTTTTGCAGAAATTGCCATATCCGATTTGTAAAATTTTATTATAAATGAACATTACTCTTTGTAGGTATCATTTGTGGACCAAAGGGTCAAAAGACAAGCAATATAATTTCGAACGCTGTACTAATTGAGCTTTCTTTCTACGACATCAATTTTTTGTTTTATGTTTTTAAAAGTATAGTAGTTCAAATTTTCGAAAAATAAGTGCCATCATTCGAAAGGCCATTAAAAAATCAATATAAAGCACTTGGACCAAGTTTTTACAGTCCACCCAATAGGACAACACTTTCACCCAGTTTGAGGTCAATCGGTTATGTGTGATTTTCGAGTTAGGACATTTGACATTAAATGCGTCACATGTTACATAGTACTATATATGTGTTTGATCACGCAATAATGACGACTTGCTTTGACAAAAAATCTAGGGATTTCCATAGCTCAAAAAAAGTTTAAGTTCCAAGG